>PUFA01000082.1:1200000-1837500 GCA_003508835.1 Eonycteris spelaea | reverse complement strand
TTTGTGTAAAGACGTTGGCATCGCTCAGCTATTAGTCAAGTCCACCAATGTCTCTGAAGTGTCAGGAGTTGGGTGAGGTCCTGAGGCAGGAACGATTCAGAAAAGCAAACGCTTGGTTAAGAATCCCATTTAACATGCCCCCAAAAATAATAGTTGGTTTCCTTATGAAATTTCAGGAGAATTTAAGAAACAAAATAAAACATTTAGGGAGAAAATACTACGCTAGCTCCTAGAAGGCTTGGCATTAGAATTGGAAACATTTCTGTTTGAATCTTTTCTAGGCACTTTAAAATTTAAAAAAAAAAAAAAAAAAAAAAAAAGTTACATTCCCAGGCAGTGACCTCTGAAAGTCAGGAGACCCAGGACCCAGGACACCTTTCTGTGAGTCCTCCATGATTTGGGGCTGGAGGCTGCAGGTCGGCCTGCCCTTCCATAACTCACCTCAAACTCTGATAAGATTGTAAGAGCTTTGCTCCAGCTGTCTCGTGTCTGCCTGGAAGAAATATTGACAGAGGTCATGATTAGTAAGAATAAAGCTTAGACGATGCAAATACAGGAAGTAATAAATTAAAATGATGATTCTTCTAAGAGCGCTTCTTGCGATGAAAATGTCAGAGACCATTTGGGGGATAGGAATGTTCCGAAATTGAATTGCTGTGATGGTTGCATAACTGTAAATCTACCAAAAAAATTATTAAATTATACACTTAAAACAGGTGGATTTTATGCTATGTAAATTATATTCCATTAAAGCTATTGTTATACACGCACGAGTAAGAGACCATAATTGCTGGGAATGACTGCTTTTATCAAAAGTTAATGTTGGATTAGCTTTTCTAAATTGGGAGAATTTGAAAAATAGTTCAGTTCAGGCTTCCAAGCTTCCATTTGTTCCTTGGAAACATTTCATAATTGAATGACTATATTCCTTTAAACGTTCCTCGTTATGAAGATTAATCTTTTTAAAAAATGTAATCTACTTATTTCTAGCGATAGAGGCTAAGAATTTCTTAAATAAGACTGCATCTGATACAGTACTCTTTTTGTTTCAAGGAAAAGGGATTTATGATGTATTAAGACCCCAAAAATAGAACTTTATGTGCTCAAAGTTTTGTGGCGCAATGTTTCCTGGCGCAGTGCATAGGAAGAGGTCAGCCAGCGGAGCCTGGAGGCCCGAAGGCAGTCAGTCTCCTGTCCGGGTACTTCCCCAGAGGGCTGTGCAGAGGCAGCCCAGAGCCACAGGCCCACCAGGCTAGGCGGTGGTGGCTCTGCCTAGCTATTTCTGCTTCAGAAGGTTTTAATCCATTGCAAAGACAGACTTACGAATTGGCATCATCTCCTAAGACACCAGGAAGGGCGGGGGAGTAAGGCGATCAGAAGGGGCGGAGTCTGACAGCAAGGCCCACACCGGAAGGGGCACTGAGCCACCAGCCCTGGGGTCAGTGTCCTCTGCTGGGCAGGCCTCGGGGAGGCACTGGCCCTGGAACCATGTCTCAGATTTTCAGGCCACCTGCTCAGGCACATTTTTCTGGGGTTCGTAATGGTGTTCACCAGATTCTAGAAGAGGCTGTGCACCCCACCCCCCATGAAAAACCAGCCAGGACGAAAAGGCTGAAGGTGAAACCTGGCAGAACCCGCTAGTGACAGTGAACCCCACATCTACAGGCGCCACCCGAAAGCAAAGATTCAGGCCGGAAGCCAAAAATAGCTGCCCTGACTGCATCGTGGGGGCTGTGAAGGCAGAGAAAAACGCGGGAAAGAGAAAAACAGCAGCCACGCCTCACTTAGCCTGTGTTGGGGGGAAATGCAGAACCCGAGGCGCAGCGATCTCGAGCCCCCCAGGGGCCCCGCTGTTCCACAGCTGCTGTGGCGGCTCAGCCCCATCCGCTGCCCCTGCCTGCGTCAGCCCCTCATCCGATGGACCCTGGACTGTTGCCATGGCCACCAGAGCCACTGTCCCTCCCTGACAGACGCGATGCTATCACTCCGCGGCCGAAAGCCCTTCGGTGACTCCCTACGGCCTTCTCTGGGCCTGCTCCCTGGGCTCACCCCCGCCACCCCGCCACCCCGTCCTGTCCTGCGGCCAGCTTCCCACACCCTGCGGGCCTTGCCCAACTGCTCCAGCAACTCGGGTTCTTATTTCCCTGCTTGTCCTGGGCCTTGTCTGCTGACTCCCACTTTCCCCCACTTCCTCTTGTGCTAATTCCCCCGGCGTTTCTACCACAGACCCATCTCTCCATCCTAACAGCGGAGTCCCCCTCTGTCACACTTCTAAACCCCCACCCTGGGGTCCGAGCGGGGCGGGGCCTCAACGCCAAGCCAGACGGCTCTCTGCTGCCCCCTGCTGGCCGTCGCGACACCGGGCCTGGCCGCCGGCTCTGCGGGGTGTGCGCACCCTTTCTGGAAAGGTCAAACAGCAAACCTTTTAGGCTCTGCACCCCATAGGGTCCCTGTCCCAAGTACTTCGACTCTGTCCTTGTGACAACGGCCATAGACAATATTGATGAGTGGGTGTGTCCGTGTACAGATGAACCTTGATGGACAATGAAAAATTTCATATACTTTTTCTGTGTGACAAATACTATTCTTTTGGCTTTTTGACCATTTAAAAACGTAAAGCCCACTTTTAGCTCACGGAACATATTCAAACAGGCAGAGAGACACGTTTGGCCTGAGGGCCCTGGTTTGGCCGGCGTCCTTGCCACTCCAGGTGTGGGCAGTGGCTCCCGGCCAACACCAGCGGGGAGCTGGTCAGAATGCAGAGCCCCAGGCCCAGCGAGGCCGCAGAACCGGAACCTCTCACCGAATTTAAGAAGCTCTGCCCTGTGGCTCTGTCTGATTCACCTTTTATCTCCATGTTACTCCTATTTCTCCTTACTTCTTACCAGAGGCTTCCTTAAAAGCACGAAATACGTTCTGTTAGCATTTTTCAAAAATTCATGCAACTACTAGGAAGAGACACTCATACAAGGATGTCCCTCGAGATCCCCCAAGAGACAGGCGGGTCGCTTGGAAGAAGTGGCCCTGCCCCCCCGCCCCCCACCGCTCCGGCCTCCCGTTGGTTAGGCGGATTTACTGGGGGGGGGGGCAGCTGTAGGTCAGGGCCCCAGTGAGAGGAGGAGGGATTCAGGGCACACGCGGTAAGGCACAGCTGACATTCATCCGCAGCCGACCGGGTCATCACCACCAGACGCCGTCCCAATTTTATCAATAAAAACACTGAGGTTCAGGGACACTGTGAAATGGACCCAAAGTCACAAAGCGTACAGATGACAAAGCTGGCTTCTGTGCCACCCCGGGCACAAACGAGGCAGGACGGGGCTGGGCAGGTGACAGAAACAAAACGGGATACCGGGTGGGCGACCAGAACGCAGGTTTAACACTCTCCTTTTGCTCCTGCTTGAAATGTTCCCTGATAAAAAAAAAAAAAAAAAAAAGCATGGAGGGAAAATAACCACACATAAACCAATGACCAATTGCTGGAAAATTCTGTCAGACTTCTTAATTTTATAATTGTTTTCTTATTGGTCACATGTATTCAAATTTTCTGAAAACAAGGCACCTGTGTGCACCTGTGTTGGAGGCATTTCCCTTCGGCGTGTGGGCCCTGGGGGAGAGGGCCCGGCAGTGAGCATGCCTACAGCACCCCCACGGCCCCGCCTGGACCAGCCCCCCTCTCTTCTCTCCTAGCCTCCCTGCTCCTCTCCCAGCACCAGCCCCCACTCCAACCCCAGAGCACTCATGAGGTCCTGACCCTGTTTTGCTGGCATCTCACTACCCATGTGGACACAGGTATGATGTCCTTGATCAGCACCTAAGGCAGCTATGAGCCAAGTCGCATCCAAAACCCTAGCACCTATGAGCCTAACGTCACTTGGAGACAGAGTCCTTGCAGATGGAGTTAAAAGGAGGTCATAGGATGGGTCCTAATCCAATATGATGGGGACACTTTGGACCCCAAGGCAGACACACACAGAGGGAAGGCGCTCTGACGATGGCCCTGATTGATGACTGAGGCAGAGACTAGAGAGAGGGATGTGCGTACACGCCGAGATCACCAAGGACTGCCGAGAGAGGACAAGCTAGCGGAGGAGGGGAAGGGTCCCCGAGAGCCGGCGGAGGACACGCGGTCCCTCTGACACCCTGAGTTTGAACGTCGACCTCTAGGACTGTGAGACAGTCCATCTGTGCTGTTTGAAGGCACCCTGTTTGCAGCCTGAGGAAACTACCGGAGGCCCTGGGTGGCATGTCCCAACCTACCTCTCCTATATCACGTCTGCCACCCGGCCCCTTCGTAGGTCCTGGTCAAGCGGAATTTCCTGGATGCTCCAGACCTGCTAGACTGCTCTTCTTCCACGCCCCTTGCTCACGCCCCTGCACGCCCCTTCTTGTGGTTTGTCTCCGGGGGTCTGTGCCTGTCCCCACCAGCTGGTCTCCTGGTAGACCCCGTGAGCTCTTCATTAAAATTCCTCTAGCTGCTCTGTAACCATCTGCACATATATCGGTCTCCGCCACTAGACCACGAACCCTGTAGGGACACACGCCTCGTCTTATGCGTCTTGGTCCCCCGGACACCCAGCAGAGGGCTTGCCCTGCACAGGGGGTGGCTGTAAATACGACGACAATAGCAGCCAATACTGTTTTAATGGTAACGACGAACGTTACTCCATTGGAGCTGTGGCTCCAAATGCGTATGAAAACGAGGTCGTCTTTTTCTCACAACTTAGCTGACCTGTGGTGTCAGCCATTCGTTCGCATTAACTGCGTATGACACACGCGCTTTGCAGGGAGAAGAGGAAGAGAGACACAATCTCTGCTCGTCGGCGGGAGCGAATGGCGCTGTAAGGGCCGGGGACGGAGCTGTGGTTTGCAGCTCGAAAACCAGTCCTGCAAGTGGCAAGGCGCGTCCACGGCGAGTCCTGACACACCTGCGAACCCACCTCGCGAGTTCAAGAACCAGGGACAAGGCCACTCATCCCAGCTGCTTATAAATCTTCCCGCACAGAGGGTGCGCCTCGTGAGCCGGTCGGTCCCCCTGGCGACCCCAGGCCGGCACGCTGGGCGCCAGGACCCCTCCCTGCGCCCTGGCCTGCAGCTCCTGCAGCGGACACCACGCCCTGCCGCCACACTTCTCTCTGGGCGACATGGTTCATGGCGCCGGGGACACAAGGCAGATGCCCCGGGATGTCCCAGTGCACCTCAGTTGACCAGCCAAACCAGGCTGCTCGTCGGTGGCTGAGGGGCCTCATGTCCTGACCTGTGGGGTCCATATGGGCTGGTTTTCTTCCGACGTGACCGCTAACTCCCCTTCTTGCACTGGGAGCGGGGAGAGGGCACAGTAACCCTTCATTAAGGCAAGTCACACACCCAGACATCAGTGGAGCTAACAGACAAGGCCATTGAGCGGAAGGGTGGCCTGGCCCACAGCCACCACGGAGCGGGAGCGGGAGCAGCACCCCACATAAGAAACCAAACCCTGGAGTTCCACGCGTGACCCAGAGCAAAGCACAGGCAGGGTCACCCACACGGAGCCTCCCTGGGGACCGCAGCATGCGCCTTTCTCAAGATGGCTCATGCCCACCCCTAGGAGTTGGTCGTAATACATGGATTTTGTTAGAATGGCTCACTTGGCTGCATATGCCAGAAAAATCATTGCCACCAATCTGAGGTATCTCTTAGAGGTGGTGTCCTTGGGTGGTGCCCGACCTCTAGGACTGTACGTGACGGTCGTGAGGGTTGGCCCACACCGGAGCTTGAGTATCCCTCAAAGGCTAGAGAAAAAGGTGAATACAACCAGGCATCAGAAGGGGTATTGAACGTTTTCAGTATGTTTTGGGACAATAAAGCTTTAAACCAATCTTCGGCTCGCACGTGCAAAATGGAAAATCGCTCAGAAAATTTGACCTCAAAATCCCTCATCCTGTAAAAAATCGTCATATCTTCTCATAAATGGTTTTGGAGCTGGACTCCAGGGCCTTTTTGCATATATTTTAGTCCTTAGAGAAGTTTCTAGCTTAGGCATCACTGGGGCCAAGACACTACCCCGGGTCGAAAGAAGATGAAGTACGAGACTGTGAATCAGCAAGCAATGCCTCCAGGGGAACAGAAATTAATAATGGTAAATGTACGACCCTGTTGGCAGGAAGTCTCGCTCATTCGGTATCCTTCTGCCACCAGACATTACTCTTCTGCTTAGCTGCAAGAAAGAAAAATGATTTCTTTCCTTTAATTAAGGTCCCCATATTCTATCAGCAGGAATTCTGGATGGCTTTGTGTGAATAATAATCACCGAAAGCTGGGCGGTCGGTCACTCTTCCATAAAGAGGTCCTTAAGGTTAATGGTAACCGGTCCAGGTGTGTTCAGTGCCAGGCATAATACGGCTACAAACTGCTTTTCAGCTCCTTTTGATTTTTTCTAAAAATTGCATGTGGGTTTTAGAAGCTCTCTAACCTGAAGGTTCTGAACGTGAATCCTTTATCAGACATGCGATTTGCAAATATGTTCTCCCATTCCAGGCAGTGCCTCTTGAGTCTGTTGACAGTGTCTTTTGATGCACAAACATTTTTCAATTCGACGAAGTCCAGTTTGTCGGTTTTGTTTTTCTTTTGTTGCCTGTGCCCACGGCGTCATGGCTAAGAAATCACTGTTAAAGTCAGTGTCCTGTTTCCCCCTGTGTTTTCTTCGAAGAGTTTTATAGTTTCAGGTCTTGGATCCATTCTGATTTAATGTTTGTCTGTGGCAGCAGATTAGAGTCCAACTTAATTTTTTTTGCCTCGTGGATATGCAGTTTTTTCCAGCACTCTTTATTGAAAAAACTACCACTTCCCCACTGAATGAATGCCACTGGCGCCTTTGCCAACAGGGTCTGACGGCATGCGCAAGGATGTTTTTCTGGGCTCTCCGTTCTATTCTGTTGCTCTGTGTGTGGGTCTCTGTGCCACTCGACTTACCACACTTCTGTAGGGAGCTCTGACCTCGAGACGTGTGAGTCCTCCAGCTTGGTTCTCCTTTTTCAAGCAGCAAACGAAACACCCAATTCCAAAAACGGCGTAGGATTGGAATAGACAGTTTACCAAAGAAGATATACGAATGACCAATAAGCAAGCCCACGAAAAAATGTTGACAGCACTAATCATTAGAGAAATTCAAAGCAAAACACCATATGATACAGCCACGATGGGGAACAGGAGGAGGGTTCCTCAAAAAAAAAATTAATTAATTAATTAATTAAACATAAAACTACTATATGATCCAGCAATCCCACTTCTGGGAAAATATGCAAAGGAATGGAATCCACTTTCACTGTCTCAAAGAGACATCGGCCCCCCATGGTCCCTGCAGCGTCATTCACAATACCAACACGCGGAAACCAACAATATCCATCCACCGACGAATGGATAAAGAGAAGGTCACAGATATACACAAGGGACTGTTAGAAGGAAATTCCGCCATTTACAGCAACATGGATAAACTTAGAGGACGTCATACTAAGTGAAAAAAGTCCACAGAAAAAGACAAATACCAGATGATGGCACTCACACGTGGAATCTGAAAACATTGAACCCATAGAAACAGAGAGTCGAGTGGTGACGGCCAGGGGCTGAGGGCTGGGGAAATGGGAGATGGTGGTCGAAGGGTCCAAACTTTCAGACGGAAGACGAACAAGGTCTGGGGACCTGGGGCAGAGTCGCCGAGGTGGCTGCTATCAACAGCACTGCACTCACCCCTGAGAGCAGAGCATTACCTCGACGAGAAGGGGAATTATGCGAGGTGAAGGAAGAGTTAAACCTTATTGTGGTGAACATTTTGCAGTAGATACACGGACTAAATCATAAAAAAAAAAAAAACAACAAGAGTCCAGGACACAGAATAGAATTAATGTTACGTTTGTCAGACATGGACATGCTGATTGAATGACCGAAGAACAAACACACACACACAGTAAGAAACCACAATGAGAGACCATTTCACTCCCATTGGGATGGCTGTCATAAGAAACAAAACAGATAACTAGTGTTAGCTGGATGCTGGATGTGGAGCAACGGGAACCCTTGTGCATTGCTAGTGGGAACCTGAAATGGGGCAGCCACTCTGGAAAAACTATATGGCAGTTCCTCAAAATAATTAAACATGGAATTACCATTGGATCCAGCAATTCCATTTCTGAGTATAACACACAAGAAGAACTGAAAGCAGGGACTTGAACAGGTAGCAGCATGATTTGCACTAGTCGTCCTTAATGGATGAATGGATAATCAAATGTGATAATACAGATACGACGGGAAAGCATTCAGCCCTAAACAGGAATGCAATTCTGATACATGCTACAACACAAATGGACCTCGAAGATAAGGAAAATAAGAAAGATACAAAAGCGCAAATATAGTATAATGCCACTTAGATGAAGTACCTGGGTGATCAAATTTACAGAGACAGAAAGCAGAAGGGGGTGTGCCAGAGCTGGGGCGGAGGAGGGGGAGTTGGTGTTTAACGGACAGAGTTTCAGTTTGCACATGAAACGCTCTGGAGATGGATGGTGGTGACGCCACAGACAAAGTGAATGTACTTAAAGCTATGGAACTGTCTACTCAAAAAGTAGATTTATATTACGTACATTTTACCACAGTTAAAAAAATGAACATGGAGCTCTTAAATTCAAAATGGTTTCTTATTTGATTTCATTATGTGTGAGTCTGGTCTTCTAAAACACTATTCATATCAAGAGGCAGTTGAACATCCGGTCGTCCAGATGCTCCCTGGAAACTACCCTGATCAGTTATTTTGGTCTAAATATGTGAACATGTGAATTCTTAATTCGGAAATCCTCTCCATTCAATAGTTCACCTTGGTTTCCCATTGTGTTCATTTAAATAGGAAAAATAATAAAGGTCATCAAAAAGTTGTTGCGTTTTTTATCAACTGAAAATCTAGAGCAGAGGGCAGCAGCCCCTGTAAAGGGTCAGGTAGAGAATTTTAGGCTTTGCCAGCCACAGAGTTGCTGTTGCATCTGCTCAAACACTGTATTGCCGAGTGGCCACAGACAGGAAGGAGTTAGCATGGCTGTGTGCTAACGAACTTTATTCGCAAAATCAAGTGGAGGGCCAGATTTGGCCAGTGTGCTACCGTTTGGCAGAGCAGGGACTATTAAGTAAGAGAAAATATTGAATAGCCTAATAACTAGCCCACTTACCCATAGTTTCCCCTCTGGGCTAAAAGCAAATGGATCGAAATCCAAAAGAAGGAAGTGGGTAGTGAGGTGGTCATGACAATTCATGGCCAAAGACACAGGTTGCCTAAGGTGGCCTTGTCATCAAGCGGTGGTAAATGGGCCACAGAAGACAGTGGGAGAGGTAGAGGCACAGAAATGGGAGGAATGCTGGGAATCAGAAAGCACCAGAGACACTCCAGTCTGCCGGTGAGATATCTGAGATTTTATATACATGTATAACTGAGGTATTCAAACTGCCTTGGACAATCTAAGTGATGCAATTATTGAGTTGCTATCATGTACAAAGCCATAGGCATCATGAAATAAAAAATGTGACTAAAATGAACAACCTGCCCCTGAAAGATTATTACCTGGAAAACAAAAGGTTTGAAGGTCGAAGCTTTACTCCACTACGTCATCATGAAACCTGACTTGATAGTCTCTGTTCTGACCAGTTTAAATGGGTCTGTCTAAAAAAATCTGTCAGGGACATGACAAGCAATCCAGTTAGCGGGGACAATCGCTTCTCACACACACAGTCCCTGTGGTGTGTCGGTCGGTGCTCATTCGGTCTTTCCTCTTAAGGAGAATAGTGAGAAGAAAATGTTCAGCATTTTCTTTAAAATAGGATAAAAGCATATACGAAATGTTATACCTGGGAGAGAGACATGCCTTCATAAAGACACGCTCACATGACAGCAAGCACGTGAACGAGACACCCGATGTGTAATTCACAGGAAGCCTTACTGAATCCTCCTTGCAGAATCTGTCTGCTGAATTCCAAGGGCAGGGCCTTTACTGAGCCATCGGGTGGACAGGCACACGAAGGCAGGGCCTGGCGATAGAGTCACTAATGTTTACTGGCACCTACTGCTCTTAATTCGTGACCCTGAATGTTTCAAGCCCAGCCAGCCAGATGCCGTCCCAATAGCCCTGTGATCAGATGGCCCGTATCCCAGCTGCCCGTGTGGAAAAATAAAACTGAAAAGTCACTCGAAGGACTAAATTACATTTACTACTTGGAGGAGGCAATCAAAGTTATTTTCCTTTGTAATTATTAGACATAGTATCATCCTGGTTAGTTATATGTAATACATGATTGAGACCATTATCAGGGGTTCTGTTATTTTATTTCCCCAACTGCTAACAATAAAGTGAAAGTCACAGTAGATTTTTGCATATCTCATTTAACTGTTTTAACTTGAAAAAGTATTAACATTAAAATTATTATTATTAATAATGTCATCTTTCTGCTTTTAAACTCAAGTATCAAGCAAAAGAGTTGCAGTTGTAAAATACAGTAAAACTTGTGCATGTACAGCAAAGTGCCAGCAGAGGGCACTGTCTTTATATGCTTGGCAAATACCTAAAGAACACCAAAGACGGGTTTTCAACTTCAGTTTTCCAGTTATTAGTGTAGAAAATGTCCATAGTAATGTTTATTAACTTTGCTACTTTACCAGTGGCCCTCACACTTAAGTGCATAAAAGGAGTTTCTTGGGGACGTGTGAATATAATATACACTTGCGCCCCACCTGGTCCCACGGAGTCAGGGACTCGCATTTAAAATAGCCGGCCACGGATCCCAGAGCAGGGGGTCGCAGAAGCCGCAGTCAAAACTCTCTGCGTGGAGACTGACAAATGCCCAAGGGTGGAGGGACAGGAGGCGACAGTACCGGAATGGTCAGGGAACGGCCAGAGACGGGTCCGGAGACTCGGAGAAGGCCCTCACGTTCACCACAGGTGCACTGCAACCATGGCCTACGAGGAATCACTTATGACAACACCACGAAACACCAAATCATAAGATCTTAGAGACAAAGAGACCAGTCTAATCAGGGGAAAAAAACAAAAAACCCTTCATGGAAAGCAAAATATTTATGTGCTTTTTGTACCATCTCCCTGCGAAATGAAGAGTTTGAGGTCATTTTGTTCTTGTTTTTAAACCTTTTTAATAATCGGAACGTTAGCCCGACAAATTGCCACAATTTATAGCTATCGTTATTCTTTGGATTATTAGTTATACCTGGTCTCTTTTCTTTCTTTTTAATTTTGAATTGTCTATTGGGGTGACAGTGGTTAATACCATTGTATAATTTTCAAGTGTACATTATCATTTGACATCTGTATATTCTATTGTGTGTTTACCACCCAAAGTCCAGTTTCCTTCAGCTGCCATAGATTTGATCCCCTTTACCCACTTCACCCTCCCCCTATCCCTCTATATTTGACCCCCTTTACCTCGTCCACCTCTCCTCTCCTCTCCCACCCCACTAGTAACCACTAGTCTATAGTCCACTGGTAACCACTAGACTATAGTCCATGTCCATGAGTCTCTGTTTGTTTGTCCTGTTCCTTTGTTGCTTTTAGGTTTATATCCCCCATATAAGTGATAGCATGTGGTTTTCCACTTTTTCTGTCTGGCTTATTTCGCTTAACATGATTATCTCGAGGTCCACTCAGGTTATCGTAAATGGCAGTATTTCATCCCTTCTTATGGCTGAGTGATATTCCATAGTATATATGTACCACAGCTTCTTTAGCCAATCATCTATCGTAGGACACTTCAGTTGCTTCCATGTCCTGGCCACTGTGAATAATGCTGCTTGAATATTGGTGTGCAAATATCTTTTTGGATCTGGGTTTTCAAGTCTTGGGGTAAATTACCTGGTCTATTTTCAAGGGAATTTTGGGAACATTTGTCTTAAATGGCACATATCCAATAGGATTGTTAAAATGGAGAGAAGTAAAAGCATATAAAAAACTAGATAAGAGAGCATAATGATTCTTGGAATTACTTCAACTGAACTTTAAATTTAGCTCTAGGTTTCTGGGTGCCAAAAAAGAAAAGAATGCTAACTTTTTAATTTTGGACGCCCACTGGACGCTAAGCACTGACAATGGCATTACTGCACAGAACGTCAACTTTTACCTCCAAGCAGCCCAACCCTGACCTTCTCCTCCACTTACTCATTTACTCACAGCTCCTACCCTCAAAGGATTCGAAATCTGGTTAGCATACACGCCAGCGGCCGAGAGTTGCGGCTGCATCACGTGGCGTCCACACGCCAGAACCCCCTGCAGCTCGGGGCTGGGATAAAGGTGAGCGGTGCCCCTGGCCCAGCCCGTGCGGTCGATGGCCCTGGATTACAAACCAGGGGGAAGGGGACTCCTTACATAACAAACGGCGTTAGGAACCGTGACGGTTGGGAGGAAAAACTAAAATGAGATCCGGCCTCCTGATGCATTGGTGAAGACTTAAACGTAAATAAAAGCGTAGGAATTAGAAGATAAAATGTGGCTACCTAACCAATTTATAAGGAAAGGAAAAGTAGTTAAGCATAGACGCAAAGGAAGAAATTGCACAGGAAAAGGTAGATTTGATTACAAATGAGGAAGAATGTTGGTATGCCAAAAAAAAAAAAAAAAGCGGAAAGATACAATCCACGTGAATGGGAAGGGCTAAGAGCCTTAACATCTGAAATCTGAAAAACACCTATAGAAGATGAAAAAGGCAGGAAATACTCGATCGCATTAGTGATGAGATGAATTTCGAATTAAAACAATGAGAAACCATTTTGGACTACCTATACGGTTTTACTAAATTGACAAAGCTATTTTGTTTGCTTGTTTTTAAGGACAATTCCAGAATTATCCTCCTTTCTGGAGGCAATGTTCCTACCCTGTCCTCCTGTCCTGTTTCTAGAAATATCTGGAGACATGACAAAGACTTACCCACAGGGTTGTTCGTTGTACTGTTATTTATTGTTTTAATGTTATAAACTCCCAGAAATGTAACAGCAAAACTGGAAAACCCTACCCAACAACAGCAATTTGGTTAGACAAATGATGACAGGTTCCAAGGATAGAACGAGATGCAGTCATCAGAAATCAGAGTGAAGTTGCTATATTTTTAACATTACTAGTTATGCTTTTCTTCATTTCTCAATTTTTTAAACAATTTTTTTCCATTCAGAATAAAATCACAAATGTAATTTGAAATTGTGTTCCAAGGGATGGGATTTAATGGGGCCAGAACGTGGTAAGAGGCCCACTCACACACCCTGCAAATGAACACACACTTCTCAGAGGGTAATTTGGCAAAGCATATTAAAGCCTTCACAAGTTCCTGCATTTGGCCAGTTATTCTTCTTCTAAGAAGCTATCTGAAGGAAACAAACAGAGATACCAAGATATCTGTACAGGATGTTCTCACAGGATTATCTGAGATATAAAAGTTTGAATACGGTACACTCACTGACAAGAGGAAACCAGATGAATAAATGGCCGCATCCATCTGAGCTCTGTTCTGCGGTGGTCCGTATATGGTGGAAGAAGTCTTAACAGCACAGGGAAATGCTTATGTTAAGTTGAATGTTAAAAGCAGGATAGAAACCTATATATAGTCACAAACACAGTCGAGGAGTCTTGCCTCCTGATAGTGGCAGCCTTGAGTGATCCCCTCCCACCCTGCCTTGAGCTCACAGGTGTAACCAGAGGCTTTAGAAGGAAGACAGGGTGTGACTTCTGAAGCCAGGCCGTGAACGATACTGACAGAGACAGAAAGTAGAGTAGAGGTTACTAGGGGCTTTGGCGGGGTGGGATGGGATGGGGAGTCATCGCTTCATGGGGACAGACTTTCAGTTTGGGATGACGAAACAGTTCTGGAGATGGATGGCGGTGATGGTTGCAAACACTACGAATATGCTTCGTGCCACTGAACTGCAGAGCTGAAAAATGGTTCAAAGGTAAATTTAATATTTACCGTTAACATTTAACAGTAACTAATGGCAATTAAAATGAGCCCTTTAATATTTACCATTTAAATTTAATATTTTACCATAATAAAAAAAATTGTTTTAATTGTTTTAAGGGATTGCGGGGCTCTGCCTGTCTCTGTCGGGTCACATGGTGGAAGCCCCGCCCCCTCAGAGGGCGCTCTGAGGGCAGCAGAAGCCCCCCGAGAAAGCAGATCCTCCCGCCCCGGCCAAGCCTTCAGCCAAAGACGACAACCATATTAAGTCGAATGATGCTGATGGCTTCCGGCCGCTCAGTTTTGGAAGCCGTCTTACTCAGAGGTAGGTAACTAATGCAGAGAAAGAGGCTCAGGTTTGCGCTGTCTCCTCCCTTTTCTGGTTTGAACCCACCCCTGGTTTTTCTAGCTTCCACTCCGGCTCTGGAAGGCTGACAGGAGCCACGTCCACAGTTACGACAAGAACACTAGGTAACACGCAGGTTCGGAATCCTTCCGGAACACGTGGCGCGCGGCAGGTGCAGCTGGGTGGGGGGTGCTGGAGGGAAACGGAGTCAGGAGGAGGAGGGGGGCTTTGCTCCTTCCTGTGGCCCCTGGTCCTGCCACCATCCACTCGGCAGTGGCCCGGGGTGGCAGCTGCCCCCTGCGGTTGCCACCTCTGTGTTCCCTCCGGTTTCCCTTTTTGCCTTTTTGGTCCTCCAGGAACACCTGTTTAACCAATTCCCTAAATTAAATTCTCTGCGTTCAAATCACCAGGCGGTGTCTGTTCTCCTAACTGGCCCTCCACTGGCACAATGCGGGACAGGAACGCGATCCAACGCCTCAGTCACGGGGACGGGTTCTCTCTGAGGGGCAGGGATGTAAGGGGTGCCTGTCCAGGTAAGCTGTCATCGTCTGGCCTTGACGCCATTCCCGGCTGTCCCCCTCCCACCCCCACCCCGCTGCGGTCCGGCTCACCGTGCTCCTTGTCACCTCAGCACGACATTTCCCGTCATCCCCCCACGCCTTCTGAGCCCAGCTCGGCTAAAGCCAGACACTAAGAAAACGAGACGCCTCATCTTTCGAAGAAACACCGTAGAGAAGGGCAGGTTTGGTGTTTCGGTTGGTTGGTTGGTTTTGCCCTTGGAAGAAATAATGAAAATGAAAAGAATGATCCCTATGAGGCTGCCTTTCACCACGTGCTCGTTTCGTCTTCCTGATGTTTTCATTCTTGTAGGAAGAAGCAGCCCGGGGGGTCGTCCCGTGTCTTTCCTGCTCTGCCCCTTGTCTCAAGTTCGCCACCCGCTGACCTTCTCCGACTCACTTCGGAGAGGTCGCGTGCTGAAGAGATGGCAAGATGATACCGTGCTTGTGAGCGCACATCCGTGCACACTGAAGCACACACGCACACCCAGGAGTGCATGAGCGTGCGCACACACGTATTCCGGTCTGCATAGCAACTTACCTAACTGAAACAATGATACCAAAACCTCCGAAGATATAGTTTACAAAATGGAAACAAAAACAAAAAAACTCCAGGACACATCTTCGCGGAGTTGATACTGAGAAATAACAGAAATTACACTCCCTACAGCCTTACTGCTCATCAACTAGGACTGAGTAAGAAAATGAGTCTCTCTACCACCCGGGGACCCCAGGCCCCCAGCAAAAACAAACAAACAAACAAACAAAAACAACCTAGTTTAAAGAAGCAAAACAAAGCAACACAACTTAGAGCAAGACCCCATGCCGCCGCCATCGCTCCGTGGGGCCTGCAGCAAAACCTGGTCCTTGGATCACGGAAACCGAAGCTGTTATCTGAACGGTTGGTGGTGCGCTCCGAAAGGCCTCAGCGCACGAACAGATATGCAATGCATCTGGGACCCTGAACATCCTGGCCAGGTGGCAGGCAGGGAAAAAAGAGTCAACAGGGCTGCTTGGGGCGAGGAGAGCGAGGGCGGCCCTGAAACACGGCTGAGAGACACAGTCTAGACGAAGTCACACGCTCGCCTCGTTCTCGTTGCTCAGCCATTCCCACGAGCGGTGTCTTTCCCTCCAGATTCCTATAAACTCGGCAGGAACATTTGTTTTTTCTTGAGTCAGAAGAGTCGGGAATGGGACCCAGGGGAGAATTTCGTCCGACGAGCACAAACAGACCTCGGCCGACAGCGCCTTCGTGGGCGCCGCGCGCCAGCACTTCTGCCGTTGGCCAACGCGTTTTGGGTTGATGCTAAAGAGCTTATTTTTCTACTTCAAACTGTCTTTTTTTTTTTCCAGGAAAAAAAGAATAAGTGAGCTACCCCGTTCCCTCTAGGTCAGTCCAGGCTCCCTCGAGTGCCGTCCCCACGGCCACTCACACGTCACAGAGGAGGGGGCCCCCCGTGTTACCAGTGTAGACAGACGGGACTCACCCGTCTTCCCTTGAGGACACATGTGTGCCCCTGATAAGTTGCCGCCTTATCGTACCGCTCCCGTCCTCTGACAGGACGCTTCCGGAACCACAGGACCACCAGCTCTCTCTGTGGTTCTGTGTCCCAGCAACTGATTACACCGTCACACCGACTCTGCGAATATCGCAGGAGACCGTTCACGGCACACGGACCAAACACACTCTTCCACTCACGGAACCACGACGTGCCCACCTCATCGGCGCCCACGTCTGTCCGCGCGATCCTCGGGCTCTCCCCTGGCCGTTTCACGCACCCACCTTATCGGGCATCGCGGACAAGCTTTTGGGCTTGGTGCTGTGAGAGCTAACGAGATTTCTGCTCACAGAGAGAGAGAGAGAGAGAGAGAGAGAGAGAGAGAGAGAGGAGAGAGAGCGACAGAGAGAGAGAGAAAGTGCACACCTAATGAAATGCTATGAGGCACTTTCAACAGTTCTGGAAGAGATGGACATGTCAGAGCTGCTGGTGTTTCAGAGGAGGCAGGAAGTCAGGGAAACGTCCTGTCGGCAGGTGGACTTCGGCCGGTAGAAATGGGGGTAGAGAGGGCAGCTTCACGAGCAAAGGTGGGGGGCGGCAGGGGGTCGAGGGGCAGAGGCAGGACAGTAGAAACCGATGCACCAGGAGGACGGGGGGCGGAGGCTGTCGACCTCGCCCCACACAGCCTTTTATACCCAAACGTCTGAAACCAAATATTTTACAGCTAGCGTATCCCATTTTACTTCAGGGAAGATTTTAAGAGCATTTACCTTCAGCTGGAAATTTCTTGGCTCGTTCCTCAAAGAACCATTCTCCAGTTTTTATTTTCACATTTCTGAAAAACAAGCAGAAAAGGGAGCCTCAGCCAGAGATGTGGATGCAGCAGCTCTGGGTGAGAGGCAGGTGGACGGCATCACGTATCAGTCTGGCGAGGGACGTCGGAATCAAGTTTCAGGCCCAACCCCTAACTTCACTGCTTTCCCAGAGAGGTCAAGAGGCAAAGTGGGGAATCTCTACGTGGATATTTTACTTTGTATGTAATAAAGTACATAATATAGTCATATTAACCTGTGCATGTGGCCAACACAGAATAAGTACTTAATGCCTTCTGAATAAATACAAGAAACAAAATTGAATACACAATTTTGTATTATTAGCCAATGTTACCCAATAATAATTTAATTTAAAAAATAAAATAAAAGATAATACATCATATTCACGGTGGGAAGCAATATAAAGGATAAACTACAAAAAAAAAACTCCATGCCGTCTGTTTGCTAAGAGGAAGATCATCCTTAGCTTAGTTTAAGGTGAGTTTGAGTTAGCCACGTTTACCAAGAGCCAACAGAGAAGGATCCGGGGAGGACCTGAAGGCTGGGACATGGGATCAATGTGCCTCGGTGGAGATTCGGTGACCAGGGTCCTAGTGGACCACTTGAGAAACCAGGAACACTTCTTAGCCAGCCAGTCTGAGACCAGCTCGGGGCGGGGCACTTTCATATGACCACTGCTTGAAACTGAAGTCCTGACGTGTGTTCTGACAGTTTCCAAAGTTCTGGTGAAACCCCCGCCACCTCAAAGAACCTCGGAAAGGCAGGATTGTTAATACCCTTTTAGGATGTGAGGAGGTAAACGCACAGATTAAGTTCTTCACGCCCTTAAAATAATCGGCCACAAAACCTGTCAATTCCTTGGTTACGTAAGTCTAAGAAAAATCTAAAACTTCACCTCATGGCAAATTCTCTTCTGTTAAGGCATTTATTGAAAGATGCTGCCCATCAGGCTCTTTTAGGCCAAATATGAGCTCCAATGGCGTTTTTAAAGCTCATGCTTGCAAATGCTGTCAGTGCAAGTAAATTCACTAATATACACCAATCCACATGTTTCTGTTTTCAAAGAAACACTCTTCCCCATGCAGTTCTAGTGGTTGTCAGAGGCAGCAACCAACTTCCTTCCCTCCATCTGGTTAGGAACTATCAAAATCTTTGATTAGTACAAAAATGATTTTTTCCAATACTTAGTGACCAGAAGAAGAAAATCATACATAGAGCATTTATAAATTTGATAATCGGTCACTACTACTCAGAGCCGAAAATATATAAAATGTTCAGCTGTGATACGTCTCTAGAGAGACAGGGAAATGTTTGCAGCTATAACACCAGGAACTCGGATATCTAGCCTACTAAGTCAACACGCAACGTTTTGAGAAGAACTCGACATCTCAGCAGAAGTTACTTTTCCCTTGGGCCCTTGAAATAAGGCAGAGGGACAAAAACCAGGCGAGTCTGGAGAGATTAGGGGCGGTGAATTCCTTCCAAGTGTCTGTTTCTGGGATGTCTCGTCCTTATAGGCGGGACAAGGTCTAACCTTGAGATGAGGAGGGCAGGACAGCAAAATCAGCGGTGGAGACAAGAAGCCTTTGTCTGATAAACCAGCTTTACTTCCTGATTGTTTGTTTGTTTGCTTGTTTTTTTTACTGATGATGGTGACCCGTCTCAGTTAATGACTCTCTCACTCTCTCCAGCCCCTCATCCTTGCGACCAAAAGCATTCACATACGAGACGAGTGTGGCGATGGGGGGAGGCCTCAGACTGCAAAAGCGATCAGAGCTAAGATTCAGCAACAAATCAAACCATGACCCTCTCTGTGGTCAGCGAAGCTGGCCAGACACAGGCCGCGAATGAGAAGGAAACACGCACACAGACCCACGATGACGAAACGTGAAAAACGGTCCAGGGAACGTGGGAGAGGAGGGGGAGACACCTGAGAAAATCGTCATAGCAAATTACGACCAAGTCCCCCACCAGTCTGGGTTTCAGAACCCACACGAGAAGCAGATAAATTACAATGCCAGTCACCTAGTGCGAGGCAGCTAATGCAAGCTTCCAACCATCTCACTGATTTCCAGCTGCCACTTGTGAAGTTCAAACAGGAGCCTATTTGTCACGAGAGATTCGGTCACAAACCCACAGGTCTCTTGGCCTTACCTGTGATTGAGGAAAGGAAGGGTAAAAACAGCACTGTCCTAAACCAAACGACGGCCAGCATTTTTTGCCTTTGAGGCTGTTTCCTTTGAGAACGAGATTTGAGCTGGATCACCATGAATAATTCTTGCAGAATCGAATGTTTCATAAGCAGTTATTCCCAGTGCCTTTCACGAGGGCTCCCTGTTGTCACAAATCCCAAGTTTCCAAAGGAAGACCGTTCATTCTCTTATTGTCTAAAACAGAGGTAAGCAGACCTTGCAGCGGTGGCACCTGCAGTGTCTCTGTCCTCGTCAGGGCCAGCACGGGGTAGCCCGACTCACTGGAACCCAAGGAAGCATTTCCTGTTTCTTCCCAGACAGCTCTTCAAGAATCTGGCTATGAAACTTCTTGGAACATTTTCTGAGCTCAGCGATAGGTTAATGCTTTTTTACATTTCTCAAACAGAATCACAACTTGCTTCCTTAAAACTTTTTCAATCAACCAGCAAATATATCTAAAAAAAAAAAAAAAATACAAAAGCCAGGGCGATGGAGAAAGCAGGAGGTATAGAGTCAGGAGACCTGAGTTCTCTCGCTGTCTGACCTTTCCTCGAACTCTGCGCAGGGTCATTGTAATGAGAGCTGCCAAGCACAGACACCGGGAGGCTCTTGATAAACTTCTGGAGGCTCCAAAGTCCATTTTCATAGCCTTGCACTCTGCCAATGCTGTCATTTCATTAGCAAATGAGAATGACTATTGAAAAGCACCTTGCAAAGTCTAGCACACTAACAGTCAACAGTACGGTGAATGGATGACCCTGACAGTTTGACCTCCTTACTATCAGCAAGTAGCGAGCCAACAGGCCTGTTGGAATGCATTCTTATTTTGCATCCAGATTACTCCAATCTGCAGGTGGCTAAATTGTCCACGCTTTATGCTCCCAAAAAAGTCAGTGTGATGTCCCTGGAGTCGCTCAATATATTTTCCACCATTCAACGGACAGAGGTGCAAGGAAAATCAGTCTGTAAACACATGAACACTAAAAGAAGCACGTTTCCAACCAGTGCCCTGGGGGCACGAAGCCTCAGGTGAGGCCTGGCGGCTCATCAAACAACCTGCAGAAACTCCCAAGGAAGAAGCCAAATATCGCAAAACTGAGATCAGCCTAACTGTTCCCAGCTGGCTTGTCCAACCGAGAGGTGATTCCCAGCTACGATCATCCTGTGCACATACGGTTGGCATTTGCTGTACTTCAAATAATCTAAGATGATTTTTAGTAACAAAGCAAAACAGTTGCATTTTTTTCCCCCACCAGCTCGATTGATCTGATTTCAACGTTCTTACAGGAAAAAAGACTGATCGTTGCGATTAAATCCTAGGTAACTGGGAGAGAAGTCATAGCATCGAGATGAAGATTAAGAAGAAAAAAAAACGATTTTATCAAGCTGCTTCCACTGCTTCATGCAAAACACTGAACACTTGCCTTTATTTGACCTCAGAGAGAAGGCAGGTCCCTGCTGTGTTCACAGCTCTGAGCATGTTGGAGGCGCATGGCAGGGGCCAGTGAATATGAGTGGGAGGGTGAGTGAAGGAATAGCCCCACGTCTGCAGGGAGCAGGGACAAGTTAGAGCGCCGGTGACAGCATGCAGGTGCCCTCTAAACGCGTAGGGCGGGCTCACGAAATCCCGGCGCCCAGCAGAAACTAAATGCGGAGAGTGGGCTGGGTCTGACAGAGTGGGGAGCAGTGGGCGCCGAGGAGACCTGGAGGACCCGGGCCCCATGTTCAGGCCTTCGGTGATAAATATTAGTCGAGGTCTGTGGGCTGTTGACAGCCGGTTGGCCACAGGTTTCTGCTCCCGGTTTGTTGCATCAGATAAGTGGTCACCAAAAGTAAGAAAAATTCTGCAGCCAGACAAAGCGGTCCGTGTTAAGTCTTCGACGATGAAAATCGGTGCGGAGGCTGTGCCCCTCGTCCGTGGATCCACAAGGAAAGGGGCCGTGAGGAGTGCAGAGGACGAGGGATACCTACTTGCTGTTGGCACAACCCCAACCTGCAGTCTGCAGAGTCAGCGAGAGCCTGTGCCTTGATGCCCCAGGTAGGAGACACGGCGCCTCACAGCCCAGAGAAGCGCCTCCTCTGCTCACGCACCACTGGGAGGACCCAGGAGAGTTCCAGAAAGCGGTTAGTCTCCAAAAAAGGTTCAAGACCCACCTCTATGGAAAGGAAACAGAAAGGCCTAAGGAAAAAGCAGGCTGAAGAAAAAGAGACAGCAGACTGGAATCAAAGAAGATCTAGGGAACGAATAACCCAAAAGCAGAACGAACTGTTTTACCAACATGGAAAGAGCAAACTGGAGGGTCCGGAAAGTCAGACTGGTGAGGCTGATGTGAGAGTGCTTTCCAAGCCGTGGCCAAAAAAGAAAAAGATGCTAAAGGTTGAAGGCGACATAAGACAGATGGAGGCCAGAGAATGAGGCCCACCTGTGTCTGAGAAGTTTTTCCCAAAGAAGCCGGAGAGAGGCATAAAAGAATAAGACAGATAACCAGACCCGAGTAAAGAAAATGGTACTGACCAAGCCAAGAAGCGAAGCAAACCCATCGTCCATCATAGCCAAACATTGGAGGAAACCCAAGTGTCCATCAACGGATTAATGGATAAACAAAATGTGGTCTATACAGACAATTGAATCTTATTCAGCTTTAAAGAGGAAGGAAATCCATCCACACGGCCACAGGGATGGACCTTCAGGACTTAACGATAAGTGAGAGAAGCCGTCGCGAAAAACAAATACCGTGATTCCTCTGACACAGGGTCCCTAGAGCAGTGAAAATTCATAAAGATAGAGGTTGCCAGGGGCTGGGAGGGGAAAAGGGAGTTTCTTCATGGGTGCAGAGTTTCCATTTAGGAAGACAAAAAGTTCTGGAGATGGAGATGGAGACCGTGAATACACTTCATGCCACTGAGCTCTCCATTTAAAAAGGTGAAGATGGTCAATTTCATGTTATGCATATTTTACCACAATTCAAAAAAAAAATTAAAGAGGCAAACCCAAGGGCCAGGCAGCTCAAAGGAATTTTCTTTATTTCACAAAACTCAATACGGAGAGACTCATTCTCAGACACATACTAGAAACTGTTCTTAATTACAAGGATACGGGGGGAAAAAACCATATTTCTAGTACATAAAAACCAGATGATCCATAAAGAAATAAAAATAAAAATAACCTCAAATGTCTCTGTCCTATTAAATTCAAAAAGACAAGAACAAATGCATTTACGAAATTTTGAAATGAAAAGGTTGAGACTCAAGAGTTAAAAACCCAGTGAAGTCATTGCTCATGAGAGAAGGCCACTGAAGGCATCCTCAGATGCGTGATGGCTTAGAACTTATGCCGCCCACATGCTCTTCTGGAGAAAGATACCTTTGGGTCCAAAAAAAAAGAGAACTGGAAAATTGGGAAATCGTAGTCTCAAAAGATTAGCAATAAGCCCTTGAATTGGTGAAAATACAGAATCGGTATAATGATTGTTATAAATATAATTATAAAACTACGTAGATGACAAAAATAATTATTGAAGGAGATATTCTAAAACATAAAAAGTAATAATTAAAAATGTAGATATTTCAAAATGCTTGGCTGAATAAATAAAATTATCTTTGAAACAGTTCCATCTCTGAATTTGCCTACTCTCGGTAGCTCACATAAGTGGAATCACAATATTTTCCTTCCTACGTCTGTCTTATTTCATTTAGCATAATTTTCTCAGGGTTCACCCACATTTTTGCAGGTGTCAGAATTTGACTCTTTTTTATGGCTGAATAATATTTTGTAATGTATATGAAAGATAAGTACCACATTTTGTTTATCCATCCATTGATGGATACTGGGTTATTTCTACCTGTGATTGTTGTGAATAATGCTGTTAAGAACCTTGGCTTAATGTTTGAAGTACAGTTTGAAAGCTATGATATTGTGAAAACCAACATTAATATTTCCATTGTGTGATTTTACGTGGAAGAAGTTTTTGCAACACACTCACTCTTAGGGTCTGTCAGCCTTTAGAATAAGATTCAAACTTTAAATACTCGTTTCCTAAACAGAACTCAAAATTAACTCGGATGCGTTTACCACATATGATTATACATTATGTCAGCTGTTATGCACATCCTCCTGTCCTTTTCCCAGGTGTAAAGGTAACAAATTTACCAGCCCTAGATTGTGGAGTCTGAGAACTCTTCGAGTGAAATACAAAGTAATCATTTCAGACTTGGCAAAAACTTAGCCAGCCTTTGAGGACTCTGTTTAAGGTAGCAGTTTCACTGCCTTTTACGATTTTACAATTAAAAATAATTTCTTATCTGATGACTTCTTTACCATAAGTTATGAAAGTACTGTTCATATGGGTAGCAAAGTATATACCAGAATTAGGCAGGTTAATTTCTTTCCTTTTAAAGAATCAGTTTTGTTAATTACTTTTAAAAAAAAGTCATTAAGTGTAAGTTTGAGTCTGAGAAAGATATTACAAAATCGAACCCCATTCCCCAGAGCATCACAAAGCTAGAAGGCATTTCAGAGGCCATGATGACAGATCAGCTTTCACACTGGGCAGAAATCTGTGGACAACCTTCTTTCAACAAAAAGAAGAGCTTCTTCATGCCGATGCTTAAATATCTGCATTAAGAAAACAGTGCAGCAGTTGAATCGTCGAAAATCGTTGAATCCACACATGATTTCTATTTGTCATTGGAATCCACTTGGTCTGATCTATGGACATGTGTGTGCTATTGGGAGAGTCTCATGCAAACACGATGTAAAAGGCACTACAAGCCTGTCCAGCACCCCTGCATCTGGGTACCGACTCAACCCATGCCCTTGACACTCGCCTACGTTCAGCCCACAGTGGTCACCAAGCAGCACCTCCTCACCAAGCAGAGTGCCCGCCCAGGAAAACAAGGAAAACGGCCCCTGGAACCACCCGTCCTCATAGGGCAAAAGATTTCAGCGGAACTAAGTGAGGTGACAACTTCAAGTAGAAACAAAATAGTTAATAATGCAGGTAGCTCACTCATCTCGAAAAGGTTTTAAAAGCCAGAGCTGCTATGACTGATCAGGTGCTGATCACAGAACATTTCCACTTCAGTGAGAGCAATGACACTCAAACATGGCGAAAGCATCCCTTTAGGAGGCAAAAAGATAACCTTTTCAAAACGTACCCCATAAATTTTCACTTTTCGGTAACGAAGCTTCGAACACCATTAAATAATCATTTCTCTCATTGAGCCAACGGATTAAAAAAATCACAATCCCATATAAAATTATCATCTATCTTATTCCTACAGAAAGCAGTGTGTGTGGGGGGGATATTTATATAACACATATATATATAATATATAATATGAAACAGCCAAGCTATATTGTGAGAACTAAAACAAAATGTCATTTCCAATTAAGAAAAAAAAAAAAAACTATTTCAAAGGACAAAAGGCTTTTCCTTGTGAAATTAGTCTTAGGGGTGACTTCTTGAAAATTAATAAATGTACAAAGATGTAAAACATTTTATTCACTATATTTAACTTGCTGGTATATGCTTTTTCATGTGACTCTCAGGCACATAGTTTCTTTTCTATCAGCAACGTTAAAAATCACATTAGAAAAAAAAAATCAAGCTTTGAAACAGAAGATAGGCAGTAGAGAAATGTTATTTTGACCTTGGTGCCGAGCTAAATCCTTCCTTGGCCAACTCTCCTATAACTGGCATTCCAATTTTGTTTTGTTTTGTTGTTTTGTTTTTTAATCTTTCACAGGGTACATCTTTTACTGACTTGAGGAGAAGTATTTACAGTACTAAGTGTGAATTATTCCTTCCTTATACATTAGTTATTTGCCTTTGTGGATATAAAGCACGCTGATTCATTATTTTATCAAAACACAAAAATATTGGGAGTATCAATCTGAAATTTAAAAGATTACATTTTCCAGACTCTAGGAATTTCTACTTTAAGCAAGAAATATAATTGCTATAGAACTTCTTTTGAGATATCACTTGATTTTTAATAATAATAACAAAACACCTGTACCACTTGAGAAATCTTGTTGCAGAATTCGGGAGTTGGATGCTTCGCTTTCCCCCGTGAAATCTGCACCAGGGACCTATCACGACGGGACAAATGGAGCTGCCCCCAGACTCGGCAGGCGGTAACACGGAGCCATTTTTCAGTGCTCGTGAGTCGAAGGCGGCTTGGCAGTTTGCTCGTCGGGGTCGAGCTATCTGATGCAGCCTGGGCTCTCTCCCACGTCTGAGGCCCGAGCCCTGACAGTTACACAACTCAGCTGCGGTGTGCACCCTGTCACCCTGCAGCAGGCTGGCCTGCCTTGCCACGGAGGCAGGACAGGGTCCCCTGAGCGGGGAGCATACATTTAGGTATATATGGAGGCCTGGCTCTCAGGGACACAATGTCGCATCTGCTGCATGATGTTAGTCAAAACAAGTAACAAGCCAGCCCGGAGTCACAGGGTAGGGAAACAGTCCCTGGCTCTAGCTGGAAGGAGCTATGGAGTCGCGTCGCACAGGGGTGTGAATACAGGGGAGGGGACAATGTGGCCACCATCAAAAACGACCCATCGGGAGATCCTTCCGAAGTTCTCATCATGAGAATGTGTAACTGATAAGACCTATAATTTTTGCCTTGGCTCGTAGGCTGCATTGTATTCTTTATATTTCTGGTTACTGTGAATATAATTAAATAAATGCAACTAGGTGATTAGGAATAAAAGAAAAATATTATTTCACACAATGTGAAAAGTACAACATAACATGTAATGGTATCTTTGCATCTTAGTCCAAATGTAAAATGTATGTCAGCTCCCCCAAAATCCCTTTAATAAATTCCAAAATCTATTAAGCACTACTGCTCTGCAGCAGTATTCAAATCTCAACCTAAGAACTAAGAAGGGATAGGAAGGCCAAGGTCAGTGTCAGTTTGGAATTTAACATACTTAAGTGTCTGTTCATTGACACTGGGCACAGAATGTCAGAGAAAATGTGAGCAGTCCCAGAAATTACCCTGGATTCAACAGTACCACCTGCTACAATTTAAAACCCTAAGTGTAAAAATTTCTGTTCTAATTATGTCACGAATAGTAAAATGTTCCTGAGGAAACAGAGAAAGCGTACCCGCGAATATCTGAAGCGGAAGAAGAAATAATGTCTTGTGGTCAAAGCCAATTATGAAGCAAGAGAAAAAGATCACAGTTTGAAGAAAGAAGTCAGAACAGGGGTAATCCCTCAGGAAAACAGCCTTCTCTTAGGTGGGATTTGATGTTATTGCATAGTATATCACTTCCAAGGGAAAAACAAATCAATGTAAACCTAAGTCTTCAAGTTTAACTTTGTTCTTTAATGAAGTTAAAATAAGCAAATAGAAAACTGAGGCTCCTCCATTTCAACATAGTGGTTACTTTGTGCCATTTTACAGCAGAAATTGTCAATAAATTCCAAGGCCGGGAAGTGAACCAAGAAGCAAAGATAAGGTTATGCGTCTGACTCCTCTTTCTCCCAAGTCACTCTCTGCGGACGCGCCTGCTAGGGACAACGCGTGGCCCTCACTAGGGAAGCAACTTTCAACCAACGTTCTTCTTCCACGTTCTTCCCGGCCTGTCTTTGTATACAAGGTTCTTCCTGTTGCTTGGCTTTTACTCTTTTTCTTCTTCTGATGCCCGCAGTGCCAGCCCTCAGAACCATTTTTCACTTTCCCGCTCTTTTATCTGCCCTAACCATCACCCCCATCATTCCTTTGTCGCACTGTCTGTCACATTCTTCGTCTGTACTGCCGCAAGCCTCATCGCTTCATGCTTGGCTCACTGCAGGACAATCGTGTGAGGCTTGTTCACCTTATCCGATTCCCACACCTGAGTCTGCTCTCCCGAACGCTGGAGTTTTTGCGCGGTTTTCTTCTGCAAAGTGCGAATGCTCACAGTCCATTTCCTGCCCGGGGATCCGAACTCTTCCCAGTGGCTTTGAAGACTCCGCCCCCGGGGGGCGTGCCCCAGCAGGCAGGGATGGCAGAGATCAGGACCGATGGGACTCTGAGACAGGCTGTCTGACTACGTGGCCTTGGGCTAACTTTCTCTATCTCTCAGCTGCTATTTCCTCACCTGTAAAATGAGGCTCATAGTAGTGGCTGCCTCGTAAGATTATTTTAAGGTTTAAATAAATATTCCCTGGAAAGAAATGCTCCACGCCATTCCCTCTCGCTGACAATGTCTGGCCCCTTCTCTAATCCTGACCTGCTTCCAGAAATAGTCCAACCATTGCGCTCTGGAAAGTCACCTGGAGCCAGCTCAGCCCTCCCGGCCTCTGCCTGCTCTGAGCTCCCTGCACTCAGTAGTTCTCCGAGACAGAACCTGCTCAGAAGGCAGAAACCTCAGCTATCTCCCGGGACTCAACACAAGCCCAAGGCCAGCATGCTCCACGGCCTTCCGCTCTGGCTGCACCAATCTGCAGGTTGGTTTTGCTCATTTAAAAAAAAAATGCTATTCTAGAGTTTTCTCTTTCTTGGCTTTAGAAACTCATTTCCCTCCTCCTCGCCCTACAAGAAACACATCCACTTGCTCCTGAGGAACGAATCTCAAACTGAGGAAGAAGCAGGGAGCAAAATGGTTGAGGTCAAAACCCTTTTCCGGCCTCAGGCCAGTGGACAAAGTCAAATAGTCTAACGCTTGACCAAGACTTGTCTTTGTGGGGCTCTAAAACAGGACGGCAGCCCAGAGTGGACCAAGCCGGAGAGAACAGAGGGTTGCTGAGGGGGAGAACGGAGCGGGGACATTATTGCTCCCTCCCCATCTGATTTCCTGTGTCAGTTCACTCAGGGTAATGCAATTATCTCAGGTATTTTGAAAAACAATCTATTTCAAAATAAGGAAGCTGGGGTTTTAGAAATCACACTTGGTGCGCTTAGGGGGTGAAGTTTTGATACTCAGGGCCCCACGCCTCTGGGGCGGAGATTTCAACGCGGCCAGCATCCTGGGTCACCTCCGCCCCTGTCCTCCCGTGTTGATATTTTGCTTATAGTTAACTATTGGGGGGGGGGGAGGGAAACATTGAAGAATTCGATTCCTTACCAAGAGATGTTCATCATTAGACTTCAAATGCATGTGGCTGATTGAAGTGCGGGAAGAAGAGCTTAAGATCTTTCTAGAGATTACTAGGAATGGCCACCTACTCTCTCAAGAGCTGCTTGACACAGGTACGCAGAGGGGCAGCTCATGGCATCTTTGTTCTTCCCTCTCAAGCCAAAGAAAGGAGACATAGGAGCCAGTGAGCCTTGGCCCCTTCGAGAGAAACAGAAGGGAAGCAGCTGGCAGCCAAAGAAATCTGGCTGGACAACTTTGCCTGCCTTTGGATGAGTGATTGAAACACAACAAGCCTTGCAAAGGGACAGGAAATTTGAGGAGATTAATATCGCGGTGCCTAATAAACACAATCCCAAATCCCGGAGAGAAAGCCAGCCTCCTTGCCCACACTGCGTGAGCAACCCTCACACTCTCTGTCCCCAGGGCACTGGCGGCTCTGCAGGGATATCTAGAAGTCGTTTTCAAATCTCTAAGTCTCTGATCGCTTTCCTAGATTCACAGCGGACAAACATTTCCTCCCTTCTCATACGTTCTGCAACCTCGGCCCCCAGAAACACTCTCCCTGGGGGTTTCAAGATCGCAGACAAGCCCTTCTTGCTTTGGGCAGGAGGAGCCCAGACTAGTATGTTCCTTACCATTTTCAAAATGGGGAGATCAACGATACCAATGCGATGTTTAAAATTTTTTTTTTAACCTCACAACACCAAAAGATTAAAATAAATGTAAATTCAGTCTACGCATGCGTTAATTCACATGTCTGATACAGGTCAACTTGCTTCCTTCCAAAAGTCCTTACTTAAAGCTGCACCAGGGTGCTCTAATGTCCCCTACCTCACAAGTCACTCCGCTTTTCCTGGAGGAATAAATGAAGCTCTAAGAAAATAAGGCACCTCGTCAAAACCCAAACCAATCTCAACGCCTGCATGAGCCCATCTCTAGCCATCGCAAACGGACTTTCAGAAATTAAAAAAAAGAAAACCTTTGTATATAATAGAATTTATCTTTGAGTCGCGGTGCCTTCCAAGTCTAGGAGGTCGCTCCGCCCAGGCCGGGCACTCCGTCGACAGTGCTGGCTGACGCTGAGGAGCGATGTCTGCCTGACCAACGGTCTGCCCCGGGCCATCTCCGGAGCTCGGCCCGGGAGCACCTGGTCCCCCTTCCCCCGCCCCCCCCCCATCCTCACCTGTCCTCGTAGCACACGGTGCACCTCCAGACGCCGGTCCTGCGCAGGAACACTCGGCACTCGGAGCACACACGGTGGCTGCAGCCCTGGCACGCGGTCCCCCGGTTCAGCAGCAGCCCCAGCACCCGCCGGCAGCGGGCGCACGACCGCTCTTTGTCCTCTTGGCTCACGCCCTTGCTGCCCGTCCAGCGGAGATGCTGCAGCTGCGTCTTCAGACTCCTGTGGCCCAGGGGTTAAACCGGAAGATTCGATTGAATGAAAGGACAGATGCCAGGCACACTCCTCCACGGTCAGGGCCCCCCCCCGCCCCCCGCCACAACGCCATGGCGAGAGAGGAGGGGCCTCAGCATCCTGCACCCCTGGCCCCACCATGGCTGAGCATGAGGCTCAAAGGTTTTCTCAGCTGTGAAACCAGGACAGGAAAACCGGATCCGACCTCCGGGATTGCTGTGCGGATTAAATGGCAAAGCATAAACGACACGCCCAGCACAGAGACCTTCACTGTGAATTCGTTCTAGATTCATCTTTCCATGCCCTGAGGGCATTATAATGAAAGCAGGAACAGTGACAGAAGAGGGGGTAAAACCACAGAAAATGACATTAATTCTAATATGCAAGGCATGGAAAGATCTATAAACATAGAGCATACACGCCTGCTACTGCCACGTGTTTCCCAATAAAATGATGTAACTGACAGTCTGCTTTCCTACTGGTTTGTTATGGTGGTCACAGCCCTCTTCCCCTCCACAAAAGCCTTGGTGCAAAGGGCTGTTACATTGAACCCCAACCAGTTGTCATTAACCAGAACCCTCTTTTACAAAATGTCCGTTACCTACGATGAGAAGAAACAAGCTTACGCCCAACTAAAATCAGTTCCCTCGGGAACAAAACATCCTCGCCTCGCTTTCCACATTCATTGTCGATATTCCACATGACATTTCTAAGTCACGCAAAGCGCTTTAATCATCAAAGGAAATTCCACTTTGGCCCACGCATTGCGTTTCTTAGTGGGAGAAAGCATAAGCACACTGAGAAAGCTTTAGGACAACAGGCGAGGCTAGGGAAGAATATCACCCCGGTGACCAGGAAACCTCCCTCGTTCCTCAGACACTGGGTTGTCCAAAGGTCTGTCTGATATGTGTATTTTTCTTGGCAGATTCTGAAAGAGTTCTGCCAATAAACGCAAAACCCCAAGCCTACTCCATTACTCCTTTTCTAGACCGCATGTCCTCTGTCAACCCTGACAAACGAAGCAGCCACATCTATTCAAATCTAATCTGTTTAGAGATGGGTCTGCACAGCCAGCAATGCACACCGCTTTGATACATTCTAGCCCTGCTGCGTTAAATGTTAACGCGCAACAGCCTGTCTGGTCAGGGCAGACGAGGAAAGAAGCTCCCTGTTGACAAATCGGCCTGGGAACAGGCTGAGCAGGTTCGTATTTTATACTCTTCCTTCTCTCAGAGCTCACTTGGAAGCAAAAGGAAGCTAAAAAAAAAAAAGAAGAAGAACGAGACGAAAGAAAAGAAGCGGATTCCAGCAGGCTTGCTGTTTCTAAATTGCTTCGTTTGTGCCTTCAGTTATTGCCACAAATAGTTCAGGAAAACATTTTCCCCTCCCTGCAGGCTGTCTGGAAAACCTGCCAGCTTCCTTTGAATTATTCCCACCAAATTTTTCACCAGAAAGTCACCATTTTAAATAAATAACAAAAGCAGCCTCCCTGCCCCTTACCATCTTGACGGTGAGTGAGATAGCAAAATATCCCCCCCTCACAGTCCTGCCGTCAGGAGTCTCATCAGACTCGTCAGGCCAAGTACAGAGGAGCAGGCTCCGAGCAGAAAAAGCCAAAACCCTGAGCGTTCCCACCCAATTGCCATGACAGCCTACCGGATCCTCTCCTTCTCCACGGTTTGAACGGCCTGGTCTCGGTACAGGACCTGGAGAATGACCTCGCGTTCTAAGTCCTGGAGGGAATTCAGGTCGACCTCCTGGGCCATTTCTCCCTGATTTCTCAACTGCAAGGCGAAGCTTCACTCCATGGGCCCGGAGCCCAGCTGCCAAGCCACAGTTCTCGAAAGCGCTCCTGCTCCAATTTCACTGGCAACAGCGTCGCCTGTGGCTCTGTTTTTCCCCCTTTTTAAAGGTGTCACACTCTTCAGGACGAGAAAGCCCCAAGAGGCTGTCCCTCTGTTGGAATCGTTGTTCTGAGAGCCTCATGCCACCCAGGGAGCGTTTTCACTGGGTCCTGCTGCAGCCTTTGACATCCGTCTAAGACAACAGCCTATCTTTTTCTGAAGTTTTGCCAGAGGTTGTTCTAAATTATGCATGGATCCAAGCAGCTAATTTCTGCAAAGCAGAAGTAATCCTCCATCTGAGGGAATTTACGAACAGCATTAAGAAGAGTATCAATGTCTTAGAGAGGCTAACTTTCTCCTTCAAGTGTTTTCAGGTGAGCAGGAATCATTAAAAGCTCTACCAGTTCATACCTGTAGAAAAGACAATAAAGGTAGCATCAGTTTTCCTGGTCTTGTATCTCTTCAGTACAGCTTCATAAAAGACAAAATGTTCTACACAGAAGTTTGCATTTCCTGCTGTGGTGATAACGTAAGAATTGGTATTTCACTAAATCTGTCTTCTTGTGTTTCTAAAAGCGCCAAACTCCCAAACTTGAATTTCTCTAATATGAATTCCATATCTTCAGTGATTAGAGGTATTAAAGTCTGTGTTTTAATGTACATCACCCTAATTGAAAACACATTAGCAGAACAATGTTCGCAACTGTAAGCTATCATCTTTACAATTAACTTCAAAACTCAAAAATTTTCAATTAGGGAGGAGTGAAGGGTCACCACTGCAACCTCAATCTATCAATTATTTATGATCTTTAATGGTTTCTCCAGCTGCCTTACATATGGGGTCTCGTTTCTGATGAATGCTGGCTGTGGAGTTCTGCCAACACTCTTCCTACTTCTTTTTTCCGTCAGTGACTTCGGGCAAACATCACCTTCCAGCTGTTTCACTCCTCAACCAAAGATGGTTGTGAATTGCTAAAACACTGGATAGATACTTAATAATGAAATGCAGAAATCATAGATGCTCAAATCAATAAACTTTCTATAATGGCATTATGCTTTCTAGAATGCCGTTACAAAATCTACATGAATTCCTTAGCAAAACTTCCTTTCAGTGCTTGAGAAGCTAACCTTCCTTTGCTGGGCTCTCTTGGAAATCCATATTATAGTAATTGATGACTCAAAGCGGGTTGGTGATTGAGAGGTTAATGGAGCCCTGAGAGTTCATTCCCTTTAAGCAGAGATTCTTAAACCTTTTTCCTTAATCTTTGTATTAAAAGATGGATAACCCTCTGTATTTAGATGCATAAAAAGATACACTGAGTTACGAAGGGTATTAGACTGAAATTTTTTTTAAATTATCATATAGTAACATGTATGTTCATTGATGCTTGAAATAACGAGATCTAGTACTGATCTAACCAGTACCCTAACTTAAGAGTAGTGATGATTATAAATAACATTTTGAGACCTGTGACTTACAATGTAGCATGAAAATATCTGTGATTCCTATTGGCGACAGTCCCAAGTCCTGCTCGTTCACTCTGGTTTGATGCCTATATTCATAACTGAAGGAAATGCTAAATTTTAGTTAGAAGTAAGTAAATAAAGATGTAATTTTTCCCATCCATGGACCAATATAGGCTCAGGACCCCTGCCTGAAGGGGTTCTCTAAGTGTCCGTTTCTCTATTGTAAGAGAAAATTGAAACATGTTGCTCACCCAACGGCAGAGGCTCTATCAGGAGCAGGAAGACCCAGGGCTCTGAGAAGCGTGTCCTTGGCTTCTAGTCTTCAGCAAGTTCTCTCCCGTGTCTGCTGTCAAAAGGCTTCCTATCTAGGTGGTGGGAAAGTGACAAGGACTTTGGGCTCTACCCAGACCGGCTGGGAACTCACTGTGCCATCAGAGGCAAAGCTTCGTCCACCCTCATTCCTCAGTTTGCAGATGGACAGACGGAACCAGCAGATCTGAGTTCCCGGAGCCTCTGAGTCCCTGGAAGAGAGGAAAGGCACGTGAAACAGCGTGTGATCGAGTGCTGAGTGATAAGGCGTGAATCAGCCGTCCCCTCACCAACTGCAGAAGTCTACTTTCTTTTCTAAACTTGCCCCTTGATTCTTCTTGCTTTCTTCTTATTTCTAATCAATTAACCACACTCCGGGGCCAAGAATTGTCCGTTTTGTCTGATTCTCAAGAATTTTAAATGAAGATGTTTGCACCAGGCTCGGAAACACGTGATCTGTGTGCTGAGCATCTGTGCGTGTGTCTGGTGCTCTCTCTCTGGCTCCTCGGGCAGGACCAGTGCGGTACCGTGCTGGACAAGACACCACCAGGTGCACAAACTGGGAGAATCCTGGACCACGCAAATGTCCACTCCTCCAGGAAGCTAGGTCTGACGCATTTCAGAGATACAGGATTCAGGTATTTACAAACGCGCCTTGAGCTCTGCCAAATCCATGCCCGTGGGATGAGGGGGGAGGGGGAGGGGGAGGAGTGCCTGTTCTTGGTTAAGTGGAAGCCCATCCTCCCCCTAGTGGCCATTCCCTGCTAGTTACAGAAAAGTCAAGTTCCGTTCCTGGAGCAGGACGTGGCATCCCTGGCCTGGCCTCTCCCTCCTACTCCATCCTCAGTTTCCCCAAAGTGCTCCAACGCTCCCATATCACACTCATTCAGGACTATTCCCGGAACGCCTCCTGCCCATTTCCTTTCCCAGGCCTCTGCCCCTGTTCGTGCCTCCTCCTACCAAAACCTCGTTTATTCGGAGCCGGTGAGGGCGCGGCCAGGACAACAGTGTTCGGAACCCACTGAGTGTGCGGCTCTGCTGTGCTGGTCACTCACTGTCGAGATGCTGGGCCAGGGACTTACCCTGGGGACTTAACGTCCTTATCTATAAAGTAGAGAGAACGACAGCACCTATTTCCCAGTGAGGATGAAGGGTATTGATACATACCAAGTACTTAAATCACAGTGGCCAGCATAAAATAAGTAGTCGATAATACAGAGAACAGATTGGTGGTGGCCAGAGGTGGGAGGTGGGGGGTGGGCACAATGGGCAAAATGGGTCAAAAGGTACAAACTCGCAGTTAGAAGATATAGTTACAAGGATGTAAGGTACAGCATGGTGACCATAGCTAATAATGCTGTATTGTGTATTTGCAAGTTGCTCAGAGAGTCTTAAAAATTCTCATCACGAGAAAAAAAATTCTATTTTTTCTGATCTTCTGATATTTTCTGATATCATTACTATATTCTGATGAATATTAACTAGACCTATTGCGGTGATGGTTTCACAATCTATACGAGCACTGAATCATTATGTAGTATACATGGAGCTAAAAAAAACATCGTATGCCAACTGTACCTCAATTAAAAAAGTAAATAGGCAGTCAGTAAATGTTAGCTGTGATTATTATTATTAGCAGCAGCAGTAGTAATGCTATCGTCATTATTACTATTAATTGATCAAGGTCCAGATTAATTGCAACCTAATTCAGGAAATTTCTCCTCATTTACAATCGAAATTAATCGCTCCTTCATTACAACCCCTTTCTACTTTGTATGTTTCTCTACCGTGACCCTGACTTCATTCTGTCTTACAGGCAAGTTTCCTTTCCAGGGGTAACATCGGGTTTGAAAGATCCTTCATCACCCAGCAAGGAGGTCCTGAATGTTTGTCCTACGTTGAGAAACCCAGTGAACATTGTGACATGTGAGTGCCCTTGCCAAAGCAGGAAGCGTGAATTCAAGAAGGGTAGGAAGTGAGGATGGCCAGGCGAGCAGGCCAGCCCTCATTTATAAACTTCTGCCTCCCGAAATCTGAACGGCTTAGGAAAATGAGAGTTGTTCCAGAGTTTGAGAAGCGTGCTAAGAAAGTGTTTCATTTAATGATCTCGTGCAGAACTTCAGTCTCATAGAGCTTGAATAATGCAATCTGCCAGGTCCCTTTTTCTGTGACGATACTTGGTCACCCTCTCACTCATCCAACAAATCCCTACATTGGGTTTCTTTTGTTCCCAGCATGAGAATCAGGCTCCGGCCTCCCCTAGGCGGAGGTGAGTCCAGCCCCTGCCTCCTTTTCCTACTGCAGTTTGTAACTTTGTAACGCTGACCGCCCTTGTTTTACAGCACGCCACCTACTCGTCTAATTTCATTTAACAATTAAAAAAAAAAAGTAAAACTAACACCATAGCACCACGATGAAGAAAGAAGTCTCCCACGGCCGCGTAGAGACACACTGCACCAAACCTTCCCATCTCAGCTCTGGTTCGGGTATCAGACAATCTGGGATCAAACCCCAATTCCAGAATCATCTGGGTACGGCCCTAGAGCGACAACTGGAACAAAACAAGGTGGACTCAGAAGTGTTCCTTTTGGCCCTGTCCTCCCCTTCGGGAGGCCGCAGGAAATGAAGCCATTTGTCCAAGATCGATAGGGACGCAGGCAGGGGGGAGGGGCTGCTCTCCTAAACCCAGCTCGAACCCCAATCCGTGTATTTTCATTTCGTCTGCATCAGGTCACACTGGACCCGGTGGACCTGCGGCATCCAGACGAACACAGGGTGGCGACGTGTTTAGCGCATCAGTTCAGCAACCCGATTTTACCAACCTTCTCTCTGCCAAACACGTGCCAGGTATCGGGGAGCTAAAATACGTAGGATTTCTGCCTTCCACAACTTCACATTCCAGGCCGAAAATAAATTATAACACGGTAGCATGAGTAAAACCACAAGGCTCTACGGGAAAGGAAGGCACGAGTCACTCCTTATGGCGAGAGCAGAAATGGCAGTGGGTCAGGGACCACGTCCCAGGGGACAGACGTGCAGGCACAGGGGGGGCACTTCGCCAGGAGAGCCAAGTAGCCCATCTCGGGCTGGGATGTTGAAACAGCTTGCTTTCTTTCCCCAACCTAACAACACTTGACTTTGGCTTTTAGATCTGATGATTGGGGGGTGGGGTGGGGTGGGGTGAGGTGGGGTGGTGTGGGGGTGTGTGTGTGTGTGTGTGGTGGGGGCGGGTACGCGAGGTGCAACCTGAGAGAGAGGAAAGGGTGATGGGAAAGCAAACGTCCCACCTGCAGGGAGTGGTCCCTCTCCTGTCGTGGAGTCATCTATCACCCCTGAGCAGCTGGTCATCGGATCCGGATCCGAGGAAACAAAGCCTCGTCCCCTCCCCTCGACCTCTCCCCGCGATGCCCATGCCGGGGAGACGCCCCGGGTGGAGACGTGGCAGAGCTGCCGCGCGCCGCGTGTGCGCCCCACCACCACCTGCACCACCACTGCCCCCCGCTCTCAGGGGAAGCCACAGAACCTTCTCGGAGCCTGGAAGCCGCAGCCTTGCAGCGGCTCCGAGCGCAGGTCACTTCGGGGGACCGGCCACCCCCGCTGCTGTGGTGACTTTACCACAGCCATTTCCTTGAGAAGCTGCACTGCTCAGAGAGCAGCCACATGCTTTGCGCCGGGTGCGCGGGGGAAACCCTGAGCGGCTACGCTGACCTTCAAACTCTCCTTAGCAATGCTGCCCCGTCTTCACTCGGGCATATGCTTCATGGAAGGCTGTTAACAGCCACCGAGAACGCTAGTCCGCCCCAGGCAGGACGTGGATGGATAAAGGGTTGGGTCCTGACCCCAACGGGGCTCAGACTCTCAGGCTTGACAGCCTCATTTTCCCAAAGGTGAGACTGAGCGTCCGTCACAGTCTGACACCGCAGTGATATGCGTTTATAAATTCCCCTTTTCGCTCTCGCCTTCCTTAGACGGCGGTGGATATTCTGGAAGCTAGCAAAGCTCAGGCTTCGGCATCCCTCGCTCTCACAGTCCCACCCAGATCCCCGAGCTCATTCTGGATTCGTTTTCTGAGGGAAGCCTCCACACGTCCGTGCACACTCGGGTCCCTCAAAACTCCGTCCATTCTATGAGGCTGCATGTGCGGGGTAAACCCAGAAAAAGCCTACGCCTGCTCAAGGTAGGAGAAAGCGGAACAGCTCCCCGGTTCACTGTGGATTCTACTCATCCCTCCCCACCCAGGCTGATAACTCGCCACCCAAAAGCCAAAGGAAAAAAGGTATTTTAGAATCAGAGTAAACCACTGAAATAGAAGTCTTCTCCCCCCCCATTTTAAACCCATGACCTCTTCTTATGGAAGGTCAAAGAAATGAGAATTGATATTTTATATTGTTACTGGTACGACTCATAATTGTCGTTATACTCTTTCTTGCACCAAAAGCTACTATTGATTTGGCACTAACTCTGGACCAGACCGTTTGACAGGTACTCTGCATACATTATCTCAATCCTCATTACGACGTTATAAAGTAAGTACCCCAGTTCTCAGATGAGGAGTGTGAGGCTTGGAGCGACTAATTAATTTACTTCAAGTCACATTCTAACCTGGTCTGTTTCACTCAAAGCCTACGCTTTGTTTAAGCAGAGAAGAAGTTAGACTCTCCCACTACCCTGGCTAAATATTCTTTTTTTTTTTTTACACCAATTCCAACTTAACAGATCCTGAATAATCTAATGTGCATTTTCCTCTAAGAGTCCTCTTCTTGCCAAGAAATCTGTTTTGGGCTTAAGGAAGCTTAACTGAAAAAAAATTAAATTAGACCCCAGCTAACTTGATTTTTTTATTTAAAATTACATTTGTGTTCTTTCTCCAAACTGGAGATTATGAGTGCTCAAAACAACTGAATCTAAGAAGCAGATTCAGAGCAAAACAGTAATAAACTATACATATATAAATTTACAACCCCAAAAAGAAATTGAATACTCTATACCATCACCTTAAAAAAAAAATCATACCTATAGCTTTTGGACAGTTTGTTAGTTTCAGATAGTTTTTTTGGTTTGGGTTAGGTTTTTTAACCAGCTATAAAGTATTTCCTCCATTTCATTTAAATCAAATTATTACCCTGAATGTTAAATGTATGCTATTGAATAAAATTACAAGTCATCCTTTTCTAATTTACCATGGTTTTTGTTTTCCATCTTTTAATATCATCAGTCCAAAAATAGTAACCTTAACTATACACTCCCTACCCACCCCACCCCACCCAAAACAACCTGCCCAAACAGCTATATGTGGACACTCAGCCTACCTTTGAAGCAGCTTCAAGAGAAGGGACCAGGGCACTCTGTGCTGGAGAGAAGGAAGTCAATTTTTCTTCGTGTTAGAACATCTGACGTATTTCTCTTTCCTTCCTGTCAGACACGGGGCTGAAACAGTGCACCCTCCAGGCTGGCCCTGAGTGCCTCTGTGGCTACCCCCACGTCACCAAAGATCCCAAGAGCAAAGCCACCCAAAAGCACAACCAGGGACTCTTGTATGCCAACAGTTTACATTTTTAGCTGGAGAAAAGACCAAGCTGATGCTACTGAAAGAAATGTTTCATCCTTATCAAGAAAACCCCCAAGAGAGACTAGAGGCTTCAAATAGTCAGATGTTCCCACACTTGCAAGGGTGTCACATTAACCTCAAATGTAAATGACTGACTACATTTCAAACAGCAGCTGCTAACCCAAGAATCAATTTAGAACAAGACTGGCATGTGCTTTTTTTTGGTAAATTTCATTGAAGTATAACACACATACGGAACATGATACAAATCATAAGAACAGCTTGATAAATTTTCCCAAAGTGAACGAATTCCTATCGAGAAATTGAACTTAGCATCTCGGCTGTTCTCACTGCAGTATTATATTTTATTGTATAATATCTGCAAAATGTATTTATCTAATGTACTGTTGATGGGTCTTTGTGTTATTTATTATTTTGGGGTATTATGAATGGTGTATGCTGCGAACATTCTTGTATAGTCTCTTGGGTGATTATTTGTACTTGTTTCTGTTGGGTACGTGCCTATGGGTGGAATTTCTGCATCATAGGTTAGGCGTATGCTCAGTGTTAGTAGATGTTGCCAACAGTTGTCCAGTGGCTGTACTAAGTTACACTCCTACCAATGAGTTCCAGGTGCTCCACATCCTCACCAACATTTGCTATTATCTTATTTTATCCATTCCAGTGGATCTGTGGTGGTATCACCTTATGGTTTTAATTTTTATTTCCTTGATGTTTTGTGTAGCTGAGTAATTTGAGCTCATTTTATATGTTGATTGGTGTTTTCAATGTTGGGCTTGTTCAAGTTTTTTGACTGTTTTTCTATCGGGTTATCTGTCTCTCTGTTATTGATTCGTAGAATTTCCTTATATATGCAGGATGTGAGCACTTTGTCAGATATTTATGTTACAGATATCTTCTCCTACGCTGTGAACTTGATTTTTCATTCCCTTAATGGGCACTTTTGAGGGTCTCAGACTCATTCTTGAGGGTGAACTAGTATGATCTCGAATCGAGAAAATATGATTCCGGCATATCAGCTGATGGCCAAGAATAAGGCGTGCTGTGTGGCCTTGGGAGTCACTAGACTTCTCTGAACATTCCTGAGCCTTGGTTTCCTCACCTGTAAATGAGGTTCACTTAGATCACCCTGCTGGCTCTTCGGTTCTGAAAGCTCACTCTTCTGTGGCATGAGGATGACAACTTGAGATGGTGAGCTCCATCAGGTGAGGAGCAGAGCAGAGCAGAGGTGGGTGGGAGGTGATTGTGGTCTGCGAAAAGTCAGAATGGCAAAAGAGAAAAATGAATTGTTGGTCAAGCTTGGGGTAAGACAGACCCATGTGACCTTGAGAAAACCATTTCCCGAGCCTGTTCCCTGGTGAGGGCCACAAGGCTTCCGTCTTAGTTTATAGTTCATTCAACTCATTCACAAGTATTTATTATGCATCTACCATGTCAGGCACTGCCATAGTGATCAAGGTTGAGGACTCCTGGCCTAAGAAGATTTTTAAAAAATAGTAACTGCTGCTTAGTGGTAGTGTTACTATTTCGTTGCATAAGGGACTGGGTGAATCCATTTAGGAAAGTTTGGAAAATGATGTCTTTGAAATGAAGGTAACCTGGAGTCATAATTTCCAAAGCAGGTATATCACCTTGCTAGAGCTGCTGTAATGAGTATCACAGACTGAAGGACTAAACAGCAGACATTTATTTTCTCACAATTCTGAGATCTGAAAGTTCAACATCAAGGTTTGGGCGGGGAGGTTTCTCCTGGAGGCCTCTCTCTTTGGCCTGTAGATGACTGTCTTCTGTGTCTTCAGATGATCTTCTCTCTATATATATATCTATGTTCTAATCTATTTCCCTGTAAGGACACAGTCATATTGGACCAGGACTCACCCGAATAACCTCATTTTGACTTATCACCTCTTTATCAGCCCTGTCAAAAAATACAGAATGTCATATTCTGAGGTACTGGTGGTTCGACACGTGAATTTGGGGATATAATTCAACCACTGCTGCAGCATATACTAAGAACATTTTAAACTACTATTTCTATTTATTTTTAAAATGTGAGAACTTAAATTTTATTAATGTTTCATAAATGGATTCATAGTTTAATATATCGTAGTTGAAATAAACATCCCTTTGGGTACATGCTCAAAAATCGTTTCTGCTAGAAGGGTATATAATTAAAGAAGTTTGCAGACCACTGATCTAAGGCCTGGGGCTAAAGCCAGTGGACAGTAGGGAAGTGTTGGTGAAGATACCATGTACCTGGGTGTTGAAACTGAGCAGGTAGAAATTAGATCACATCTGAAAGAAGGTGAGCTGGCATGGGGCTGGCTGGGGATTAGGCCGGAGCAGCAGTGGGAGTAGGGGAACGGCCATGTGGATGTATGGGCAGGAGTCAGGCAAAGAGAGCACAGAGATGACAAATCACTGAGGGAACCTTCAGAATGCTGTGTGTGGCAGGCTGAAGCCCTCTGCTCCCCTATGTGTCCCTGCCCTGGAAACTCAGGCACGGACAAGAGACTTGCCCTGGACAACAAAAGGTAAGCAAGGGTGATACCTGCCACTGATGAGGAGCACCTTCTGAGCCTGCACTTGGGCCACCATTCCCTCTCCCTTGATGATGCTGGAGTCACGCTGTTCAATCAGCCATGTCCCAGCATGGAGAAGACATCGGGCAGAGCCACAGCCGACCTTTGTAGTGTGAGTGACAACAAATACATCTTTCTTGTCAACCACCAAAGAGTCTGGAATCATTTCTTTCTGCATCTAACCAAACCTATACTGACTGACATAGTGTATTTGTTCTGTGCCACGAGTTAGCCTTTAGTTGTTGGTTGTTGGGGATGGGGTCCCAGGGAAGGGGCAGGGGTCACCAGGACTGGGAGGAAGAGGGACCCAAAGGCCTCAGAGCAACACTTGTTTCCAGCTGGAGCAGAGGTATTTCAGTCTCACTGTACCTGTGCTTCCCAGCCGACAGCAGACCTAATATGGGCCTTTCTTTGCTAATCTCACTAGCACGTCGTTTCTCGGCTGAGGGTTCTCACTACAGCTACGTGTCAGCCACAGGCTTATTTTCTTTTGCTTATAACATTAAAGTCCTCAGACTAGAGTGTTTTGGCATTGCTAGCTTCATTGCATTATTATTATTATTGACATTACTATTATTATTGTTGTTGTTGTTGTTATTATTATTGACTTAGTGCAGCATGGTAACATGCTCCTAGGTGCAGGGAAAGAAAGAAAAACTTGAACATCCACGGCGTTGGATTTGGATAGTGAGGGGCTGCCCATCATGGGCAGCACTGAGAGACCCCACTGTGGCCGCTGACTTATTTGTTGAGGTGACAAGCCTAGCATTCCTAGGCCCACGGTTGCTAAATAAAGGCACTGGCAGTGTTGATCCCTAATTCTGAAGGGTTTGTATATAAGAGACTTGACGTGAAGGAAGAAAGCGCCTAACGTCTGCCAACCCACGATTAACCTCCAAATTAAAAACAGACCCAAGATTCACTGACTTACTGAACAGCAATTAACATGATTCTAAAATATGGTTGAATAGCAGAGATTTACGAGCAGTTATGAGTCAGTGGTTTCTACTGCATTGCTTTCGATGGACATTCATTCTTGGCCACCCTGAGTGCTGGGAATGGCAGCCGGTGAATGTCCAAATGTCGGCGATTTGAAATTCCTGAGCCCTAGAGAGTGTACATCCATTGGGCAGAACGTGATTCTACATCACTGCATTTTCCCAAGCACTACAACGTCGCTGAGCCCAGAGCATTCAAATCCTCTTATTTACAGAAAAGTAGCTTCTAAGGATTTTCCAGAGACCATATCTTAGTCACCTTTGTAGCCTCAGCTCCAGCTCAGAGGCTGACATGGAATGAGTGCTCAATGCATGTGTGTTGAGTAAGTGAAAAAAACAGTTCTGAAGATAAACAGACCAATTTATCCACTTCTGCAGCAGATTCAGTACGTCATATACCATGATCATTTAATGAATGTTCTTTGACAGTTAAAATTGGAGAACAGGACCCAATGCATATAAGCTAAAGTCATGTAAAATTTTTTAAATTCACATTTACACGTTTTCTGTTGATTTATGCACATGTGGGTGATTTTCAGTTACAATATCGCTGGGTCTATACATCACTGATGCACCATTCTGGCAGCCTCAGGACACTCATTCGGATTAGAAAGTTCCTAAAAGGCTGTGGACCTATTTAAAAAAGATGTCCCAGACTTCGCGTTCTTCAGCTGCAGAAGCTCACTCAGAACCTGTTTGCTCTTGCTTTGCACATAATTCTAAGACACTTGGCTAATGGGTCTTTGGGTCCATGGTGGAGGAGAAAATTAGAAAAGAGGGAAAAACTCCCCATTTGACTCAGGATCATGGTGCCGCTGAGGGCCCAGAAGCAGGCAGGCAAGTCAAGAGACTGAGAAGGACTCTAAAAATGGGATCTCAGGAGAAGACAAAACAAAGAAATATCAGAGTTAGAATCCCATGTAGACTGAGGCACAAGACTGAAATACTGGAAGAGGTGAGTTGAGTCAGATAATAGGAAGAGAACAAAACTCAAAATAAAGTTTGGAATCCAAGAAGCAGAAACCAGGCGTGGGAGCGCACCCAGGCCCCACCCAGCAGGCCTCCTTGCTCAGGCCTGGTGTCCAGAGCACAGCAACCTGGTGTCTTTCACCGCTCTGCCCTCTTCTCCTCAGCCCTCTGTGTCCCACAAGGAGGAAAGTGTGTCTTTTTCCACTCCACAGTTCTCTGCAGTTGGGTATGAAGCTGAACTAATGCTCGTGGGTAAAGCAGGCATTCATTCCTTCAATAAATTTTCATTGTGCACCTACTATGTACCAGGCACAATTGAAGAGGCATGGGAGAGACATCAGTGAAAAAAAAAAACAACCAGATTCTGCCTGCGTGGAACTTCCTTTCTATAGGATAGAAACCACACAGGCTGCTGATGGGTTGAATGTGGGTCCTGCAGCTTAATTCTGCCCAATCTCAGGCTCTTGTGGTCAACTTTCCCTGGGGGGATGGGAAATGGGTTTTAGCAGCTGGGCTTTGGACAGGTAAGTAGTGACAACTTGACTTCAAGAGCGTGGGAAAACCAGAAAAAAGCAGTTTCCAAAGTCAAAGCTCTTAACCCAGAGTCCATGCAAGCAGGTGCATACAACTTCCTTGGAGAGCACTATACCAGAGTCCAGTGCAATTACTAATTTGCATAAAGCCAAGTCTATGTCTAGGTCATTCTAGTTAGGGCAACCAGAAAGTGTGCAGTGTTTAAACATTTTCCAACCAAAAGTGGTTTGTTTGTTTTTTAACATGGTGCTTAAAATAAGTTTTTAAAATCTCATTTATATGGAAAACTTGCCTCCCCAAAGAAAAGTTTCGATCAGAGCTAAAGTTTCCTAACCCTGGATCCCAGGGTGACTGTAACCAACATCTCCCGCTGCCCATCATGTTTAGAAGTCAAGCTACGATTTGTTACTAGGTGTCCAAGCCCATCTGAATGTTCAAGTTAATGTACACATGCCAGGACGACTCTTCCCTCCCGAAATGACTTTGTACATTTGTTTTGTTTCAGTTGCTGCGAGCTAATCAGCTGCCAGGCTACCCCGGCTGGTTCCCGCGGAAACCACCACCTCCGGGAGGGCGAGAGGAGGGAATAATCGCGAGTCTGGGACAAGAGGCCAGGAGAGGTAGACACACCAGCGGAAGGGCGGGGCCGGGCCCTAGAGGGGCGGGCCCGGGGCCCTAGAGGGGCGGGAAGGGGCGGGGCGCGAGCGCCGGGGCGGGGCCTGGCCGCGCCGGCGCAGTGCGCCCTACTCAGGGAGGCGGAGGCGACGCGCCGGAGGAAAGATGGAAGACTATCAGGCTGCGGAAGAGGTAACCGACGGCTCGGCGACGGGAAGGGTGGAGGCAGGGAGTTCTGGGCTCGGGTGGGCGTCGGCAGTTAAGGGCGTGTGGCCGCGTCCGGACGTGGGCGGCGGCCTTCCCTACCGGCCAGCGCTTCGCGGTGACCCCGCCCGGCCCGCTCCGGGCGGTGTCACCCTGTCCGCGGGGTGGGGCGAGAACGGGGCTCCCCGTGCGGCGGTGCGCGCCTCGGGGTCCTGCAGCCTGGCCAGGAGCGCCCCCGCCGCGCCCCGGACCCCGCTCCACGCCGCCCTGGCCCCCGGCGCCCCCAGGCACCTCCACACCCCTGGCCCGCCGCGCCCCAGCCTGCCCCCGCCGACTCCGTCCCCGACCTGCTTCGCGCTGGCCCCGCCCCAGCCCGGGCCGCTGGGGCGCCCGGAGTGACGTCACTCGCCCCCTTTATCCAGTGATGCAGACCTCCACCCTGGAGGAGGCGCCGCACGTCCAGGGGTGGGGGACGACCGAGGCCGCGCGTGCGTCTGTCTGCTAGCTGATACAGTATTTTACACGCCCGACTGCAGGGTGACACGCACGTACAGTCACATCTCTCAAGTCCCTTCAGACACGGATTTGACGCGCCGGCTGTCTGCAGATGCAGAAGTGCACAGTAGGCGAACCTGCCTTTGTTTTCCGCTCCACACCTTGTTCTTCAGCGCCATGCTCACCCCCACTGCGGCCACCATCGCTTAGTTTCATTTCAGCTTGAGGTGTCAGTGAGATAGCTCCTCTTTGTAGGGGAAAAAAAAATCATCCCTTATTACCTCAGGGAAGAAGCAAGGCAACACTTACAATTATTCGCCAGCAGAAGACGTTCATTGTAACAGTGTGCTGTTAGATGGCTTTCCTTCCAGCTAAGACGCATTGAGGGAATACAGCTGACAGATGTTGCTATTACAGAAGAATAGTTGCCCTTTTTCTTCTTGATAAATAATTCTTGTTGGAACTCAGATAAATTGAGTCCTATGTGTTACGCAGCCTGTCAAAAATAAAAACTACAGATAAATTTGGTAAGGTTTGCTATTTTACCATTTTTGAAATTTAAGCAGAAATGTTTTGAGGGCGGAAAAAATCTAACAGGACTTGCAGACTGATTCTAGAGTCCGTTTTGATCTAATTTCTTAACTAGCACAAACTTTCTGCGCCAGTGTCCTCTCAGTGAACGCTGGTAGCAACCAAGTGAGTAATTACGAGAACAGCAAAGGAAAAGCTTTTCCCCTGTCAACGATTAACTGATATAATATTGGAAAAAGGCTTGTATCACAGGAATGTTGACTAAAACTTTTAAAAAAGGAAATGGCAGTGTAAGAGAAAGCCCTGGTTACTGGATTCTGATCTGGTGCATTCTAAGTCAAGCTCTCACCATTCAGTTGCCTAAGTGACGTCATTATTCCAGATCTCCGTGGCACATCTGTGAATCGAAGGGGCTGAACAGAGTGACCTGTGATTTACACAGCACGAAGCCCCGTGAGGACGAGACCATGGCTCTCTAGTAGGCATGTCTCAGCTATCCACGCCAGTCCTCCTGACGGCCTGTGAGCTAAGGCTTTTCTGCATCTCCTCTAACGTCGGGTAGATACCTAGACTTGTAACTCTCAACTCATAATTCATCTTTTGCGTAGACATTGAAACTAACTGCCCAGTGGATTCAATAACAGCTACTATACTTTCCGCTAAAAGTCCATCAAAATGCCCTCAAGCTTTTTCTTATTTTAACCACATGGGAAGTTATACAGGGACTTTCTTGTGTGGTCCAGGGTCATTGAAGTTCCCTGGAAGGACCCTCTAAACTTCGAGAAATACCCTAATTTCTAAGATACTGGGCATTTTCATTAACTTGGTGAGTTGGCCTCATCTACACCTCTGAGATGACTTCCGAGCACAGGGGCTGAGAGTACAGGAGCTTCAGGCGGTCAGCTCTGGACCCCCTGGCTGTGCTGGACAGCCACAGTGGCCGGCAGCCTGGCAGGAAGGAAAACTCATTGCCAAAAGCAGGGCTTTCTGCCCTTCTTCCCCAGGACGCACCCTGCCTGAGGGCCTGGGGCCGCCCTCTGGAAGGCATGTCCACAGCTAAGTCCTGTTCCCAGGACTCAGACGAAACCTCGTACCTGTTCAAATGCACCACATGTAAAAGTGAGAAGGAGAAGAAAAGCATTTGTAAACTCCCGGCACGAGATCACCACTGGCGTCTTGTCTCCGCTGCCAACCCATCCCGACACGCAGGTGGCGAACGGCCATGCTAGCAGCGGTTGTGTCGTCCCAAAGTAGGACAGCAGTGAGAACGGAAAACCCCAAGCATCTTAAGTTTCAGGGCTCTTAATCAGTTTACAGCAGGGAAAGTGTCATTTGGTTTATACAAAAGTCAACTCATTCCACTTCAATATTTGTTAATGATTGCAATGGCCAGTTGAAATGGATGGAGAGATTAAATTCTAGTTTACAGTGAAGTCGGTCTTTCGGATCATGGCACAATTAAAAAAAACCAGAAACCTTTAAATCGTGTGTACATGTATTCTAGCCCCCTGACTGCCACTGCCAGCTGTGACCCTCTCAGAAGCCCTCAATGTTTCCGAGTCTCCGTAACGTCCCCTCCATAAGATGAACAGTCTGGTTAGATTATTTCTCAGGTCTTCATTTCTAAAGTATGTTCATCACCTAAATTTGTCTTAATGCTGCAGCAGATATGAATCTTTTAAGACAAACAATTCATTTTCTTCCTTACAGACTTCATTCGTTGTTGATGAAGTGAGCAACATTGTAAAGGAGGTAAGAGGAGAGATGCCTACTTAAATATTTGATTAATGGATTATATGCGTGAAAATAATGTGTTTTAAATACTGTCTTGGAATCGTTTCAGCTAAGCTTGTGTGTTTTGGCATTTCAAATAACAGTTTTTACTTCAGTAACTATCTAGATAAGAATTACTCCCATATTATGTAAATTATATATATTAAATCACATGGGAAATTTTATAGACTAGTGTTATTATTGAATGTTACAAAGCCTTGATTCTATAACCTTTTAGCATAAAAGATTCATGGTATTCAAGTAAATGTTTCCAGTGTTTAATGAAGAAAGAGTAAATATTTCTCTTCCAGTTATTCAAGACCCGTGATCCAGTTGGGGCTTATTTGTTCCTTTGTTTTTCTTAACACTCCTAAACTACACACTTTATCATTATTGATTTGACCACAGTATTTTCCTTAGAGATGAGAAGGGGAGACAAAAAAAAAAAAAAAAAGGATATTATTCACTTATTCAAAAAATACAGGTGGAGGGGGCAAGCAGGGCACTAACCCTGAAGGAATTTGCATTATGGGGGTGGGGCAGATATTTATCAAATAATCACACTGGAAAGCGTGAACTTGTATTCCCCGTTGGGTCGCTCCCTGCCGGGTGCTGCAAGAGAGGGCGCTGACCCACCTGCGAGTTCAGAGCTGGGATCCGGAGTCAGTAGGAGTAGCATCAACTTTGGGAGGAGGGGGCCAGACGTTCCAGGCAGTGGCCACCTGTGCAGAGGCTCTGTGCCTGGCTGTGTGTGGAGTTTGAGGGACTGAAAGGAAGGAGAGAGGTGGCTGGACGAGTGCAGAGCGCGGGGCAGCCCGGGCAAGGCTGAGGCTGGACAGGTCCTCCCAGTCAGCTTCCTTCCTGTGTGAGCTGAGCAGACAGCGAAGCCGTTGGCTGAAAGAAGGTGTGTAGATGCCCTGAGTTTGCCATTTGAGGTTATGTATGTGATTTGGAATTAACTCTAATGCAAGTTATTATTAGTGCAAAGTATTGACTACTATCAGGGAGAGAAAAGAATCACAACCCATTTTTGTGAACACAATCAAAAAGCAAAATGATTTTGTCTTACCATATACATTAATCAGCGTCAAGCACAGTTTTCCACTTGCTTTGCAGGATCTGTAAGTTTGCCCTTCATCTTTTTCTAAATACAGTGTTTGTTACGAAGGGGTGGGGGGAGCAGGAAGTGGGAAGTGGGGTTGGCGACAAAGTATCCTTTGGCCTCACTTGTTTTCTGCCTTGGCTTTGACTTGGTTACTGGCCGGCAAGCACAGTTGAAGGGTTAGACCCAGCCAGTCCTTGGAAGCGTGAGTGATACTGCGGTGTCGCCTTCACATGGTCACGAGCCTCCATAGCTTTTCTGCCCCTGGCGATAGGTTGGCTGTGTACTTGAGCTGTTTTAAGTATTGGATAGCAGTAAATTTGGGCGAGACCAGCGCTGGAGTTTACGTCCCTCCCTGAAAACCAGCGAATCGCAAAGTGTGTCGGGAGAGTCCCCAGAGTAGAGGTCTAGCCTGAGCGAAGGTTCTTTGGCAGTACCCAGATCTGGTAATAACCTGGTCCCTTTAAACCAGGGGTTCCTGTGCCCCCAGCCCCACTTTATGCTCTGAGCTGAGAAGAGCGAAGGGCATGGAGAATGAGGAGCTGTGATGATGGGTGAGGGGGAGGCGGGTGCCAGATGACCTGTGTTTAGAGTGACTACTGGAGTCCCAGGATACATAGGAACTTCAAAAACAAAACCACTGAGCTCGTGCGCTCTGCAGTAGGCCCTAGTCTGTCACCAGTGTGCACAGCTCAGGTCCTGGGACTGTTTTTCTCTCCGTCTCTCAGGACAGAACTTGGAGCTCAAGGAATGTTTTTAATTTAGGTCTTAACAGTCATAAAAGCTCAGTTTTCTGGTTTCCAGCACAGAAGTTAGAAAAGGGATAGCGAAGAAAGTTGATTAGAAGTAGGCATGCTGGTGTCAACACAAAAGGCCCAGGAAATCATAAAATGGGGATATCCTAACTGAAAACTTGAGCACAAGGGACCGTGCATCTTCCTGAGTAACTCTTGAAGCGCACAGCGTGAGCCCTCCCCAAATGACAGCACAAACAAGAAGACAAGGGATTTCATAATAAAGAAGAAAATTTGTCATAAACTTCAGTTTCGAAATACATAGTTCTTTAGTTATCTGAAGAATACACTTATATGGTAATATTCTCAGAAAATGCTAAGGAAGTATTTATGAATACATGATCATTTGGATAGGTTTGTATATTGTTGGTTGTACAAACAACTGATAAAGTTCCTGTATCTGCTACACTTTTAAGAAAAGAATAGGCAAAGTAAAATATTTTCTAGTGTCATAGGAAAAATGCTGCTTATCACCAGGTACTATTGCAACAGTGAATATTAAATTCAGTCAAAATGTTAAAAAAATTTGACACACTATATAATTAACGATTCTTTAAAAATATAAAAAATGTAAATGTGACAGTTAAAACAAAAGGTTTTATAACAAAGGAGTCCCCATGGATAAAAATAAGCTTGCATTTTATGGAAATTGCATTTCAGTTCTGAGCACTAACGGGAAGGTGTTTGGGTTCATTCTGCTAACAGGGCCCCCTACACTTTGTCTTCTAGGCTATAGAGAGCGCCATTGGGGGCAACGCCTATCAGCACAGCAAAGTGAATCAGTGGACCACAAATGTAGTAGAACAGACTTTAAGCCAACTCACCAAGCTGGGGAAGCCGTTTAAATACATTGGTAATTGGTTTTTGCTTCTCGTACTTACCGGTGGTGGTGCTCTAAGTGCTGATCAGAGGCGAGTCTGGTGTCAGAAGAGTGAGTGTGGCCGTGTGGTGCCCAAGCTCGAAAGCTTTCTGGAGAGGTGTGTCACTTCAGTGGTGCATGTTAGTTTAGGTTGTAATAGTCATAAACTGGCCTGTTTGGCGGGAGCCGTTGCGGGACACGCTTAGGATTCGCAGCATTTCAGAGCACATGCTTTAGAACAAGTGTGTGCAGCCAAGGGAGGTGTGTGCTTAGTGTCGTAGGACTGGACAGTCTCCACCTGTGATTTTTATCATGAGCATCAGCCACGTGAGTGACATACATATCCTGAAAGTGGGCAGAGAGAAATTAGTGTTGCCAGGTGATTTCTCTAATACCAGTTTGTTTTAATTGAAGTGACCTGTGTAATTATGCAGAAGAACGGAGCAGGATTACACACGGCGAGTTCATGCTTCTGGGACAGCTCTACTGACGGTACGGTTTCTGTTCTTTCGGTGGAAGTTTGTTGTGGGCATTTTCCCGCTGGTTTTGCAGTGCCTCTGGGTCCATGCTGAGATCTGAGTTACTCAGGGCAGGCGTGATGACCTGTGTGCTTGGCTGCTTCATGTCTTTGAATGCGTGCTTATTAGTCACCTTTTAAGAGACTCGCCAACCTTCTCTATTTACGTATCATAAAGAGGTAGGTATTTGGGTGTTTAAGCTTTGTATGAGAAATCAGACAATCGCGTCTCCGTCGCCCTAAGTTCCGGTGCCCCTGTGCCCCCCGCAGGGAGCTGCACGGTGCGATGGGAGAACAAGACCATGTACTGCATCGTCAGCACCTTCGGGCTGTCCATCTGACCTCTGCCCCGTGACCACTCTGCTCTCCTGTCTCAGCATCTCTCCGCCGTCTTTAACGCACCGCGCCAGCTGTGACGTCAGTGTGGAAAGCCTTTCTTGTTCTCCAGGTGTTCTTTGTGGCACTCAGAATGTAGAGAAAATCCCCAAATTACAGCACTGTTCTAGGAACTGCACACCCCAAGTCAGGAGTCGTTCGCCATCGGCAGTCCCAAGCCTGGACTGCCCCTTGCCTCAACGCTGGATGTTTCTGTTCAAAGGTGCTAAGATCAGAAATCTGTAGTGTGACACTGTCTCTGCTCTCTGAAGTGATTCAAGTACACTATTTTCCATACTTTGTACTTTTGTTAGAATAATAAATTATTCCAATTTAAAGTTCGTGTTTTCCTTTATAGTCTAAACAATATCACAAACGAATCATTCATATTTAGTTGGCAGCTTTAGAATCTGTGGAACAGTGAAAAAGAGAACTTGCAGTTTGGCTTTGGTCCTCTCCCGTGCAGGGATTTGCTGCCATCACCCATGGGAGCAGGATCCGGACGGCTTCGCTGTGTTCTGGTCAGATTTCTCTCCACCCCCGGCCTCGCACCCTCATTCTGAAGGTCCCCTCTCCTGGAGCCTGCGCGGTGGGAGGTGGGCAAGCCGGTCCTGCTCCTGCAGCCAGAGCGCTCTCGTCGCACACGTGGGCCGTGTGCGCGACACCTCAGCTGCTACTCCCAGGTTGTCTACTTCTCAGTGGCGGTCACACACACACACACACACACACAACGTTTAGTACTTTAGGGTTAGCAAAATGCTTCCATAATCATTTAGCGTCTGCAACAATTGTGCTGTTATTTATAAATCAGGTGATATGCGTGGAGGTTATCTGCTTTAAAGTCACGTTGAAGTGAGTGAAAAGGGGGGCCCCAAACCCTGGTCCTGGGGCCTCTCTCGTCTTTGTGCTTGTTCAGGGGCCAAGTTAACACGGTAGTAAAGACACTTTCACGTCCCGAAAACACTCAGGTCTGAATGTCGAATTAACTAAACAAGCAAAGAGCAAACAAATCAGTACACAAAAATACAGAGTGAATAGTAAAAATTTATTAACATTTACCAGAAATGTAGTCTCAGAATGAAGGTACTCCCACAGTGTAAGTTTGCCACAAACATTGACTCATTTTTGATTGATTACAATGCTCAGTGACCGGGTGTTCCTGTGCTCATTGGCAGTTCAAAGACCTAACACACAGCTCTAGATTTCCTTTTGAGCTTAAAGTTTTATTTTACAAATATTTACAGGGTTTCTTCTTTTTCTTTTTTTTTTTGTAAAAAGGCAGTTTTCAGTAGCAGAAAATCCCGTTTCATAGTATGGTATTATAGTTATCAGTATATCTAAAATGTGAAATCAAGAAAAACAGGATAACAAGATGTCACAGACTAAAACAACTTCCCTTTGGCCTGGGGAAAAGATTTTTCAAAAGTCTGACCTCTAAGGCAACTGGTTTCTAAAACCCTCAAAATACATAAATGTACTTCAGTGTTTTAAGTCTAGTCTTCACTAGATGTCCCTTTTAATCATCCCTTCTATGAGATTGTTTTTCCCTGTGAAAAGGACTCCAGGAAGTAAGTTACCGCATTATAACCTATTTAAGAATAACTATTTTCAATAAAGAGTTCATGAAATACTTGAGGCTGGTGACATTTGTAATCTGTCCATTTAGCGGTCTGGGTTTACGTAATGTATCTAAACTTACTGCAATCTGTAATTTTATATACAGGAACGATCTTAAAAACCTTTAATATGTTTTATAGATCCCTTTCTCCAGCCTTTCAAATGGGGCTTGAGAGAAATCCCCTTCAATTCACTGCTGTAATGATTTAATAATAAATCAAGCAGACCTGTTCCCCACATGGATCATGAGGCTCTCCCTAGGGAACCCGAAACACCTACGGCCATGTTCTAGGTTCCCCCAGAGGGGACCAGTACAGAAGTCATCCCACAGATGGTGTTATTCAAGTCATCACTGTGGGAAACTAGAGTCAGCCCTTGAGTTCATAATTTAGTTTGCAAAATTTTGATGTTTTCCAAGAAAAAAATCCTTGGTACTGTCTACAAAGTTTCTGGTCAACTTTACTGTTTTAACCTAACACCAGAGCACATATGATACATACTAACTCTATGCAAAATTTTGCATGGAGTATGTAATATATTGATATATATGATATACCAGGAAGAGAAACTGAAAATACTGTTTTCCCTTTAAGTGCTTTCTTTTGTTTCCAACTTAGTTACAAAAAAGTAAATAAATACTTCCATATTTTTCATTTCCTTGACTTGGTGCCATGATGAATCAATATATGAAGATATCAGCCATCAGTTTATACTACAGGACAAAAACATTTTTAAAAGTTCTAAGGTGTATGGTTAAATGCCTCGAATATTTTACATTTACCGATAACATTTCAAATTATAGACAATTATTTTATGATGATTAAAACATAAACTCACATACTAGAATACATTAATCAGCACAAGTTTGTCAATTTACATAAAATTATAGTCTTAAGAGAAGTTGTAAAATTTGGTAATTTTTTTCAATGCCTCTGAGTACACAGAATCAAAGTAATCACACCATTGCAAATGTAAAAGCCATGTAAACTTGAATTACCCTTTCAATAACAGTTGTTTTAATTCAAACATTCATATTTACAGGTTTCAAAAATGTAAATAGAATCCATATTAAAGGTACATTAGCATTAACGTTTAAATGAAAAAGAAAGCTATGAAGTTAAAGCGAACAGCTCATGAACCTCTATAAGGTCCCAGCACTGCCTAATGTGGAATACAGTTTACAGCTACGAGGGATACTCTGAGTGTTAATGCATAGATGAGGAACACGCAGGAACTGTGTGCAGAGCGGAGCGATGATCCTGGACCTCTGTTCACCAGGGGCACCAATCAGGATGTCTGCGACAGTCGTATATGAACAGTTCAAGAGAGACGCTGAGCACGTCAAGGGAAAGCAGAGGAAGTGTCCCTTCCAGGCGTCTGACAAGGAGCTGCAGAGTCCCCAGGGCCTTCCGCGATGTCACAGATTCGGCAGCTCCAGACTTCTCTTTCCCACAGGGAGATTCAGCTGTGACCACCGTGGAAGACGTTCCCAACCAGCCACCTTCTACCCAAAGATTTTCTTCCATAAACCATCTAAAATGCTTTAATTTATTTAGTTTCCAAATGAGAAACTGAAAACCTTTTTGGCAATAAAGAATCTATATCAATCACTTGTTTAGCTTTTATTTAAAAAAGAAAGCTCTACGGGGCGTCATCTCTAGCAGAGCTGTGGAAACTGCAGCTTATCGGGATTTAATGCACACCCTCGTCCCCACCCCAGCCACAGGGACACCCGTTTGTGTCCATGCACGTAACGTGCACACGTGTTCACATAGGTCCGTGGGAACCTGGCAGCAAGACCTTTCCCCTGGGGGTGGCAACATGTCAATCATCTTACCCTTTCCTTGGAGACCGCCCCAAACCCTCCCGAGAACGCCACACACTAGTTCTGCTCTGGTGGAAGGGCCGGAACCTGCCCACCCACGGTTCCCCAAGGAGCTGTTTCTTCACACGACGAGGGGAACTGCCAGTCACTTAAGATGCTTGGTCAGCCAGAGTGCCGTGTCCTCGTGAGGGGTCAAAACTGATGGTACCAGGGAGCCGGGAAGGAAGGAAAGAAGAAGAGGCGTGTCCCATGCTGCGGGCCCTCCTCCAATGCGGAATCTCTTATTATTTAAATAAGGACATAAGTCTCTACTAAAACCAGGAGTAATTTCACCACTGAAAAAAAGTGAGCTCTCGTCTGATGTCTTTGAAAAAGGATTTGGCTGTTTAACCTTTTCATTAGCGCCTCTCTTCCCAAATAAAGGCAGCCACTCTAACAAATTTGGCCCCATCTTTAAATGTGTCCTTAGTTTTGGTTTCCCTTTCAAAACTACGTAAACAAATAAGGACCAGGAAATCTCTGCTCATGAGACGAGTCTGAATCCGGGCGGGTGCAGGGAAGGCCAGGGTGGTCGCTCAGGGCAGCAGGCCCCCGGCACCCGCCGACCGCCAGGCGCTCAGTCGCTGTCGGAGCCCTCCTGGTACTGGGCCCGAATGGCCTGGCCGTTCTGCAGCGGCATCTCTTCGTAGTCGCTCCTGTTGTAAAAGAGACCTCTGACACCGGTCCGCTCTTGACAGCTCTTTACTCCTGTCCACACTGACAGCCGTTCTAGCAAGAACTCACCTCGTAGCTTCACTCTCGATTTGTCGCCAACTGACAGTGCCTACTCCTCACCTCCCTCCCGCCCCCCGTCATCCAGAAAGAACTGTCCCTCCTGTGGTCACCGCGCCCTGGAGGGGCTTAGCAAAAAAGACCACTCAGTCTAAGCCTGGATAGCGTGGAAACAGAACCACGGAGTCACGTGACACTCAAGGTAGAGGAGATGTCTTAACACCTCGGAAACAATTTTAGAACGATTAACAACCTGTTCAGTACGTGGCGAGACCGTCGGCCTGAACGCGTGCACGGGACGGTGACCTACCCATAGATGACATCGTCCTCAGAGTCGTTCAGCATGGAGAACGCGGGGTTGTCTTTCAGCTGGGACTCTGAAAACCAAGAAGAGCATGTTCCCGTGATCCGCCCGGGAGAAGGGCAGGTCTCAGAAAGGGCTGGAATTAACCCTGGTCTCCACCACGTAGGTCTGCGTGACCCGAACAAGCCGTTCATCCTGCCCCTGGGCATGTTTCTCGCCCACCAGCCAGGGCAGCGTCACTGCGCGGCCGGAGCCGCCTGCAGGCACTCTCTCCTGCGTCTGCAGGGGACGGGGGGAGCACCCAGTCTGCAGGGGACGGGGGGGAGCACCCAGTCTGCAGGGACAGGAGGACGCCCAGTCTGCAGGGGACAGGGGGAGCACCCAGTCTGCAGGGGACAGAGGGGAGCGCCCACCTCGGCCTGCCTGCCCCTCCCACCCGGGGCCTGCGGCGAACGGAGTGGCCACACCTGTCACACAGTTGCCATGAGGCCCAAATGAGACGCCTCTGAAGGTGCTTTGAGAACTCACGACGGAAACACCGGGGGGGGGGGGGTCCCGACACACTGCGCCCCTGCCTGGGTCCCAGGAAGTGCTCACCCTGTGCCCTCCCTGTGCGACAGGGCTGTTTGTTTTTGTTTTCGCTTTCTGGGGAAGGACTGTATATCTTGGCTTTCTTGTGAATGGCCATGGCACCGACTCGGCAGACCTAGTTTCATACGGCTGATGACATGGTGCTGGTATGACCCGCTAAATCCCGTTTCCCTCTTGTGCTGTGATGACGCAGTGCATGTGCGTTCTAACCAAAAATCGGGGCCATTTTAGTTACCTCATCTCTCTCCGCTAGCGAGAAGGCGCTGTGAGCTGGGGCGCCAGCACCAATGGAGAACCCGGGCCCCAGGGCGGCTTACCATACAGGGCGTTCGTTGCCGGAGAGTACACGAAGGCCAGCGTGTAGAGGTAAAAGTTCAGCAAGCCGTACAAGGACAGGAACTCAGCTGGTGGCACTGGTCAAGGGAAGTAAGCAGCTCCGGAACTCCACGCTCGGACATGGCGACCGGCCTGGCCGCTGCTTCCAGCCACCAGTACCAGTCCTTTCTGCTGCCGGCCACCGCCGAGTACCCCGGGGCTCCATAACCCAGACCTCAGGACGCCATGGGGCAAGCCCACAGCCAGAGCTCACAATAACCCCTCACGGTCACCTGCAAGTGGCAGATGAACCATGCCCTCTCCTGTCCTTGGGAGCGTCTCGGGGGGCAGAACCCGACATGATCAAGCCAAGGGCAGGAAGGCCACATGCACGCGGGTGAGTTAAGTGTGAGGTGAGGAACTGCACACAGACCCTCCCACTGGTCGTTCCTAACCCTTGCTGGACTACAGGCCCCTTTGAGAATCTGGTAAAAGTCTGGTGTGAAATTTAGTCACAACAATTTGAAAAATCACGCATTAATCCTAAGGATGCAAGAGGGTCCAAGGGAAGAACCCAAGATGTAAAGGATTAACCCAAAGCATCCCGGCAGATGCCGTCACCAGCGGGGAGGGGGAGACACACCCGGCCTACCAAGCATCTGAAAGAGGAGTTCGCTATGGAGGCGCCAAGCCTCCCCCATCCCTGGCCTCAGGTGCCCATGCAGGGACAGAAGGAGGTCCCACTGTTCTGTGGGCCCTTCCAGGGGAACACAGGCTCAGACTCCCTGTGGACACTGCAGCTGGGCGCATCTGGGCCGTGGTGCGAGGGGCCAAGGGCAGCCGCAGACACTGCGGTCCCTGGGCGTGAGTCCACATGCTTACGGGCCCTGGGGCCGGTTCACCTGGGGAGCCTGAGCTGCTGCCTGCCGAGGGTCAGTGCTTCCCAGGCTGTGCGGGGGCCAGAGCAAGCGCCCCCTCTGCACCCTCTGCCCCTGGGCTCCGCAGGCCAGGCGACGGGGAGGTGACCTGTCCCTTCTTGATGCTCACAGACCTCACACACTAACTGCTGGTCTACAGTGCAATCCTGAAGCCTGGCGGCGTCCCATGAGAAGGATATAATTCTGGTAGTGAGTTGAGAGTTCAGCTACAAAATTGTCTTGTAATACCTGTGCTCCGAACCTCAAATAAAGGATGACGATGCTGGAAAAGAAGGGGAGGGGGTATGTGAGATACACAAAGGAACGGCACCGGCTCCGTCACAACCCGTTAACGAGTCGTCTCAGTCACTCTGCTGGCAACTACAGTCTAGCCCGTGACCTCCGCACGGAGACGTGTCCCTGCACACGCACATGCGCATGTAGCCCCGTGACCTCTGCACGGGGACGTGTCCCTGCACACGCACATGCGCATGTAGCCCGTGACCTCCGCACGGACGTGTCCCTGCACACGCACACGCGCATGTAGCCCCGTGACCTCTGCACGGAGACGTGTCCCTGCACACGCACACGCGCATGTAGCCCCATGACCTCTGCACGGGGACGTGTCCCTGCACACGCACACGCGCGTGCACACCCAGCCCGTGCCGCTGGGTGCTCGGCCTCAGGTCCAGAGGGGCCAGCCGCTGGGGTGAAACCCGCTGGCCCCGACCCCGCCTGCCACAGTCTTGGTCAGGGCCTCGGAGCACCACCTGGCCTCTGCCCCTCAGTCCTGTTTCCCAGGCTGTCCCCTGCGCCAGTTACCAGCTCCCCTGAGGGCAGCCCGCCTCCCCACTCACGCTGCCCTTCCCCGCGGTCACCCACACGGTGAAGCAGCCAGGGGCAACGCCTCTGCTGACACCTGCCTCGACACACGAGAATGGAGGTTCTGGGGGGGCAGCCAGGCTCGCCCCTGAACCTCCACCAGCCCACGACCTCCACCAGCACCCCGCCTTTCACCGCCCTTCCCTGTGGTCCATTCTCCGCGTGCAGCCAGACTGATTCTTAATAGAAATGTAAATCGGCTCCCTTCCCCTCTGGCCTAAATCCCTCTGGGGGTTCTCATCCCTGCGAACACCACCCAGGGCGGCCTGCGGGGCCCACCTGACTGCTCCGCCGGCCCTCCCTCCAGCCCACTTCCTGTGACCCTGCGGTTCCTCCTCCTGTCCCGCTGCCTGGGCAACCACCCCATGTGTTTTTAGGGCTCCTCCTCCAGGCCCCAGGCCAGATATTCCCTCAGAGTCAGGCCCCACCCACCCCACCTAACGCAGCCGCTCCCTGCCATCCTATCGCCAGCTCTCTCACGCGCTGACTACGGCACCCAGACGATGTATGCACCTGTTTATCACCACCTGCCTCCACTGGACTATAAACGCCATGATGGCGGGGGGCTGTCTGCTGTGCAACAGTGTAGGCGCTCAACACGTCTTCGCTGCATAAACAACGAATGCCCTTGAAGCTCAGAGGAAGAAAAACCACAAAAGCGTAACAACTTTTAAGACAGACTGTATAGAAGGTGTGTGTGCACGTAAAAGGATAGGAAGGTGTGTGGAGCCCGTGAGAGTTCAGAGACAACACTTGTGCCAAGCACTAGAGACACACCGATGACTATAACACGTGCTACTGTTTCGGGGAGGTTGAATGCTGAGTACAACTCAAGGTCGTGTCACAATCCCGCTGAGTTCTGACACGTGGGGGAGCACAGCGCGCAGCTCCGGGGGGGGGGCAGTGGATCAACCCGCACACCCGAGACAGCACGGAGGTTACGCCCAGCCAGGTGAGCGCCCTGCGGCCGAGGTGCCCGTGCTTCCGACGCGCCGTGTGCCCTCCCTGCCCTAGCGACCACACCTGGCTACAAGCACCCTAAAATTAACTCTGTAAAAGGGGAAAAACGATATTCAAGAGAGAAGAAGAAATACTCAGTTTTGTGTCCTTCAAGAAATAAAGTCTTCTTACCTAATGACAAGCACGACGAACGTCAACGCAGTCAAAAACTCGAACCGGAGGTCTGAAAAAGCAAGCAATGCCCATGGAGCCGCCCCAGAAGTTCATGCCGTGCTCATCCGGACGAAGGCCTAGGAAAGCCCCCAGGACGAAGCCTCCTTCCCTCTGGACTTGAAACCTGAAGCCCAGGAGAAACACTGTCCCACCTCTCCAGAGTCCAGGAGGTCCCCAGACTGGGGGAAAGGATCCTGTGAGATGGGGGGACTTGGCCGGACTCAAGGACGAGGCGAGCCACCCACCGGCCCCGATGCCAGGTGCGATGCTGGAAGGACCCACGAGGCTCCCACAGCCTCGCTGGAGCCCAGGGCCCAGCCGGCTCCCAGCCCACGGGTCCCCCTCCTGCGCTGGCCTGAGGCGCTGTTTAAATGGCCCAGAGTTACCCCTTCTGCCCTGTTGCCCCAGGGATCGACGGTGCTGGTCCCCAGCCCGTGGGAATAGGTCAGGCCACTTGCTTGGCAGCCTCCAGCCACTCCTCCGCCCGTGTGAAGCCACCTCCCGACCCAGGCTGCCCTGGGCATTTGTGAAGTGGCACTGACCTACGTAAGGCATGTGACGCAGCTCAGAACAGGCCCGCACTATCAGGAACAGGAGGTATAAAACGTAGACCGCGGCCACCACCATGAAGAACATTTTCATTCCCTGCAACGAAACAAGGTCTCAGTGCGGCTCTTCCGTCCAGCACCACGGGCGGGAAACGCAAATGTTTCTAGAAGGTCCCAGAGCCCTGACGGTCCCTCTCTAAAGCAGAACAAGGACATGCTCAGCCTCCCATCCTCGCTGGGAGAGCAGGCGGCTCCCCCCAAGAGGACCCCCAGCCCTCGTAATCAGATGACAAGAACCCACACTGCTTCCCTCGCACACGCCAAGCTCCTAGCGCACGCTCGCACACACGCGTGCACACACACGCACAGCCTGGACTGTAGTGGTGCTCAATCAATGGCAGTGGCTCCTACTCTCTGTCCCTGGGTGAGGCCTGGCTCCCTGCTCTGCCTGTGAATGGTGACATGGTGACATGCATCAAAGAATCCAGGACCAGACCCTGAGGATTCCTCAGGCAAGTCGCCACGTGCCGGACCCCGGTTATCTGTGAGATGAGGGGGCTGACCCAGAGCGTCTGGAAGACATCAGGTCTGAAACCACAGGACTGCATAACTTTTTCACAGAAAAAACGAGAACACTTGGTTCTGAGGTTAGAGGCTGTGGTGGGCAGGCAGGTGGGACCGCGGGCGGGGTGGGGGACGCGCCCTCTCTTGCTAGAGGTGCAGGCCCCCCCTCATGGAGGACCCCACCCCACGCCGTCTTCCATCCCTGTCCCGTCTTCCCGGAGCCAGACCCCCTCCACGCCGAAGGACTGCTGGTCAGGAAACCAGCATCTGCTTCTGCCTCGTCAGAGCTGGGACTGTCGTCTGGGTTCATCTTCTCATCTGTGAAACACAGGGCCTTCACCGGATCAGTCGAGGGTCCCTGTGGCTTTTCTCAGCTTCCAAGAAGTCTCTGATTTCCAGTGTTTTTTCAGGAACAGACCAGGCCACTGTCCTTCCCAGGGGGCTGTGAGGACTCCTGAGCCCCCTCGTGGCTGGCTTCCGCCCGCCTGAGATGGGACAGACAGGTGGCTGTGACAGGAAGCCCTTCAGGGCTGGCACTGTGCCAAGAAGCGCTTCGCCTTCCTCGTGTAAGTGAATCCTCAGGACTCCTTCAGAAGATTCCATTATCACCCTATTTCACAGCCGAAGTAAGAGAGGACTCGGGAGAGAGGGGGCTGCCGGCCAGGTGTCCGGGGAGCCCTGGGGGCCTGGGAACCAGGCTCGAAGCTCCAAGTGGGGGACTCGAGGCAAGAACCTTGGCCGCCCTCAGTTTCCTCACATAAAAAATGAGGGGGCCACACCAGACAAAAGCTTTCAGAACAGATCAGCATGACTCTGTATTACTTTATCTACATCTAGGGGTTACGCTCTCAACCAACAGCCTCATATGTGGTCTGTCACCTGCGTCTGCAGGCTCTGCCCTGAGAATGTGTCAAACAGTCCCTTCCTCGCCCTTCCTTTAGCGTCCCCGCCAACTAGAGTCACCTCCACTGAGGCCCTGCCCCTCACTCGATGTGGCCTTGAGCCTTCCCAGGGTATCCGGCTTCTGGAGCAGAGTCCCCCGAGTCTGGCTGACTCAGGGCTCCCCCCGCTGGGCAATAGCCGGCTACCCTCCTCCTCACCCCGCCAAGACTCTGGAACAGCGCCTCCCTGGCCCGGACCACCTCCCCGCTCCTCTCCAACGCAAGGTACAGTCCCTCCCCCCAAATGCAGTTAAAGGACACACAGAGATGCCACCTCCCCCAGGGTCCTGGGCCCGCTGTCCACAGGGCACATCCTGGCAGTACTGGTCTGTTTTCTACGCTCTTTCTCTCTCGCAAGGTCATGTACACTGTGAGGGCAAAGGTCATGGCATGCTGTTCAGAGGCACACATCCGGCCACCTCCAAAGCCCCTCCACCTGGGAGAGGCTGCTGCGCTCCCGCCCGGATTTCGGTTAAGGGTCAGGCGTTTACACTGTTCCCTGTGACACGGTCTCAACGCGGGTCGCCGCAGACTATCACCCCCCGTCACTCCTCCAGGAGGCTCTGCGAAGCCACAGAGAAAGGCTGGATGTCACCCAAGGTCGAGATTCAGCTCGTGCCCCCGGGACTGCCCCACGTGGGGCACACGACTGAGACCCCTGTGGGTCCACAGCGCACTCAGAGGGAGCTGTGGCTGGAGGGGCTGCTGAGAGGCACAGCGAAAGGCCACACAGCCGGGGGGCGAGGGGAAGCCACGCTCGGGGCTGGCTGTCACTTGCGGGCCTCTGCGCAATGGACAGTGACAGCAGGGAAGCACCTGGAGCGCTGGGCCCTGCGGCTCGGGCTCCGGCCAGGCCATTCCCTCGCTGGAACCCTCCCACGACTTTGGAGAACTAAATGAACGGAAATGCTTTCTTAATTGTTCTACAATGTTCCGAAAATCTGACAGCTTCTGGCCCTGGTACTTCAACCACAAACCCAGGGCTGGGAGCGAAAACATCGTTGTTAAACGTTTATTTTTCATGCTACTCCAACACATTTTTCTAAATTTTCCACCCATGAACTTCCCCTGGTCCTTCCAAACTAGCCAGTTAGCAAGCTCGTGTCAACAGTGCAATTTAAGTTACAAAATTTAGTCTTATTTTTAAACACCATTTTAAAAAAATCCTCAGGTTTCATTCACAATCCTTACCTGAAAATTTCCCGTGTCAACTTTGTACTGATATGTCGGATCGTGTAACTCATTAACTCTAAAAATATGTTGTAAAAAAGTCACAGATCAATAGTTAGTTTACTTTTTCTTTTATACGTTTAGACTTTTAAAAACTTAATATAAACTACTTGCTAACAACAGTAAAGGATTTTTAAAAAATAATCCTAAATTTATGAGACATCCTAAATTTCACATTGAAAACACAAAATGCTACCAACAGTACTGTGTGTCCACAGTCATCAGCACTGTGAAGTCACAGTATCTTCCACTGCAAAAATCCCTATACTGTTTCTCTTGCAATTTTAATTAAGGCCTGTTTTCTAGACACCTTTCAATGACATATATGGGCACCAGGAAATAGAAGAGCAGACAAAGAAAGCAATAAAAGTAAACACAAACTTCCATGAAACCCAATTTAAAATGAAACTGGATAGCTGAGGTGACAAGGTAGGCAGGGTAAGGGAAGTAGAGAAGGTGTGAGCTCAGTCCTGTCATTATTGGGCCATTAGTTTGATGTGCAGGTGTCAAAAACATGCCCCTGAAACGGAACTCGTTTCTGCAGAAAACCCGTTAGGCTTCTGCAGTGGCACAATCTCACAGAAGGACAAAAATACCAGCAAAGAGAAACCTTGAGAGCTGGTGTAAGGACGGGAAAGTTTACAGGTGCAAGCCACAGGAGCCACTGGCACGTCGGGAGACAGTGTCGAACTGGGAGCTGCCCTGAGCAGCGCCTACGGGAGAAGGCTTCACCTCTCTGCAGGAGGCGTTTTCCATCCTAGGCTAGAAGATCTGTGTTTCTCTCCACATGCCATTCAGGCGAAAATGAACCCTCAGTTCAAGCCACACAACCCACATTAGTCTTGAAACACTGGGTGACAGATTCCTTTCTGGATGAGTTCACGAAATACATTTAAACTCTGGATCTGTCCACAAGGCCGAACACTTTCCATACTGAAGCATCACACGTCAGAAAATTACTCACGTCTGCCATATTCCCAGTGTAACGGAAGCCAACCACAATAGTCCGACAATGAAGAATTTAGGCAAATAGAACGTCAAACACTTCCTTTCTCCCTGAAATGCAAAAAAAAAAGAGGAAGGAACAGAGCAGTTAGTAGTCCTAGCCAACCTTTAACCCCCAGTAGCGCACGCTGGATCACAGATGCTCAGGTCATTTCTACAAAGCGTGCGTTCTTCTCTTGACGAGCAGGCTGGCGACAGGTTCTCAAGGGTAAGTCCCTCCCAGGACGACCAGCAGAGGCCGCTGGCCCGCGGGACGGCGTCGCACCTCCTCGGCGCGGCTCACCTGCACCCGTATGCCGTGGTACACGCACAGCCAGAAGAGCAGCAGGGCGCACAGGAACACGGACTGGAAGAGGTCGTCCAGCATGCCCGGGAACCAGCTGCTCACCAGGAAGGACAGCGGGAAGAAGGGATCTGGAACACGAGAGGCAGGAGGGCCCGGTGGGGGAGCGGCTGCCAGCGCCTTGCAAGGCTGTCCCCAAAGGCTGTTCTGTGTTTCAGAAAACCTGAAGCCAAGGAGCAGACTGCCCCAGTGGAGTCACACAATGCCGCCCGCTCCCCGCAGGCCTGGGAAGCCTGAGGCTGCAGCTCCGAAAGCCAGAGCTTTCTGGAGCCCGGGGAGAGGGATGTGCGGCGTTTGCCACCATCGGCCCAGTTCCCAGGAGGCCGCGTCTGTGGCCCTCCTGTGAAAGCTGCCTGCACCTGCTGGGTCCTGGTGCAACGTCACCCACGCGCGGGGCCCCCACCCCACCTGGGGCGCTTCTGGAGACGCGGGCCAGGCCGACTCAGGCGTCCGTCAGCTCTAACTTCCAAAGGGGAAAGCTCCGGAATACAGACGGCACCTACCGTTGTAAAGCAGCAGCAGCAGCAGCAGAATGGACATCCACTTCTGTCGATCCCCCAGTCCCTCATGGAAAACTTCCGCAGGGAGTGCCCAAACAGCCACTGCAAACCAGATCGGTCACGGTCACGGTCTCGGCTCCCGCCTGGCGCAGTATCACCGTAAGCCTGCCCCAGCCAACGGGCATCGTGCCAGCCGTGACCTCTGAGTCAACCCTTGTAGAACTGACCACTGAGAGCAGGACGGTGAGCTGCTGCAAAGGGGACCCGGATCAGAGGGTCACAGCTGTCCCCGTCGGGCTGGGGGGACAAGGAATGGGATGGAGCCGCACAGAGAAGGACCTCCCCGGGGCCCGGGCCACCCGCGCCAGCAGCGCATTTACGGACAACACCAGCACCCGCGGAGGGCGGCAGGCTCCCCGGGGAGCAGCCCCGGGGCCACGGCCCACGACCACGGGCAGAGCTTGTGTCAAACCCCCGGAAGGAGGTGCAGTGGCCCACCGGGATGGGTGTCTTCCAACTGCTTTACAACACTGCACGGCTTGTGATTTTTACGCCTGGGGTCCTCTTCTGCTCTGTTCTTCGTTTTTCCTATAACCCAACACAAGCCCATACTTTTCTAGGCGACTGGACTGCCCACACCAACGCATTATCTCCGCAATCTATGTCAGGCTCAGACCGTTTCTCTTGTTTAAAAACACAGGGCCCTGGGTGCCAGCTCTGAGTCCCGGAGTGTGACAGCAGCACCCCAGGCCCCAGAGATGCTTCGAGAAACAGCAAGGACATCTGACTGACCAAACGTAAATGGTGGCCCTCCACTGTCCTGCGGCGAGCTCACTGCAGGAAGCCCGGGTGTGACCCGTCCCCAGCTCTGTGTGTCCCGCCCTCTGTCCACATCGGGTCCCGGGTCGCCACAGGCTGCCACTTTCCCACGTGCCCCCATGAGCCTGTGTCCTTCTGGTTAGTCTGTGAGGCACCAAGTGCTCGTTGGGTGGGGATGGGCGTGGCTACCACTGCAAAGAGGGACACGTCTCCTAAAAGTCACTCGATCTGTGTCAGCACGGAGCCGGCGGCCGATGCAGGAAGAAGCCCACCCCCAGATGGCACCGAGTCACTGAGAGGCACGCGTTCTCCTCCTCCAGCTCACGAGCTCCCGCCCTCACAGACCAGCCTCCGCGGGCGCGGCCTGTGCGTGAAGGGCGAGCATGTCCCTCTAAGCTTGTGGACACCGGCACTTGTCACTGCGCGCTGGGGAGAGTTTGCCTGCAGGTCAGGGATCTGTCATTAGCACCGCACTGCACAGACGCCCCTGCGAAAGGACACACTGCAGCGTCCTCACAGGCAGACAGGACGCTCAGCAACACCCGTCAGCACCGGACGGAGCTCTCGGAGCTCAGGAGTCTCCCATGAGGGTTGCACTTTGACGGTCACAGTTCATCGACTGACTTTGCCCCCGTCAGGGGAACGGCACTTACGGTAACGATGACGGTGAGCACCACGAAGACGAACCGGAACCAGACCTCCAGCTTGGAAAACGCAGAGTCGTACGTCTTCCACTGGAAGGGAGAACGGGGACGCAACGTGAAAAACACGTGCCTCCACAAGGAAGTGCACCGGACGGCCAGGGACAGTTATTCCTGCAGGCGAGGCTGCGGGTGACGGACAATGCTCTTTCCTTATGCTTTCGTACACGTTCTAACATTTTAACACTTAGTAGTACATTTCATTTTTATATTAAAGAATACAGACTTTGAAAATCTTAATTACCAAGAGTCGAAAATAGTTTTAAATGGTGTTATATTAATGATGAATCTGGAAGAGAAATGATTCTATGATCGTAATAAGAGCATTTGGCTTTTAAATCTCGATGAGTCAACATTGTCAATCTCTTTATAAGAGAAAGCCAGGCTTGCCATGAAAAGAAACATTTTTTTTCAAGAAGCGAAACTGCGAATAGGTAGGATGTTCTTAAAAAAAGATGAAGTGAAACATATAAATAGGAATCTGAAACCAAAAAACATAGTGGAATTAGTTGTCAGTTCTCACGCTGACAGTAGTGCACCCAACAGAGCCGAGGACACAGGCACCACACGCCAATGGCGGGCAGAAGCAGTAGCCTTCCGACCTGTCACCAGCCAGACTCGCCACCAGACCCCAGAACACTGCACTGTGCTGGGCCAATGAGCCCCATCATTTCATTCGGTGAGAGAAAATCATCTAAGGAGTTTAAAAAATCCACTTCGGAATAGATGCAGACTTACAGACCCTAGAAACACACACACACACACGACACTGGACACGAGGCAATAAAACATCATCTCTGGCTGATGCAAAGGAGGTGTACTCTCCGGGTGCCAATCCTGGGGGAACCACGCTGAGCCTTGTGGTCTCCCAGGGCCGTGAACACCCCGCTGGGAATCCAGGGTGACAATTCGTCAGCTCCAAGTCACGAAACAGAGCACTGAGGGGAGGGCTGTACAGAGAGGGTTTCGGCCTCACTCCCCACCTGAGGGACTGACTGGTGTGTGAGTGTGAGTACACCACCTGAGGTTGGGAGAAGTCCCCAGAGGCTCACGGGCACTCATGGGGGCCAGCAACAGTGCCTGCTCCCCCAGCAGAGAGGAAAACGGGGCGCTGGGCAGTTTGCTCCGATGGCTTTACCTCAGTGAGGGGAAAATCAGCCTCAGACTTACTGCCGCTTTGGTCCAGCCTAGTGAAGTTTAAAAGCAAGACCTGAAAAGATCGAACCATTTCCAAGTAATTTTACAATACCCCTGAATGAAGCTCAAGAATACTTATAAGGATAGAAGACCTAATAATCAACAACGTCTTGCAGTGTCAAAAATACCAGACATGTAAAAAAGCAAGAAAACATGACCCATAATGAGGAGAAAATGAATCAATCGAAACTGACCCAGAAGTCACTGACAGAAGTAGCAGATAAGGACGTCCAGAAGCTAAAGGAAAGACGGAACACATGAAGCAGAGAACTGCGAGGTGGATATACAGAGACTAGTGAACGTGAGGACAGCGACAGCAACGATCTAGAATGAGAGCGGACAAATGAAACGGCATCGTAATCCACGAGGCAACTTCAAGGAGCTTGAGAGCTGTATATTTGGAATCCTTGAATTTCTGTGGGTGTGGGGAAAGGGGCAGAAGAATAGAAAAAATATTTGAAGAAATACTAGCCCAAATGTTTGCAAATTTGATGAACATTATAAATTCACAAATCCAAGAGCTCAATGAATCCCAAGTAAAAAATCTGAAGAAAAGCATGGCAAGGAACAGACACGTTCTGCTGAAAACAGAGCGTCCGAATGCTCTGAGCTTGCCCTGGCTCTATGCCAGCAGGTTGAAGAAGCAACTACGGTAATTTTCATCCTGAACTTCACTCTCCTCGAGGAGGAAGACCTGGCCAGTGAAACAAATGGTGACATCCAAGAGAAGGTGACCACGTGGCCCCGGAGCCCTTATAGAAGAGCCAAGGGCACCACCCCATACAGTGAGAATGGACTCCTGACTTTGAGAGCGCAGAACTCAAAACTCCAAACGCCAAAGATTTCCAAGGAGATGCCGAGCAAAAGGCACAGAAACTCTCAAAAGTCAACGTCTGTCGAAGCAGCAGGGACCGCCTGAAGAAATGTGCATGGTCACACAGGCAGCAACCCTGATGAGCTCCGACTTTTAAAGCGCACCCCATGCTTTGTGTCTGTACTAAAAGATAGTACACTTACCAAAAACCACGTACATAGCCTTGTGTACAGCCCCATGAACTGTCACAAACTGCATACCCCAGGTTCTGATCAAGAAGCTCACGGCATTCCAGAAGCCCCTCTTGTTCTGGCCCCTTCGAGCCACTAACCCACCAACGCTAATTCTGATTTGACAGCACAGATTCGCTGTGCCCGTTCTGTAATTTATATAAATAGACTCATACGCCATGTACTATTTTGTAGTTGGCTTATTTCATCCGACATGTGCTTATAAAGTCATCCCTGATGTTGCACGGAGCTGTAATCATTCATTCTCACTGCTGCATAATACTCCATTATAGGAATATAGCACAATCTGTGTGTTCAGTCTCCTGTTGATGAGCAAAGCAGTTCACAATTTGGAGCTACTGAGAATTGCGCTGCTGTGATGTGAACATCTAAATGCATGTCTTTTGGGCAACATATGCCTGCATGTCCACTGTGTTAATTCGCACGTTCACAGGCAGGGCAGGAGAGCTCTGGGTGCCCCACGCCCTGGCCAATGTGGCATTACCTCATCTTTTTTCATTTTAGTCATTCTGGTAAGTGTGTAATAGTATCACTACCATACTTTAAGATGTACTTTATTCCATATACATTGTTCACTTCCAAAAAGGAATAAAGGTAGTTCTAATGATAATTTTAAAAAGCCAGATTTGAGAGAAACAATTTTTAAAGTTTTATAAATGGTAAAATTGTCAAGAAAGAGGGTAAATAATTATAGCAGAAACCTGGACCAGGATATCATAATTACTGCAATTCAGCATAAAAGCTTATTTCTGAAATGTCTAGCATCTAATACTAAAAGAGAAATGCGATGCGTTTATAGCTCTCACTCTCTGATAAAAGGAGTCAGAACATGTGGACAAAAGGGAATTCCATCTGGAGGTTTAGATCAAAGTTCACAACATAATGGATACTGTCTCTAAGAGCAATTTTATAGAAGATAAAGAAACACTCTGCGTAAGGGTAATTTCTTATTGTGTCTCAATATAAGCTAGAAACAACATTACTCTGCAATTCTCTAAGGCAGCCAGCTCTTCCATAGCTAACCTTCTGAGAAAGGCTAGAATGTATCCTGGACTTCCCCTTCACATAGCAGTTGCCTTAGGAGCTTTTTTTTTTTTTTTTTTTCTCTTTTGATTATAAAAGCAATGAGAACTCATTATGAAAAACAGGAAAGAGAAAAAATTAAACTTTAAGATTAAACTTTAAGCCCACCACCCAGAGACAGCTTCTAGACAGTTTTCTTTACTAAAATGTTCACAGCAGCATTATTCGGAATAGCCAAAAAGGGAACAAATCAAATGCCCATCAACTGATGAATGGATGCACAAAATGCACTGTTCCCACAGTGAAATATCATCTGGCAAAAAAAAAAAAAGAATGAAGTACTGATATCTGTAATAGCATGGATGGACTTTGAAAATGTTATGCTTAGTGAAAGAAGTCACTCACAAAAGACCACATGCTGTGTGACTGCATTCATATGAGATGTCCAGAACAGGCAGAAAGGTCCAGAAGAGGCAAATCCGTAGGGACAGAAAGATGAGTGATGGCTGGGGGCTGGGAGAGGGGAGAACAGGAGATGAATACTAACAGGCTTCTTTCGGGGGTGATGAAGCGCTCTAGAATCAGTGGCTATGCTGACTCTCAGTAAGTAGAAGGAACGAGGAGGTTGATTTTAGGGGACACAAAGGCCAATGTGTCACTCGGGCAGGCCTGATAAAAGCCGCTCCCAGGGGCAGGGCAGGAAGCCCTGCTCATCTGGTAGCCTCTTAATGACCTTCCACTGGCCCAGCAATCTCTTCTCTCCGTCCTCCACCTCAGAACACTGCGAAGGTTTTCCAATTTCACGCTCTCTTTAAGCTACTGGTTCCATATCCTTAAAAAAACTGTGGTTTTCCTTTAATTTTTGAAAACTGCATACGTCTTTCACTGTCCAAAATGACATCATTTCGATGCTGGGTTACTTCAGTCACTCGTCAGAAGAATGGGAGCTAAACGAATGAACCACGCGGACACGCGAGGTCAGCGGGCGTACTCACTGTAAAGTTCATCTCCTTGACGGGCACGTCCAGGTGTTCGAACCCCACCGTCACCATGTACTGAGTGTAATTCAAGTAGCCGAGGTGAGCCACGACGATCTCTGCACACTTCTGCAAACACACACGAGGCTTTGTGTCTTTAAAGCACGCTGGACTCACTCTCCCACCCACTGACCCGTGCAGTTACACATTTCAACAACAGACAATCAGAACCGATCATCTCCAGGGAGCTTGCCAGAAGCCCAGAAAAATTCAGATGCCAGCCAAAAACAGTTCTTAGAAAGAAAGACTCAAAGAGGCACTTTTGGAAACAAATAATATATAATTTATAGTCATTAGACTTTCTGCTTTGGGTGATTTAAAATAATATGGACGTGCATGAAAAAGCTCACAGCGTGACACACCCTGACATTCCTACAAACTCTGGGGCACGGGGCAGTGAGTGGAGACACAAGCCAGACCCCTCGGCAGCTGCTGCGAGGACACACAGTGGATGACACGTTCTCCTTGGCCCCGATTAGCCTGTCGCTCCCGACGCGGAGGCCCCTGAAATCCATTAGGAGGTCAGGACGCAGCCACGGCAGAGGCTGTGAGAACCACAGCTGATGTGCTCACATGGGTGTGTGTGTTCACGTCCCTGCCAAGAGCCCCTTCCTTTCGTCCTTTAGAATCAAGCGTCAGGTCTCCTCAGGTCTCCTCTTTTCACGGTGGCACAGGGACACGGCTGTGTACTTGTGGCCAGGCCAGCAGAGACTGCAAAGCTCTGCCCACCATGCCGGCCCAGCCAGCACGCCCCTTCAGAAGTCCTCTGGGTCCCTGAGGGAGGCGCCATCAGAGGGCCTCTCTCTGCCCTAAAGCAGTTCTACGGCTTCCTGGGGGCACCTGTCAGTGTTGTGGCTCAACAGGGCACAGTCACTCCTACTACTGACCACAGGCTTCCCAAGCCAGGCATGCCTGAGGCCAGGGCAGGAAAACAGCTCTGAGTGACCACAAGAGGCCCTGAGAGGGTAACAGGACAGTGGCGGAGAGGGGGCTGCTGACCCAAGGGACAGGAAAGGTGGTGGAGAAAAGGTGAGCACACGGCATGAAGCCAACACGAAGGTCCATGTCAGAACCTCTCCAGGACGCCACGCCAGACGGTGCCTGCGCCGCGGCCCACCGCCATGGGCCGGGGGACCGCTGGCCCGGCTCTCCCAGGGCTGGAACATGAGTCCACTGCTATTTCCACTACATCTGAGCTGCGGTTTCTCTTCCCTCGTGTGTACTGGCCACCTGCTCACAGGGCACGTGAGTTGGGGCCCGGTCGCACCAAAACCAAATCGACCTCCCATCTCCGACGGTCATGGGGTGATGCACGGGAAGGGGCAGCTAAGGACTCGGAGCGACAGCCAGTTTACACACATGAACCTATCTGAGCTGAGTAGCAAAGCACTTCTTACACGTTAAGAACCTGCCTGGATTTACAGGATGTGTTCAACTAACAAAAGAGGTATACCTCAGGCTGTACCCATCTTCAAGTTTAAAAGCTACAGTGAAACCATCTGAGGGTCTGGGGACCCCAAGTTCAAGCCGTGGTGCACAGGCTGACTACGAAGCACCCGACGATCACTTCGTGAGAGACCTGCAGCCTTCTCACTGCGAGGTGCAGACAACCATGCCACCTGCGCTAGGCCACGTCTTTTGTTTACACCAAAAGCAGGTAATACAAAAGGGTGTCAACGTCAGTCTCTGTAACAAAACACTCCATTTTTTTAAGTCAAGGCAATGCTCCTCACAGGGCTAGGGAGGGACCTGAGCAGAAAGAGAACCACAGAAGAGAAGTTCCCAACAGCGACACAATGTAAACTGAAGTCAGGCCACCGACAGGGGAGGGAGAAACCACTGTGTTGCCCAAAGGCCACTGTCACGGTGCACAGTATGGGGCGTGTCCCACCAAGCAGCAGCGCAGGCCAGTGGCCTCGCGGGCAGCCTGGCTCTACACAAGGCACAGGCTCCAGGCAGGGCGGCCAACTCGTCCCCGTGGGCCTGAGATGTCCCCGTTAAAGCATTAAGTCCCGTGTCCTGGGAAACACCCGGGTCCCAGACAAAACACCAAGATCAGTCACACCAGGCTCAGGGTCAAGTCACCGACACCTGTCATCGCCTGCTTAGTTCAGGAAACAGCAATGCCAGCTGCTGAGGCCGGACCCCGGCCGTCCGCCTGGGGACGGAGGGGCAGGCTGCTGCTCATGCGGCGGGCCCTGCAGACGCCACAGCTGGCGACCCCGTCTCTTCGGCACCTGCTGCAGGCACGCGGGGTTGTGCGGGCACCACACGCTGTCACACGACATTCACCTCGGTCTTCACCACGCACCAGGGACAGGCAGGGAAGGCGTGGCCCCCACTTCACGCGGTGGGAACCAGGTTGGTCCGCACCCAGCACCGCGGACACGGAGGCAGACGCGGGGCCCCTCGCTGTGGTGCTTCCTGGTCCACCCGACAGGGCGGGCACGTGAGGGCCACTGCGCGGGGATGGGACGCGGCAGCGACGCCGTCGGGCCTTCCCGATGGCCTGTCCCCTTCAGGCTGGGGTTCTCACCCGCATCAGGAGCCTCAGCGCCAACAGCAGGGCGGGAGCGCGGCCACTGGGCGGGAGGCCGCCCACCTGCGAACCGCCTCGGGGACACACCGGCCGGTGCGCCTCAGCGCCACCCGGGCCGTGTGTGGCTGCAGCCCCGGCCCTTCCCTCACCACCTCTGACCTCCCCGAGCCGCGGTTCCTTCTTGTACAGAATGGGCTCCAATGACAGATCCTGCTCCACAGGCCTGCGGTGAGGGCTGAACGGGGTGACGTCCAGGAAGCGCCTGGCATGCGGCCCAGCAGGGACACCACTGTCCTCACCCTGCGTCAGACGCACGCCCTCCCCGCCACGTACTCCCGCGACCGGGCTCCTCACAGGGCCTCTCCGCCACAGCAGGGACCTCTGTCTGACTCCTCCGCTCCTGCCCGTTATGGCGCCGCCAAGACCGAGGGTGAGGGCTCCGGTCCCACCGGGCCGTCGGGTTTCCTGCCCACGGCCCCCCACGGCGCCCGCAAGCAGGTGCATAAGCAGCAGCCCTGCCTCTGCGAGGCCTGGGCCTCAGCCCCCAGACGGATCTGGGCATTCACCACACGTGGGGAGCCACCCTGAGCCCCAAAAACGACCACGGAACTGTGGCAGACGTGTGTGACGGGGGCCACCAACAGTCACCTACGGACACGGCAGGCAGTAAGCTGTACAAACAGTAAAAGCAGGTATCGCACGCGCTCAGTGTGTGTGTGTCAGTGCGTCTGTTTACGTGTTTGTGCACGTGTGTGCATGAGCGTGTCCACGTGTGCAAGCATGCGTGTATGTTTGAGCATCCGTGAGATTACCGGCCCATAAAGTGAGGCGAGTTTTCCACACCATCCTTAGTCTGACTCAACCTTTTACTCAAGAGGCAGGTCCGTGATCGCGCGGCATGACGAACCAGGGGCCGCCCAGCCCACTCACCCCTGCGCACGTGAGGGTCCTTGTCCGGTTGTGCACTCTGCTGTTAATGAACGTGTGGTTCCATCTTGAGCCACCCCACTCACTTCAACAGTCATGGGGAAGCTTACCTGACTGTACGTTTCTACGAAAGAAAGAAACCAGAGTCAGGCCACGGCGGGCACAGTGCAGCCGAGGCGCCTGCCGGGTGCTGAGATGACGCAGGAGGGTCTCCGGCCACCTCGGCACCTGCGCCAGCAGAGTGGAGCCTTTCTGTCCGTCAGCTTCTACGTGCAGCCGCTTCGGCTGGGGACCCGCGCCAAGACCCACACTCCAGATGTGCCAGTTGCATTTCGGCAAAAGGACAAACACTTCAAGGCTAATGAAACATTACTTTTTCTTTCCTACACTTTTAATCTAACTTATACCAATAAAAGTTCATTTTTCTGATTACACAATTTATTATTTTTCTGATTATATGCTCATGAAATCATATAATATAAAAAATATGAAAATGGCATCAAGCACGTATAACAGACCCCGCCCAGAGGTAACCACGATCGTGCGCGGGAGCCCCTCCCAGATCATTTTCTAGGTCTATAAATACACAGTGATATCAGATTTATCTTCTTAAAGTGTTACAAAAGGGGTTTTTTATTGTGTAATGTGCATTTTGTTCCACTTAATTTACTATGGCCGTAGGGTTCTCTTCAAATTATTTCCCAATCGAAGCTCTTCACCTGAACCACAGAATGTAGAAAATGAAGTGGGTGACCGCCTTCTCCGTCCTCCCAGGGACAGTCTATAACCAGTGCCATTCCACGTGAATGGAGACAATTCCTTATCAACTGTGGCTGCTTCGGGGAGGGGTTCTTCAGTCTCCGCACCTCTGATATTTTGGGGTCAGATAAGCCTTTTCGGTGGGGTCTGCCCTGTGCTTTGTAGAATGTTTAGCAGCATCCCTGGTCGCCACCCGTTAGATGCCAGTGGCAGCCCGTTCTCCCCAGCTGTGACAACCAAAAGGTCACAATGTCTCCGGATACTGCCAGGACTTAATTCCTTGTCAGAACCCCACTGCGCAGCAGCGTGCACAGCCCGCGGCCCCTGACCAGCGGACCAGCGCCCCAGCAGCACCCCGAGGGCTGCGTCAGGTGTCAGCACTTGCGGCAGGCCTCAGTGAAACGCCCTGTGACAGAAGATGTGCCCCAAAGCCACTGGCGGACATTTAAGGGGCTTCCAGTTTGTCGCTCTTATAAAGGATAAAGACTATCCTTGCAATCCATCTTCGATCATTTGTTGCAAGATTTGAAAGCGTTCAGCTTTTAGAGCACGGCGCTCTGTACGAAGGAAAGTCTTACCCGGCCTCCAGGCTTCATACCTTTCGAGTGGTCCAACTCCACAACGCACGTCAGCCACAGTTGCTGATTATATTTAGACAGTGGATTCGAACGTAGGTGAATTGGCTTTATCTAAGGGAAAAAGCAAAAGTTTAAGGAACCCACGTGACCTTTTTATCACGTCTACCAAGCACCTCGCCTTCACGTGCAAAATTTACATTCAGCAAAACAGGTTAGCGCATCGGCGCTGACACAGACGTGCAGGTTTCCTTCTGACGACATGAGTAAATCCTGCCTTCCGGAAAAAGAAAGGGCTGGCTTCCTGCTCCACTTCTGTCTCTCAAGAAAACCTGTAAGCAGTGGCTTCCACCGCCTGCAGCCTTGGCACAACACCCCTACGCAGAGAAAAAATTAAAAGCCCATAGGATGAGACGTATAATAAGATAAGAAGAACGCCACAGAAATATATTCCCAAGAAGCACTAATGGAGTATCAGTCTGCCAGACCCCTCAGGGGTGAATTAGAGGGACCATGTAGCCAGTGACACTTCTGTGGTGCCTGCTGAAAAACGCAATACTGGCGTCTAAGGGCTGCGGGGCACGGAGACCACCCACAGTGCCAAAGAAAAGCAAGTCTGAATGCACAGTCTTTGAATGCGGATCTGTGGTTTGGGGTTTTAGTGCTTCTGACAGGCCTCAATAAAAACCCCTGTGAGAGAAGATGGGCCCCAAAGCCACCAAAGTGATGACATCAATCGTCCGCTACCTATAATCTTTCAGAAATGAGGATGACCTTTTGGAAGCAAGTCAGTTCTGTGGGAGAGCGGCTGTTTTCAGTGTCAAAAATGACATCTTGAGGGACAAGCATTTTCAAAGACCAAACTGCGGTCCAGGGACCCCGTGGCTGGCCTCTTTGAATCAGACTCTTGGCCTGGGAGGCAAAGAAAATGAGGGAATGCAAAGAAAATGGGCAAACGGGAGCCCTTCCAAGCTAGGAGTGGCAAAAGGGAGAATTAAAAGGTGTCAGTTTTATGACATCCGTCTCATTTTGCCTGTTTGAAAACCTGTCAGGGTTTCTGCAAGTGCAGCAGGGAACTGGGGGAACAGAGATAAGGAGACATCCGGGGTCAGATAATCAGATTTAAACCACACGTTACAATGCCATGAGGATTCAAGGCAGCTGTGTTCAGTTTACAGACAAAGATTATGTTAGCTAAGCAGAGAAACAAAAGGGTTCGTTGTTTGGGCTCTCCTAAGTTAGTATATATTAAAAAAATACCAAAAAGGTCCATCGGGAGGCCCTTTGTTTTTCTCTATGATGGTGAAGAAGCAAGGAACATAAAAAAGAAGAAAAAGAAAAGGACTTTTCATTTAAACTAGTTCATGCAGCAGAGGAACCGTCACTGTCAGAAACCGGACATGGAGACCACGTCTTCACTTTGGCAAACACAGCGAGCGTTTCGGAACTCACCAATCCAGTAAGACTTGCAGAGGTGAGGAATCGGGATGAGTTCACCACCCTTCGGAAGTGAACTGCTGCTCCCTAACGTGAACACCACGGCCTTCCTCAGCACGGACGTTTGTTACAGCAGGAAAGGTCATTTCAGCAAACAAGAGCCCAGAGGCCCCAGCGGACAGCGGAGTACGCACTGCATGCTGCTGAGGAGCACGCTGCAGCGTGAGGGGGTCCGCCTGAGGGACCCTCTAGAGCAGGGCCATTTCTTAGTGGCCCGGAAGTTTATAAACCCCGTGGGCTGCCACTTAGAGTCAGTCTTACCTTTTTGCTATTATTTAGTGAAAAATTAGCTGCAGAAGTCTGGATCACTTTGGGCCCTAGAGTGTAAGAGAAGAAACAGGCAGGTTATATCTCTATTGATAATTAACTGATTTTTTCAAACACCAAAACGACTCGTAATCACAAGGAGGTGGTCTTATTTTCCTGGTCTGTCTTTAGGGGTTTTACATACACGTAAAGCATACAAACGTGTGAACACAGCCACACGCATGCACCTGCCGCACCTGCCGACCCCAGCGCAGGTGACACATCACCGCCACACAGGTGCGGCTCCCCTGGGCTGCGGGCCCCGGGGAGCACTCGTGATGCACACGGTGTCTATTTCGTACAGTTTAAAGATTTCTGCTAAAAAGTCTAAACATATCTATCTATTCACCCAATGTAATCCAGTCTTCCAAAACTACTTTATGAAGTTGAGGATATAAAAAAGCATCATGTATACGAATACAGACTTGAGGTTTTTCCTGAAATGACAGATATATAGGCTTTGTAGAATCCTACCCTGTAATGTTTCAGAGCTTTAGCCTTAAAGAACTGATCAAAGGAAACGGCGTGAATGAACTCAGACCTGCATTTGCTCTAAGACAAACGACTGCCAGCCTGCGACACCAGCCCCCGCTGCCTGGGTGCCCAGCCCCACCTGCCGCGGGTGCGGTGTCTCTGGAGAACCCTGACTAACACAGACGTTGGTTCTGGGGTTTCTGGAACTGGTTCTCTAACCTGCTTAGATTTAAAGACGCTGATGACTAAGTCCAGCCGTAGAGGGAGCACTGATGGGCCATGAAAAGATGCAGAATCTCTGTCACATACACCTAATCAACCACTTCTAAGAAGCAAGGAGCTAAGTGACCGGTTATGACACTTTGGAACATTTATTGAAAACTAACCAATGTAACGAGGTTGGCCGGCTGCCTCTGATGTGGCTGAACAAGGTGGAGAAAGAAAGGGATGAGCTGGGGGATCTGAGTCCCCAGCGCGAGTGCCCATACTGACCGGAAGCTTCTCTGCGTCCCCTGAAGGAGGCCCTGACCACCTGCTGCCAGCGGGCAGAGACAGCCGAAAATCAAGCCCAGACCCTCATCTTGCAACCGGCTGGACCGCAACGCAAGGTGAGGCCCTGCCTCACAGGTGTCGCACTGTTGAAGCGAGGGCACCGACCAGGGAAGAGTGGGCTCCCGTTCTGGGGACACCCGGCAGATCCTGACGAAGCTGGGGCGCACGGAGGAGCCACCTGTGCCAGAGGGAGCGTCTTCCCATCCCGAGTGGAGGCGGTGTTCCCCTTCCAAGGGACCACCCTGCACTCCCCACAGGACTGGCCTCCCCCGGGGCAGCTGCCTCAAGGGGCAAAGCTGACTCTCCTCAGGGCCCGCCCTCTTCGCTTCTAGAACTGAAACGAGACTCAGGTCCCAGCAGGCAAGGTACAAAGGGTGGCTCATGAGGAGGGTGCTACACCCCAAAAGGACTACTCAAGCTTTCTGATTTTATACGGACAGAAACCGGAGAACATGTGCGGGAATGGACACCCGGGTGTGAGACCCAGGGGAAGGAGAAAGTCGGACTGGGGTGCACCATGCAGAGACTCTGCGCTGAGAGTCACAGCTCGTGCGCTGGGACTCTAACAGTCTGACTGGCTGGCTGGCAAAAAAAAAAAAAAAAAAAAAACATGACCAAAGGTGGTGAATCGGAAGGCCACCCTGTCTGGCTGACAGCAGAGGAGGGAGTCAGAGGCCTGGGAACCCCTGGGGAAAGGTGGGGGATCTTGTTTTCAGGCCCCACCTGGAATTTGTCATTTGACACCCTCCGGGCGAGGGGAGCCCCAGTACCCTCAGAGCTCTGCGATGCCCTTCTCCGGACGCCAGGCCCTCCTGACGGCGGAACTGCAGTTCCCGACTTGGGAAAACAAGCGCAGCGGGGTCACTGGATCGAGGGTGGCACAGGCCAGGCGGGGAGGGGGGGCTCCACCGCCAGAGGCGAGGTGGGTGGTCACCGCCATGCACAGCAGAGTCAAGGCGTGAACACAACTGCCTGACTCACACCGACCTGCCACGTGGCCTCGCTGAGCGTGGTGTTCCCAGAAGTGAAATTCATAGGAAGCCAACTAAATTCTTACTTAATCTGCATAAACAGAGAACTCCCAGGTCAGACTCCCAGGTCAGGTGAACAAAGTCTAACCTGAAATCACAGAAACAGAGTCAGACTCTTCTAGTTTCCAGATTTGAGCCAGGTTACAGACCCAAACCCCTTAAATGAAGAGGGTGCGGGGTTCCCTTAAGAAAGCAACCTGGTACACTGCCAACAATTTATACTGTTCCTCATTCCCCTAAAGGAACCTATAGCCTTCTACCAAGTTAAGTGTGCACTGGGAAAAAGGAAATAATGAGACATTTGGGGGACTACTAGACACGAGCCCCGATCTGACACTGATTCCAGGAGACCCAAATACGGCCCTGTGGTCCACCAGTCAGAGGGGGGCCCGTGGACGTCCGGAGTCTGAGCTCAGGTATGTGACGCAACAGGACCAGCAGGGGCCCAGGCGTATCCAGCGGTCAATGCCCCAGACCAGGCTGCGTAACTGGAGCACACGGCTGGCAGAAACCCCCTGTTCCCCAACCTACGGAGTGAGAGCTGTTACGGTGGGAAAGGCCAAGTGGCAGCCACCAGAGGCCTCCACCTATGAGACAGTAAACCAAAGCCAAGGTCGCACGCCTGGAGGGACTGCAGACATTAGCGCCACCGTGAAGGACTCGAGAGTTTCCCACATCCCGATCCAACTTGTGTTTGGCCTGTGTGGAAGCCACGTGGATCCGAGAGGGTGACAGCATATTATCATAAGCTCGACCAGGTGGCGACTCCAAGCGCAGCTGCTGTACCAGACGGGGCTTCCCGTGTGAGCAGATCCACACATCCTCCGGTACCTGATATGCAACTACTTCTCTGGCAGGTGGCTTTTTCTCCATCCCCGACCAGGCCTACCAGAAGCTGTCTGCTCTCGCTGCCAAGGTCGGCAGTACACATCACTGTCCTGCAGCTGGGCAGATCGACTCTCCAGGTGATGTCGACTTCGTCCACAGAGGCCCGGACCATCTTCCCCCGGACAAGCTATCGTGCTGGTCCGTCACACTGATGACGCATGCTGATCGTAGCGAGTGAGTGACAAATAGCAACTCCTCTAAACTTGTCAGGAAGACACTTGCATGCCAGAAGGTGGAAAATGAATCTGACGACAATTCAGGAGCCATCTGCTTCAGTGAACTTTTGGGGGACCAGTGTGCGCCCTGCAGAGATCTCTTCTGAGGTGAGGATCAGCCGCTGCCCTGGGGCCCTCAGGCATCCAGAACAGATGCTCAACGCCTGACCGGCCTCTGGGGTTTGGAGGTGCCGTGTGCCCCAGCTAGGTGGGCTACTCCGGCCCACGCACCCAGTGACCCAAATGCTGCTGCATACGAGTGGGTCCTGGGACAGGAGGCACCGTGACAGGCCGGGGGCTGCCCTGTGTGCTGCCCCCTGCTGGCCGCAGCTCCCACCTGTGTGTGAGGCGATGCCCGCTGGAGCCTCAGAGCAGGCCTTCGGGACCCGGGCAGAGCCCTGCCGTCCTCTGCAGACGACTAGTCTCTCCTGGCCTGCGCTGGGCCTCAGCGGAGACTGACGCTTAACCACTGGCCACCAAGTTACCGTGCGACCTGAGCTGTCCATCATGACGGGCGTTACCTGACCCTCCGAGCCACGCACCTGGGCGTGCAGGGCAGTGCTCCATCATCAGATGGGACAGTAATGGTGTGACCCGCCCAAGCAGGCCCCGGAGGCTCAGGAAGGTTACAGGAAGAAGTGGCCCCAACGCCCGTGATCCCCACTCAGCTTCACTCAGCTTCACTAAGTTCTCTCTCCCAGATGCACCTGTGTTCTCTAAGGTCAACTGACAGAGGACGAGGAGACTCGGGCCTGGTTTGCAGGTGGTTCTTCACAACAGGCAGGTGCCACCTGAAGGGCATGGCTGCACACGCAGCCCCCAGGACACCCCTGAAGGACAGAGGTGAAGGAAAATCCCCCCAATGGGCAGAGCTTGGGGCAGTGCACCTGGCTGTCCACCATGCTTGGATTACATGCCAGCTGGGTGTGGCCAACGGTCTGCCTACATGGTGAGGGACTTGGAAGGAACACATGGGAAAAATGGTGACGAGGAAATCTGAGGAAGAGGTATGTGGACGGACCTCTCTAAATAGACAAAAAATATGAAAACACTTGTGTTCCATGTGACTGCTCACCAGAGTGACCTCAGTAAAGGAGGGTTTTAATCATCGAGAAGGAAGGATGACCCACCCAGTGGATACCTGTCAGCCCCTTTCCCCAGCCACCACCCAGTGGACTCATGAGCAAAGTGGCCTTGGGGCAGGGGTGGAAGTTATGCATGGGCTCAGCACCTGGACTCCACTCACCAAGGCTGACCTGGCCATGGCCACTGCTGAGCGCCCAGTGTGCCAGAGCAGATCCGACACCGGGCCCCTGACACAGCCCTGTTTCCTGGGGGCAGCGGGGTGTGGTCAGCCAGCTACTGACCGAGGTGATCAGTGTGGACTGACTGCGTGGGACCTCTTCCCTCACGAAGGGGCTGCGTCTTGTTCTTGCTGGACCTGACATTCACTCTGGGCATGCAACTGCCTTCCCCGCATGCAACACTTCTGTCAAAACTACCATCTGTCTGGCCTCATCCACCGTCACAGCACTCCACACGGCATTGCTCCTGACCACAAAAGTCACCTCACAACAAAAGAAGTGCGGCAACGGGCCACGCCCGTGGAATTCACCGGCCCCACCAGGTGCGGCCAGCGCCGAGACTTCTGAGCCTCCGCAGTGACACGAGCCAGTTCCCTGTAATGAATCTGTATCTACGTAAATCTCCTGGTGGCTGTGTCGTCCCACCAGCGTCTCTCTGGAGAGCGCTGGCTCCACGGGAACAAGGGAAAGGGCCCGGCGATCCCGACGTCACGCTTCTCCCCTCGGCCTCTGCCGCATCACTTTTCCTTTCTGCGAGCGTGGAGAAGGGTGAGTGTTCTCCTGGGAGTTTGAGACAGACGGTGGCTTAAGGACACGAGGGCTGGCTGAGGTCCCGTGCCACTGGAGACCACGAGAACATGGATGCTCCCCTACAAACCTTAAGGGACAGTCGTGAAAAGCACGCGAGGTAATGGGTATGTCTTGTGCTGTGATTAATGTAACTTATTCTTTGGAGACTGCATGGGAAGAAAAACAAGAGGTTGGCTACAGTTGCCATTGTCACCATCACTGCCTTCAGCAGCAGCAGGTAAATAGCAACTAAATAACCACCCTCTCCCCAGCATCCTCAGTCCGTTCACCTACCCAAGTTTCAGTTCACACTAAGAAACTAGCCCGCTGAGGCACACGCCGTAGCGATTTTAGCTTCAAAAATGCCTTTGAAATCATCCATCCAACCCCCTTTTTCAGAAGTGGAAAACTGAGGACCAGCTGGTTTTCACAAGGTTCCCAGAAACCCAGGTTCCTTCCCTTCAAACAGCATGCTGGGGGACCAAAGGGCACCCCGGGCCCTGAAGACAAGGCCAATGCCACCCGCAGGCCCCTTCCTGCCAAGAGCTTGGGCATCGCCAGAGCATCTTCTTGTCCCCGCGGCCGCCCAGGCCTGTGCCCCCCACACTTCACCTCCTGCCCCCCGCCCCCGCCCCTTGCTGCAGGAGAATGTCCACCGGCGTCTCCCACATCCGCCAGCATGGTCTGGGCTGCGTCCTGGCTCGCAACAGACTCTCCAGAAATGTCTGGCTTTCCAACAAAAGCTACACTGTCAAGGTCCAGCTGCCACGCTGACCTCAGGCCCTGGCTGTGTGGGGCAGAAGCAGGGTCACCCCTCCACCCGGCGGCGCATGACGGGGCCCATGCGGGAGAGAGCAGGTGGGTACAGCCGGGCGAAAAAGCAGCGCAGCGAGGGAACTCTAAATGATACAAGGATCCAAACCTGCGCCTTACCTCTGATCCCGATGAAGACGGTCAGGCCAAAGCAGACGAAGAAGACGACGAACACGAGGACGAAGTGGCGCTTGGACAGTGTGTACAGCCGCATGGGCGCCAGCCTGCGGAGCGGGAGCCGCGGTGAGGGGCCGGGGCGAGGGCTCCTCCCGGAACCAGCGCCACGCCCGGCCGCCCCGCCCCACCTGCAAGCCCTCGCCCCGGCCGCGGGCCTACTCTGAACCCGGGCGACCCGCCTGGTAAAACAGCCTCACCCACCTCAGGGACCACTGCAGGGTGGGGTGACGCGCCGGTATATCCGGGGTCGGAGGGGGCGCGTCACCCCGGGATGCACAGGGCCAGCCACACCCACTCCTCGTGGCAGGGGAGAGTGCTATGGCTTCCACGCCCACTCAGGGCACATTTCACCATGCCACATACGTACCTGGTGGCCGGCCCCCGCCTACACAGCCCCGCCCCCAGCTGCCAGAGCAGAGCCTGAGTGGCAGGCCCTGAGTCCCGCACGGGCAAACGTGCGGCTTTCACTTAGCTGTGAGTCAAGCCCAGCCCGGGACTCCGGATGCCACCAGCATCACTTTTCCTCGGTGCCAGGCCTCCCGTCCAGGGTCCCTCACGGTCCGAGGCCCCTCGCTTGCGTCACCCCACGGCGGTGAAGCTCTGCCTGCCCTGCCCTGCGGGGTGTGGCTCTGCTGCCAGCGAGCAACCTGCTGGCAGTTTTCTGTGACTTAACAACGTGGAAACCTAGCCTGACCCTCGCACGCTCGGGTCCCCCGAGTCATCCATACTCCACCCTGTCGTCAGAAGCAAATGGCGGGGCCAGGGTCATTCCTCTTTCAGAACTCCCCCCATCAGAGGCCAGCACACAAAAGACACATCTCGAAAGGCCCAGACAATGCATCTGAGGCTCGGCGGGCCACATGGTCTCTGTGCCGAGTCCTCGGTGCCGCCCCAGACGTGACGCGTGCACGTGGCAGCGCTGCAATCAGCCCTCGCACGAGGAGACGGCGGCAGGCCACCCCGCGGGAGGCCGACCCTTCCCCGTGACCTAGAGGGACACCCATCGACTCAGGCGTGAGCGCGCCAGGGTCCCGCCTGCCTCGCCTTCTGCGCTGGTTCTACTCCAGGAGCACGTCCTGGTCTCGGGAGCGGCGACCGCAGGAAGGAATGACTCACGCCTCACGCACAGGTGGCAGACAACGCACTCTGGGCGAGAGAACGGGCTCTGAACGGGGACAGAGGGAACGGCTGTTTGCTTTTGTGACACAAAGCTCACACGGCTCTGTGTACACACGCCCTCTCCCTCACGGCCGGAGTCTCTGGTTCCTCACAGGAAATCAGCTGGACTTTATCTCGAGGCAAAGGTGAGGCCCCGGAGCCGCCACCGCTCTGACGTGGCTTTGCCGGCCCGGGGTCGGCTCGCTCCAGCAGGACCCGCCGGGCCTCGGGCGAGTGGACGTGTGGTGTCGCAGTGAAGAAATAAAGGAGTGCGTGCCTCGACCTTTTCCTTTGGGACTCGGGTCACAGGCTGAACCGCAAACGACCCTACTGTGTGCGAGGAGAGAGCTAGTGGACTAAGTGGCCTGAGCCCAACTCAGGATGTGAACCTGAAAGACTGTAACAGGCCGGAAAGCCGTAAAACAGCAGAGCCATAACTGCCTCAGGGACGAAGTTCAGCCCCTGCTCACACACGGGGAAACTGAGGCTCAGAGACTTTAAACCCGTTGACCGTAAGTGACACACACTGGTCTCAGGGGCCCGGCCCTTGCCACTCCCGCCACAACTACCCTCCAGCCGGGGATGACAGCACTTCCAGCGCACTCCCCCCTCAGAAAGCCTGCGTGCCTCCCCACAGCCACTCGGGAAAGTTTAGTCCTCCCTATGGCTTTCGAGGTCCCCCCAAGCGGCCCCTTGGCCAGCGCACGTAGCTTCTGCGGTAGGTACTTAGAATCCCCACCTCACAGATGAGAAAGCTCAGGCTTTGGGAGGCAGGCGGCTGGCCCTAGATCACAAAGCCACTGAGTGACGGAGGCATTCGAACCCAAGCCTCAGGCTCCAGAGCTTGGATTCCATGCTGCGACCTGGCAGGGTCAGGCCGGACTCCAGACCGCGGGTCGCACGCTGGGCTCCTGATGGGAAATGATGCTCTCTTCTCCCCGCCACAGCTTCTAGATCCGACACGGCGTTCGTGGCTTCCCTGCACGGCCCCCCTTCTCCATGAGGCTTCCCCACGTTTTAAAACCGTTACAACACACGTGGTCCGTACTGCGCAGCTGAGCCCTGAAGACAAAGCACCGGTCTCTCTGCACGGACACCAGACACACAGTAGGCATCCAGAAAACACCTACTCAGCTCTCAATGTCCATCTACTATCTTTAAAGTGTTCGTGAAGTTCCCTCGAATTGGTGATAGGAAAGGGGACCCCATGTCCCCACACTCACTGCGGGGCAAGCACCAGAGCAGATGAGAGTCCCCTGTACCCAGAGCAGGAAGACACACTTCCCACACAGCCCTGCCGGCCTGGCGTCCGCCTTTCCCTTTCCTGACGAGACACGCAGTCAGCGTCCCCCTCCAGGCTCGTGCATCTTTTCACACTCAGGCGCCTCACACACACGCTCTAGAATCCTGGCCAGGTTGGCGCTCCTAAGCCCTAGACGACCTTTCAAACGCAGCGGAACACTGTCCCCTCGGGGCCAGTGTGGACTCTTTAGGTCCCTTCTAAATGAATCTCAATTTCGTGGGTGATTTAAAACACGACAGCTGTGTTTCCCAGGAAAACTAAACACACCTTTATTGGAAAGCCAAGTCCAGAAACTGCCATAATCCAAATTGCAATGCGTACGCGTAACCTTTCCCAGGGGGCCACTCTGCACAAGGTGAAGTCTGTGGAGCCACAAAGTCCCCGAGGAAATAGCTGGAGAACTAGGGCTCTCCACGGCCGAGGCTCACTGCCACCTGACCGGGGCACCACCGCACAACGCTGCCCTTTGCCTCTCCTCCTGCCTTTACTCTCGCCCCCGCTTTGTCCCCACTGCTAGAGACAGTAACACGTGGACAATTCCACGTCTGTATCTAGCTAAACTTCAGACTTGCACGAACCGCCTACATGACATCTCCACCCGGCCAGCCCCTCGAGGGTGCCACGTCTGACACCAGACTCCCGCTCTTCCCGAGCCTGTGCGTCGTCTTCCCACCTGGGGAAACGGCACCTCCCACCCTGCAGGTGCTCGGGACAGAAACTGAGGCGCCGCCTCCGACACCTGCCTTTCCCTCGCTCCTGATGCAGCGCATCTGATGCATCCGCGAGCCCTCGAATCTCACGGAGACTCAGCCCTTCTCGCGTCTCCAGCCGAGGCTCTGCCGCCTGTCACTGCATCGCAGCAGCTTCCCCGGGCTCCCTCTCCCACCCACAGCCCCCACGCTCTGCCCTCTACCCAGCCACCCCAGGGACAGCCAGGTGAGTTCGTTCTCAGTTCAAAACTGTGACTTCCCTGTCACTCAGAGTGACAGCCAAACGCTTCACCACCAGCCATCACTCACGTGCCTCTGAATGTTCGTGGACGTTTGCGACGTTGGACACAACTCCCCACTGTGTGCCTACGCCTCTCTGAAGAAAGGAGATGAAGGGACCTTCTCTGGGGCAGATGGAAGCGCCCCGGCCATCTGCCCAGGGCCGCTCCCCGCCCCCTCCCACCGTGGTCCCCTGGCAGGGCCGCTCCCCGCCCCCTCCCACCGTGGTCCCCTGGCAGCGTGACTAGCCCCCGTCACAGAGGCTGAGAACCCCAGGCCCTGCCTGGCCGGCCCCCCTCCACCAGGGCGCAGGCCCTGCAGGCGCGCGGCCGGGTGCTGCTAGGCCATGCAGCGCTGGGTGGGCGGGAAACGTCCTCCGCCCTTGTGCGCCCGAGTGGCTGCGGCCGCACCGCTGCCCACGGGCCCGGGACCGAGTGCACACAGGTCACCAGGACACAGAGCCACCGAGTTAACCCGAGACGAGCCCGGCTCGATTTCTGAAAACCCCCGATGTCTAAGCCTCTTTTCATGATGTGCCCTATTAGAACTAAAAGCTCGCCAGCGATATGCACAGCCCCCAAAATACACCAAAATTAAAAACGAACCTCAAGATACTAAGTCACACACGGGCGTGGAAACCCAGCTGAAGGCACCTGGGCTGTCCTTTTAGAAGGTGAGAGTCACCCACCATCCCTGTCACTATGCACTGCCCTTCCGACTTCCACGGACAGTCGGTCACTCTACGTCCCCTCCCTCCGGCCCCCAGGCACCCACCCTTCCCCGCCCAGCGAGGTCCTGCCTCCCAGCCACTGAGAGAACAACGTCTCCTGGTCTCCTCGGCTGCAGGATGGGGGCACTGATGCGAATTTCATCATGGGTGACAAGCGTTCACACACGGTCACGCCTCTCGACCTGGAGCTCCCGCTGGCTTCTCGGGGCTGAGGCTGTGCCTTATGCACGGCAGGCGTTCAGCAGCCACTGATTCCCTCCCCAGCCGGGCACTCTGCCTGGCCTCACTCTGGTTCCTGTGTGTTCTTTCCCTGCCAGGATAAATGATCGAAAGAAAACTGAATTGCAAAATGTAACCTTCTTCTCCCACTGTTGTCTCTTAATGTGTTTGTGCCCCCCCCCAAGCAGCTCCAAGCAAGCGCCTCCCCGCCCCCGCCCCAACCCTCTGTCCTGCCAGCCACGCACCCTGGGTCACGTGGGCCTGCTCCCTGCTCCGCCGGCTGGGCAGCCAGTGACCCATCAGGGCCCCAAGTACGCCACGACTGCCGGAGCCAACGCTGCTTTTCCCACTAAGCACTTTTCCCTCCCACGCGGGCCCCATAAGAGTTAATAAAACAGCACTAGAAAGCGAGCAGGGAGGCGAGCACTCAATGAGCTTTTTTATGGGCCTGGCACAGAATGACCACTAATGGAGAGGACTTGGGGAGCAGAGCATTCCAGAAACACCTCCAGGGGCCATCCTTCAGCGATGCAGGAAGAGATGGGAGGGAAAGGCAGCCCCCGCAACCCTGCCTTTTACGGGACCGAGTGACAACCAACATGCACAGCAGGGCAGGAGAAAACAGCATCCCAGAGGCCGAGGGCTTTATAAACACTCATGTTATGTCGTCTCATGAAGTCACAGTACAGTAGGCAGCTAAGGCTGGAAACAGTTCAGTTTTCACATTTTGCTACCCATTCATCAGGTCATGCCTGGAGTTCCCACTTTAAATTAAAAATCAGAATCGGGGCAGTGGAAAGAGACTTTCAATCTCAGCCCATTCTCATGTTAGTTGAGAGTTCATTTTTCTCATAAAAAATAATCTCTCCTGCTGTGGTTCAAAGCACCAGCCAGGGGCCTATCTGCCTGGGTTCACATCCCGGCTCCCCGACTGCTCAGGCGGATGAAGGCGGGCAGGCTCAGTGGTGGGTGGGCTAACGTTCCTGGCCATGGTGTCTTCGTCTGTAAATTGCCGACAATACCCCAGGGCAGGTGGGAGGCACAAAGAACATCAGCAAGCCCTCAGAAGTGAAGTAATCACAGAAATCGTGTCAGTAACACTTGTGCTTTCCCCCTTCCTCTTTCCCCTCCCTCTATCCCTGAAGAGTCACTGTGAAAACCTCCCCTCCTCTTGTTCAGAGCCCAACCCGCTGAGGAAAAGGGCAGGAAGGCTCGGTTCCCTAAGCTCCTACTTGGTGGCAGGCCAGGTGCCTCCTGTGAGGCAGGTGTTATCAGTCCATTTTATGCTGGGGGTGGGGGGGAGGATGGGGGCGGGGTATCTCCTGCTGAGGTCCCAGTCAGCAGGAGGTGGGGGTGGGATTTGAACCCACAAGGTCAGGGGCTGAAAGGTGGCCCAGCACCCCCTCATGCTCACTCCTTGGCCCCAACATCAAAATTTTAAACCTACCATTCAGCGGGTTTCGAGAAGAAGAAACTGAGAAGAGTTCTCAAATTTCTCTCCATCGACCTGAATGTATTAAAATAATTTAGCTATTCAGAAAAGCCATTATGCAAACAGTCAAGGCCCGACAACCTCAAAATGTATTTTAATAAACAAACTATGAATTCCTGTGTATCCTTGCCAGTGACTCACATCCAGGAGCATGCCAGTTAGGTCATCAAATGCCCTTCCCAAGGCAAAAGGAACAAGGCAGCAGGCCACGCACTGGCCAACACGGGGCCCCGGGCGGCACCCGACCCGGCTGCCCGCAGTACGGCCCGTGGGTAAGGACCAGGAATTGGAGGCCGACAGCCTGGGCTGGAAGGCCCCTCCACCACTGACCAGCTGGGTGCCCTGGGGCAGGTCAGGAAGCTGAGGAACCCCACCGCCTGACAAATAGATGAGTTACTACATAAGAACCCTTGCACTGTCGTCACTAGCTGTCACTGAGAGACGACAGCGTATATGTCAAGAGTAAATACAGCCTCTGGAGCTGACATCCCAGGCTTTAGTCCCAGCTCTGTACCTTACGAGCTGCGACCTTGAGGAACTCACTTACTTTCTCTGCACCTCAGTATCCTCATCTGTCAAAGGGGGATCAGAGAAACTTCTTCATGGGGGAGGGTGGCTGTGAGGATTACATGAAATGACATATACAAAGTGTCTACAACAGTACCTGGTACACGGTAAACACTACTACCTCTTATTAGTTCTAGAGATCATTTTGGTTCCAAAAAAATCTATTCTAAGAGATGTAACCTTAAACAATTCTATGGTTGCAGAAGTATGATACTGTCCTTGGCCTCCTGTCCCCTCAAGCACTGGGAGACTAGGAAAGCCTGGGACATAGAAACTATACAGGACTCCACTGTGCTAATTTGTCTGTTCCACCTCTTCACTGCTGGAAGGGGAGTCTAATTAAACACATTTCTACACTTAAAAGCCCAAGGCCGAAAGAGGCATGTAAAATACTCTTTAAAAACAAGTTGTAAACACCAGGCAAGACTCATGCAAAACGTCAACCTTATTTAAGTTTGCATAGAAAGGCTGCAGTAAGAACAAAGCAACAAATGAACCTGAGGAATTTCAACCCTATAGCTCAGACAGGAAGTCATGTCAGCAACTGTTTGAGACCCGCCTTCCGTCCTGGGAACTCCATCCATCCTACACTTCTCTGGCATTATCAGAAAAATGGAGTTTGCAGGAAACTTAAGTGTAAAGCTTTAAGAACTGGGAACTCTTTACTTTGATGGGCTTGGATAGCCCATTCTCCTGTCCTTTTTTTAAAAAAGTCGGCTGGGCCGCATGTGAGCAGGAAGTCACCTGGGCCAGGATCTGCAGCGTCACAGACCCCAAACTGATTCCCCAGCCCCCAGAAGTGCCCCTGCTCCTCCAGACCCTCTATTCTCTTCCATTTCCCCACCCCCATTCTCTCTCCAGCTTTTCTTCCTGTTCCTGTCCCTTGGCACCTAGCTCAGCATTGGGCTCGCCAAGTCACATCTGCCAACGAGAGCCCTCTGACCCCACCAGGCACCTAAGTCAGGTAGGTACACGCTTTGGATTTTCGGGCTTGTTTTCTATTAGGATTTTTATTTGCTGCCTGAGGCTTTATCCAATTCTGTGCCATTCTGAATGCTGGACGATGGTGGCTGGCTGACCTCCAGATAGCCATGTCCACCACCCCGCCCCCTGCTCGACGGAGCCTGAGGCACGGCTTCGAGGAGTGTCCGTGGTGCCTACTACTCCACAGGAGAGGCTCCCACTAAGTCCCTGTCACATAACAGACAGCACGGGACTCCAGCAGGAGACTGGACTGCCGTGCTGGCTAACGCCCACACCATGTCGCAATCCGCCTCGCGATGTCCTACGAGAAGGGTTAGCACCGCCACACACCCCCCAAGGAGATTCGTATGCGAGAGCCTCCTAGACATGCTGGCTGTCACTCTGCCACAGGGCCAAGTCCAGGAGGCACCCTTCCCGCAGTCATCCAAGTGCTCGTCACACGTCCCACAAAGGAATGGTGGCCCCTGGAGTGGTGCAGAGGCAGTGCTGCCAACCTACCCCACCAGGGGTTTACTTCAAAGGCCTTTTAAACATTCGTGGGGGCCCGACCTCGACGCTAGGCTGATGTCCCGTGCTGTGCTACAGTCAGAGACTTCTGAGGAAGCAAGAGAAAATATCCTCCTAACGTGCTTGCATGAGGGCAACAGCTGGGATCTCACTTCTCTGTGCCCACAGAGAAATCGGCTGAGGCCCAACAGGAACCCCTCCCGCCTCTACATCCCCAAGCACACGGAGAAACGCAGAGCCCTGTCTGAGGCCCTGGATTGTGGGAATGTGCCCTCCAAAGTTCCTGTCGCAGACGCTGCTCCACACGGCAGACTCGGGCATTCCTGCTCCGTGACTTCTGCAGCTCAGATGCTACAGGTCTTTTTATTCTCTTTCTCTCTTCCAGATGCCCTCTGGGGGACACCCAGGAGGCGGCTGGGTCGAACGCGAGCTTTAGGAGCTTCTAGGACAGCGTCTATGGGGCCCCAGCCAGGTTTTTCCTCATTAAAACCCCTGAACTTCACAGAGGTAAGGAGGCCCAGTCTGCGGGCTGTAAAACTCCTAAGACGCAGCATCCCTGGGCTCTAAAGAGGCTGTGGCAGGCTCCCGACGCGCCAGCATCACCGAAAAGCCATCGGAAAGGACTTCGCTTTGAACAGAGAGGGGATGGCTGGGGCCACTGCGCCCGCGGGGGCCGCCGCCCTTCCAGGGGAGGCTGGGGTGGGACCGAGGGACGGCGCGGCGCGAGGAGGCTCCGGCCCCTCGCGGGCCTGCCGGGCGCGCTCTGGCCGTGGCGGCCCCCGGAACGCCGGCCTGACTCCGCTGCTCACTCCGGCCCCGCGTCGAGCCCCCACACGGAGCCCCCACACGGAGCCCCCGCCCGGCAGCGCCCCCTCCCGCGCCCCCGGAGCTCTGAGCGGGCGGAGGGCCCCGCAACCCGGCTCCCAACCTCGGGCCCGGGCGCCTGGGAGCCCCCGCCGCGCGCCCCACCCCCGGCCGGCACTCACGGTTCCATCGCACCGCCCCGGGGCCCGCGCCGGCCCGCGCCCGAGCCCGCCCGGGGCCGCACGGCAGCCGCCGGTGCAGTGGCGGGAACAACCGCGGCCCGAGCAGCCGGGAATCCCCGCAGCGACGCCGGCCGCGGTCACGTGCGCGGAAGATGCCCGCGCGGCGGTGGGCGGGCCGGACGCCTCGGGCTCCCTGGGCACGCGGGCCGGGCGGGGCCGTGGGCGGGCAGGGGCGGGGCGCCAGGGGCTGGGCCTGGGGCGGGGCCATGGCGGGATGGGGGGGCGGGGCGCCGGGGGCGGGGCCGGGATGGGGCGGAGCCGGGGCGGGGCCGTGAGTGTTGGCAGGGGTTGGGGGACACCCGCGCAGGCCCCCTCCTGACCCCGTGGGACCAGGCGTGCGGTACGTCCACCTCCCGGGTGCCTCTGGAGCACAGAGGCCGGACCTGAGCCCGGGCTCCATCGAGCGTTCACGAATGAATGAGCGAATGAATGAATGACTTGACTCTGTCCTTAGCAGAGGGACAGCACAGTAACTCATTCACACCCCCCATTCCAGAGTGTCTACACAAGAATGGGCCTTGCGAGTCCCTGACTGCCTGCAGTTGTCTGAAAGACAGCATGGGGTCTGCACTTTTCCCCGCAGAGAACCTGTAAAACTCTTCATACCTCCAGAGAGGTATGTGACCCCAAGAAGACTGAAAGCCAGAGCAAACCTCTGACACCCATCGGTGATGACAGGAGAGATTTCCCGGCGTTTTTTGGTACCTTCTGCAAACCTTTCCTAGACTCCAGCTACCACAGCATGCACATGTCCCATCCCCAGAGCGAACGCTGTCCCTTAGAAAGGATGCTGAGTGAGTCCCACGTCCCACAGAGCTGGAATTGTAACTGAGGATACTTCATGTCCTGGTTCTGCTAAGGTGCAGGAGCCAGTGTCAGGGGACAATCTCTGTGGCAGTTGTTTCTACACAGGGTGAGAGGTCAGTTGACCGAAAGTGCTTTCTTGATTTAGAATCATGGCTCACAACTCCGCACATCTGCAATCAAGAACAGATGAGAGCCACAGTTTGGATATTTCTATATCCAAACTGGATATATAACTAATGCTCTTTGGAGCATTAGTTAAAATGTCCCCTGTCCCCGTGTTGCTGTGGGTTTAAAGTCAAACTGAATGAGGAAAATAAGACTCAAGCTTCCTTCCTAATGTATCTTCATTCACTCACTAACCTGTCAACAAACTTAGTATTGGCGGGAGGATACCAACATGAATAAGATACAGTTCCTGCCTTCACCAAATTTACAAGACACAGCAAGTGATGAAAACTAAAGTGACAAGCACAGATTGCTACAGTGGCACTGAGGAAGGGCACCTAACTCACCTGGGGCTGGGTGGAAGGGGAAAGGTAGGAGAGAATAGAATGCAAGATGTTTGAGCTGATCTCCAGGGGGTGGTGGTAAGGCAAAGCAGCAGCTGGAACTCGGAGTATATAATTATGACAGGAAATTCCACTAGCACTCTGCATCCTAAACCTCAACTCTTAAAGGAACCATAACAAAAGATCGTTTCTCGAATTGTTTTCATAGACATTTGGAGGGAAAGGGCTCTTCATGGTGACAAGACCAGGGAACATAAAAGCTGGGGCCTGCGGGGACAGGAGAGTAATAGGACACAGGTCAGGTGGATATCGTGAGCATCGTCTACGGGGGCAGCTGCCACTCAGCACTTTGAAGGAGCCTCACTTCACGCATGACAGCTCTGAGATATCTTCCGATTCTAAGAGGCTGTAAACTAATTCAAAAAGTATTTTAGACTCTGAGAAGACTAAACAAAACCCATTTGCCGCGTGCATGTGCCCAGAGGCAGCCAGTTTTTCCCATCGGAGGTGGCCTTCTCCAGTGCTGTCTGCTGCCTGGCCTCTCCTGAGACAGCCTCATGGACCCTTGATGTTTTCATACGACTCCAGGTTTTAAAGAGTTGACATCTTTGAGGCCCCCACTGCTTCCTGGTACCCTCTCCCCATCGGTCCTCCCCTGAGCCGCTGTCCCGCATCACTTAGACCACACTTTTTCTCGTTTATTTTTACTTCCAACATTAACTGTGATGGAAAAGGAAATGGAAGGGTGCTGTGACGGTGTCTGTGACGAAGGGAGAGGGACCTAAGGTATCCTGAGGCTCCGAGAAAGATGCCTGGTCCATCATCCAGGCCTCCCATGAAGTCCCTCCCATTCATGTCCAGGCCCTCCTCTGAGCCTCTGCTGGGCAAGCTTCCGCTTTAACCTCAGAATGGGACACATCCGGTGAGGTCTATATCAGCCCAAGAAGGAGTTCGTATTGGGGCAGCTTCAGCCCATTCAGCCCATTATTCCATTCTCGTGATGCCTCCTTGGCTTTGTGCTGCCCAGTGAGAATAACCAGCACTTACTGGGCCGGTTAGACCGAGACCTGAGCCACCAAATCACTTAACAACTTGACGAGTTATCAATGGTCATCGTCCTAGTTTCATAGATAAGAAATTGAGGCCCAAAGAGTTAAGCAATTTTCTTAGGGACTACCGGTAAGAACCAGGACGACCCGGCCCCAACGTAGACCTCCACTGTTGGTGTCCCATGTGTTTGTGAATGTAACAGGGACATGGTGACCAGGCGCACATGGGCTACTAGCTACAGTATCTTTAATCAGAGACAGTCAGCTCACATTTATCGATTTTATTCTTATTAAAAAGCCTTCTAAATCCAGTATAATTCACCCCAGTAATTCCGTTTAACTGGGAAAATTCAATCCACGGGTGAGTGAGTGTATATGTCTTTGAAACTCTGCCTTAGTTCAAAAAGGATCAAGATATCAGAAATTAGATTGGTCTGACAGCACCTATTCTTAGAAAAACCCCTACTCATACCTAATGTTAATTTCATTTTCTAACAGCCAACAAGCCACCCTTTTACATCATTTCCCTCTAGAACAGGACCTAAGTCAAGGCCACCAGTCTGTAGCTTGCTGACCCCCTGCCGCTAGCTCTCAAAGGTGATAGCAGCAACTCCGAGGCTCATCTGCAAATGCTCTTGGTACCCTAGGAAATCAAGTGTCTGCTCCAAGGGACACAAGTTCACCTCCTAATTTAACAGGTGACATTTGTCGAGGCATTTTGTAGGTATATTCTTGTGATCTTCTCATCTACCTAGCTAATAATAATAACCAATAGTGGCTAACACTGAGTACTCACGCTCTAGCGAGGCACTGAATTCAGTAAGAATGAAACAGAAACAGCTTATTTCGATTCTCCCTAACCCACTGTCTTAGTCGCCCAGGCTGCATTACAACATACCATCAGCTGAGTTGTTTACACAACAGAAATCTATTTTCTCACAGTTTCAGAGGCTTAGAAGTCCAAGATCAAGGTTCTGGCCAGTTTAGTTCCCAGTGAAGGCTCTCTTCCTGGCTTACAGCCAGCCGCCTTCCTGCTGGGTCCTCACATGGCCTTTCTCGTGTGTGTGTGTGTAGAGAGAGAGAGAGCGAGCATGTCTCTTCTCATAAGGACACGATCCTATGAATCAGGGCCCACCCTTATGACCTATTTAACCTCATTACATCATTACTCCAAATACAGCCACATTGGAGAGTTAGGACTTCAATATATGAATTTGGGTGTGTGCGTGGTGGGGGGGGGGGGAGTGACACAAAATTTGGTCTATAACACCCTAAACGAAATGTTTCTTTAAAAGGAAAAGGGACCTATACATGATCAGCTCAGAGACTCGAGAAGAATTCAGTAACAAAAGCTCCTATTGCCTCTTCTTTGCTCCAGGGCAGGAAGACCTCACAGTCCTGACTTTCCTTTAGGCATGATCACCTTCGGAGTTGATGCTAGTGACACCTGTTGGCCTGTGGCTTCACAGCCCCCGGACCCCCGTCTTCAGCTGACCCATTTTCTCTCCAATAAGCAGAGCAGAACGAGGCCCTTCCCTCCGTGGCTCTGTTCCCTCACCGTGCTGCCTCCCCGAGAAGCCCTCACGTCTTCAGAAGGAGCCCGCACGCCTGTCTAGCCCACTTGCTGCGTCATCCATGACAGCTTACTCAGCACTGTCTTACTTCCTCCTAAGAACTGGTCACTAGAAGCAATGGTCGAACCCTTATTGGTTCAAACACCTTATCTTGTGTATCAAGTTTAGCAAAGCCAGGGCCCAGACGTTCTTCTGCTCAGCAGTTATTGATACTATAAATCGGCTGTTTTTGCTTTCTTATCATTGTACTTGTTCCCATTATTTACTGCTGCTTAACAAACTACCCTGACATGTAGTAGCCACATTAGTTATCTATTGCTACCTAACGAATTACTCCGGAACTTTGCAGCTTGAAACAACATGGATTATCTCCCCGTTTCTGCGGTTTGGGAATCCGGATGCAGCCGAACTGGGTCCTTTGGCTCAGGCTCTTTCAAAGGCTGCAGAAGGTGTCAGTAGGGCTGAAGCTTTCTCAAGGCCAAGTGGGGAAGGGTCAGCCGCCAAGGTCACACACGTGATGCTGGCAGGAGCCAGTGCCTCCCGGGGCCGTTGGCTGGAGGCCGCTCCGAGCAGATTGCCATGTGGGCTCTCCGCAGGGCAGCTTCCGACACGGTGGCTTTAACAGGGTGAACAGGTGAGAAGAATCGAGGAGGGTGAGCGCACCACAGAAATCGCCTAATCTCGCAAGCAGCTCCCATCACTTTTGCCCTGCTCCTCTCTTTAGAAGCGAATCGCAGGACCCCAACACTCATGGGGTGGGGATCAGGCAGCGAGGGCGTGACTGCCAGGAGGCGAAGGGGGCCCCGGGAGCCATGTGAGGCAGCACCGACAGCGGCGGCTTGAGACAACAGCTTACGGCCTCTCGTGGCTTGGTGTGTGGACTGAGCTCAGCTGGGCGGTTCTTGCTGGGGGTCCCCTTGTGAGTGCTGAGAGATGACGTTCGGGGCTCTGCAGGCGTCCGAAGGCTGGACCGTGCTGGGTGTCCAAAACGGCATCCTCACGTGCGCGGCTGGTGCCCGAGCTGGGAGGCCGCCGAGCTGGAGGAGCCAGCCAGGCCGTGGTTAGGCAGGCTTCCTCACAGGTCCCAGGGGGGTCAGAACTCAGGCATGTGGCTGGTTCCTCCTAGAATGGATGCTCTAAGACAGAGCTGCTCATGGCCTCGACTTGGGCATCACTGTTCTGCGGGTAAAAAGGCGGTTCGAGCCAGCCCGGATCCAAGGGCAAGGGGCAACAACAGGGCGTGAACGCGGGGAGGCATGGTTCTTCGGGGGTACCGTCTTGGGAGACTAGCTCCCCTAGTCTTGCGACGTAACGTTTGCTGCTTCCCTTTTCTCCTCCAAAAGCAAGATAACTATGCAAAGGACTCTCAGAGTCGTTTTAAAGTTCGCTATGATGCTAAGGAGTTTGCATACATCTCACTCTACTATTCTCTCAGCAACCATGGAAACAGATGCCCTTTTTTCCCTTGGTACCTACTGATGTCTGGTACTGGCAGCGACGGAGCCTAGTGAGGAGAAGCAGGAGCACCTGGCCGTGCCTGGCCCCCGGCTCTCGTACCGCACAGCCCCACCCACGACCCCAGGGGCTTCCCCTCCCCAGGAATTAGTGTCTTCACGTGTTCTCCGCCTTCGGTAGTTCCGTTGTTAGGTATCGGTCCCAGTTTACCGGACAGAAACATGTCTTTTACTTGATTCTTAACATTTGAATGGTACCGTTCCATCACTATCCCCTATGACTTCGCTATGCCAGCCTTTGCTGGTCCCCTGGCCTGGCATCCGCCCAGGACAGAAAGACAGGCTGCACGCATATTACCGAACGAATGAGGGCTGGATCTGTTAGACGGCCGGTTACATCTCAGGGCATCCTTCGATAGTTCAGAGAAGGGGGCACACCTCCCCACGGAAGGGAAGGGAAGGGCAGCAGGAGCCGTGAGCACATCTTTTGCTGGGGAGAGCTGAGCGCCCTCCTGCCTTTCGGCGAGGGGCAACAAGCTGGACTGGCCTTTCCTGAGACGCTGCTCGTTTTACTACGGAAAGCCCACCTCCTGGGACCCTCATCCCACGCAAACCAGGACAGAGGTGACTCTACTTCCAGCCCGTAATTTTTCCGAGTTACGGGACAAAACTGTCTTAGTGTTGAAAGAATGTACCAGCTCGGCTCCTCAAAAATAGCACCTGGGGCCCGAGTGTCCACGTTGACATGACGAGGAGCAGGGGGAGTCCCCAGGAAGCGAGGAGAGAGAATGAAGTTGGGCAGGAACGCGGAGCGTGCATGCGAGAGAATGCGCAGGGCCCGCCGCTCCGCCCAGCATGGCTGCTCGCTCCCTCCTGCGAGACGTTTCCAGGGAGAAAGACGGAGCTGCCGTGCCTGGACGTGACCTGCTGGCTCTGTCCTGCCATCTGTCTCCCACAGCTCAAAGTCTGAGCTACACATCCAGGTCGTGTCCCTGGGCCCTTGCGAACCGCCCCTGGGAGGCGAGGCCCGTGGGCGCCAGGCCGGTCGCTGCGGGTGGAACTAGCGCCCCTCTCATCAGCAGTGGGGGCTGCTTGGCCTGTGGGGCGCAGAGGATGGGGGGGAATGGGAGCTACACAAGCCTTCACCAGGACGGCTCAGGTGGGGAAGCAAGGCACAGGCCGTGGTAGGGGTGGGTGGGTGGACATGGGCCCAACAGATCTAAGAGACCCGTCAGCTGGATCCAGTACCAAGCGATGGAGGAAGTCTGACATCATTGTTGCAAACACTGGGAAAGGGGTGGCCTGGGAAAACCTAGCAGGGTCCGGGGACTTTGTCGAGGCCCCAGCTGAGGTCCCTGATCTTATCTGAATGGTGACGTCCACCAATGCCTGCCTGGTGGTGACTTACGCCTGCAAATGAGCAGCCAGTGCACAGAGAAGAGAGTGCTGACATTGGTCAAAGACTGGGGCACCCAGGCGCTGACACAAAAGGAGCAGGAGCAGATTAGTTTAGGCCAATGGGCCTCAAAATTTGCTGAGGTCAGAACCGCTTGGAGAGCTTTACGAAGTCCCTCGGCCCAGGCTGAATTCGCACCTCTGGGTGGGGGCGGGGACCTAGGAAGTCTCGTTTATTAAAACAGTTTCCACGGCGGCTTAACCCGGCACCTCGGAAGTCGGCTTCGAGCTGCCTCAGCTGCTATGGCTGTTATTCTGCCCTGGTTGCCCTAAGAGACTCTCCTTATTGTTTTTTCCAAGTTCTCACAGGGGAGTGTTACCTTACTCTTTTTTCTTTTCCACAGCTGGATCCCAGCCGTGATAACTGGAATTTTGTTCTATTCTCTACACTTCAGACCCTTGAACCGAGGACTTCCCAGGCCTCTGTAACTGAAGTAGAAAGGTCAAAAGCTTTGCAACTCAAAGCGCAGTCCACAGACAGGCGGTGCTGGCATCAGCCAGGGGCTTTCTGGAAATGTGGACCCTCGGCCCAGGGCTACTCAGTCAGTCTGCACCGAGCGCTGGTCGGGAGAGCAAGAGAAGATAATCATGCTCTGCTCACGTCAGCCCTCCCTTCCACGAAGACCAGCCCTTCTTTGAGCCTCAGTCCAGGAGGGTGAGAACCCTCAGCGACACCAGCCACCTCTCTTTCCCGCCTCTGGGATCCCCATTGCCAGGCACATCACGGGGTCTCAAACCCAGCTCTGTCCTGGTCACCTGAGGTCTCGTCCACACTCCGCAGAAGCTGCTGTCCATCCGTGGGGCTGGACTTGCTCTCAGCACCAAGCCAGGTCCACACCCTCTCCCAGCCTCTCGCGAACGGGCCACGACTGAATGTCCCATCCTGAATCGGTGCTTTGTTGGGGCTGCACAGATCTTTTTTTCTGAGTAATCTGAATTCTGGAATCTTCTCCACAGTGGTGAGAAGCAAGGACAGTGATGACACACAGACTTGGGTTTGAATTCTGGTTCGGACATGTAACCTTGGACAAGTTACTCGAGCCTTTCACTTCCCTCAGAGGGTTGCTGGGGAGATCTCAGAAGCCAACACGTGTATAAACTCTTAGCCTGGGCCCTGACACGTAGTGAGTACACAATAACAGGTAACGGTTTTAATGTCCGAAAGAATAAAATTCAAGGTACAAAGAAGGGGATACTAGTACAAGGGACAACAGGGCAAGAAGAGAAGTCCATTCTATACATAACACACCCAACAATACAGCCTCGGAATATAGCGGCCTCTGTGTGTGATGAGAGACATAGCCAGCGAGAGGGTGACCAACTCAAGATGAGAAACGATGTCTAAATCTGGACAGAGCTAAGGTGAACAGAGTCTTGGGGCACTGAATGGAAACACCACGTCCAGGTGGAGGGAGGGACGACACTCCGTGTCTGTCCCGGGCAGACCATCGCATGCGATGAGTTCTGGATGCCACGTGTTAAGCGGGGCTCTCACACACAGTATACTGTTCCGCCCTCCCGGCTCACATCCCTTCCTCAGGGTAGCATCGTCTTGGTTACTACCATCCAGGCCCGGCCAATCACGTCACAGCGATGGGTTCGGCTGTGAACGTTTGACCCGATCAGAGCCAAGAGACTCGACCCAAGCTGGCTACAAAAAAAAGGAGGTGCCAACTTGCCGTGGACATCGCCCAGGTGGCGGCATGCACACCTTTGGGGAAGAACTTGGCTGAGAAATAACCGTCCAAGAAGAAAGCGACGCTAAGAGAAAAAATCAAAAGAGAATCCTGAAGACTTTTTGAGCTCTTCAATTTAGCTGTGCTAAGCTGGACCCTCCCCCCCCCCACCTGCCGCTCCCCATCAGACTTTTCAGTTAAGTGATCCAATAAATTCCCTTTCTGCATTAGACAATGTGGCTTGGGACTTTATCACATGCTACAGTAAGAATCTCAATCTATAACACAGACAGGGAGAAGCCAGAGAACATAACCAGGATGGTACAGACAAATGGGAAACACCCCCTGAGGAACCACAGCAGAAAGTGGGGATGTTTATCAAAGGGACTGAGGTGAGAGAATATTGAGCGACACCTCCCGAGCTGCCTAAAAACCCCCAAAGCCTGCTGAGTACGACAAGATGTGGGTTGCTTCTTAGAGGTCCCTGAGAGCAAGGCCAGGGGCCTCGAATGAAAGTTCCCAGGAGCTGAAGTCTGTCTCATATAGGAACGTTGTCATAATTAGAGCTAGTTTAGTGGTGACAGAGGCAGAGGGAACAACGTTTTCATGGACGCTCAGATCCCACGATCCCCCAAATAAGTCAGCCTTACCAAAGAATGCAAAGATGAGTCTTCGTTTTTCACAAACTATAGGTCCCCTGCTTAGTGTCATTCATAACTCAGCGTGTAGTCCATGCCCTAATATCCAGAAATCCTCTCAAACCCCTTCTTTAGACCCTGCATAAGTCACCGTGACATCCTGGAACTTGGCTGTGGCAGCCCGTGGCCAGGGAGAAAGAAACAAAGCTAAAGTCTTAACTGCAGAAATTCAGACTTGAAAACTGGAAGGCATATGTCAGGCCTGGACAGAATGACAGATCACGGCAGAGGCAGGAAAGGTGACTCGGGTCTTTTGGGAACTGACACACATGTCCAGTCCCGATCTAGGGTCCTTGTTCCCGAGAAGCAGAATATTCACACCCTCCCAGGGGCAGGCAAAGATGTCAGAAGTCTGCCCCCTGCTGTGAGCCTGTGAGAGCAGGTGTCACAGTTTCCCGCTCACAGTGACCAATCCATGGAGAGGTGAAAATATTTGGCTCTGATCTTGAATGGAAAATTTGAATTTCGCCTGAGTATTCTACTTTCTGGATCGGGTAGCTGATTGAGAAACGCCCCCAAAAGTCCCTGAATCTCACCTGGCTCCAAGACACTGTCCCAAGGCGAGACAAAGAGCAGAAGTCACAGAATAACTGGGAGCAGGTCCTGATGCCGTAACTGGGGGTCTCCAGGGTGACACAGATCTGACTCCACATCTAGCCTCTGGGGGGTGGGGGGGGGCCTATGGTCACCATCTCCTTTTGACCTGGAAGGCTGCCGGACAGGTAACAGGAGCTGCTGGTGTCTGGTTCATAGGACACAACTTTTCCCAATTCTCACTCCGACAGCGCACGGAGGAGAAGGCCATTCCCGCACATGCGTAACCCACCTGTGGGGTGGTTTGAGGCCATAAATAGCAACATCCCCAAGCTCTGTTGCCGGGGATGTTTATTAGTCATAGCGTCAGGGCTTTGGGGAAAGGTAGGGCTCCTTTGAGGTTCTCACAATACACAGAAAGAGACGGCTGGAGAAGCTTCGAACCGTGCAGACAAGGAGGTGGGAGGAGCACGGGCACAGAGAAGACCGCTGCTCAGGAGGACACAGTGTGAGCGCCTGACAGGGGCCACGGGATTTGACGCTTAGAGGTCACCAGGGACGCCGGCCACGCGGCTCCCGGACGCGCGGTGAGCGCGGGGCTTCAAGGCCGAGCAAGGCGAAGACGGAACCGCCAGGTGGCAGTGTTGCCCAGCGGCTTCGGGGCGTGGCGCTTCGGGCTGGATGCGCAGGGGCCGCCCCTCCCAGCCGCGCGACCTCCGGCGAAAGTGGCCAGAGCCAGCCGCCACCCAGAAGGGGAGGAGGGCGGGGAATTCCAGAGGGCAGGGGAATGGCCCACGCGTCCAGGCACGCGGCCGCCAGGCGAGGAGGAGTCGGGGTCGCAGCGCCGCCCAGGGCAGGCGCGGCTCAGGGTCTGTTCGCCGCAGGGCTGGCGCGTCGCTGGCGGGCTCGCCGGTGCTGGCGCAACATCTTCACGGGGACGCGAAGCAGGCAGACTCTAACTGGCTCAAAGGATGCCAATTTGGGCTATATTTAAAGCATTCGGGTGGGGAAGGGTTTGAGTTCGTCGCCAGTGGGGGCGAGTTAGGCAACTCCCATGAAACAAGGAAAGAAACCAACACCTGGTTTCTTTATGCAGGGACTGGCTTCGACTTCTTTGCGCGACAACACAGTGGCGAGGAGAAGGCCAGAGGGACCTGAGGAAGAAGCTGGTAGGGTTGCTCCCGAGGGAGGCTGGGCTGAGGGGAGTTTGTTTGGACAAAGAGCTGTAAGCAAATGGGAGGGAGTCAGAGCTACGGGGAAGGCTGAGGCACGAGAAAAAAACTGATGGAGGAAGAGCCCGGAGCTCGGGGTGGGGGAGCAGGCAGGGTGAGGGGGGCAGCGCGAAGTCGTGCGTATGTCTCGGAGCTGACTGTCCTGGCATCCACCACTGACTGGCCCCTGATACAGGTGTTGGCTCAGGCCCTGGGACCTGGCCTGTGTCCGGGGCCTGTGTCTTGTCCCAAATAGAAAGCCTGGCACCAGACTCCCTCACTGAGCCAGGTCAGTGCCCAACTCTAAGCTCTCGGGCATGTAAGTGAATGAAACTCTTTGTTTGCCTTTGACATGATGGAGATAGGGAGGCCGGTTCTAAAGTCTCAGCCTCGTCAGGGATATTTATCATTTCCTCCCACCAAAATAAAGAAACAAAAGACAGAGAGGGGCGTTGGGACTCAACAGTTACAGCGAGTCATGTCCAGTAACTTGAAAACAAGGAGAAAAGTTAGCCCGCTGAAATGCTAACACGAACATCATCACGGACGGGTCAAGGGAGAGCTATGCGGATTTGCCTTAATTAGAAAAAAATGGTTCTCAGACCTTTAAACCTGACCATAACCTGCCCAGAGGTATTAATCCCAAAAGGCAGCTTGGTCAACCTAGAAGTGTGGAAAAGGGAAAATCAGCCAAGGTCGTCATTGACCGCGCCCGCTGAGCTTTGTGTAGGCACAGGGAATCCCAACTAATGGTTCCCTCGGCCCAGTATTCTCAAACATCCTGCTCACCCCTCACGGTTCTCCAGCCCAGGCCAGCCCCGGCTGGCCAAATGGTCATCCTGGAGGGTAGGGCCTGGGCCTTTATACTTTTAGAAGCTCCCCAAGGTGATTCTGATGCTCAGTCCGCATTAAGAATCCCTGATCTAACTGGTTCCCCTGCCCTGATGCTCTGCCCACCGTTATCTGCCTCCTTGTGGGTCTGCATCTGCCAATCAAATAAACTGGCATCTGACGAAGGACGTTAGTGCCGAGCTTGGTTAATATAAAGCCTTCGCTGAAAACAGGTTTCTCTCAGTGTGCTGGCTAGAATAGGTCAGCAAGACCAAGGGCCAGCCCCGGGCCCTAATGAATTCACCGAAGTAATGAAACGTTGCTTCTGGAAGCCTCTTGAGTTAGGACAGCCTGGGGCATCACTTCACTAGCCAAGAAAACTCAAGCCCAGTTCTGTCGCTCCTGTATTTTATAGAGGTGACGTGTTATCGTGCGAAACACAAAGTATGGATCACCAAAACGGCCAACCACAAATTCTCCAAGAACTGAGTTCTAAAGGAACGTATTTATTGTCCTTCATGTTTCTTTAACCCTTTGCGGTTTATGCCATAGACACAGTTGATTGCCTACCCGGCATCCATTCCCCACGTCTTGTTCCCCACGGAAACCCAGTTTGGTTCAGCTACTAGCCCCCCTCCCTTGGAGACCTACGCCTGAAGCCTAGTTCCACCCCTTTGCCAGAACCTGCTCAAGAAAGGGCAAGGGCCCTGACGTCGTCGCTGAGACCCAGGAGCTGGCTTTCTTTGCAGCTTTCTCTTGAAGCATAAGAAACATACAGAAAAGTATGCACATGGGTACAGCTTGATAAATGTTCACAAATTGTATACCTGTGTAACTGGCACTCAGATCAAGAAGCAAAATGTTACCAGCACCCAGCAAACCCTCTTCTGCTCCCTTCCGTTCACTGTTCCTTCAAAGGCAACCACTATTCTGATTTCTAACACTGTTGAGTCATTTTGCCTGTTTTGCACTTTTTTATACAAGTGGAATCAAACAATATGTATTCCTCGTGTCTGGCTTCTTGTGCTCACATTATGTGTGTGTGAGACTCATCTTTATTGTTGTGTGTAGCTGTAAGTTGCTTACTTTTATTGCTGTATAATAGTCCATTATGGAAAAAGCCAGGTTTACCCATTCTACTGTTGATGAGTGTTAGGCTGGCTTCCAGGCTAGCAGTATGACAAATCATGCTGCTGGGAACATTTTAGGACCCGTCCATTGACAGGCATCTGTATGCATTTTGTAGGGTGTATGTTCAGTTTAGGAAAAACTGCCACAAACAGTCTCCGTAGTGAGGGTACCAATTTACCCTCCGGTCTGTGGGGTACGAGAGTTCCATGTTCTCATCAACATGTCTGTCTTCCTCATCCTTACCATTTTGGTGGGGTTAGGGTGGAGTTTCAGGAAGTTTTGCCATGAGCTTCAAGGTATTCTTTCTTTTCTAGAGAGCTACAGAAAGTCAGCCAGTTTTCCCCCATGAGTGTGAGAAGCAATGGCCCGATGACCACTAGCAGCCAATCACAGCCAACTGCTACCAAGACAAAAAGAACGAGCTTAATGACATCATCAACGTGCTGGCTCACCGACACGACCCATTCCGCTGTCGTTTGGGCATGTTGCTTTGGCTTTTCCGCATCTGTAGCTGAAAGCACCTTTAGTGTTCTCTTCATAAAGCGCCTGAGCCTCACGACATCCCTGCTTCATTTTTCGGATGTAGAAACTGATCGTGATTTCCCCCAAGGCCGGGGAGCTAGCAAAGGGTGGAGTTGGGACTGGAACCCAGGACCGCGGATGCTCAGACTACTGTTTTTTCCACTTACGCCATGCCGGCTCCCCCTTTCCTAGCAGGCAGTACGACTGTCATCTCTCATTTTGTAAAAACGACTGTGAGTCCTTTGATCGCACAGCTGCCGCTTTTCAGTGATGCCAAATTATGTAGCTAATATGCAGAGAGCAGTGCCAGCTGACGGAGGGGCCAACCATCTCTTAAGAACAGAGCATTAGCAGCTGTCTCCTTGCTGTGCCCTGTTACGAGGAAACTATCAGCTACATGAGGCAAGTCCCCGGTCCTCCAGGGGGGGAAAAAAGGACGGGTGCATTTTAGTCATAAATCGCTAATGAGGAAACAAAGACGGTAAGGAGAGTAAAAGCAAACATCATAGTAGCAAGTTCATCTTCCAGCCAGACAGATGCAGAAGCTGTAACTCTCAGCTTCCCAACTTAGAAACCAAACAGTGTTTCACCGAGTTTCACAAAGGTACAACCCATTGATACAAACACTCAGTGGAGCAGCAGAAGAAAGTCCAGTGACCTCAAACCTCGCCCCACTATAAAGGAGCCTCTGTGATTCAGCCTAACTGCTCCACTGACACACAATATTGCAAAGCATCCTGCATTCACTGCAGGTGGCAGAATTCATCACTGCCCCCTGCCAACCACGGTGGATTTGTCGTCCGGATCCAACTCAGCTAATGCGGTTGCTTCTGGAGCAAAGATTCAAATGCTTGCTGAAGGACAGGCAGACAAGCTGCTCATGTCACTTTGTCCACTTAAAACCCTTCACTGGCTTCACAGTCGAACTCAATGACATCCATATGCCTCGGTCTGGCCTTCAAGGCCTTCTGTTGTCTGGCACTGTCTATCTCTAACCACTGGTCTCCGGACACAGTGGTTTCTGTCTGTCCCATGAACATACCCTGTTTTTATGGCCTCAGGAACTTTGCACTTGTCCTTCCTCTTCTAGGAATTTCTTTCTCAGCTCATTGTCTAGTGAGGAACTCATTCTTCAGTTCTCATGAAAATGTCACATCAAAGAGCTTTCCTGACCACCTCTGAAGCAGCACCCCAATCACACTTCATCACGTCACTTAATTTATCTTCCCAGCACTCACAGCAATCTGTAACTACTTCTTTGTTATCATGAGCCCCACGACAGCAGGTACTCTGTCTGACCACTGTATTCTCATTAATTAGAACAACAGCAGAAACATAGGAGATGGTCAATAACTATTAGTAGAATAAATGGGTAAGTGAATGAAGGATGATCCAGGTGTGGATTAACCAGGGATGTGGCTTTGTTCTCTTCCCTGCTACAAGACCATTTCACTATCCACTTGCTCCTTTGCCAAAGATATGTTCCCAAGAAAATAAACATGAAAAAAAAAAAATAGAGTGGGGAGAAATTAGTGGGAAAGGAGATTGGAACATATATCAAAAATAAGATCAGAAACTATCTGTGGGTTGCTTCCCCCGTACTGTCCCCCAGGAGACTGTATTACACAGACTTTGAGGTGCATCCAAAAGCTATACCATATGATCTTGGAATTACATTTTTAAAAAACCACTCAGTAATTGTGACCCACAGACTGTTCTGTAATAGACTGCTGATGAGGCCTTAGGGAGCCAGGGGCTTTGGGAAAGGTCCCACGCTAAGTTGGTACATGCTCTCCCGAGCTTGTATATATGGCTCCTAGCACAGGGCGGGTGCACAAAAATGACGAGGACCTCTTTGAAGACGGCCATGCAGCACCCTCGCCACCCTTAAACACAGAATGAGCAACTCACAACTAGAATCTTGACGTTCCCAGAAACCTTCTGGTTCAAGCTTCCCATTTTACAGATGAGGAAGCTTGAAGGGCAGAGTTAGCGGGTAACATCCCTCAAGGTCACAGAGCTAGCCGTGACAAAATCAGTATAGGCTCCAGTCTCCAGGTCCCTTCATCACATCGATGAGCCTGGCCCTCGGCAATGGACATACTTTCCCATCAGAACAGCGAAGCGCAGGGAGGAAGGGGCGGTGCCCATGGCAAGGGCCTGCGGCCCCCATAGTTCTCATCTTGGCTACGGGATGGGGACACAGAGATGCACACACAAGCCCACACGCACAGCTCCCTGACGGCCCTGATGCATGGCTTCCCACAGCATCCTCACGAGACACCGCTCAGCCCTGAGGCCGTCAGCAGCACCCCGGGCCTCAGAGATTTCCACCGAGGCCTACGGACCTGAGGACCTCAGAGGAGAGGCCAAATCCCCCTCCCCAGCCCCGCCGGAAAGGGGGTGATGGTCTCCCCAAACCAGAACTGAGAGAGGCCTGAGCGAGACCGCGGGGGCGGGAGGAGGCAGCGGAGGGGGGGGAGAGAAAGACGGGAAGAGAAGGAGCAGGAGGAGGAGGAGCGAGCCGGAGCGAAAGCCCTTGGGTCCCTCTCTTGGAATCTGAGAATCTCGGCTGAGGTTTCTAGGGAATAAAAAAATAAACAGCTCCTCACTCCAGCTCCCCGGATCTGCCCTTGACCCCCCAGAATGCGGGTGCGGCAGCCGGAGCCCCAGACCGGCGTCTCGCTCCCCGCCCTGCCCGCCACGGGGAATAGGCGACGAAGTGCGGGACCCCGCGGAGCCGGGGGCGCAGCAGGGCGGGGACGCGGGCGGCGGGGGGCGAGGGCTGGGGCGAGGGCCCGGGGCCGCGTCCCCTTCGCCTCCCGCCCCCGGCGGCCCGCGGCGCGCGCGCGCCTACCGGTAGTAGCGGTCATCCTTGAACGGCGTGAGGTCCTCATGGAGCTCGCGGTACGCGTCCTGCAGCCGCCGGCACAGGCGCTTGAGCTCGCCGCAGAGCGGGGGCTCGAAGGCAGCGCGCTCGGCGTCCATGCCCGCGCCGCGCCGCCCGCGCCGGACGCCGCCGCCCTGGCGCGGGGCCCCGCGTCCCCGCCTCCCGCCGCCCCGCCCCGCGCTCCGCTCCCTGCGCCCCCTTCCCGCCCACCCCGCACCCCAGCTCCGGGGACCGGGGCTGCCGGCGCGCTGGGCGGTGCCGGAGACGCGGAGGAGCAGGTGGCGGGGAGGCGGGGGTGGGTGGGGGGCGCGCGCGCTCGGGGAGGGCCGCGACGACGCGGGGAGCCGGCCCCGGGGGGCGCGGATGGGGTCCCGGCCGCCGCCGCCGCCCCGCCGAGGGTGCCTCGCCCACGCGCCGCCGCCCAGGGACGCGGAGAAGGACAGGGGAGCGGGGGGTCCAACACCCGGTCGTCGCCGCCCAGGACAAAACATATAAAGGCCACTGTCGCTACTGCTCGTGCTGGGAAGGAAAGAAAAGAAACTGAAGGTGAGAGAGGAAAGGAAAACGGCCTTGGGCACGGGCCGCGAGCCCTTTCTTGCTGGGAAGGTCGAAGCCGGCGCCGGCTCCCGCGTTCAGCACCACGGACAGCTCACAGAATGCCTCTGGCCCCCCCACCCCAGGTTCCCCCGCCTAATGCAAAAACGCTTAAAACCAAACCTATGATGGGTATATCATAATAAATATTATTTTTTAACGATAAAGGAATGTTTAGGCAAGGGAGTTTCTCATCTTCTACAAAGCTCAGAGCTAGTGTGTAGAATAAAAACTCCCGAATCGACATGTCTTCCATTGACGACTTACCCAAAGATGACGTCATCTCCTCTTGGGAATTTTTCTAATAATCGGTGGAAGAACAGTTGTTCCAGGTGATGTCAGCGTGTTTCCATGTAAATTCAGGACAGATTTCCATGCAAGACTGATCTCAGATGCATTGTGGGAAACTTTCACAAATATACATTTTGGGGGCTCAACTTACACTATTGAATCTAAATTACAGAATGTAGGTCCTAAGGTGAGTCTAATGACCACTTACTCACCTTTAGATGTTCTCAGATTTCCCTCATTGTCTGCTACCTTTACCTGTGCTTTAATTTCACCTACTCTTCCTTGCTCTTTATTTTTTATGGTCATATTTTATTTCCTCCCTCCCCTTACATTTTTCAACAAGTTTCTGTCTCCTAGCCAAGCGCTCCTGTCAGACTTGCAAATATTCTCGTAACTTCTGATCACCCTGCACTTTGCACACTTATGTTTTAGCTTTAATTCATTAACTTGAGCATTTGTATTTAATCATCTTAGGAGGACAAAGAATGGAGCTTGGAACTGGCGATCCCCAAAATACGGTGCAGAGAGAGGAACTCTAACACACATGCAGATTTTATTTTCTGTAATGAGATAGAGACTGTGAGGCCAGCACCCGCCATATTTTAAATATTTTATAATTGGGTACAGAGAGCTTATCATTAAGGGAAATATTAATCAACCTCAAAGATACCCAGACACAAAAATCCTCTGAGAAGCCTTTCCTAGCTCTCCAACCTAGACATTTGCCCCTTTTGAACTACAGTCTTCCCTAGAGGACAATGTAAGTCTTCCAGCTCCGGCACTGTGGCCTACTTATCTACTTTGTTACCTCTTTTACCACAAAGAGATAAACTAGATAAAATATCACACACACATATGCATACCCCTATATTACAACCATGTAAGTGTTATGCACAACTAAGCCATATAGTATACTATAATTACTTTTCCTTTTCTGTATATTTTATTTCCATTACGGTTATGTCATAGTAATTATTTTTAATGATAAAACAATGTGTCCAAATAGGATGTTTCTTCCCACACATTCTATAGGCGCGCGCACACACACACACTCACACACACACTCACACACACACACACACATACACAGGTAACTTGTTTCTATCTCTATAAAAACTTAGGTTAATTTGTTTCTCCATTTGTTTGAAACTAAGAACAGTGTGAAAAATGCCAAACCAAGAATAACTTACTTAGGTGAAATAAACAGGACCCTGAGAGCAATCTTAAACATTAGACTGGTATGCCTATGTTTTTCTGAGTTAACGCAAAAAAGGAAGTTCACACTTAAGTGGCTAAATATTGGTGATATGAGATTTATCAGTTCAAATACAAATTTCCTAGAAGGAGAAAGAGAAATAAAATAAAAATGTGTCAGGTATTACTTGAGATAACATGTTATTTCTCTTTTTTGGTTTGGACTTTGTCTCATTTAGGTATCAATGTACTTGCCTCATGGTGGGAAAAGAGAGTTTCCTTTTTTTTTTTTTTTTTTTAATTTCTAGAAATGTTTGTATAGGACAGGAGGGATAAGTTACTTGAGAGTTGATGGCACTTACCAGTAAAACCATTTGGCTTGGTATTTTCTTTCTAGAAAGATTTTTTACTAATGATTACATTTCTAAATTTTTCAAATCTAGTGTCATGTAATTGTTCAAAACATTCCTATTCTCTTAGCTTTAATAAAATATCTATCTGAAGATATGTCCCATTTTTATTCATAATATCATCATCTGTTTGTGCTTTTTTTCCTTCATATACATACATATATTATCATGCCAGATATTTGTGAAATTCACCAATCTTTTCCAAGAACTGTTGACCTCTTTGGCCCTGTTGAATGAATTTTTTTTTTTTTTGGTTTTATGTTCCTCGAATTCTGTTCTTTATCTTTTTTCTTTTTTTAAAAAAATGGTTTTTCTGTTGTTATTTTTCCAATGTCTAAGGATGTGCGCTTTGTTTACTAATTTTCAGATTTTATTCCTATGTAAAAATAAGCATTTAAGGCTATACATTAATTTCCAAGTACCGTTTACATGGTATTTCACAAGTTTTGATTCATTATCACACAGTTCTTTGACATATGGATTATTTAGAATGCATTTCAATATTTCAAGTATTTAGACAGGTAGGTCTTTTTATTATGATTTATACTTTAATTGTATTGTGTTACAAGAACATAGTATAAACCGATTCTCTGAACTTTGCTGATACTTGCTTTATGGTCTAGTATATGATTAATTTTATGAATATTTCATGTGTTTCAAAAGATTTTGTATTTTCTAGTTGTTGGGTGCCCAGTTTTATTTGTGTCCATGAAATAAAGATTTTGATTGTTAGATCTGTCTGTACTTGAAAGAAGTATGTGGTAAGTGCCTACCATGATGGTGGATTTGTCAGTGAATTTTTATAGTTCTATCAGTTTTTGCTTTACATATTTTGAGGCTATTTAAAAACATTCATTATGGAAATTTTCACACACACTCAGAAGTAGTGGCTAGTGTAATGAAGCCTTCACCCAGTCCCCATCCACATACCCACCACCCCCCACCCAGCCTCAGGTATCAACATTCTGCCATTATTGTTTCACACATCCCCCCTTCCATTTTTCTTGTTGGGATATTTTAAAGCAAATCCCAGATAGATTTCACTCCAATACTTTAGTATGTTTCTCTAATAGAAAAGGACTTAAAACATACAAACACAATATGCTGAGGCCATGGTGGTAGGTGCCTACAAGTGCAGAATGGCTTGGTGTCAGATTCTTCTTTGGGAAGCTGGCGCTTCTCTGGGTCAATCTTTTCTGGCAGAACAGAGTCGAGGAGTGTAAAGCAGCAGCTATGACCTCCTGTATCCAATGGGTGCTCAGTAAGTGTTTGTGATAACTAGTTACCCAACTGGAATCTTTAGGAATGGCCTTGGGAGGTCAAGTTTGCTCAACAGCTAGCAACCCTACACGTAAAACACTTCGGCGAGGCCCCCACGTCTTGCGATTATCCCTGTATTTTTCCTGCCATGCTGAGCCCTTGGCAGAGGCTAAGCAGGACCCTTGGCCATTCGGGGAATGAGAGTAACAGGGTAGAAGGGCTGATGCCAGAGATTACCTTTAGTCAAATCCAGGCACACAGACACACTTTCTAATTCATACTGGAATTTGGCTGAATGAGAAATCGCTTGTGGCAAGTGGTCTCTCGGATGGGTCTTAGATCAGTCCTATTATTAGAGATTTTCTATCTACTGAGACCTACCATGTTCCAGGCACCGTACAAGGCACTGGACACTCCCACAGCGTCCACAGTGTAGACAGGACATGCACTGTTCTATGTTCATCCTAATGAATGTGTGACTACGATGGGGACATGTGCCCTGAGGGAATGTAACAAAATGCTTGATCTAACTAGGGTGACGGGATGATATGAAAGCTGAGGATTGATATAAAAACAGGGGTTTTTTAATTTAAAAAAATCACTCTGGTTGCTGAGGGAGAGTGGACTGGGGGACGAGGGAGCAGGAAGTCCAATGAGGAGGCTCCTGAAGACCAGGTGAGAGGTAATGAGGGCCAGGGCCGGGGAGGGAGAGGGTCGGGACTCTGGAGGAGACGAACCACACGGGACTCGGAGGAAACTGGCTGTGGAGACCAAGGAGAGGGTGCGGTCAAGCCTGGCCCCTCAGCGTCTGGCCCATCTGCGAGTCCCCCCACTGGGCTCCGGAACTCTAGGCGTTGCGTGGAGACGACCAGTTGACCGGGCAGAGAAGGGATTCTGCAGAGTCTAGGGGAACTCGCTGGGGCGGCACCATCCGTGAGGCGGGCTGTGCCTGTTTTATGCGCCACGAGATCCCTCGTCTCAAAGGCATCTTAGCGATGGGCACGTAGTCGGCACTCCACAAATACTTGCCAAATTAACGGAAGAACGATAGTCTATGCCCTGAACCCACCCGCTGAGTGACCTGGGTGAAGCACGTAGCCTGCCTACAGGGCCTCTACCCTGCCACACAGCCTGAGCCTCGGCCGGCTCTGCATTCCGAAAGACCACCCACGCAGCCAGGGATGTGCCGGCATCAGCTCCTACCGGCTCACGACAGCCAATGATTAAACTTTCATGAACCTGGAGAGTGGACTGTTGAACACAATTGTGATTAAACATGAAGTCGATCCTTACTGTGTGTCTCTTTCCAGCTCCTCGTTCAGTCAGCGACATTATGTTGGTCGCTTGGCATCGGCTCCGGCGGGAATATTTCCACCACGGAAATTGGCAAAAGCCACGGATCAAGGGCTGACTCGGCTTCGTTTATTGTTTCGGGTCCAGGCTCCGGACTTCAGAAAGTGATCGATAACGCAGTGTAAAGCAGCGGCGCCACGGCAACGCCACCGTGGCTCGCACGAGGAGCTGAGGGAGCTTTCTGTCACTGTTTGAAAGCGGCGATCCAGCTTAGTAAATAAATCCTCACGTCAGCCGTTTCACCGAACATTCGTCTCTGTTGTTCGGTTCCCTTTTTGCCTTGTTCACAAAGGTGAAATGAAAATAACAAGAAACACTCATGTGGGAACCACACCCATCGGTCAATTGTAACCACGGGGTGGCTACGGATGTAAGCGTTCGGCAAGAATCCACGGGAACATTCGGCAAGAATCCAGCGGCGAGGCAGGATCATAATAAAGAGTGCTGTCTATTTCATGATTTGTCATCGCGTGCTACACACCCTTCCGTTGTTAGCATCTGGGAGGCACCCAGGGGTTGTTTCTGGAGAGCCGGAAGTTAAACGTTGACCAGCACGCCACCCTTTCAATCCCTGGCTAAAAGCACTGTTCTCGTAAAGAGGTCAGCACCAAGGAGACTGTGCCCGGACACGAGCACTAAGTGGGCAGGTGGAGACAATCCTATCGGGCGGCTGGGACGTGGGCGGGCCAAGTCCCGTCTGGGGCGGCAGGGAGCAGTCAGGGCTCTCACGGAGCTGCCATTTACATTTTACTCTCAGCGACCCTTCTCCTCCGAGCCTCACGGGTGGTGACGGGATCAGTAGAGAATTAGATGCTCCGTGAATGTCTGACAAGCTGGTTCATGCACTGCTAAGCTCTCTCAAAGCTGCACCGCCACCACCCCACCCCACCCAGTGCGGTTCAGAACCCGTTTTCCTCCGAGGATGCTACTACTATTTAGAGGTGGGAGAAGTCTTGTTTAAACATTTCCCAAACAAGAGACCAGGTAGCTAACAGCACAGCCCTCTAGGGGTGGGATCCATTTCCCTCAACTAATCTCTATGGGTGAACAGAACCATTGTTCCAACCCTGCCTCAGAAAATTCAAAGTTTTCGAGAACTCACCGTGAGCCCTGTGGGGACAGTTTTGTGTTCCTGGGGGCGGGGGTGGGCAACGAAGGCAATCAAATGAGTTTTTTTGGTGAAATGTTATTGGAACTGGAATATGATCTACAGATATGTCCTAATTATCTTTCTCACGTTACCTCTAGTGGATCTTTAAGTGTTTTCCCCCTTATGATTGTTTCTCATATTCATTTAGTTCAGCATGCCCTTTCATTTTGGCAAGGGCAAAGTAGAAACTGGGGCAAGATGCACCTGTTAGTTTCTTCTCGTGTACTTAAAAGCATTACTGTGCAAATTGTAAGGTAGTCTTAGTAATGTCAATTAATTTATTGTTCATTGGGGTAGGCTGGTTTCATTCTTACGATGTTAAAATGCAGGAAAATTGGAAGTTTGCATATTCAAACAGAGAGATCGAATATATAAATAGATAATGGACGAACCATAAAGCTCTGACCTACCAGCTACTGCAACCAGCCTAGGAAACGGCCTACGCCACACTTGTAGAAGGTCAGACCGCTGTCTGTAGCAACCACCCAGGCAGCCCAACAATACCCTCTGCAACAATCGGCCCCGAATGGCCAGGACTCGATTCATCACTGACAGCTTCCCTGACGTTTGTCCCTGCTTCCAACTTAGGGCCAACCAGAGAAAGCCAAATACGCACCCCTACCCGATCACACGGGTGCCCCACCTCAGTCAGCCGTGCCAACTGCCCCGTGCCAACGGCCTCCATCAGGGCTGCCCCACCTGGAACCATCCCTTCCTCCACCAGGAAGCCCTCCCTCCTCTGCCCGCCTTTGAGTCGTTGCCAAATACAAGTGATGGCGGCTGACGCCCTCGCTAGAGCGAGCTCTGAGTACGTCGACTTTGCTTGTCCTTGTTTGGTTGGTCTTTAGTTATTTGCACAAAAGTAAAACAAAAAAGAACCTCCAGGTCATTCTGAGGCAACCCTGCCCCCTGGGCTGTGCCCCTAGAACCAATGGGAATAGTTTAGCAACTTTCTAGTGGCGCCTCTCAGTGGCCAGAGTCGGGTCTCCCCCAGGGACGTCCTCAGCAGAACCTTGGGAACCTCCTAGGAAAACTCAGTGAGACCCAGTACTCACTTAGGCGGTCCCCCAGGTGGACATCAGCTGCTCCCTTTCATTTAGGCAGTCCCCCAAACGGCTGCCAGCTTTTCGGGCTCCCAGGGGACATTATTTGCTATCCGACTTTTCAGGTTAGAGGATCTTCTCAGCCTTTGGCTCTTTATTTGTGGCAACTGAAATGACAAGAGGCTTTGCCAGAGTTCGGAAGAGACGCTGACTTCTGTCAGTCCCCTGCCCAGCCGGCTGGAGTTCTCCTTACGACCACATTTCTGGATCCGAACTCCCAACCCCTGGAGAGCACAGACCTCAGCGTGGCGCCTGGTGTAATCCCCCGGCGGCAAACCAGATGCATGGTTGGTTGACCCTAAGTGGTTCGTGTCTCTAAATCGAGTGAAAGATGATGTCTGGGGCCCCCAATTAAACGGGAGGCAGAAATCTCCAAGTACTAATTAGGAACAGAGGATGCGCTGGGGCAGAATGAGTCTGCTGCCCTCAATCTCAGCTGTCTTTGGGAAGACTGTCTCGGCATGACTTAGAGTTGCAAACTGAACAAGCTAAATAGCTATCTGCGTCTTGGACGGTTGTAACGGACAAGAGCTCATTTCTGTTTTGATCGGCTCGGCTTTGTGAGAAAGTACAATGTAAAAACAAAACGGCACGACTTTACACCTTTGCAGCTCAGCAAACAAACCTCAGATTCGAGCGAGGGTCTCTTGCCCACTGGAGCAGGAGCAGAGCAGACCCTTTAAATTCTAGCAGAAGAGGGAGGAAAGGACCTGCCATTGGTTTTTGATGATTTCTTCCCCTTGCTAGTCATCATGCATATGCATTAGCATACTCAAGTTTTGGAAAATCCTCCAGTAAAAGAAGCCTGTGTACATGATTACTGGGAAGGCCGGGATGTGCCGTGCGAAATTCTTAGTCCCATCTCCTCACTGTTCCGTTGGCGAAATGAAGCCCGGAGTGGAGTGGCTACGGGGTTACACGGTGCGGAGACAGATGCCGGATACGCTCCCAGTGCCCTGGCTCTCGGACGCCCCTCCGTGATCCCCTGGCCACTGATTTACCAACCAGGCATTGTCACTGACCCTGTTCACGTGGATCACGTGGCCCTGTCACTGCTTGTCTAAAGAGAGTGCCGGAGACCCAGCCTTTCCCAGCAAGGGCTTTCCATCAGGTCCGAATCAGTTATGATTCTGTCCTCCGATGGCACACGCGGGCAGACTGTGTACAGTATCACGTTGATTAAAATGTACTTCGGGAGTTTTTAAATAAAATCCGACCTGTTTGCAAGAAAAGTGCCTGGGTACGAATGCCCGAATCCTGCTGATTTGTCCCTCCTCGCCTGTAACCAGGCGTCTGCCAGGCCCCAGGTGTGGGTGGGGGCTGAGCTTTCGCGTCCCTGGCCCCTGGCAGAGCACTTCTCCGCTCTGTGAGGAGAGAAGAATAAACCCGAACGCGTCGCCGTGCAGAGCGCCGAGAGGAGACCTCTGTGCCGGGGTCTGGGGTCAGCCCCACTCTTCTCCCGCCTCGCGTGGCCCTGCCCTGCCCGCGTGGGAACTTTGAAGGTCAACTCTCGCCTCCTCTTCGGGGGCGGCCAGGGTGGAACATTCTGGGGATACTGTCCTTTCCAGTTCTTCTCTGTGACCAGAGTCCATCCGAACCACTTTGTCGGTGGTCCCCGGCCCCCGGGGCCAGCAGGTCTGCTGGCTGACAGCTCGGGCTCTGATGAAACATCAGCCACCCTGGCAAAGTGGCCTCTCTTCTCCAGCTTTGGCTGGGTTTCTTTTCACTGCCGAGACATCCAGGTCAGGGGGCTGAGAGCAAACGGCCGGGCCGGCTCTGCAGCCTGGACTCTGGCCGGGCACTCAGCTCCCTGGCCGGGCATTCCCCTGGAGAGGCGCTGGCTTCCGCTCGCTGGGGCCCGACGTTCTTTCTCTCAGGAAGCTTCACAGGAGCCCTTATGGAGGAGCTGTGGCTTGGCAGTTCTGAGATGCGTTTCTGACTTTCATCACCGCCTGGCTTTGAGCGGAGTTCCTTGGGGTCCCCACCTCTCAGCTGGGACCCAAGCTTCCCACAAAAGGTTTGCGAGGGACTTAGGACGTCACGAGGGCACACTTCCCCATGGGGGTCGCCGAACTTGCTGTCTTATGGGGGTGGGTCGTTGGGGTCATTTTCACCTTTGCTTTTTCTGGGGGTGGGGAGATACTACACAAGCCACACATCCTTGTGCTGCGCCATTGAGGGAGACTGTAATTATTTTCAGCTGTGTCTCTCCAGAGTCCGGAGGGGGGAAAAGGTACCAGGCTCCACAGAAAGTCTTCTGGCTGGTTTGTAAAAATTTTTTCAAGTCCAAATTTCCCAGTCCTTTATTCCACATGGGCACGTCACGTTTGTCAGGCACCATCTCGAGAGACTTGCGTGACGAAGACAACAGTAAGAAGAGAGGGGTGTGGGGGTGGCGCCGGCGCCCTGTGCCCCTGTCATGAGCCTGTGGGGGGCGGGGCTGCAGCAGGCGCCTCCTGGAAGTGCGGGGCTTCGCCTCCGCCGCTCTGGCCACCTTCCAGCGGGATGTGACGTTCTCAAGTGGCTGGTGTGGTCTAGTCTGAGGGTTTCCAGGAGACGCCACTCTTTCTGGGAGCTGTTTGTGGAGAAACTCTGGCTGTCGCACCCGCTCGCCCCCAGCCCCTGGGAGTTAGGCGCCTGCTGGGAGAGGGAATGATAGCGAGCTCACCCCTGGAAGCAAGGAGGGGATCCGCTGGGGTGCGGCCCGCAGGAGCGGGCAGGGTGGCCGAAGGTGAGGCAGAGGTGCTGGGACTTCAGCCAGTCGACCCCTCGGCAGCATTTAGAGCAACTTCCTCTCCAGGTGGTTCTGGGATTGGGGGTCAGGGGAAGCACTTGGTGCCTGGGGTGGGTGGCCACTCTGATGGAACACATGTGGTCTCTTCCGTCACAGGGTTGTTTCCTCTCAGGACCTGAACTGAAGGAGCTGAACCTTGGTCCAGGTGAGAGTTCATAATCCCGGGACTCAAGAGCCTCCTGCAGGCGGTGCCCGCGCCTGGGGAAGGTGGGAAGTGGGCCACACGGGACCCTGTGGGCTCGAGCACGGGAAGGAATGCGTTACTGAAGGCCGTCTTCCCTCGGGGACGGGCATGTCACCCGTCTGCATCTAGCGCACTGTGGTGTGTGGGCTGCTGGCCCCTTTCCCGAGCAGAACGGAGCAGGGAGCTGGGTGTCCCTGACGCCAGCTGGTAAGAACAGGGATCAAGGATTAAGGGCCATCTCCCTGTAATAGCAGGGACTGTGCTGACTTCCAGGGCAAAGTGGAAGGTTGTGGCAGGCGGCGCATACAAGCCCCTCACCTCAAGGTGGCACCTGGTTGGGGGGAGGGGCAGGCTGGAAACGCTGAGAGAGTTCATGGGGAAGGAGAAACCACAGACCCGTCTGAATGAGCGGGAGGCCACTCCCAGAACATGATGACTCTTGGTTCCCTGCACAGAATGGAGAATGGCGTCAGGACTGCCTTTTTCCTTGTTTTGGAGAAGAGCGGGAACAGTGAGGACAAGGTTCTCCCCACCCTAATGGTCGAAGATGGTGGGGAACGGCTGGCATGGCCCGAGAAGGCCACCGATTCGTAGTCTGACACTGCCACGTGCCCAGCCTTCATCACCCACGCGCTGCCCTCCCTGGGCCCCCACCTTTTTGGGGGTCAGGGAGCTATAGTTGTGCATGCGGTGAAAACGGACTCAGAAAGCACCTGGAATAGAGCAAGAGCAGGAAAGTCGGGAAACAGGAAGCAGAAGGGATGACGTGTAACTATTTTTCACACCTGACACCCGCTTTCCTGCCGGGGTCCTGCTATTGTTTGAAGCTATCGTTCTAACAAGAACTTGAAGCCAAGCTAGGAAGTGAGCCCGTGCTTCTCGTGCTGGCCTCAGATGCTTCAGTGCATTGAGCACCTGTTTCTCAGGTGTGCAGAGACATGAACCCGCACAGGCCTGCTCCTTTGCAATACCCGGGTGAGCAGCACAGCCGGAGAGCCACACGCCCACGCTCGATGACTGGAGAACGCAGTCTCCACTGCAGGGAGGGTGACGTCGCCTGCTGCCAGGCGAGGGCGGCCGACTTCTGATGCCCCTTTCTCGGGAGATGACTAAGTGTAAGTAGCTCATGGCTCATTACAGGCAAATCATTACGAAACACCAGAGTGAGAGGATGAGCATAAACTAGGTCTGTTCATTAATGCGACCCAGAAATCCTGGATTCTATTTCTGATTGGTTCTTGTCTATGGAACCCAGAAGTCATTTCAACTACTCAATGCTTCAATTTTCTTCTTTAAAGGAAAGGCAGGCAAAAGGCATCCACTCTGTAATGGAGTTTGGAGACCTAGCCGTGCACTCCTGGAAAATTGCAATGTAGTCTCCATGGGATAGTCATTTCTCTTCTACAGTGAGTTCTGGGGGCTAGGGTACGAGAGATAAATTGATTCCCCATTCTCTTACACTGCCAGAAAAGAATACTGGATTCCAGAATAAAAAGAGCAGGCATCCTTTTCAAAATCAGCTGGTAGAAGGAAAGAGATTTGCTAAGTACTCTTGCCAGGGCTTTTTAAAGAAATCATTTCTGGGGACATCGTCTCGTGCTGAATGGCCCCAAAGGGGACCATGTGGCAGGTGGGGACAGCGATCTGAGACATGGGTCCTTAACACACACTCAGACCCAGCCTGGCTCTTAGGGTTTTGGTTCCTTGTTTTCTGGGGGGAGGGAGGAGGGAAAGAGGGAGCTTGTTTTCAATCAATCAGGGCTCTTTGCTAACTGGTGTAAGTGATAAAGATATAATATTATTGACTTGCAGTTCACAAACCTTCATAATACGAGAAATGTTTTGATTCTCATACAAAATTCAGGTTAGTCTCTTACAGCTATTACTATTTAAGGTACAGATCTATAGTCCTGATTATTATAAAACTTAATGCACGATTAGAATTTGTTAGAGTTGACTGTGGTTTTTGGTTCTGTCCCGTAAAGCCTGAGTGATCACATGTCTATTTTTGTCTGTGAAAAATCAAAGGGGCAGTTCTGTAAACATGCACATGAGCTAGTGTTTGCAGGGGAGCCTCCCATGAGCCCCGAGTCCCTGCCTCCCCCCATGGGCAGAGTGAGGAGGTTCAGAAAGACTCATTAGTAATAACAACAATTAACAGCCATATTAGCACTTAGAGTGGAATTGCTCAAAACCTGGCTTAGTGTTTTCTACAAAGTAACAAAGAAGGTGTCAGTGTATTTAGTGCCTCTGATCTTGCAGGTGTTACGACAGATGCATCCTGAATCAGGTCCTCTTTAAAAAAACAAAACAAGAAAAAAAACACACAAACTGAAACCATCTCATCAAGAAGACTGCACAACCTCTGACCTCTCTTCTCAAAAACAGCAATGATAAGGATCTCAGGGTATCGGGTAGCCGGTGGCAGTGACCCAGAAATCTGGTAAAGCAACGGGAGGGATGATGCCAATGGAGAGCAGTGATTTCTTCTCAAAGTACTCAAGACCCACATCTTAATTCTGCACACAAACAATTGATTTTTTTTTTTGATCTGCAAAATTTTATTAAGCAATAGCTGGACAATTCTTACAACTTCAAATCATCAAGAAAAAATAAGGAGATTAGTCCATCTCAATAATAAAGACAGAAAATAATTTGGACGAAACCACAGCATTTTGAATGCAAACCATTAATGCCTTCTAGAACACCTCCCTCACAATCTAATACACAAAATACATAAGAAGAGAGGCAAATCGGGGTGAGCTCATTAGAATGCAAGCAGGATAAAAGATCCTGCTTGGAAAGTAAAACAAAGCAGAATGCTGTACTGAAAACAAACCAACCAACTCGGAGGAGCGCGGCTAACGGGGCAGTGCGTTGTCCCCAAGGCCTGGACAGGTACATGCTGGTGGTCTGGTCTGGTGTGGGGTCTGGGCACCTGCATTGTGCACTTAGTTAAAAAAAAAAAAGAGAGAGAGAGAGAGAAAGAAAATGCCAGTAGTAATAGACTCAGAAATTATGTCCAAATTTACAGTACCAAAATAATGCAGTTATAAACAAATGTAAAAACAATACCCCTTTGGCAGATAATACAGTGCCTTTTTCAGTCAAACACATAACCCATGCTTTTTCTACAACACGAAAAAAAATTTTTCTACAATAAACAAGATCTTAGAACCCTACCCCTCCCCTTTAAAAGAACTTGTAAACAGAAAATATAGGTATGAGTTACAAGAAAATTGCACAAAGCCAAAGAAATGAAAACAAAATAAGCCACAATCCTTCAGAGTTTTATCAGCCGGAGATAAGGAAATCCATAAACGGTGAAAGGTTTTGAGTTGTGTGCTATTACAAACTCCCAGGAACTCAAACGACAGTTTCGACACATTTTGTCTCGACAGACTTTGTTCACAGCCATTGACGTGGCCAAGTGATAAATGCCCCATACAATGGGGTCCTTTTCCAGAAACCTTCTGAACTGGAAGATCATGCAACACTGCAGAGCACACTTAGGAATTCAAGGCGGCCTAGGCATATACTCCTCTGTTTGTGTTCAACCCCCTTTATGGTCTTTGGGGCCAGTGTGGACTTATTTTAGGGCTGTTCTCACGAGCTGCCACTGAGCAGGTGTGCGCAGGGGAAGGCTCCTGTCTCAGGTGGAGTGGGGGCTTCTACGTCATTGTATGAAAACACAATTGCAAATGCATTTGCTTCCGGAGGTGAAGCTTCTAAAGATATTAAGTGCCCTGATTTGCGTTCAGTAGACCACCCATTAACAGGAAAAGAAACATTTCTCTGCCAAAAGGCAATGTTTTGAAACATACCTTCCAAGTCCACAAAGTGGAATGGGGAACCCGCCCATTTGGAGCCTTTGGGCTGCCAGAGCTGGACGGAGTTTAGGAGGTCGCCCAGGTGGTCCCTTTCATTTTACCGAGGGACAGATGGAGGCCCGGGATCCCCCTCCAACTCTGTGGCAGAGCAGGTTCGATCGATCTGAGCCTAATGACTTTCTCCTATGATTGTAAGATGAATGTACACGTTTTTGCATGCCCTAGTGGGACACTTAACAAGGGAGCAATGGCCATGGGTGAAAAATACTAACCTGCAAGGTCCTGACTTACACTCCATTAGAGCTCTGGCTTTTTATGCTTCCTTGGTACCACTTTTTCAGGGTAAACATTTAATGGGTATATTCTACACAAATCTGTGCCTTTGGTTCGATGAAGTTAAAGTTAAAACAAATTAAATTTTTTTTTTTGTTTGCTAATATACTGCTTCCTTCAAAAAAGGCATGGATTCTTTATGTAGTTGACTACTGGGCTGATGTTTTTAAATCTCGGGATTCAATGAGGTATCTTCATATGCATACATTGCTAGTAAACATGATGTAGAATTCGCTGCATAAAGTAGTGACTAGCAGTATTTAACAAATTGAGCCTGACTGAATGAAAACAATTTTTAAAATAAGTAAAAGCATCATTATCGACTTCAAAGACACCACATTACAACCACTGTATCTGTTTAAGGGACTTTGGCCTCTGAAATCCCCTCTGCCTCTGGCCGAGCGGGCAGCGGCTGCGCATTCGTGCGTGTGTGAACATCCCAGACAGACGCCTCTATCTCCACGTGGGGGCGAGCCATGAGTTTAGTCAGGTTAGTTAGTTATTTGCTATGTATACTTGCTTTCTCTTCATACAGGTACCTGTAGTCTTTATGACAGTGCTTCTCCCTATACTTGCTCTTACTAAGAAAAGTTCTAAAATGTAGTTTTTCATGGTCCTTGTATCTCAAACACCAATTAGAACTTTAAAAACTGTACTTATTACTAATTCCTTTTTTTTTTTGCTACTCTCATGCTAAGTTTCCTCTCATTTCATGTCACCTTTTATTTTTAATTAAAAATAAAATTTTCAAAAGAGGAAATGTTATTTTAGGATATGTTATCTTAAAGAAATTTCCTTTGAATATAATCAATACTACAAAATGCAAAAAGAATTACTTTTAAAGGATTAACAGAAAACATTTTCCCAATTAGGTAAAGTTACAAACTGTCCAGCAAAAAACCCTCCTATCATATCCTCTTTATTTCCTGCAGTAAAATACACTGCTACCAAGTAATTATTACAAATGTCACTATTTTTCTAAATAAATAATAAAATGGGCATAACGGTACATAGTTAAGAAAACAACCCTTAAGAATACTATTAAAGCAAGATAAATAATTATCTCTTGGACAATAAAACAGGGAACTGTATTTAAATTATTTTAGAAATAGGGTATAACCAACCATATTGCACAACTAATAATAAGCACTGAAACATCAAACTACAGAAACTGACATAAGGGAATTATATAATTCGCATGAGGAATTATTAAACTCCTTCTGGAAGAATTTACCCACCAAAGAATTGGGTTCGACGTTTTCAAATGGAAGACAGGACACTCTGGTTTTAGCGGGAGGTGTCCTCCGCCGTATTTTCATCTTCCTGTGTTTCTTCAGGGGCTTGAGAGAAGGTGGGTGACAGATGTTAATTTGCTCTGAGAAAGGAATGGGCAAGTTTTTCTATTTTTAAAAAAATTAAAAAAAATACTTTTCTGTAGTATCTTCCACTTGACTGTTTTCAAACAAAATCCAACTTTAGGACCGTTAGCCAGTGCACGGTTCTCATGCTGCTTCCTAATCAACGTCACAGATGAGAACAACCCAAAATAATCAACTGGGTCTCGTCATCCGGGCCGGATGCTGCCCACGGTGTCCCCTGAGGAGGGCTGGGGTGAGAAAAGATCATCTCGGTGGATTTCTTAGCAGTAAATTAACTATCTTAAATACTACAATTTTCACCATGTTCTCCCAGTGGTTTATCTCCTCAATAAGCAGTCTGGACAGTGAATGAACAACCTTTTTTCCTGAAGACTGTGGGACTTCTGTGGAAGAGTCAACTATAACCCTATCTCTTACTGCCCTGGCGAACACTTAAGATTTTTCGGTTACGTTTCTAATCTGTTGAAAAGCATTTCTAGTCGAATGAAGTTAACGCAGGTGAGAAGAGGAAAGGGGAGCTTTCAGATCAGTATCGTTAGCATTTTTAGCAAAAGGGACGTGCAGGACGGTGTTGTGTAATGGCAAAGATAAGTCTACTGCCACGTTTTCCAGAGCCGGCGATAAAAGGAGAGTGGGAATAAACGGTACCCCTCGGTGACACCCCGGCACCCGCTGAGAAAACCACTGCCCTGGCCGCATGCTGTCGCATCTTACTGTCTCCAGCCAATCACACCGAACCTGTGGAATTTTGACATATTATAAAACTAGTGGAGTCTTCAATGTAAACATCCTCCAGAGAGGAGCATAGCCCTTGTACTATTTCAAGTCACGCTACCTAAGTCACCCACGTGCACACGTGCAGGAGTTCCTTCCTCGCCTGTCATGCCTTCCCCCCACATCATCAGGAGCGAATCGTATTCAGAGCTGGTAATAGCACCCCCATAAAAAGCCTACCTTTACTAGTCAAACAGTGCATTTGCCAAAATACCCTTCATTAATCAAGTCACCTTTGGGGAAGTAATAACATGTGAATTAAATGCTGTCCCCTAAGAGAACCTGTACCTTCAGGATTTTGGTTGTGTTCTTTTTAAAAAGGTTTCTCGTTTTCACACTAGTGATGATGTTGTGGCTTCACCTGTAAAGGAACGGCAGGCCAGAAGGCAGTCTGCCTCCCTTCTGGAGTGCCCCTGGTGTGGCTGACATAAGCAAGCCCAGTAGGACATTACAAGCAGTTACATTTCCTAAAAAAACACCAGGCGCCTGGCACCTTGGCTTCCAAATACCACTCTCCTGTATTTTTCTGTTGTTCAAAAAGAAAGAAGAAAGAAAGACAATAAAAGATAATAAAAACCAAAACAAATGACAATGATTAAGGTCAGTGCCCTCCCTGGGCCTGGCAGGCTCCTCCCGTTCGCCTCGTCCTCCAGTCCCCCAGGCACCCGGGCCCACGCGGGCTCCTCTGGCATCTGCGTTCAGACCGCTCCGTGAAGCTCCTCTGCCTCTTCCTCCTGCCCAGGCCAGTCTCTTCATTTGAGACGCTGAGTCACGTTGGCCAGGGCCACAGCAAAGGCCTGCACGGCCGAGAAGGGGTACTGGAAGTCCAGGATGTACGCATTGCCGTCGATCCTTCCGAACTGCATCACCTGGGCAGCGCAGGAAGCAAAGACGTTAGAGGAGAACGAGGTGGCACAGGGCAGCCAGGGCTGTGCAGCTCCCAGTGGGTGGAGACGGCACGGTCTATGAGAGACGTGTCAACAAAAGGGACTCTGATAGGCTTCTAGATCTACCTATGGGCTCGTCAGAAATGGAGGAACATGTTAGTGCTGTGGAGAGACAACGAGCAAAACTCAGGATGGGAAGCGCCACAGGTCGAAGAAGTGGCTTCCTCACCAAGAAAAACAGGCAGGAGAAAGAAAAAGCAGAAGAATCTACGGGCTCAGAGGCTTAAGAGAAATGTCAATAGTAAATGTCACTGCTCAGAGAGGGGACAGAACACAGCACACCTCCTTCCCATTGTGCTCATCTCTAGAGCCTGCTTTCCTATCATTTCGGTACTTAGTGACCACGCTACACTACCATGTGACCTCATGTACATATATTTATTTGTTTATGGCCTCAATTCCATTTTACTCCATGAGGATAGGCTTTTCTGTTTTCCTCATTGCTCTAGTTTCTGCACTTAGAGCAGGGGTTGGCAAACTCTCTGTAAAGGGCTGGTAGTAAACTTTTTAGGCATTTTAGGTCACGTGCTTTGCCACAACTACTTAACTAAGCTGTTATGGGGTGGGGGCCCTGCGGATAGTAAACATGTGGACAGGCATGGCTATGTTCCAATCAAGCTTCATTTATAAAAAGAGGCAGCAGTCCAGATTGGCCCATGCGCCACAGTTTGCTGACTCCTGGCTCAGAGGATTGCCAGGCACATAGCAGAGTCTCAATAAATATTTGTTGGGTGAACTCATGAAAATGAGATTTTCATATGAGGTGAAGGGAATTCCCTGGATGGTGGAGAAGCGGAGCCCCAGAAAACAGCTCCGCAGCACGGCTAGAACAGCGTTCTGGACTGGAGGAGGAAGAACCAACGAACTACCTGACGTGTTTTGACGGTGCTGAGAACTGCGGAATGACTTAATAATAAATGCACAGAGAAATAAACAAACAAAAACTGGGTAATTATTCTGTCTAGGAAAAAAACCTATATAATAAAAAAGGAAAGCAATTAGACTCTACTACATGGCTCAGCTGCGAATCACATTTACTGGTAACAAGGTAACTGGTGACTTAACTAAGACAAGGCGGGAAAGGAGAGTTCACACATGTGTAGGGACGGGGTGGGGGTGAAGAGAATAAACCCTCACGTTTCTCAGGAAACATTCAATCCATGAAGCCACAACTAGTAACTGATAAATACAAGCAAAAGCAAAAACATGTTCTTTACAAATATGGTGGCAAATTCGGAAAAAGGCAGAGTTAGAAGCTCGTGCCTCTGGTGTGGGGAGTGGGCAAGGCTGGGAAGGGTCCTCCTAGTTCTCCTCATGGGTCCATAGAGTCATCTGACCTTAAAAAATCAGTACGTGTGTCACTCTGATGAGAAATAAAGGATAGTGATGGGCACCCTGAAAATCACAACCCCAGGTGGCCCCCCTTAAGAGGATCGGTTGCTTTCCACATTTCCCAGGTGGCCTTTGGAAAATGCTCCCCCAAGTGCCAAGACCCTTCACCCGGTTCTTAAAACCCAAAGAGACCTGCCAAGACCAGGAAGTCACAAATCTGGCCAGGCCTGGGACACGCTTACCTGCCGCCCCTCCAGCTCGATCTGGAAGTTCTTTGCAGACTCCTGGGTCACCCGCCCCCCGAAGTCCAGCTGATACACCTGGGTGGCCTCGTTCCAGAGAGGCTGCTTGTTGGCCATGACGTACACGAAGCCCTGGCTGCCCAGCCGCCCGTCCTCCTTCTCGCTGGCTTTGCGGCACTTGAACTCCTCCAGCTCGCTGGCCGTGCGCAGGCTCCTCTTGCTCTTCCAGCCCTTCTTGCTGCCCTGGCTCTGGTTCATGAGCTCGTCCCCGCTGATGAACAGCTCCGGCTCGCTCTCCGAGCTGTCCTGGAACTCGCTGGTCTTGTTCAGCTTCTTCACTTTAAGCTGGTCCTTCTGACTCTTCACTTTCTTCTTCTCCCTCCCCAGGCGGGGGCTGGAGATCAGGGAGTTAAAGTCACTCAGAGTCCGCGCCTCCTTCTTCACTTTGCCCTCTGTCACCGCCTGGACGTTTCCTTCCTCTGCTCGGCTGTCCAGGCGCTTCCGGTTCTTCTTTCCGAATTTCTCTGTCCGCTGGGGGACCGGGCTTTCTGTCAGAGACAGGACCTCCTGGAAGTTGTCTGCAGTCTCTACCATCACCTCTGTACCCAGGTGGCTTTGGAGGTCGGTGGGCGGCGGGGACACGAGGGGCTTCTCCACCACCAAGTGTGCCTTGGGGGGGAGAGTGCCCTGGGGGTTCTGCACGGGTGGGCACGCGCTGTAGGAATTCCAGGGGTGCAAGGCGATGGGTGGCAGCTGTAAACTCGAGCACGTGCTGCTCCCGGGGTACATGGGGGGCAAGGTGCAGTAGGAGAGGCCGGGTGGGTAGGCGGGCTGCAGGACCACAGCCGGCTCCTGCTGTGCAAACTGCGTCGGGGACAGGGTGTCTTTTGGGGAGCATGGAGCCTGCACTCCTGGCAAAGGGGGGGTGTTATAGCTTCCCGGATACGGCACTCCCATCCCATAGCCTGTCTGGAAGGTGGCAGTAGGGCTGGCGGGAGACTTGGGGGAGACAAAGGGCACGCGGGACACGTCCAGGTGCTGGCTCTGACCCACCACCAGAGGGGACAGTTTCAGGGGGTTGGGCACCGCAGTCTGTGCTGTCCTTTCCTGAGGCACCCAAATGTCCTCCCCAGCACAGGGTCCCACTGGTAAGGGGGCGGCCTTTTCACGGCCACAGCAGCTTCGGGCAGCGCGGGGGTGCCTCAGAGGCTTCTCGACCGGACAGTGTTGGGACAGCGCCTCGTCCTCGGTGAAGGCCGAGTTGACGTAGTCGGTGCGCTCCCGGGCCCCGTCGGGCGGGCTCAGGAGGCTGTAGGAGGACTGGGAGGCCAGCGGGGAGGTGCCGGCCGCCTGCGCGCCCCCGTGCCCGGCTCCGGCCGCCCGGCCGCGCCCCCGCCGCTGCACTGGCTGCAGGTGTAGAGGGCGGCCGGGGGCCGGGCGGGGAACTGCGTGGCGCCCTTGGGCTTGGCGGGATGCTGCAGGGACGCGTGCTGAAGCGGGGCCCGCGGGGGCTCGGCCTGCGCCGCCGCCTTGAGCGCCACCTCGCGGTTGTTCCTGCGCAGCGTTGCGTGGATGAGACCGCCGTCCAGCCGCTGCGCGGCGCCCGGACTGGGCCCAGCGGGCCGGCCAGGTCGGGGTAGGGGGGCGGGTCCCCCGTGGGGATGGAGTAGCGCGGGACCGTCAGGCGGTTCAGGGTCGCGCTGGTGCAGGGCTGCGGCACCTTCTTCTCGGTGGCGGTGAGCCTCAGGGTGGCTGAGCTGCCCGGGCCAGGGAGGGTGTAGGTGTTCTGCGAGCAGAGCATCCGCGTCCGAGGCCGGCACACCTCCTCCACGTTGCCGCTGCTGTCGAAGGTGGTGATCCTCTCGTAGCCCAGGGGCGGCTGGTAATGCGCCGCCGTGGGGTACAGCGAGAAGTCGCCCTTCTTCAAGCACACGTCCACCGGGGGCTGCGGGGGCGGCAGCGGGGGCGGCGGCGCTGCCGTGGTGGGGGCGGCCGGGATGGTTCCTGGGTAAGGGGGTGGGGGGTTCAACTTCGCCACCTGGACCTCCTGGGTGGCGCCGAACACCACGGCATCCCCCTCGACAGCCAGCGGCGGGGCGGGCCGCAGCGCCTTGACCGGCTTCTGCAGGTGCTCGAGCTCGCGGTCCCCTGCGTGGTCCGCCACCGACAACTGGGCCACCCCCGGCGCCGGCGGCAGGGACAGCTGCGGAGGGTTCGGGATGAGACGGCCCATCTCCACACCTCCGAAGATCACCTGTCCAGGGCTGGAGTACCGGTTGGAGACTGGGTACTGGGTGGCGTTGTCACTTGCGTGCTCAGGGGCCCCACGGCCGTGGTCTGATTGGTCAGGACGTCCAGCTGCACGTTCTGATTGGCCAGCAGGGACTGCACCAGGCCGATGCTCTGCGTGGGGGACATAGCTTGCGCAGAGCCGTGGATGGGCGCGATAGGGATGTTCACGGTGCAAGGGGTTGTTCTCAGGCACGCCAGACGCTCCCGTCACTGGAAGGGAAGGAGAAAAATGAGCTGCGCACAAAAGAGTGCCACGAAGCTGGGTCAGAATAAGCAACATTCTCAACTCATCCAGTCTTTTCGCATACAAAATGCAACTGCTATCAATGGTGATGTGTTTGCTTGGGGCAAGCTGGGCTGTTCACATAAGTTTCACAAAGCTCTCTGGTGTTTCTGGAAGGGGGGCAGGGTGCCCTGGTGGGGCCTCCAGGGCAGCTGCCCTTGTCCATCAGCTAAGGACATTGTTAGGGCTTTTCAATGAATACACTTCTGAACCTTCTTGGTTTGGTACCATGTACTGGTACCATGGCAAACACTTATTTCAAGATGCTTTTTACTTGTGATATCCACAAAATAGCCCATTCTTTTGTGGAAGAAGAGGCAAGGGCACAGTATGAAACCCACGAAGGACGCACGCCTCAGCTTGCGGGGGTTTTATCCAGCTCATGGGATGTGCCACGGGGCAGTCGTGCTTCTGAAATGTGTATGTATGTGAAGTTCCTGTAAACAGAACCATGTAAAATGGAATAGAGAAACCGAAGAAAAGAATCCTCAGCAAATCTGCATGTTAGGGGAAAGCTTGTTTCCTACTTGATCTGCTTGTGAGCATTTCAAACAGCATGTAAGGCGGAGCCACACTGGATCCATCCGTAAATATGTGCCACAGGCTCCTGTGGGAATTTAGTGGAGCGTGTGCTTGAGCAATTGCCTAGAGACACATGTGTGTGCTCAGACCTGCTGTCCTGTCCTGTCCTATCCAAAGTGCCCATCGAAGACTGGCAAGTTTGCTCAACTCGTGTGGCACGAGTTCATGGGCAGGAAACAGGACTGAATGGGATAACTATAAAGGCTGGATGAACTTCCACCGGAATTATAGAATAGAGCTCCCTGGTTCATCAAAAGCTAAGCCCGCCCCCTAGTACCTGTCACAGCCATCCCCTCCCTCCCTGCCTTCCCTTGGGTCCTCCAGTGAGATGTCGCTCTCCCCTGGCTACACATCTCAAGTTTTCTTTTGTTCCTATTCAGCCCCTCTTCCACATGCTCTCTCGTCTGTAGGGGTTACCAGGGACAGGCATCTTCCTGCTAAAGGCGTCTCTGCCATGTTGCCAGCGTGAAGTGTAAAGCCTGAGACAAAACGTTCCCTCCTCTCACTGAGAACCGCAGATAGTTAATGACAGCAGCGAAACCAGCCGAGCATCGGAGAGAGCTATATTAGCCACATTCTGGGGAGTAGGGAGGGAGTTAAGGGGACCGTGTAAGACTTCTAAATCCACGATTCTCGAATAGCAGGGGACAAGCTATAAAACTCAAGTATATGAGGCTTCACCAAACTGCAGGTTTATGTGATTGCAAAACCTTGCCTATTAGCACTGTGTTAGTCTAGACGGGGTCCCCAACCCCCAGGCTGTGGACTGGTATCCCCTCCATGGCCTGTTAGGAACCAGGCCGCACAGCAGGAGGAGAGTGGTGTGCTAGCCAGCGAAGCTTCATCTGTATCTGCAGCCGCTCCCCAGCGCCAGCATCACTGCCTCAGCTCTGCCTCAGATCATCAGGCATTAGATTCTCATAGGAGCACCCAGAAAGGTTGGGGACCGCTAGTCTAGATCATGAGCTCCACCTATGAGGAGAGGTGTGCCATCATCAGAGAACCGAGGATGGCTCCTGTCAGAAAACACAGGACAGGTAATTTTACACGTAAAACTTGGGCCGAGAGAAGGTAAACCACTTCCTGAAGTTCAGAGTCTAAGTGGGGATGTGTGGCCCTCCCCATCCCATGGCAAGGATGAGAGGCCCTCTGTTCTAGAATGACCAGATACAGGAGAATGCGGGGTTCCTCTGGCTCAGAAAGCAGAGGCTTTCAGACCTTGCTTGGTGGTAAGGAGAGGAGTCTCCATATTTATAAAATTGAAGGTGGATTTTTCTGAGAATAGTTACATATAAATAAATGGCAGGCTAATTAGAAATCATTCTTATCTATTAATCAAAATAGGTTTCACCACACTAGGAAACACTTAAAATTAATTTAAGATGCTTTAGCTATTTGAAAATTTGTAAACTGGGATTTTAAAACCTTGTATCAGATTTTGCCTTTGAGACCAGGCTTCTACGCACTGAGACCTGCATTGCAGGTTGGGAGCGAGGTGCTTAAATGCAAAGGTTTTCCACCTGGGGATGGGTTTGAGACACCGGGCTCCGTGGGCAGCAGAGGACCATGTGAATGACACCATGCTCTAAGCAGGGATTACAGGGAGGAGGGCTGGCTGGGGTCAGCGAGACTGGGGTTCAGTTCTGATTTCATTGAGACTTGCTCAGTCCCTTAGCTCCTCTTTATCTGGGCACGTGACTAAGATTACTGCGAGGATGACATGAGGTGCTCTGTGAACGGCCACCTTAATCGTCCTTACTCTAGTGGCTTCCCTCCTCCCCAGACCAGTGATAGTATGTGATCTTTCTCCTGTGACATGCCACTACACCACAGTCTACATGCCGTAATCCTGTTGGGGAAGTCAGCGAGAAGACATGACCCCTGGCGGACCTGGGAGCTGGGCCGGGGTGACTGGAGGCTCCCCGTGCCCCGTCTCTGGACTCTGCATTCGCTTTCCCGCCTCACTCCTAGAAGCCACCCCGAGGACACAACCTTGGGACAGAGATGGGGCGCTGAGACTACCGGATGGGAGATGCAACTGACCCATGGGGCTCAGCACCAACTTTCAAGATTCTGGTGGTGGGTGCAGCCGCATAGGACAAACCTCTTAAGTTCTCCTGACCACCAAACCTGCTGCCGGCCAACCTGGAGTGGCTGCCTCTCGCTTCGGTCTCTCCTGCCCTGTGAGTAAGGGGGTGGGTTTCAGCATTCCCCAGAGAGCTCCCGAAGAGGCTGTGAAGCGACAACCACTGTGTCCCCTGCCATGATCCACTGAGGGAGGGCTCCTGACAAACTGGCTTGCGCCGTGTGAACACACCTGGTAAATCATCTTCATCTTCACTGAAGACGTTCGGGCTGAAGACTGGTAAATGGACATAGTCCGTGGAAACCTTCCGGACCTCTGGGAGATAGATGGTCATCTGCCGCGGCTGGAGATGCAGGAGGCTGGTTTTATAGATGACTGGTGGGGAGGAGGGGAGGTGGTTAGCAGAGACATGAGGACGAGAGCCCAGGCGCCAACAGAGCCACGGGAGAAGTGGGGCGGCAGTTCTGCCATGAGGACAGACCCGCAACAGGCTGCTCCGCTGCTCCCTGGAGCCCGCCCCGCGCCCGGTCTGGGTTCAGCATCAAGTTCCCGGTCTAGCCAGCGCTCTGCCTGTGCTCTGTCTGTTGAGCCACATGATTAGAATAGTAAAAACTTATTTTAGGCTTAAATTCTTTCTTGGAATGAGCTGGGGTATGATAAATGTATTCTTTAAAAACCTCATTTGCAATCAGAAGGATAATTTAGCGAAGATGGTTGTGATAACCAGAGTGCCGAGCTCCGGGGACTCTCAGGCAGTCAAGGGGCTGCTGCGAAGCAGCCACGAGGTAGGGCGACACGGGTCCGGCAGGGACAACACGCTGCCTCCTTCGGGACTGGGTTCTTGTTTTCATGACTTCGATTCCAATTGCATAATCAGTGTAGCGATTTACAGGGAACTTCTACATAGTTTCTTTAAACACTAAGATTTAATTTGATTAACAAGGTCATTTAAGAGAAAGCCTAGATTGCAACTAAAATACTTGGAGGAAACAAAGTAAGTTAAGAAAATAATGAATCTGAATTCAAGTCTCACAGTAGGTTAAAATCAAGATGAAATTTCCTGTCAACTTTCTTTTATGTTTAATACTCTTTCCTGTGAGGTATGTAGAGGTTAGTTGTTATTTTCCTTTCTGTTAAGATCAGCCAAATTCTCTTTCCACAGCTGTCACCTCCAACAGCCTGGTGGCCGACTGGCCCGCATTCTCATGGCATGACGGCCTTCTTTTTGGAAGCGCCTTCGTAAGGCCAGTGTGGGCCTGGCGTGGGCTAAGGTGATTTTCCAGCCTGGTGTCATAACTGTTCATCTCTCTCATCCACATTCATATTAGAGAGTATGAATTTTGGCTTAAAAATTCTGGATGATTCCATATAGTTTAAGAACTAATGTATAAAGCGCTACTCTATGTTGTTCAGATTAACAAAGAAATAAAAATTTCAGGAACAAAGAAATAAAAATAACATCAGTTGCCTCCAGGGGAAAATAAAGTAGGCAGCCAGGGGTGAGGATGAGAGAGATTTTACTGTACTATAGTCCTTCGAGTCTTTTGAATTTTGAATTTATTCCATATTTTAAAAATTAAGAAACACAAAAAATGGAAAATGAAAAAATTGCGTGGGCCCAAGCATTCTAATTGCAGGAAACAAACTGTCCAGTATGTGCACAGCACTTGATTTTAAATCCACTAGCACACCAAAGATCATTTAAGAGGGAGCCATATGTGACATGCCTTCCAGAATCCAAGACTTTGATTCCTTTCTTGAGTTGAATCAAGTGGAAAATTCTTTTAGCTCGACAAATGAATAGCAATAGCCAAAATACTCTTTTTAAAAAGGATAGTGATGAGGACAGTTATCTCCCTGCAGTCATCCAGAAAGCGTTCGTCTTGGGCACTCAGATTCCTCGCATGGGCGCAGCGCGTGCCGCAGAGGCACCTACAGACCCTGCCATCTTGAGGTCCTTGTTGACTTATTTGTGGATCTTCTCAACATCCAAGAATAAGGGCAGAATGAAAAGACCCCTTACGGATATCCACACCTCCATTCCTTTTCTCAGTGTTCACTTAGGCAGCTGGCTAAGTTCGCAGCTTACTGACGAGATAAGCATGATGGGCAAAACAGTGATTATGAGAATCAGCTGATACATCAGTAGAGCGCTACCAAGGAACAGGCTTTGTCGGAGTCTACAGGTCGTTGAAAATATTCTGAGAGATTTGTCTGCATTACGTACAGGGACAGTCTATTGTAATTTTCTAAATCATTTTTATGTTTTACTTTTATTCCTCTTTTTCTTTGAGCTGAGAAACCTCTAAATGAAAACTCCAAATGCAGCACTATTTAATAAGTCTCTGAAGATGCACACATTGCAATGGGTCTTTTTAAACGTCTAATTTGCAAGAAGAATTTATTTAAAAGGATCTAAGAGCGTCTGAAACAACTCTTATAGGCAGATTCAGAATTTTTCAAAACTCATTTCTAGTAGGTTACACAGAACACATTCGAGATGGGCCCTCCAGCCACAGGTGAACGAACCCTACCTGGCCAAGACAGCCTTCCACAGACATCTGTGCATGTTAAATGATCAGGCAGCCCAGCAAGGTGGTGGGGGAACAACACACCTCCAGGGCCTGCACTGGGATGTGCCTGTCAGAATGAAGCCGCTTAGAAAAGGGTCTCCTGCCATTTCACGCCTTCCTGTCCCTAAGTAAATGTGACAACTCAGTACTGTGGGCTTTATCCAGGGCACTGGTGGACCGCAGGTTCCAGTTTCCAGCTGGCTTTGGGCTCCCTCACTTCCCTTTTCCTTACTGTCTCAACTTTCATGGACAAGGCATTTATCTGGTACTTAGAAACGGCGTCTATAAAGATCCGCCAGTCGGCCGGCTTCTCTGTATAGTCTTTAACTCTTTCTTCTTGACTTTCTTCAGGAATTTCTTTTAACTCAAGAATCTAAAGGTACTGATACCAAACCTGGATGCCATAAAAGGCGAGAAATCAAAATTAACAGAAGCCTCTGAGAGATTTGGCTATTTCTGTCATTTGTACAAGTCAGAGCTTACCAAAAAAAAAAAAAAAAAAAAAAAAAAAAAAGAAAGCACCACTGACAAAAAACCAATTTGAGCGCTCACTCTGATTTTTGTGCAAGCACAGTGGCTGGAGTCCAGGTTGGAAGGTAAAGTTCATGCTAATCTTTTGATGTCGTAAGGGCTCATTTTCTACTTTAGGCCACTGAGGGTTGGAATTGTTTTTTTCAGTCTGAGCTGCCACTGAGAGAGGGGACAGAGAACGGACGTGGTTTTTACCTGCACCAAGGCTGGTTGGCAGGAAAGCAGCCAAGCCCACAATCTTGAATTTGGTTCCCCAGATATTAGAGGTGACCTGGGCAAGATAGTTGTGCTGTGGGAGAAAAAAAGGCGGGAAAAAAATCACAATCTACTTTCATGTCTTCCATAGATCACTTAAGTAAGAATGCTAACACTTAAAAAGTGCTTAGCGACGAATGCCTCCCCATCTCTTCCACCACTGTTAAGACCGGAAGCCAACTGCGCGTGTCAGGCACCTGTTTCCAGAGGGCGGCTCACGGAGCTGTGCGCCTCAGGTCGGCAGCGAGAGGCAGATGTGTCCCAGTGAGTCCGCACAGGTTCGAAAGGCCACCAAAGGGAATGGTGCGCATTTCCCTTCACCTCGCCTTTCCCAACACGGACTCGAAAGTTCCTGGCTCTGAATCCATTTTTATCCTTGATATTTCTCCTAGAAACATCAGCGGCGCTGATATCGTTACGTCCTGAAACCACCCAATTATCTGTTTTCTCAGTCAGCGAAGGTCAAAAGAATTTACAAAGGTTTCGCTGTGTCCATGCCACGCGCATGTGTGTAGGGGCAATCACGTGATGAACAAAGCTCAGCTCCTCAAAGAGCTGCTGCCCTAATGCAAGAGGCGAGATGCGCACACGGGAGGTCACCGAGACACCAGTCAGGGTCATAAGGGAACGAACGCGGCTGAGCAGGCAGCGAAGCCTTCATGGCAGACCAGAAGTGCAAAGGCGCGGAGGCGCCCTGCCAAAGGCAGGGCGGTCAGGAGGATCAAGGAGGATCAAGTTCTAGTCCCCTAGCCTGGTGTCTGGGGCTCAGTGACTAGCACGGACACGGGGCAGGGAGGGTTTGGCCACCATGGGGTGCACGCTGGGGAGAAGCGCTGGGAGGGAGAAGCTGGGAGGGAGAAGCTGGGAGGGAGAAGCGCTGGAGGGGAGAAGTGCTGGGAGGAGAACAGCGCTGGGGGAAGAGAAGCCGGGGGGAGACGCGCTGGCGGTGGGGGTGGGGAGGAGTAGCGCTGGGGGAGGGAGACACAGTGGCGGCAGCCTGCGCCAGGGCATGTGATCACTGGGACCAAGACGCTACCTGAGTGACGTCTTCGAAGGGAAACTCTCTTCGCGTCAGGCTGGGCGAGCCGATGGAGGGCTTGCGCATGGGCAAGCGAGGGGACCTGGACATCTCCTGAGCGGCCCGGGACAGCTTGGGAGACTTGCGAGCCTCGATGTTGATCCTGGGGAGACAAGGCAGGAGGTCGCGGGCCTTGGCAGGGAAGGCCCCGCACTCCTGGCCCTCCCTTCACCTTCTAGGTCACTGGGGTGTCGCGTTCCTCGAAGCCATTCCCGTTAATCTAACCAAGTCCCTCTTGCCTGCTTCTGCTTTATGAACGAGAGGAAAGAAAACAGGTTGCATACCGAATAATAAAAATTTTAAAATATAGTGAGATTAAGTGATTTGTTTGTAAGGAACCTCAAAAAATCAACTGTCTTTCACCTTCTACTAACTTATAAGGAGTTTAGAAATGCCCTGGGCCTTCTGCCAGGGGTCTGCAAAAGTAGTCCCAGGGAACGGGCAGGTGGAACAGTCATGTCTCATTTCACAGCCGCAACAACAACTCCTAATACAACCTCTGGATTTCAACAAACGTACCTAGCATTTCAGCACCTGCAATATCTAAATCAAATCAGTGGAACTAAAGTTTTTCTGCTGCCTTTTGAGCCTACATTAGATCTGTGGTCCCCAGTTCGTTTAAACCATGGGGATACATGAATTAATGCCAGTCTACCCCAAAGAGACTGTTACACAAATGAAAATAGTGAGGTGGATGATGTTCTAGGAAAGAAAGGTGTGAAGCTTCATGTGCACTGTTGAGAGCTGGGTGAGAAGTCCAGCACTCCCACGGGGCTGCGCAGGTTAACCTGTGAGAGGACCATCAGCCCGGCAGCCAGCCAGTGTGTGATGGCCTTCAATGCAGGGAAAGACGGGGGGAAGCAGACTAGCTACAAGGATGGCGACATCCAGAAACTTTAAAAGGACATTACAGGTGAAGGTTTTGTTGCTTATGTATTAAAGTCCTTTCTGCTTAAGTAATGGGAAGGTGAAACACTTAAAAGGTAGAAAATTCATCATTTTATTTTTTATTTAACAGTCTTAGAACAAATACTAAAAAATCATCAGATTGCTGAGCCAACTGGATAGACTCATGGAAAAATGACATTTACCTCGAATACTATACACAAAAATTACTCTGAGATCTAAGTATGAAAGCTAAAACTGTGAAGCTTCTGGAAGAACACAAGAGGTCTCGTGACCTTAGGGCAGACAAGAATTTCCTAAGCAGGGTACAAAAAGCACTAACCATGATAGAAGAAGTCCATATATGTATCAGACTAGATGGCAGTCTATAGATCTGACAAAGGAGTCGCAGCTAGATACATAAAGAATTACAACGATAAGAAAAACAACTCAGTAAAAATCGCCAAAGACTTGAATAGACACTTCACAAAAGAAGACGCCAAATGGCCATAACATAAAACACTGCTTAGCATCATCAACCACTGAGGATTTTACTAAAATAAGACACCACTACACCTACCAGATGGGTAAAATTTTTTTAAATGACAGTACAATTGCAGGTGAGAGTGAAGGCGGCTGAACTCTCGTACACTGCTGGTGGAGCATAGAACGGTACAGGTCTTGGAATAAATACTGTTTGGCAGTTTCTCATAAAGTTACACATTATCTACCCCTGGCCCTATGTCTCCTCCTAAGTTCACCTGGCCCTGTGACTCCCCTCCTAAGTACACACCTGAGATGAGCGTGTGCACGTGCCACAACGAGACCCCAGGTCCTACAATGGGTTCATGCATCATAGGCCAGACTGTAACCACCAAAATCCATCAACTGGTAAATGGAATACACAAACTGTGGTATAGTCACTGCAATGAAATTCCATAGTGCCCAAAAGAAAAAACTATGACAGACACAACATAAATGCGCAAAATAAAAAGCGAAATATAAGAAGTGGACACACTGCTTCCACTCATGTGACAGAAGCGGGGCAGTGATCACTGTAGGGAGTGGGTGTGGCATGGGAGGGGCCCAGGGGACTTCCCAGGACAACGGAAATGTTCTTTATCTTCAGCAGCTGGTTACATGGCTTACCGCCTGCACAAAGAATTATGTGTTTATGGTCTGGGCAGATACGTATCTGCATGTAAATGTAATTTTGCAGAGCATCACACACTTTTAGAACTAGGTGAAGACCTGGTCCACCCATGAACTTCCACAAATCAGGAAACTGGTATCCAGGTCAGGATTTGTCCATATATATAGCCTGGGGAGGTGGAGCCAGGACAAGGAGATGGTGTTTCTTATCTGCAACACCACAGGCCCTTCCATCTACTCTTCCTTAGTTTGTTGCTGCTCTTTAAAACAAGCCTTTAGGAGCTACAGGTTTTTTGGTTTATTTTTTTCCCAACTACAATATTATAGCCATTTAACTGGCATTCTCTTCAATATATTACATACATATAAAACCATTTTCTTACTTTTCTCAAACTGAAAAAATATACAAGTAAGCCAGAAAGTTTGGCTACCCATGCCACCCATCATCAGTAATGACCCCTAGGAAGTCCTGGGGTTTAGCAAACTTCCTACAGGATGTCTTTTTCACCCAGTAGGTGAAAGAAGCAGGCTGTAATCACTGCAGGCCGCCCTCAGAGGTGGGAGGCCCTCCTGCTGGCCTCTCCTGGTGTCGGTTCCAGTGAGATTCTGATAACAGACACGCCTCCTGAGGCACAAAAAAGGGGAGCACCCCTGAAGACCGAGATTACCTTGGGAGTTTGGGTGACTTGCTAGCTCGGGAGATTTTGGGAGATTTCTTGGCGGCCCAGTCATCACTCAGTTCGATGTCACTGGAGTCTGAGCTTGCAGCTGTCGATCACGGTAGAAATCAGGCTGTTCCCATAGATCTCATCTGGTAAGACAACAATTGGCAAATTTATGGAAAGTGATAGCAATTAGACCCTAACGAAGATTATTACTAGAAACCAAGGGATGGACCGACTCTACAGGCCATTGTTTTAAGTCTAGAGGGTGAAGCAGAGCAGAGCATCGTTTTCCTCTGACATCTGCATGCTCGTACATTTTATAAGCAAAAGGAAGCAATTGCTCCTACTGTTATCCAAGTGGGCATGGAATGGAGAGAATAGTCTGGCACTTGGCTATGCTCAAAGCTGCGCTGTTGTTGTACCTCCCGAGCCAGCAGGCGCCCCCTGCGTCCATCTGCGTCCGTGCTGGCTTCCAAGCTGCCCAGAAGCTCCTCAAGACCCTGCTTCTGACCTGGGGCCTGGGAAGGCCCTTGTGGTGGCCGAGGCTGCTCTAGAGTGGAGGCCTGACAGAGCTGCTCACGTCTGCCTGCAGGACAGTCTGCTGGCACTGTCGCAAGGCGCCCTGCGGGGGCCTGGCTGTCCCGCTGATGGGGCCGGAAGGAAGACCTGTGCAGTGGGACTTTCGGGGGTACCTGTGTGTTCTGCTGAGGGTGGCTGAACCAAAGCCACTCAAGATAACTGCCAATCAACTGCCCAGGAGGCGGAGATCAGCGCCCCCACAGCATCAGGCGATATGCACAGAGGTGGAGCCGTCACGAAACGAAGGGGCCAAAGTCCATGTCTGCCATCCTCCTCAGAATCCCTCTCCTTTGCTGCCTTCCTGCCACCCCCCCCGACATCCCTCACTACCCAATCCCCGCCTGGTCTCACTGCAAGCACATTCCCAAAATCACTTTGCCGATGAAAGCCTCATTCCCTTGAGACTGCAAGAACCTTCCTTGCCAGGTAATAAAAAAGGTGAATTGTTGATCGCAATGAAATGATTTCTAGAACTATAGAATGACAGTGATTTTACCATTCAAGAAGATTGTTTACGTTTTAAAGGACGAGTTTGTTAATCCAATCCTATGTCTAAATTTCTGCGCATATGGAGGTGACATCTGCGAACAGGGGCCCCTCTGAGGCCACTGGGGCAGCAGTACGGCTTGGCGCGCAACGTGGAAGGAGGCTGGCTGACGCCTGGCCGTGTCACTATGCCAGCCCTTCGTACTCCGCTTGCTGGATCAGAAGGCACACTCGTGAATCCTGCAAATTCCAGTGGTGTGCCCCTGAGTTCAATCAAATAAAAAGGCTTAATTCGCATGCCCGGACCAGTGCCTTGTATTGTTTTTAGGAGTCCCTGGATCAGAGGAAGCTTGGCTACGGTTCAAACGCGTGTGTGAGCACAGGGGGTGCTTCCACGTGTTCACAGATCAGCGCCAGTTCACCGACCTGAGGAGACTCAGTAAAGCATCGTCCACCCAACTCCTGACCTACTTGTTCACGCCAGGATTTCGCAAATGCTACATGCCTTCCATTGCTTTTTTCCCCTTTACTCATGGAGTAAAGTTTGGGCTGTATAACAAAATACCACATACCGGGTGGCTCATGAACAAAAGAACTTGGCTTCACACGCTTCTGGAGGCTGCAGTCTGAGAGCTGGGTGCCAGCAGGGTTGGGTTCTGGTCACAGCCCGCTCTGCGTTGCAGACTTCTTGCTGTGGCAGAAGGGACTGGGGATTCTTCTGAAGCCTTTTTCATAAGGCACTAGCTTCATGACTATAAAAGCTCCACCTTCGTGACCGAGTCACCCACCAAAGATCCCACCTCCTAATATGGTCACAGCTGGCACCAAGATTTCAACCTACGAATTTGAGTGGGTTGGGGCACAAGCACTCACTACTGCTTTTTGGTCTGTCTCCCCGACTGGGTGTGTAAACTCCAGGAGGGAAGAAGGTGCCGGTCCTGCCACCTGCTGTAACCACAGAGGCGAGAACCCCAGGGGCTCGATAAACACCTCCTGACAGACAAATGAGGTCTTTTCTGTGCTGCCTGGCTGTGCCCCACACCACTGCAGCAGGGTCCTGGGAGCGGGGCGCGGGCACCGACGACTGTTACAGCTCCCAGTGACGGGGAACCACTCAGCCGAGGGCAGTGAGGAGCTCCCCGCAGACGGGATTTAAAGGAGGTGTGTGAGAAAAGCATGTGCCCTGAGCCTGCTTGCCTGCCACCTGTCATCAACACACCTAGAAACTCGGCGCACCGTGTCAGAGCCACACTCGGGGAGGCCAGGACTGGTGGCCGGGTGTGTCCTTAGTTCTACAGACGCGGTGTCAGCAATTTGTCACGGGAATTCTGGAATAAACATCCAAGTTGTAGAAAAACATTAAGTTGAGATTGTTCTTTGAAAACCAAAACTTTAATTAGAATATCTGGGGCTTCACATGCCAATTCTGTCGGTTTTAAAAAATATGCTCGTTTCATCTAGGTTGAAGGCTTTTCAAAATATGAAGCTTGAATCAGATATATTATTAAAATTTTAAGAAATCTTTAAATGCAGTTTTAATAGCTTTTAAATAGAAATCGTCTTAGTCTGCTCAGGCCGCCATAATGAACTGCCATAGATTAGGTGGTTCCTCAAAGCCTGGGAGGCCGGAGCCGACCGCGGGGCGTGGGCACGGTCAGGCCCCTTGCGGGGCTCTCCCCCTGCTGTGCAGACACCGCCCTAGCACATGTCCTCACGTGGCCTTTTCTCAGTGTGGAAGGACAGACCTCGCCTCCTTTTCTTATGAAGCCACCAATCCTACTGGATTAGGACCCCACCTTGATAGCTTCATTTAACCACCATTAACTGCTAAAGGCCCATCTCCTAAACAGTCGCTTTGGTAGCTACAGCTTCAACATATGAAATTAGGGGGGACACAATTCAGTCCATAGCATACAGCCCCTAGATCCCCCTCAATTCATGTCCTTCTTATGTGCAAAAGACATTCAATTGCATCCCAACAGCCCCAAAGGCTGAATTCATTCCAGCATCAACACTAACATCTGAAGTCCAAAGTCTCATCTAAATATGTAAATCAGATACGGGTGAGATGCAAGACACGATTCTCACCGAGGCAAAATTCCTCTGGAGCTATGAACCTGCGAAACCAGGCAAGTTATGTGCTTCTAAGACACACGGCAACACACGCTCGGATACACTGCCCCATTCCAAAAGGAGAAACGGGAGGGGAGGAGGGGACAGATCCCAAGCAAGCATGAGACCTAGTCAGGCAAACTCCACGAGATCTGAAGGCTCAAGAATCCTCTTCTTTGGCTTGACGCTCTGCTCTCCAGGCCTCCTGCAGTGGAAATGTCACCCATGCTTGAGGTCCCATGGCTCTCCTAGCTAGGTTCTTGTCCGTAAGCCTCCAGGTGGAGGCTGTCTGGCCTGCTGAAACCAAAGCGACGGCCCCGATGGCCTCTGGGTCGCCTTTGGAGGTCACTTCCCCCCTTGAAGAACAGGCACATTCCTAGTCCGATAGCTCTATCCAAACCGCCTGACAGCCGTCCTTCATCTTGTCCTGTAAGAACGGGTGAACTTCCCAATCTTCAAGTTCTGCTTCCTTTTTGCTTAACATTCCTTCTTCAATTTTCCTATAAGCGTCAGGAGGAGACAAGCTACTCTTTCAGAACTACTTAGAAATCTCAATATCCGATTTCGTTGGCTTGAAAGTATTATCTTCCACGAAACCCTAGCACACAGTTCAGCAAGGTTCTTTGCCTCTTTATAACAAGGATCACTTTCCTCTGGTTTCTAGTGACGTGTACCTCATTTCTGTCCGACACCTGACGCAGCCATGTTTTCATTAGCATGTACCTCTAAACTCTTCCAGCTTCTACCCATGACCCAGTTCCAAAGCTGCTTCTGCTTGTCATAGCAGCACCACTTCTCAGTACTAAAATCTGTATTATTTGGGGTTCTTCAGAGAAATGGAACCAATAGGAGATAAATATATAACAGAGACAGGCAGACACGAGGGAGGGAGGGAGATGATAAGGAACTGGCTCATGAGACAGCGGAGGCTGAGCAGTGCCAGCCAGCAAGCAAGCAGGCTGGGTTCTGGGTTTGCAGACACACACCTCCTTGCTATGTGCTCACATGGCCTTTCCTTAATGTCTGTGTGTGTGTGTGTGTGTTTGCGTGTGTGTTTGTGCGCCCATGCGCGTAGAGATCTCTCCCTCTGTCTTTTCTTGTAAGACCATCTACCTTACTGGATTAGGGCCCCACTCACCCTTATGGCCGCGTTTAACCTTAATCACCTCCTAAAATCCCTGTCTCCAAATACAGCCACACTGGAGGTTAGGGTTTTAACATGTGAATGGGGGGGCAATTCAGAACATAGCAAGCTCTGAGTAAAAATAGCTTTTGAAAAATTGTGGATTTTTTTTTTTGCTAAAAATATTATTGGGACTCATGCTACCTGCCATAAAAATATACCCTGGTGATCAGGAGGAGGATACCTGTTAAGTGCTTGGGGAACACTGACGACGGTGGGTCACGAACTTCAGACCGCAACAGTGGCCTGGACACATGCCAGGCTGCAGATCTCCGAGGCCTCACCCCAGCTCTGCTGACTCCACGTGAGGAGCAGGTGCCGAGCATCCCAGGTGACCCGCAGGGAGGTGGCCCGATGAGAACGCCCAGCTCCCCGACATCAGGAACCCTTCCCTCCTTTGAGTCGCTTTACATGCACTGTGCAGTTGGCCATTTGTTATGCTCTGTCTGTGACAAGTCTTTCTGTTTCTGACTTGAGTATTTAAATCTTGACTTTTTTATTGAAGTTTTCAAATGTTAAGCCGTCTTATCACCCAAAGCAGGTTACAAACTCCTTGAGAGCAGGGACGCCTGGCGCTGCATCACGACCACAGGAAGCTCCAGCACCTGTGCACAAAGCAGGCATCGAATGCGCACTGCTGACTGGCTTTGCTTCACGTTTTCACTCTTTTCATTACAAAAATAAAACATCTCACTCCCCAGGAGTGTCGGCAGTCGAGCCAGTCTGTGTCTGGTACGAGCTGATAACGTGAGCACCAAGGAGAAGCAGGTGCTGGCGCGGTGGGCCAGGGTCTCTGTGGTCAGGCCTGGGTGTGGGGAGTGTGGGGGGGTGGCTTAGGGCCCGTGGCCACCCTGCGTGCTGCGTCTGCCCTGTCTCCAGTGGGAAGTGTGTCACCCACGGGGACAGAAGCAAGCTCTTCACCTAAGCCTCCTTCAACACTTGATGGGCGTGCGGGTCTCACAGATCTGTTGTACATGGGGAGAAGCTCAGAGAGCAAACGTTAGGCAAGAGGGCGTGATGAGCAATGGGTTCAGGACCTTTCTGCTCCCCTCCTTCGGCCATTTCTAATCACCACGGGCTCCTTTTTCTTCCCCTAAAGTCACTTTTCCTTCTGAGTCAACATTCACTGCTCCCCTGGTTTTCTCACTTTGCCTTCCCCCTTCCTCCCCCCTCCCTCCCTCCTCCCTCCCCTTCCTCCCTCCCTTCCCCTGTTCTCCTTCCCTTTCAGTTGCCTCCCTGCCAGGCCCCAACCCCTCCACTCGGTCTTCCTGCCCTTGATACTAGTTGATGACGTGCGCCAGACGACCGAAAACATCCAAGTAAACACTGGGGGGGCAAGGACGGCCGAGGCGGGAAACGTCCACCGCACGGTGACACTGGGGCAAGTCTGGGCACACCACACTCACAGTGGCTTCAGGGACACAAGCAGGGGCACAGGCCAATCCAGGTGAGAGAGTAAAACAGGACGTGGGACGTGGAAAAGAACAGGTACAACTAACCGAATGAAAACAAACCTAATTCAACTCCTGTTGTTTCAATAACAGGTGCCTGCAGGCACTGGGTCTACAAAGGTGACTCAGGTCCCTCCCTCCAGGCCCTCAGGATTTGGGGGCAGACAGAACCCAACATGACTACTGTGCACCCCTCAGGTCACCAGCAGCCTGACGGACGGGTGACAAGCACAGAGGACAGAGCTGCTCACTCTGCTGTCGGTGCAGGACGCAACTTCATGGGAGGCGGCACGTTTAGCCTGGCAGGTGCCGCTGACAGGGGTGTGCAGGCCTCAGTGGTCACTGGCCGAGGACACTGGGCGGGGCGCACTGACCACAAACGAAAAGAACAAAGCCCTTCCCTCGGAAGCCTCCCAAAACGCAATCCCAGGGACAGGTGTGCAGTGAGCACGCTGGACACACATCGACTGAGTCACGCAGCCCAGCAGAGGAGAGGGGTCCTAGAAGGAAGGCGTGCTCGTCATGCCAAAATCTTTATGGGTGAGCAAGGACTTTTCCTTGGCAATCAGCTGAGAAGCAGTTAGCCGTGTATCAGTGGCAGGCAGAGGCAAGACCGGAGCAGGAGGCTGGGGAGTAGACTGAAGGTCTGAAAATTCTACATGTCATTTGCTCCGGTGGGGGCGGAGGCAGTACCGCTCCGTTCGGTTCAGGTTGTTTCTAGGGCACATCAAGGCCCTCGATGAAAGAGGACAGGGCGCTCCAGCGCCCCCTTAACTGGGCGCTGACGTGCCCGATATCCACAGCCCAAACCAGACGGAGCCTCGCCAATGCTGTTAAAAACCCACGGGCAAATGCATTTAGAGGATCGTTAACTTCCACAGGATTTTGGTCACGGAGCAGCTTCGAGGATGCTCCCAGCACCCGCACGGGCTCGCTTCTCACAAACAGCCTTCTTCCCGCGTGGGTTGGCAGGGACCACACTGAGCATGAGGCCCTCCATCCCCCCGGCACGAGCAGCCCACCTGATTTGCCATCCGTCGGGGTCCGTGATGACGAACTCCGGCCGCAGCTTGCTGATGCGCCGGCCCTTGAGGATGGGCACGAGCCCGCCCAGGTACTCCAGGTAGAGCGTGTAGCACGGGCCGCCCACCTCCGGGTCGTCCTCTGTGCGCCTCATGGTGCAGTGCAGACGCTCGTTGCCGGCCGAGGGGTAGCTGACAAAGTCTCGCATGTTGTTGGGGTCTGGAATTGGGGGCTGGAGGCAGGACACGGAGAGAAAGGAGAGGCTGTGGCCATCACTGGCTGCTCTGACAGAGCACTGCCGCTGTGCAGCGTGGGGCAGTGACTCCTGACTGGGTGCACATAGGGATCTCCTGGGAGCTTTGAAAAAAAGACCTAAGCCAGCATCCCACCTCAGACAATGACAGGGAACCTCGGGGGGGGGGGTGAGGGCTAGGCATGTGTACTTCCTAAAACTCCCCAGGGGATTTTAATGTGCAGCCATGATTGAGGGTCAATGGCACAGAAGCAAGACTGTACAGCAACTTGAAGAAACCACAACAGATTCTGAAACTCTGATGTTTCGGGAAACAAGTAACCCAGCAGTCAATCTAATACGGAGAAGCACAGAGACTGCAAAAAAAGGGAACGCAAAGAAGGCCTAAGGCTGGGGGAAACCCACAGCCCCATTGGCGCTGGGCACATACATCCCACACACTGCCAGGGAAAACCTGCATCTGAGCTACAGCCAATGTAAAGACGGCTGACAGCCAGTGTGGGTGGGGGCCGCCCCTCCTCCGCAGTGGTGGGGACCGCGGGCCCTAGGACGAAACTGGTCCAATCCCGACAGCTCCTGTAACTAGTTACAGAGCAAGGTACTCGACTCCTAGGACGCGCTTCCGGCTTCCACAAGTGGGAATAATGGCATCTGCCAGGAAGGCAGGACTGAACGAGGCAGACTGCTCCTCAGGATGACACGCCACCAGGCTCGGAACGCTGCCCTTGCTGTGCGAAAGCCGATGTCCAGACGCCCTCGCGGACAGCGGGGGTGGAGGGCCACGGGGGCGGAGCTGCTGCCCTCGCCACGCAGACTCTGTCGAGGGGCGGGCGTGACTTCGCATACCTGCTCCGGACCCTGGCCTCCCTCCCCTGTCTGCCCCGCCCCCACGCGGGCAGGAGGAGGGGGAGGGCTCTACCTTGATGGTGGGGATGAAGGCAGTGGAGAGGTAGGAGCAGAGGCGGGGGGCAGGGTCAGCTTGCTGACGTCCTTGTCCTCTCGCAGCGTGCTGGCGATGGCCTGCTGGCACAGCAGCTGCAGGCTGGACACCCGGTGCTCCACGCGCACCACGTATAGGGCCGGTCCGGACGCCATCAGCAGCCTGGAGTCCCGGTGGCCCCAGCAGATGGAGATGATGGGGCGCTGCGGGGACGGAAGGCAGGCGACGCGTCAGCTTTCCCGCTCGTACGCAAAGGAAGACCATGCACGCTCATCTCAAGCAAAATAAAGTGACAGAAAGTGCAGCAGAGATGGTAAAAGACCACATTATAAAATGCAGTATTTTCACTGAAAAGTAGTTACATCCTCAGGCCAGAGCACAAACAGCACTGAAATGGTTTTACCAAGTCCTTTTACAGGTATTGTCTTTTTAATTTGGTGCCATAGAACCTATCTTAGTTAGCTCTGTGAAATGACGTTTCTACCAGAGATGCCATCAGCTTGGGGTACGGTAACCTGTACCCTTACTAAAGCTCGGGTTATCTGGACCCCCAAATAACAGGTGCTGGTTCCCACAGCTTGGGCAGGTGGCGAGGAGGTAGACCAGATGGCCCTTCCCTTTTGTCCTGACAGGGAACATTTCAGAGCCAAATCAACACTGGGTTTGCAGCAGCAGCAGTGTGACCTCGGGACTATTACGTCACCCCTGCAGGTCTCCTATGCTGTCATGAGGAAAGTGGGAGCTGCGGGGACTGAAGGCGATGAAGGATGTCGAGTGCTCCAGGGACCCCTCGCAGGCCATGACCCAGACGTGACATCACTGCTATTCTCAGCCGTCCTGGGGCTGACGGGGCAGAGGAAGTAGAGAGCCATCTGGAAGGGCAGAGAGAGGGAAACGCGCTCTGCGGCGGTCTCCCTAAGGGGCCTGCGGCCATCACTTGCTTTGAAAAGGCGGGTGACACCCACATGTGCAAGTCAGAAACTACGCGCACCGGAAAACCCCGGAGTTCCGGGGTGCCGTCGAAGTAAGACCAGTCAAGGCAGAGAAACGGGGGGAAGGGCTGCCATGGAGCAGCGGCCGACCACGTGTTCATTACCATCTAGACAGATGGAGCTCTGATTTAATGAGGTCTTGAGGGGTTTCAAAGATCAGAAGTGGGATACCAGACCTTTTACATGAATGACGGATAGGAACAGAATTTTCACAAGGCTTTAGTGACAAACATCAAGATAAAAGAAACACGTGAAGACACCTGCTTAATATTGCCTCCAGGGCAGGCTAATTCTGGTTTCAACTTCAAAACAAACTGTCAGGCTGAAGATAATTCGGCTTCTGTTTTCACCTCAGTGAGGCCAGGCAACCCCTGGGGGAGGACCAGGGAGCCTGGAACTCAAGTCTGGGGGTTCCCAGAGCACTTCCGAGGTGAGCCTCCTCACTCAAGGGTGCCACATAGAGGGGCAGGCCCAGTAGAGGGCCCTGTTGATTGAAAGCAAGGCTACAACTCATTGCTGAAGAAAGGGCAGGCAACACATAAAAAATATACACAAAGTTTTCTTTGGTGTCATCAAACCCCGTTAAGGGCAGGTCAGGACAGAGGTTCTATTAGAAGTGAAATCATGATTAACCTTAAAGATATACCACAGCCCCAACCCCGAGCCCAAGATAATATTTACTATGTAGAGCTCAAGAAATGAAGAATGGTTTTCATTAGCACAACCTGACTGGGTGGAACCGGCTGCAAAAAGATTAGACACTTCTTTCCACCAAGTTCCAGTCCTTCTGAGTCCTCCACCCGACACGCCGGTGGTGACAGTGCAGGGCTGCAGGCCTTTCTCCCCCAGCCCCTGCCCCTTCCCCTAGTCCTGCTTCCTTTAGTAACTATATATCTCTGTGTAACAACTGATTGCACATTTTGGGAAGGCCTTATATAAAATTATTGTGCTGAGCATGTATCTTTTACATCTTTGTACAAACGAACTTAACCCAGGTATATAGACTTTCAAACTGGGTAAAAGTCCTCTCTGTTACATTTACATGTATAATCACTACCCATCACAACAAAAAGCACGGAGCACACTAAGTTACCTTGATGAGCGCATACATTATCTCCTTTAATCCCCTCGACTCCATCACGTAGCTATCCTCACTCCCCCCTGAACACGGGAGGAACTGAGGCTGAGCGAGGCCGGCGACTCGGTTACAGACAACAGTGGGCGAGCTAAGATGCCCACCCACTTCTCCCTCAACTCCGCACCGATGCTTGTGCTAGTGCCTCTCCTACGTGTCAGTATATTGATACAACCTCATAAAGAATGTGTGATTTCCACTAAAAAAGTTAACTGCCAATCACAAATATTAAGTAATGAACCCAAATTCTCCCCTCGGTTCTCTCCTTAACCCTTTTGGTGAAGGATATTTTACTCAGAAACAAACAGAACCACCTGTCTGTAGAAAAGGCAAACAGACCAGAGGAGAAACGGGCTGCATGGAGAGCAAACGGATAATGAGTGCAAGAATTCATTAGGGCAGAAAAGACTCCACAGGTCATGTGGGCCCACAAGCGGAAATCGGCCAGGCAGTACTGTGAGGTGGGCAAGCAGCGGCAGGAGGCACACCTCAAAGGTGAGGGAGGACGGGCTGAGCTTCTCCACACTGGGCACGCGTCCACCAGGAAAACAGAATTCTCAGCAAGGAGGAGTGAAAGGAGTCGAGAGGACTGAAAACTAGAACGTGGCAGGAAAGAGCTGAAATTCTTTAGCCTGGAGGAGTGAGGCCTGCAGGGTCTCGAAGGACAAACTGTTACCTGGAGCAAGGTTTCCAGGAAATCCCCTCTTCTAAGAGTGGGACGAGATGGCTAGTAAAGCAATCTGGGTGCAGCCTTCACCTACTCGCCAAGCCAGTGACAATTTATTCCAGCACCAGGAGGAAGGGGAAATGCTCATTTAACTTAGTCTTTATAGCATATGCTCCCTGTTTGACAATAAAGTATAAAATACGGGTACCCTTGGCATAATTTTTAAGGCTATATTAGAAAAATAAGGAAAAATTCACAAGCAGTAAGAGCTGCCCCCCTCTCTGAAGATTCTGAGGGCTCTCTGATGTAGGGAGATTGATTACTGTGATGGCTGTTGAGTCTGAGGCCTGGTGACAGGGCCACGGTCTCTCAGAATCCCTTTAGTCCCATAACCCCACTGACAGTCCTTCCTGTGGGGTGAGGGGACTAAAGTGAGTACAGTTAACCTGTTGTATTAAACACTTGCAAGTTGCTAAGACAGTAGATCTTAAATCGTCTCACCACAAAAAAGAAATGGTAATCATGTGATGCGAGGTGATGGAGGTGCTAGGTAAAACTACCGTGGTAATTGTGCTGCGACATATCACTGTATCAAATCCACACATCGTATGCCTTAAACTTAGTGTTAGATGTCAGGTATACCTCAATAAAGCCGGACGGGGGAGGGAGAGAGGGAAGGGGAAGGAAGAAGAGAATGGAACATTCACACGCACGCAAATCCCTTCATCACATGGCACTGTACTCTTTTAAAGTCTCATTCCTGCCGGTGCCCATTTTCCGGTGCTGTTACCATCACTGCAGCCTCCAAAGGCCTGGCTACGAATGCTGCTGGAAATCAAACAAGCGTCGCGGTGCCAGCGACTGCCCGTGCCGTGTCTGCAGATATGGGCTGTGAGGCTGTTACCAGCGCCATGTCTTGACTGAGCTGTCCCACATTTGGCAGTTTCTGCTGCCCCGTCCTCTGGGACCTGGGTCCGCGTGCCCAGGGCCCTCGTCCTTGGAGTGCCGTCCTCCTGAGGACGGCTAGCTCCAGCATCAGCTGCTGCCAACCAGAAAGGCACCGAGTGTTCAAGTCCCATAGACCTGGGGGCACTCAAGGGCACACAGGTCCATCTCTCCATTTCCCACAGGTTAACGCTTCTATTTGAACAGCTGCTGTCTGCCAGGGGAAAACGCAGGTGTAAATCTGTGGACTTAATCTCTTTCTCAAATCACACAAAATGACATCTTTTTAGAAGCAATGGCTAGAACTGTGAAATTGAGAATATTCAAAATCTTAATCTGTGTAGAAAAGTTCACGCATCTTATGCACCCAGATGGGAGGAAAAGGGGCAGGGAGTGAGCTGCCTCTCCAGGACTGTTAGTGAGCTGGCACCCAGCGCATTGGTGAGTGATGGGCTAGGAGAGGCCTTACTCAGCCAGAGGCGTGAGTGGTCAACATGCGGGCACGCCTGGGAGACACGGCAGGTTCGGGTCCAGACCATGGCAATAAAGCAAGCTGTAATCTTTTGCTGCTGGAGGGTCTTTGCCTTGAATGTGCAAAAGCACGACATCTACGAAGGTCAACAAAACGAGGCATGCCTGCATGGCCAAGTGGCCTCCCAGCGTCTCCCCATCTCGATGGCCTGCCCTGGGCTGCTTAAAGGAGTGTCGGTGGCTTCACTCAGAGGACTCTCTGCTGCAGCGTGATGCAGGGGAGTCGTCACTGCCGGTCCCAACCCAACAACGCACGAAGACATGACCTCCGAACCTTATCTCCTGGCCCTACATGATGCAGGCCATCCAGTCGCTCACTCATTTACTGAGCTGCCAGTCAGTTAATGAGTAAATACCTGTTGAATGTATACGATGGGCCAGACACTCCCAGTGTGAGGGGGCTGACACTGAAAAAGACGCATTTCCCACCTCACGGAACTGCCATTCGGGGGGGGGTGGTGCAGGGGAGAAACCCCTTAGCCTCTCTGCATGGACTACCTGACAGTGAAGCGTGGGGAAGCAGACAGAGTAGGACGGAGGGCACGAGAAGGGGCCAGGGGGCCGTTTCTGACAGAGGCAGAGGCTTCCGCAGAGGCCCGACCAGATGAAGGGCGGAGTTTTAACTGGAACCGAACGCTTCCTCACTATATTACTACTTCTGTACAGAGCAGGGAGTTGGACGGAGTCTTCTAGAGACTTGAGAAGTACAAAGCAGGGTGTCTTTTCCGTATTAACGATGAGCTCTTCAAGCAGGATCAGGGTCAACAGACAACAAAAGGGTCAAAGGGAGAGAAAACTGGCCCAAAAGAGAGAAAGTAGGCTGGCCAAGTTCACGGCTTCTGCTGCAGGGCCCCGGGCTGAGGACTGGCTACCAGGCCACTGAGGAGTCCTGTCACCATGCAGGCCACCACGGCCACCCCTCCTTTCCGCAGCTCCCCTATGAGGACGGTGGGGTCTCTGTCTTAGAGGAAAAGCACTTCAACGGTCCAGCCGCCCCTGGTAGAAGGGGATATTTCGTTTGCACAAGCATGTGCAAAGAAGGAAAGCTTGCTACAAAAACACTTTCTTTTCACTCTTAAACAGACTACTCTGGTGACTGGTCACCAACAAATTGTGTTGGCTGGAGCCGTGGACAGTTTTGAATACTGAGTTACAGTGATTTGGCCACCAACTAAGTTACAATAAAAGCTAGCTCAGGATTCAGTCTCAAATTTCAGTTTTGAAAGGGCACACCACCATTTTGCAAGTAGATAACCCAGGAAGGACTTTCTCATCCATTTACAACAAACGACGGGAAAAGCACACCTGTGGCGGCTTCGCGAGACAGGCAGGGTAAACCCCCGACGAAGGAGGCAAACGTGTTTCTGCTGAAAGACCCTCCTTCAAGGACGTGGAAGGAGGGTAAAAGCAAGGCCCATAAAAGCAATCTGTCCTTTGGTTTTCAGTTCCCACACCTACCTTCTTCCTCTTCCTTCTCTCTTAGCTTTTAACCCAAATATTTGAACCTTGTAGAATGTAAGGTGACTGCTCTCATTTGCCTTTAATGCAAAAAAAAAAAAAAAAAGTTCATAAAGCGAAAACAAAACAAACCAGCCAACTAACCAACAACCCAGACCCGAGTTGCTGGAGCCGGCAAACTCATCAGCACTCTGACCTCTGGAGGTCTGCTGTCAGATTACAGACGTGCAATTCTATACAGATGGTCACAGATCACAGCTGATGAGGTAAGTTACAGGATTTAAAATTACAGCAAGTAGGAAGGAAAGGAACATAAATTACAGTCCATTTCCTTACAAGACCTCCAGCCACAGGCACAGCTATTATGAGTAAATCAGGAGAATCAATTTTAAAGCTGAGGCTGTCGCAAGTTTGCGCCTGGCAACGGCTTTGTACGCAATAACCTACAATCTAATTAACTTGGAAATAAATTATCCAATCTAAGCTACATTAAATTCTTTTTATAAACAGTTCAATAAATCGCCTAACTTCCTTCCTGCTATAAAAACGTCCCTGCCGTTGGACTCCTTGAACAGCACAGTGCAGATGACATGTGATGGTAGAACCACTCCAGACTGGGTTAAGTTGGTGCTATATATAATTAATATTGCACTTGATTTTTAATAGCATCATTATTTAACTTTATATTTTCAAGGCAATTTTTTTCAGTGATTGAAATGGACCTTTGAATGAAGAAAAAAAGAATCAATAATGAATTAACATGTGAGACACTGTATGGCTATTTTTCCCCAAAAGAAAATGGGCCAAACCCTTCTCTTATCCCTGAGCCCCAGATAGTTTAAATTCAAGACCCATGTTACTTTCATGTGACAGCTGATGAGAACTTCCGCAATGGTTAAGGCCACCAAGCCTCTTACATTCTAGGCACAGCGAAGATCAGAAGAATGAAGAAAACAGGGTCTTTGATGTCAAGAAAATCAGACAAGTAGAGAAGTGTGACAGATGCCAGAGGCATGAAGCACCCTGAGGTTAACAGAGAAGAAGCGTCGAAATCACCCGGCACATCTGGAAAAGGATGCGACTGATCTGGCCTGAACAAAGAGGATGGATTTCCCTAAGCTGAGATGGCAGGAAGGACATCTCCTGGAGCGGGAACAGCATGCCGCCAGGAAGGGCGCCCTGAGTCAGACAGAACGGTGGGCAATGCTCAACGTACTTGAGTGTTTCCGCACTCTAATTCACAAATATTCTAATAAACACAAAGGCCTTACTAACTCAGAAAGAGGCGAAAATTCCCATCCTCTCCTTGTCTTCCAGTTAGACTAGGGATACAAAGGTGGCATGAGGTTTGACTGGGAAAGGCACACAGCCTACCAGCTCAAAAACCAATAGGAAGAACTAAAGAAAGCACATGTTGATAACTGTCCTTCCGTCAATCCACTGAACACGTGTTTACTGAGCACCTACTATGTTCCAGGCAAGGCACAAGGCACCACTGTAAACAAGGCAACCTCTCCTTCAGTCCCAAATTTGCAGGGACTCCGATATCTATGTTTATTTTGCCCCACATCTTGGCCTCACGCCGATGGCCTCAACTTGACTCTATTTTAGCTCTTCCCTGGTCTGTTTCATCGCCCACAACTATTTCGCTTCTAAAACAGGAATCTGAATTTCCTATCCAACCACAACTTCCCATCCTGTTTTTACCACTTCCTCCTGTAAATGCCTCATCACGACTCCCCACTTCCCCGGCTACCTGCCCAGACTGCATGGCTGCCCCTTCCCATAATGTCCCTAGTGCTCCCTAAACTCCTTCTATTTGTTATTTCTTTATTTCTGTCTTTTGGCTGCATTAATCGTTCCCATTCCCAACATTAGGCAATCTGTACCATCTCCACCTCTAGTGCCTGCAGAGCAGGCATGGACAGCAATGACTCACTCTAAAATCACACTATCCAGCTTTGGCTTAATTTCCGCTTATTACCTTGAATGGCTCCTGTGTCCTGTTCCTATACACCAGTGCTTAGAGCTCAACATCAGCCACACGCAATATGTTTGCTGGGTACTTGAACAAGTGTTTATTCGCCCACAGAAGATACTGCATTGTCAAAAGATATATTTAAATCCTGTAACTCAATAACAAAAAATCAAATAATCCAATTAAAAAATTAACAAGGGTCTTAAATAGACATTTCTCCAAAGAAGCAGAAATGGCTGCCCAACAAGCACACGAAAAGATGCTCAACAACTAATCATCAGGGAAGTACAAATCAAAACCACGATGAGATACCACCTCACACCCATCAGGACAGTTACTGTCAAAAAACCAGAAAATAACCAGGGCTGGTGAGCATGTGGGAAAGATGAGACCCTGAGCACTGCTGGAGGGAATATAAAATGGGGCAGCTGCCATGAAAAACAGTATGGCTGTTCCTCAAAAAATCAGAAATAGAACTACCATATGATCCAGCAAATCTACTTCTGGGTATTTATCCAAAAGAACTGAAAGTAGTGTTTCAAACAGATATTTGTATATCCCTGGTCACAGCAGCCCTATCCGTAATAGCTAAGGGTGGAAGGAACCCAAATGTCCGTTGATGGATGAATGGACAAAATGTGATATAACTGTATCTATAGCTTGCTCGCTCTCATGTGCTTGCTCTCTCTCTCCCCCCCATCTATCGATCAATTGATCAAATCGATCGATCTATAAGATGGCATATTATTCGGCCTTAAAAAGGAAGAAAATTCTGACATGCTATAATGTGAATGAACTTTGAAGACATGATGCTAAGTGAAATAAGCCAGTCGCAAAAAGACAAACAGTATATGGTTGCACCTATATGAGGTATGTAGAACAGTCAAATTCATAGAAACGGAATGGCAGAGTTTCAGTTGTACAATATGAAAAGGTACTAGAGACTGGTTACAACACAATGGAATACACTTAACATTACTGAACTTACACTTAAAAATGGTTAGGATGATAAATTTTGTTACATGTCTTAACACATTAAAAAGGCTATATTTAAATAGTTAATGTTTGCGTCTAGTTACCAATTACCCAAATCTGGTATACCTGACTCTGATGAGCTGGGTAAGATTAGGACACAAGTCTCTAGTTTACCATCACCCCGCATCAATTGTCAACTCTGCCACCCCACTGAGAATTTTGTCCTCCTCTATGACTGACCCAGACCAGAAATGAACTAACTAGTCTAAAGATTTCTGGGACATAAAAACAAACAGAAAAGGGTCCACCTATGCATACTTTCTTAAAGACCTTTAAGCTTTTTAAACTTATTGTTTAACAATTACTTAGCTGAAATATAAAAGTACATTACTGGCATAACAAACATAGTATCAGAGAGAGTAAACAAAGATTCGGCATTCCCTCCTGCAAGTTTCTGATTTTTGCTTCAGACCAATGATAAACACCAGGTCCCTCTGCTTACTGTTCATTCACTTGACGGGACTATGGAATAAAGTGTTTTGGTTAAAAGGCAAACGTATCTTTCTCCCCATTCCTTCTGGTTTATGCCCCATAATTTAATTAGGTCCACAAGGATTAGACTCTGTCAGAGTATAACCCACTCACAAGTATTTAATGGAGGCCGGGCTTGCGAACACAGGGAGCCCAGCGAGTGCCTCACACGTGCCCTTACTTGCACAAGTGTGTCCAGCGTGAAGATGTGCTCCCCTCGGACGTTGTAGAACTTGACCATGGCACTCTTCAGGAGCGGGCCATTAGGAAGGTCACTCAGCTGGGTTTGCCGTTCCATGCCAGCGACTGCCAGGAGGTCTCCCTGCGTGCACCACTGGGCCACCACCTCTGAAATCACAAAGAAAAAATGGTCAGCCTGAAGATGTGACCCCCGCTCCCCAAACTTTCCCTTAAGTAGTTTAAAAAATCAAGACGCAGAGCAACCACAATGGTGGCTCTTCCCCTTTCTCTCATGAGGACATCAGCTACTCATTTCTCTGAAGATGATACGTACTAATAAAAACAGGCATTTATTACACAGAAAGGAGTTGCAGTCCCCCCAAAACATAACTAAATCAGGCAAAACCACATATGGCAAAGCTGGCTGGTAAATACCTATTTCCAATACCAGTATTCCGTACTGGGACTTACACAGCTCTGAGAGAGCAGGGAAGATGATAAAGCCTTTGACTGTGCGGCCTAAGTGCTTTTCCCATTGCTGTGCCTGCTGTCTCAGAGGTAACTTAGAGGTCATAAATGCTAAAAGTAAAAAGTGAATTAAGAGCAAAGCCTAAGTTTGTGCCCATTTGATTTCTGTGCACCACTGGGCAGGTAACGTACAGGTAAAGGACATATCTGCATCTGAACATCTGCCCTGACCTTTATCCAACATCTGATGATGTTGTGGGGCTTAGGAAAGAATATGAAACTTCTGCGAGGTGGTAGTGTTGTGTCCACACTGGAGATGTAATGTCACCTACAGCCAGTCAGTGCCTATAAAAAAAGGCTATGAATTGTACTAGTCCTAATAAGATTTACAGCATAGTAAAACCCTAAGACCATACGTGGCTTACACAGAGATCCCTGAAATCTGGAACTCGGTGGCCCATTCCACAGAGGCCGGACAGGAACGCATTTCAGAGCTAGGTCTAGAATTCGACAGCTCCTGAGCTCTAGCAAGTCCCACATGACCACGACACCCCTTATTCCCGTGCAGCACTGATGCTGACATTAACACCGGCCATTCTGAGGTCACCAAGCTCTTAACTTCCCTTGAAGACAGGACCGTGGCCCTGGGGACAAGATGGCTCTCCAGCCCCAGGGAAGCCGGAGCTTGCTCATCCAGTACCCACAGACAGGAACTGGAGAGACAGGGGAGCAGAGGGCTGAGTGGAATTACAGACAAACACGAAACGAAAAGCTCTACAACCTGAGATACTGAAAGCATCAATAAAAGGAGTTTTTTCCCTTTTTTCTTATGAATGCATATGAATAAAGTCGAGTACAAACCAGGAAGTGAAAAATAAGACTTAAATGCACATCCTGGTGAGTTAGATTTTTATAAGAAGCTAGAGGATGTGTGTGCACATCGAGTGTGCTCTGGATGGATACCTGCCCCTCGATCGCTCTGGGAAGAGCCCAGTCGTGCTAACAAAACCAAAATGACTTTCTCTGGATGGCACCTTTGGAACCACAGAGAAAGTCAAAAGGAGGAGCACCTAACACTAACAGGTAAAAACAACAACCAAAAAAATGGTATCCACCGCTATTTAGGGCAGAAATATCACTGCGATACTGCAGAAATGAAGATGGACAGCTCAACTCCCAAGGATCCCCAGTGGGGCCGCTTGGCCAGTGGGTAAGTGAAAACGTGTCTGCTTGTTTGATTGATTGATTTACCTTAGATTCTTTACATTTTGTCACATGGTGGCTTTTCTCAACAGAAAAGTGGGTTGTTGGCCCTGCAGGGCTGGCTTAGACACACGATCACTCAGAGGCTGCTCAGAGACGGGCCCTGAGCGCTCAGGGGGTTCTGTTTCCTAGGTGGGCACTCTCTGAGTTAAGCATGAACCCAAGCATTTACAAGCAAACATCCAGGATGTCTTTAATGCAGGTAAGGAACAGCATGAAGAGATAAAATGGAGTCACTGTGGCCAACTGGCTAGCGATGAGGAAACGGTTCTGTTCCTGCTTTAACCAGGCTGGGAACTTACACTTTTCACCTCTCCAGTCCTGTGTCACTGCCTGGACACATGTCAGACCCTCAGATGACCATCTGAATGACCTCAGGAAGAAACTGTTCGCTTGTCCAGCCCACTGGACATCTGAAGATTACCATCTTGGACCAAGCCAGGGGCTAAGAATACAGGACTGATTCTTCTCAAGAATCTGCTTTTTATAAGAACCTTAGCTTTTCTTTCTCCTGCCTAAAAACAGGACAAATTTGTAAATGTGTACCACCCTCACCAGAAAGGACATAAATTAATCACTGGAGACAACTTTAGACCCTTATTTGCCAAGATGGCACCAAAAGAATCTACATAACAAACGTCACTAAATGACCCTTAATTTCCATTAGCTCCCCATGCATTTTCCTTCCTCAATTTGCTGCCCCAGAAACTTAAGGCCCCTTTCTGTGGTTTTGTTGCCTCTAAAAAATGTACTGTCCTTTTGTTAATATGCTACATAAACCCAAGTTCTCAGCTCTACCCACTGCTTTGAGTTATTCATTTCTGAGTGCTTTTGTGGTAAGCATAATACATGTGTTAATAAACCTGTTTGTTTCTCTCTTGTCCATCTGTCTCCTGTCGGTCTAATTTACAAGGCCCCAGTTAGAGAACATCAGATGGGTAGAGGGAAAAGTTCCTCCTCCCCTACATCCTCGAGAAAGAGTAAAAGTCACAACAAAGGGTAAAAACCCTAAATAAAGTGAACCAACCCAACGTTAATTGTATGATAAAAAGAAGTCCCCAAATTTGAGATTCTCGGATTTTCGTCAAGGAGAACTTATTCAGAAAACATCTGCAAAGCAAACCAACCTCTCTACCCCCAACATACAAATCTGCAGTGAAGACGAAGTTAGATAGGTGGTGGGGAAGAGGTCGGGTCACAGGGACTGCACGCTAAATGACATTCTAGGTTCTTTGGCACATGACACGCATTATGGTGCTGATGATACACTGAAGAATTTCACGAGTCTCCTTTTTTCACTGGGAAAGTTCTCTGATGATACTTCTCTGAGGCAGTCACTGAGAGAGACTGAGTGGATCACACAGGATAGGAGTTAGGCTAAAATTCGAGTCGGAAACTGTCCCATGTGGGAGGGCTCCTTTGGGTCACCTCCCCCGCCAGCAGTCTGCGCCTGTCCCCTGCTGCAGGTTTGGTGGGACCGCGTGAGTGGCGTGGCCCCAGTGCCCCTAGTCTGGCCCCACAAAGGAATACCTCCAAGGAATCGCACGCAGCTCCACGGGCGGGCGAGGCAGCGACCATCAGAAAACCCCACCCCATAAAGAATAAAGAGGAACTAAGGGCTCATCGTGTTCTTTTCAGCCCTAATCAGATATTTAGTAGAGGACTTAGTTCAGGGTTCCGGAACTAGAGTTAGGTTCTGATGAAATTAAAAACCTTGGTTAAAAAGGTTTGAAGATAGAATTTTGGAAGGAAAAAAGTAAAGCTTGGATTATTAAACATATGGCAAGTTTATGATATCCATCCCTATATTTTAGCTCCACTAAAGGCAGAAAATTCAGAAAAATCCCAAGGAATTTAAGTTCATAACCACAAAAAATACTCACTCAACTCCTAACAGGGCCCATTTGCAGTGTAATGAGGAGCTGCTACATAGCTCTTGTCCCTCAGGAGTTTACAGGCTAAGTGATGCCTTCCAATTACAGCTCTGAAATGGCAAAATGGGACACCCAAAGAGGGAGCACAACTTGTTTCTAAAGACGTTCTCTCATTTCATGGCAGAATTAATAAGTGCTCTGTGGGGAGTGAGGGTGCGGGCACGCATGAGGCATTCCAGCCGACCTGCAGCTGGACACGTAGACTTGCTAATCTATTTCCCTGCGACTCCTGAATAATTCAGCGGCACATGGCCACGCCTCTGGTCTGATGGCCAGCTCCGAATGACAGCAGCAAGTTGAAGGGAAGGTTCTGGCATGCCCCTCCCATTCAGGTTACAGTGGTCTCCCTAACACTGGGGACCAGAGGGAGCCTGGGATTTTGTCCATTGTACCATTTGACTGAGGAGACAGAATTGTTTTTCAAAAAAACGCATCAGGGTCACATCACTGGTAGTATTCTCAAACTGCAAAATTCAGGACAGCCCAAATGCCTATGGACATGAATTTTCCCGAGAGAGCAGCATTTCACAACATATGAGGAAGGTACCAGCACCCGACTAGGCAGTCCGCTGACCTTCGCATCCATGCCTCAGTCTGGCAACTGCAGGGCCTCTGTAAGTCTGTTCAGGTCACGGTACTACGCAATAATCAGTTCCTTAATAAGCCTTAAAATGACAGGGTGTCCATGTAAATAGGTCTCGGGCATCCTCTGCTGCCTCAAGAACACCAAGTACTGCCTGCCCTCCACTACTGCGAGGCCACCGTGCCAGCCAGAACAAACGCTCTGTGTGTCCGAGAGAGGGCCGCTCTTGCTGTAGGCGGAGAAGAGCAGCAAAGCTGGCAGAGATACCTCCTCTAGGCGAGACTCGGCGGCGGCTACATTAGCAGAGGAGCGAACGTCGGTGGCCCTCACCACCAGCCTCCGTTAAGCTCGGAGGTCACTGCAGAGGCTGGAATCAGCAAGTGCTGGGTGTGCGACACCCGGCCCGGAAGGCTGACCTGTGGGCCTGGGGTCACACACAGCCTTCCGTACCTTTCAGCCCTGAGCGGATGACAGTAGGAGACAAGTCATCGTAGTTGTTCATTAAGCTGATGTCCCCCGAGGTGAAGCTGACGGTGAGTAGCGGCTTGATGTTTTGCACCGGGATGGGATACGCTGCTGGACCATCTGCGGGGACAGAAACGCTTAATTAAGAAGTGGCAATGAGCACACGACCCAATCCAGCGCACAGTGCTGCAGCCTTGCAGAGCGCACAGCGAATGGCCTGGGAATGAGCTCGCGCTCGGGGCTGGGGCGCTACCGAGCGAGGCAACGTCCCACACCACTCAGGACGCATGGGCTGGCGGGGACGGGGGTGCCAGAGAACTCTGGGACGATAGCAGGATGGGGACGGAACGCAGTGGGGGTCCTTGGGCTCTGTTGTGCGGTGGTGAAAATGTGTGTGAAAAGTTCATTAACCTGCGTGATGTTATGTATTTCTAGTGATGTGTAAACGTAAATTACTGGAATGTCATATAACATATATGTCATAACATATAACATATAAACATAATGGTAAGAAAAGGAATGAACATGTTTTCTTAATCCTGCTCTAAAATACTGAAGAAAATTGCTTTTCGACACTAAGTACTCTTTATTGAACGTTCTAGGACATGAGCAGCCACGGCGGCCAGCATGAGTGGTTTTACCAGAAGCGGTCCCAAATCCGAGGGAAGGCTGCGGCCGGGTGTGGCTCAGAGGGAATTCCACTACGTCCACAGGGTGATCAGCCTGAGGGAAAACCCTGCTTCGTAACGTCCAGCAGTACTCACTGGGCGTTAAGAAAGGAGCCATGACAAACCACATTCTGGATTCTTCCATGTGTTATTTCAAGAAGTAAATGTCAGTCCTCCCCTGGGCCAGGGTGAGTCAGGGCTCTCTTGCAAGGCTCCCCTGGGTGTCGCACCCTCGCCAAGCTCATCCCTGGCAGCCATCCAGGTGGGCTGACATCCGCGCTCGGCTCACGCCGATGCAGTCCAGCCCGCAGTGGGTCCCCAGTTATCGCTCTCCCTTGCTTCACCCAAAGATGCTGCAGGTGCCTACCTCTGTGCTCAAACTCCTCTGGCCACCAGGAAAGGCCTGCTCTATCTGAAAGGCACATCCCTGTCACTCCCAAATCGCCCCATTGCTCCTGAGAGGGGCAGCTGGTCAGAGCAGCACCAGGCACTGAATTCTGTCCCTAGACCTACTCTGGACTTGCTGCAGAACCCTGGTGTCTGGATCTTCTTTCATCCAATGACAAGTGGGGAAAAGGAAACCTGCATTCAATCTAGTTAGGTTCTGCGTAACAGCGTGCTGGCCCAGTGCTTTAAGAGGCGGACTTCATTACCATGAGGCTAACGACACAATCAACACTTCACTCGAGACTGAGTCCCACTTGGAAAGGGCCTGGTCACCCCACATGGACCTGTGGGTGCTGAGAACACGCTCCCTCAAGGCCACCGAACCTCAAACACTACCACTGGTCTAAGTTTTTTTTTTTGTGAACATCATCTTCTCCAACAATAAACACACACGCACAAATAAGTGTGCATACACATGTCCCGGGAGGCGTGACAGCATCATGTGGTGTTACAGAGGGACAGACAAAATGAGAGGACTCCCATCCCAGCAGGGCAGGTGCTAATGGGCGCTGGGGTGGGGGGGCGCTGAAAGATGTCCGCTGGACACACTGCAGTCACAGGAAAGAGCAGATTGTCTAGAGTGTGTAGACCACTGAGGGCACTCAGTATGCGGAGTGACCACAGCGGTCCGGCCTGGGGCAGAGGTCCTGCAGCGTGTGACCGCTTCTACTCAGGGAGTCAGTGCTGTCCACTGTTCATAATACAGTTTCCTTTTTTTAAAGGGACAGGTGCGGGGAATGGGATACTGGTGAAGAGCGGGCCCGAGGAGACCGGGGCCGTGCTGATGCCGGTGATGGCCGCACCAATGTCCAAGGCTTCGGCCTCACTGGGTCTCGCAAACATGTGAGGGTAGGACATGGTGTGCAGGGTGAAGGGAGCTGGAATCAATGCCAGCAAAGAAGAAACCACCTTTCATCACTGATCCAAATGTTTACAAAGGCGATGCCAACTAACTGGCTTTAACATCACTGCGAGGCTCACGGGGTGAGGCGGGGTGGCTGGCTGGGGCAAGCGTTCCTCTGAACTGAGAAAGGACGAGCGTCTGCGTGGGAAGCTAGGACTGTGGGTGTCCGGCAGACTTGCGGGCCTTCGCCATGGGCACACGAAAGCTGCGGCTTTCACAGTGTTAGAGACGCGGACGCAGTCCACTAACTTACTGGAACAGCACAGCATTTCTCTTCTCCTGCTCCCTTTATTCTCCCTGCTCCCCAGGGACACGGAAAGGGCCCTAAGTCTCACGTTATCCCTAGGAGAACGTAAGCAAATGACACTTCCTCAACCTGACCAGTGGAGTGAGAAAGGGGCGGCAGAGAAAAGACAGTCAAACCAGAACAGAGGGTAGTGGACGGGTCTTGCATTTTGGGCTGAGGCCTCTTCCCAGGAACGGTGCTGGGCCTTGGAGGACCTTTGCCCCTCCTCCTCTAGAGGGGCTCATCCCCTGGACACCCTCCTGTCCCCGCAGAGCAGCACGCTACCTTGGGGCGGGGAGTAGTCGTCCGAGTCGGTGTCGCTCTCGCTGCTGTCCTCCACCAGGAAGGCAGGGTAGTTCCAGGACATGCTGAGGATGCCATCGGCCTCGTGCAGCAGGACGTGGGCCAGCATCCTGCCGTGGCAGTCCATGACGATCACCTGCCCATCGGCCGTGCCGAACAGCACCTGCAAGCAAGGACAAGGACCACGCCGGTCAGGCAGGAAGGGCGGCACACCTCATCGCGTGAACTTGTTTAGAAGGACAACATGTGTTTAGAACTAAATACACAGACCAGGTAAGGAACCGAGGGGGTGCACAAAGCATTACGTAGTGATTTAGCTGGTTGTTACGGCAAGAATTTTAGTCTTCTAATACTGACATGTGACTAATAGAACAATAAATATTATGTCTTCTGGACATTTCAAATAACACCAGCAAATCACAGTTTCACTTTTTGTGGACTGTTTTGCTTTCTTGTTTTTTTTTGGGGGGGAGGGTGGAGGTGGAGGGTTAAGAAGAGGATAATATTCATTTATTTTTCTGGAAAATAAAGAAGTAGCAGAGTTTTGTTGTTAGGAATTTCTCAAATTTAGAAAAAAACTTAGGTGTATGTTAGAATAAATCAACTGTCTGTGTATGTTTCAAGAGAAAACACATTTTTCATATTTGGAAAAGATGCTCCTGAAACAGGTTGTCTAACGTTTTCACTGTGAATAAGGATGGTACTAATGTATGAATTAATAATTAATGTTACAATATATTAACGGAATTAATATATTCATTGAGTGCTGATTTTGTGCTAAGCACTATACTAAAAGCTTTTTACTTCATTAACTATCAAAATAATCCTAAGTACCCACAATGCTATAATGACATTCGGATAGGCTGAGGGCCTGTGTGCTGCAGGCTGTCCCCAGGGAATCCCCCTCATGTCCCAAGTGTGGGCGCACACACTGAGGACCGTGCCAGGGGACGTGGATGGGCACGGGGCAGAGCTAGCACACAGGCAGGGCAGAGGAAGGCTGCTGGGGGTTACCCCTCCATCGCAGCAGCACGAGAGCGTCTTGCAGCTGCTGGAAGCTCCCTGACAAGCGACGTCTTCTGGATGGATGTCCCCGAGGGGAGCCGTGGGGCCCGGTGAGCAGGACCTCCACAGGGAGCACGGCTGCGTTACCTTCTGCGCTGGGTAGCGGGCCCTGCAGTCTCTGCATCTGCTGCCATTAAAACTTTCCATCTTTTGTGTCTAATGAGATTTGTCTACCCCTGAGCAACTCACTGTGACAACCCAGCAAACTGTTTCCATTTCACCGAAGGTCAAGTAAGCTGACAGAGCTGTTAAGGGGTCAAGCCAGGGCCATCCAAGCAGAAAGGCCAGTATTTACACAAGGGGAAAGTTATTTAAGGCTGTTTACGTCTTTGCTTCTTTTTGCTTTTACGATTTTGACACTCAGTTTGGGGCACAGACTGTCCACGGCTATACTCCTGGAACCTCAAGGAGCCCCGGGTACGGCGGCCACACGATAAGCATTTGCTGTCAATGAATGAATTAATGTCAGTGACAATCAAAAGGCAACTTTAGGACATACATGCTCATGATTAAGAGAGATCAACTGCAAGGGGAAATATATTTCATTTGAATAATAATAAGCTCGCAGAATTTACAGAGCTGTTAGAATAAATCGATGTGCATCAAATATTTCTTTAAACACGATCTACTTTTTAATGACTGAAAAAAAAAAAAGGGGGGGGCGGGGCTAGAACAGTTTCCCCACTCAGGGATGGTGATGAATTTATTGGTGCATGCCACTTAAAGGGAAAACAGACAAAACGAACAGGAACACAACGAAAATCATTTTACAAAAAGTGGAGTTTTTGGCTGTCGACAAAGAAAGTAAGCATGCACGTCACGCCCACAAATAGCTCAGGGACTCGGGCAGAGGAATGGAGACCCCAGAGTGGGTCTGACCTGTTGCTCTGGAAAGGCGCATGCTGAATGTGTTGGTAAGCAGTTTTAGATGATGATAAATACGAAACATGACTTCCGGTAACTTTAACTGAAATGTATAATTTACATACTTCAGAAGAAAAAGCTGTGTCAGAACCTCACTGCACAGCGAATGTCCTGGGTGACAGCCCCGGGAGGCAGGCTTCCCCCTTTCCACGTGTGCACTCGTCTGTTCAACGTGCTCTGAAGAGCAGCTCTGTACCCCGGTGCTGGCTGAGGGGGGCCGCCTTATCACACACGACTTTTTATTTTTAATACCGATAGCTCATTAGCAGGCGACAGCAAATGATTCTTTTTCATGAGGACTCCAGATTAACGTACATCGATCCCAACGAGTTCCCTGGCCCCGCTTGCTGTGGGTTCTCACGTCACCCCACATCTCCCACTGGTGCAAGCATCACGACTCTCTATCTTTACCGTGTGATTATCTGATTTCTGTCTGACTCCCACGCAAGACTGTAAGCTTTTGAGGACGGACCACGTCTGCTCTGCTCGCCACATCCCCCCAGGGCCTGCCACATTAGATGACACGAGGCAGGAAGCATCTGTGACGGGAGGGAGGAAAGGCCTCTGCACTGAAGCCGTTTGAATAACACTACATTTTTCCATTTTAGAGAAACAGATACCAGACAACAGAACAGACACCTAACTTCCGAATAAAGGACCAGTGGCATGATGCGTTATCGGTGCTCGATAATGCACTAACGCAAAAAGAAGAAAGAATCAGGCCCCGAGCCGCCCCCGCCCCCAGTCACTTCCGGCCACGGCTCTCGTGGGAAGACAGTGCACTACTAAGATGGGAGAGAGTGAAAAAGAGCAGCACTCACGGTCCAGTTGTCAAGCGGTGATGGAGGAAGTTACTCTGTTCTGGAACAAGTACGTCACAGATAACTGCCAAACACTGATACGACATGAAATCAGATTTTTAAAAATCCGTTACGAGTTCTTTTCATGCCTAATTACTTCCAATGAGATAAGGCTTATGCGAGCCAAGGACGTCAAGAGAATAAGACAGACAAGTCTAATAATAATGAATACGCGCACAGGCAAATGCATCAGTCTCTGCCTCTTCTCCTCCCTAATTCTGGTGCTCGGGTACACTGGTGCCAGCTCCTCCTTCCCGGGCAGTCTCCTCATCTAGGCTTGGCCCTAGGCCCTCTCATCTCCTCTCTCTAGGAGATCACAGTCATGCCCACAGCTTTGAGGATCCCACTACGCTAGCTCCTCACCCAGGTCTCTCCCTGAGCTCTGGACTCACACATCCAGCTGTACCTCGGATATGCCAAAGGACCTGCAGAGTCAGCGTGGCCCCGATGAAATGCATGATCTTGTTCCTCCCCCAACCAACACACACACACCCAGGTCCTCTCCCAGCAAAGACGTGGCGGGTCTTTTATCTCCCCTGTCCGTAGGTGTCTGATACATAACACGCGCTCAGATGCCATATGTGAAAGTTTGGGGACCCACCCCATGGAATTAATGTCGCTCTAACCACAGACCCCGTAGCACTCAGAACTTCGCTGTTTTGCATGTCCATCTTTCCCGTTCAATCACGAGCTTCTCGAGGGTGAGTCTGCACCCAGCGTTCTCCCATGCTGCCCGTCACGACTGGACACTTGGTGACCGTTAGCAAATGAGTTTCTGCCCAAAGCTTTGGCCTTTGCCCAAGTTTTCCTACAGAGGGAGAACTTTAATTTTGTCTTTAAGCTATAAACCAATACTCAAATACTCCCACAAAATTGGCCTCCAAAACACTTTCGATTACATATTTTTCCTGCTGTTTCTTCTGTTGGGCTGCAGGCTTTGTGTGTGGGTGAGGGACAATGCCCTCGGTGACGTGGACACAAAGGACCAAACCAGCTGGCAGAAACCCAAGGGTCCTCGGGCTGTCTCTCCCTGACGGGCCTTTTTAACAACAATGAAATTTTGAAATGATTATGATATTCGTATATAATCTCTTCATTTCCATGTACTCCATTCTAAACTATTTTTAGATGTAATTATTTTGAAATATAACACAATTATTACCAGCAATTTAAAATGAACCAAGCCATAAACCAAAGGGGGTAGGAAGAGGATATAAAATCATTCAAAATTTATGTTTTGAAAGCGGTGATGCTATCTCATCAGTACCTTCATCTTTGGACAATGGTACCCATCTAAATTCTTGAATGAGACTAGATTTCAGCGGCGAAAATGCATGCGTCTATAAATGCTCACCTCTCTTGCGGTAGAGTTTAACTAGCAGTACTGGAACTGGTTCCAGAGGAACTAACTTTTTCCCCATTTGCTTTTGTGCCTTAAAGCTGAGAGAGCAGATAAAGTGATTATGAATTTCTGCTGAGCAACCTTGCCCCACTGGTGGCAAACGCCTAAATGTGCTGCTGAGGACGGGAATGAAGGGACAAACTGCGATGTCCCTTTGCTCTTTATCAGGAAACTTTTGTTCTGAGATCCAATGAAGTAAAACTTTTTTTTTTTTTTTAAAGACCTCCCTGTTGGGTTTTATAACACTAGCCTTAGAAGGCACTTTGAGGACAGATTTGAATATTTTGCAACTAAAGAAACAGAGCTACTAAAGTCAGAAAGACAGTTGTAGGAAAGAATTGTTCAACTGATTAAGACTTTTTTTTTTAATTTTTATTATTTATTATTATTTATACCTACAGCACCTGGTCTTCCCAGGTGGTCTCCCATCCAAGTACTAACCAGGCCCGACCCTGCTTAGCTTCTGAGATCAGACATGGGGCTTCTTCAGGTGGCAAGGCCATAGGCCATGGACCATGGTTCCACTGGGCGCGAACCCAGGACCTTCTGCGTATAAAGCAGATGTGCTAACTGCTACACTATGGAACCACATCCAACAGACCATTTTCTGGTTTAAAAAAAAAAAAAAAGAATTGGTTTCATAGTTAACTATAACGATCATGTCTAAAACAGATACTTTAAAGCTTATTGTGACAAATGTGAGAAAGACATCTCACCCAAAATATCTATAATAAACAATTTGTATCTTTGGCTAAATGTAATTCTGAATTTGTTTCATCTCTTCACTGCAGAAAAGATGCATATAAACTAACCCATAAAAATGAGAGACTATCCTATGTCTAAAGGTTTTCAGAGGAGATGGTCTATCTGCCTCATGCATCAAAGTTAATGTTAAACAATTCCCATTGCTAAAACATGCCTTCCCAACTCTTGCGGGGTCCGTTTTTAATTTTACTCACCCTTCTAAGATACCCACACATGATTTCTGGCAGTGGAGGGGAATGGTCTAACTACGGGGCTGATCAGCGTGCGCACTTAACTAGAATACCTCCAGAAGGCTACACGAGCAACTGGGAACACCAGTTACCTCAGGGGAACAGAGCTGGGTGGCCTGGGGACAGCGGCAGAAGGGGGCCTTCTCATCGTATACCCTTCTGAACATTCAGAATTTTGTACCACGTGAATATACTCTTAAAGATACATACTGAAGTACACTGATGAGGCAGAAAGAAACGTTTCAGGACCGTAACTCCAGCAGGTGTTGGGAGCAGGGTGAAATGCCCACTCCCCACGCAGTCCCTGGGGGTGGACGTGCACCTTGAACTTGGGTGGGAGATGCTAAGTGACTCTGGAAGCTGAGGAGACTGCATGGTGCATGGTCCAAACCTGCTGCGGAAACACCCTTTCCTTTGCAAAGAATTCAGGACTGGGAGTCAGCTGGGGGGGTCTCTTTCTATTCTAACTCCTAATTATTTTCGTAATTTTGAACTGACTGCCACCTCCCTGAGTGTTGGTATTCTCTGACAACCAAAAAATTCCTATTAGACGAGCTCTCAAATCCTTTCCTGTTTCAAAATGCCACGAATCTTTAATATATCTAAATATACTTCCCAATACTGAGAAACAATAATTCTCAGTAATTTCTGTGGCTACAGATAAACTTCTTCAACAAAAGGCCTGTAAGGAAATAATTTCCTGGTCTGAGAGTAAAAGGCATCTGGTGGAGGCAGACCCAACAGCACTTGTAACTGGTGTGGAGGATACAGAAAGCCAGACACTGGTCAGAGGTAAGGACAGATTTTAACCAGTAATAACTAGTCCAATAGGGAAGGGTAGAGCATGAACAAACTCAGCTGCCCTCTGTGCAGAGGTGGCTAGGCACCCTGAAGGAAGGATGAGGGAGTAGGGAGTGGGCAGGCCGGGCGGGGTTCAGGCAGAGCAGGGAGGTGGACAGTCACAAGAAGTGGGAGGCGGGGCTGACCACCTGGGTTTGCTAACTGGTGCTTGTCAAAGTTAGGGTGCTAGCCTCTCAGAGACTGGGAGACATGGGTCCGGGCTTTTAGGACTGGACAGTAAAGCCCTTTGGCAGCTTGAGCTTTCCAGGCAAGAACTTAAAGGGGGCTAGAGTTGTCATCATTAGTGATACAGCCTCGTCAACAGAACTGTGCTAATGTCTGTTCTCTCTCTCCCTCTCTCTCTCTCTTACTCACTCTCTCTCTCTCTTTGTATGTGTGCGTGTATTATTTGTGATGAGAATCTAGTTTTCTAGGTCAAAGCTGAGACCTGGTCAGGAAGAGGGCTCAACAGGGCTGCTTAGAATTTAGTTAGGAGTGTGTCACTGGTAGTGGCACACGTCACCTCCCTGCAATGTAACTCGAAGATGTATTTCAATGCCAAGGGCGAGGATCTCAGAGTAGCAATGCGTTCATGGTTCAGGACCACCATGAGGAACCCTGATAACCTCAATTTTATATAGTTCAGCCATCTGGACAAACGGTGTCATGCAGGGCTTCTGTGTCAAAAGCAAGGCCACTGAAACGCTGTGGTATTACTAAAGGTATGTGAAGAAAATATAACACTAAATTCACAAGTAACTGAATTTCTTTTTCTTGCCTAACTGCTCTGGCTAATATTTCCAGACCCCCTGCCCCAAACATATTCCATTTTTTTACTGCAGTAAGAACATAACGTGGTATCTATGCAAAACGTTAAGTGCACAGCACAGCACTACTAACGGCAGGCTCCGTGTCGCACAGCGAGGCTCCAGGAAAAACCGTCCTGCATAACTGAACAGCCACCCCCCCTGAACAGCGCTCCCTGCCACCCCGCCCCCATCCTGGGCGGCCACCCCCTACTCCCTTCTTTGCTGTACAAGTTTTCATTGTACGAGTCTCTCACCTTCTTGGTTAAGTATTTCATTATTTTTGATGCTATTATAAAATAAATTTTCTTAATTTCCTTTTCAGATAGTTTGCTGTAAAAAATATTTGTATATTGATTTTGTATCCTGCAGCTTTACTGAATTCATTTATTCTAACGTGTGTGTGTGTGTGTGTGTGTTGTGTGTGTGTGTGTGTGTGTAGTCTTTAGGGTTTTCCTTATATAAAACCATATCATTTGCAGATATTTTTATTTCTTTCTTTCCTATTTGATGCCATTTACTTCTTTTTCTTGCCTAACTGCTCTAAGATTTCCAGAACGAGGTTGAACAGAAGTGGAGAGAGCAGGCAAACTCATCTTGTTCCTGATCATAGAGGAAAAACTTTGTTTTTCACCCTTGAGCATGATATTAGCTGCGGAATTTTCATATATGACCTTAATTCCACTGAAGTCATTTCTTTCTATTCCTAGTTTGTTGAGAGTTTTTAATTACAACAGCGGTTTAGAATTTTGTCAAATGCTTTTGCTATAACTACTGAGATGACCGTGTGGTCTTATCTTATATTCTGCTAATTAATATCCCACTAATTCATTTTCACATGCTGAATATCCTTACATCGCAGGGATAAAACCCACTTGATTACTGTGTGTGACTCTTTTACTGTGAGGATGGATGCAGTCTGCTAGCACTTTGCAGAAGGCTTTTGTGCCCATGTTTATCAGGGACATTGGTAACTTTTTTTCTTACAGGGTCACTGGCTTCGGTATCAAGGTAATGCTGGACTCATAAAATAAACTTGGAAGTGTTCATTTCTCAAGTGTTTGGAAGAGATTGAGAAGAAAGGGTGTTAATTCTTTAAGCGTTTGGCAGAATTCTCCAGTGAAGCCATCTGGTCCTGACATTTTCTTTCTTCGGAGGTTTGTGATTACTAACTCAATCTCCTTACCAGTTATAGGTCTGTTCAGATTTTCTATTTCTTAATGATTCAGTCCTGGTAGGTTCTATTTTCTAAGAATTTATCTGTTTCTTCTAGACTATGTAATTAGTTGGCATGCAATTGTTCATAGCATTCTCTAAAAAATCCTTATTTCTGTGACATCAGTTGTGATGTCTTTTCCTTTATTTCTGATTTTAAAATTTGAGTCATTTCTCCTTTTATAGTTAGTTTAGCTAAAGATCTGTCAATTTTGTTGCTTGTCACAACTCTTAGTTTTGTTGATTTTTTTCTATTGTCTTTCTATTTTCCATTTCATTTTATTTCTGCCCTAAACTTTATTATTTCCTTCCTTCTGCTAACTTCAGACTATTTATTCTTTTCTATTTCCTTAAGTATACAGTTGGATTGTCTGAGATCGTTCTTCTTTTATATTGTAGGTATTTACCTCAATAAAGTCCCCCGTTTTGCTGTATCCCATGTTTTGGTACGCTGTGTTTTTGTTTTGTCTTAAAGTATTTTCTAATTTCCTTTGTGATTTCTCCTTTGACCTTTTGGTTAACTAAGAGTTCTTTCACTTCCGTATGTTGGTGAATGTTCCAGTATTCCTTTCACTATTCATTTCTAGCTTCATTCCACTGTGATTGAAAAAGGTACCTGACATGATTTCAATCTTCTTCAATTTGCTAATACTTGGTTTGTGACCCAACATGTGTTCCATCCTGGAGAATGTTCTTTGTGCACTTGAGAAGAATATGTATTCTGCTTCTGTTGGGGCAGTGTTCAATGTATCTGTTAAGTCTATTTGGTTCATACTGTTGTTAGAGTCCACTGGTCCTGTCTAGATGTTCTATCCATCTTTGAATGTGGAGTATTGAAGTCACCTACCAGTATCGTATTGCTTTGCATTTCTCCCTTCGATTCTGTTAATATTTGCTTTACATATTTAGCATTTTATATATTTAGGTGCTCTAATGTTATATGCACATACATGTATAATTAATTGTTATGCTTCCTGATGAATTGACACGTTTACCATTATATGTCTTTGTCTCTTGTGACAGTTTTTGACCGAAAGTCTATTTTGTCTGCTATAAATATAGGCACCTCTGCTCTCCTTTGGCTACAGCTTGCATGGAATACTTTTTTCCATCTCTTTATTTGCAGCCTACAGATGATCTTAAATCTAAAGGGTCTCTTGTAGGCAGCATATAGTTGGATCCTGTTTTTCTTTTTTAACCATTCAGCTACTGTGCAGCTTTGATTGGGGCGTTTAATTCATTTACATTGGAGGAATTATTGATAGGCAAGGTCTTACTATTGCTTTCTCGTTGATTGTTTCCTATCAGTCTCACAGTTCTTTGGCCCTTCTTTTCCTCTCTTGCTATCTTTGTGTTCCACTGATTGTTTTGTGTTCACATGCTTGGATTTCTTTCTCTTTCGTTTATCTTCTATAGGTATTTTCTTTGTGGTTACCATGTGGTTTCTTTGTGGTTACTAAAAAACAACTCAGAGTTACACTTGTCTACGTTAAACTCACAAAAACTTAATTTCAGTTGCACACAAACTACTCTTATCTCTTCCCCCTGACATTTTGTTGCTGATGTCACAATTTCTTTTTATACTGTGCATCCATTAATATAATTTTATAGTTACAGTTATTCTAATACTCTTGTTTTTAACTTTTAAACTAGAATTAAAAGTGATTTACATATCACTATCACAGTAACAAAGTATTCTGTATTTATATGTTTGCCTTTATCAGTGAATTTTTGTACTTCCATATGCTTTCATATTGTGGTTTAGCATCCTTTCATTTCAGCTTGAGGGCTCCCTTTAGCATTTCTTTAAAGCTAATGAACAATCTCAATTTTTATGTGTTTGGGAGTCTTTACCTCTCCATTTTCTTGAGAACAGTTTTGCTGGATATAGCATTCTTGGTTGGCATTTTTTTTCCCCATTCAGCACTATGAATATATGAGCACGCCCCTCTGGATTGCAAGGTTTCTAGTAAAAAATCTGCTGATAATCTTATGGAGAGGTTGTTTTGTATGAGACATTTTTTTTTTTTCTTGTGGCTTTAAAATTCTTTCTCTTTTGAAAATTGGATTACAATGTATGTATCTCAGTGTAAATTTCTTTGAGTTCATCTTCTTTTAGAGCTGCTGGGATTCCTGGATCTGGAGATCCATTTCCTCCTCCATCTTTGAGAACTTTTTAACTGATTTCTTTGAATGAGCTTTCTGCCCCTTTCTCTCTCTCTTCTCCTTCTGGGACTCCCAAATTCATCCACTTTATGGAGTCCCACAAGTCCCTTAAGCTTTGTTTACTCTATCTCACTTTTCCCTTTTTGCCCCTCTGACTGGATATTCCAATGACCTGTCTTCAAATGCATTCTTTCTTTTGCTTGATCTAATCTTATGCTGAAACTTTGTGGATTTTTCATGTTATTGTATTCTATAGTTGCATTATTTAATTGTTAAAAAATATATGCTGTCTCTACATCGAAATTCTCACTTTGTTGATGCATTGTTCTCCTGACCTCACTGAGCATCTTTCTGATTTTCACTTTGAATTCTCTGTCAGGTAGATCATATATCTCCATTTCATTGGAGTTATTTTCCAGAGACTGATCTTTACCTTTGTTTGGAACATATTTTCCTGTTTCTTTATATTCTTTGACTCTCTGTGGTGGTGTCTGTGTATTAGATAAAAAATGGCCACCTCTCCTAGTCTTCATAAACTAGCCTTTCATAAAAGAAGACCCTCACCAAACAGCTTCTCCAGAGATTCGGGGGCCTCTCAAACCAACATGCTAGTCCAAACCACTGCCATGGAGACAGGCCTCACGAAAAACCAAACCTGCCAACACCCTGATCTTGAACTTCCAGCCCCCAGAATGGTGAGAAATAAAAATCTGTCATTTAAGCCCCATAGCCTGTGGAATTGTTATGGAATTGTGTTATGGAAGCCAAGAAGACTTAGAGTTCTCACATACTCTATAAACTCCAGGTATGCTCACAGGCCCTTCTTGCAATTTAATGGAAGACAAATTTTAGCCTGAAATAAAACACATCACTTGAAAAATTAGCTATACATATAGATGAAATTAAGAACATGCCATGAAAAATAATTGTTTTTACAAAGTCCATCAAACTTAGCAACCTTCATAGTGGGATAACATGACATTATACACCCTTTAATGTGGTTCAGTATAAAGAACAGGATGTCACCTATAAAGTATTCCTACCAAAATTGTTTAATTTAGAGCTAACTTCCAGTTTATAGAAAACAGGAGGAGAAGTTAATGGATAGTATGAGTAAACAATAAGATGAATACAAAACGTGAGACATTCAACAAGGTAGTCACAGTGAACTCATTAGAAAGGCAGTGTCGCAAAAATTTTTCAAAAAGTGGAAATTCTTTTAAAGATGTAACAACCAACTGCTGTACAGGAACAAAACTGGATCCTGGTTCCAAATACCAAAAAGAAAAAATAAAGTCTATAAAACAAATTCTTTATAACAATTAGACAAATATAAAGATACCCTGAATAGAGATAATATCACTGCCAGTTTCTTAGGTGTGGTAATGCAGAACGACCTTATTCTTAGGACATGCATGGTAAATATTTAAGGGTGATATGCCAGGATGTCGACACCTTTCAAAAATAGTAGTACAAAAAATGTGTGTGTGCGAAGACAGAGGTAGGGAAGGAGGCAGGGTGGGGGAAGAGGAAGATGGCACAAATACGGCAAAATATCAGCTGTTAAATTTAAGGAAGGTATATTCTTTCAATTTTTTTGTAACATCTGAACACGTGTATAATAAAAAGTTGGGAAAGATTATCCCAAATGTCACCTCTAAACTATCTATATCAGGATGTGAAGGGAAGAATCCATGGATGGATACCTATAAGCTCCCGAAATTCTAAGTGAAGTCGCATGTATAATTACGTATGTATAATGTGCACGGTTTTCCAGGGAAAGAGTTCCCAATTTCCACATGACACTCAAAAGTCCATGACCCCCAAAGGGTATGTAAATCACCACTCTAGAATGAAGAAAATCCATGACAAATAAGAAAATAACTAGACTTCAAACTCAATGCTTATAAAACAGTACTGCTTGCATTTTTAAAAGTTAACGGAAATGGCCTAAAGTCCCATTATGATCAGAGCTATCTCAAAATATAAGAAAGCAGCTCACCGTGGAGGCTGTTGACCTCTACACTAAGGGCAAGTTGTCCAGGAGATGCGAAGAGACACGGTGGCCTCTCGCAGTCCATACCCTGAGACCTGGAGGTACTGCTTTAAACAGCAACTCTCAGGGGATCCTTGTAATGCAATGCTCAGGGCATTACGTTATAAACAGTAGTCTGTCTTCATATTCTTTCTTCATTAATAATTTACAAACCAAGAAAGAGCACGAAAGTGTGACAGACATGGAGGAAGCAATATTGTTTTTCCATGTCTTGACTCAAACCTGACCAACCAGTGTCCCAAACCTCTTCTCTCAGTATTAAGTTCCTCCGAGGCCCCTTGGCACATTTATGGCCTATTTTTTTAAAGACAGTGAGCACTTTCCTTGAAAATCCTATCCATTAGCCCTAAGTGTAGAACCTGTAAGGGCAACCATCAGAATGGAGGTTGTTGGCCAGGAGCCCAACCACCTGCCAACACTGCTCCCCGGTCTTGTGGGCGGGCCTAAGGAGTGAAGTCCCAGTGCCTGGCTTGGAAGCGGCCACCCATCTCCACTGCCACGCCGACGACACCATGCTGCCTGCTGCCTCAGCGCCTTGTCCAGGACACAGCACAGGCCCCTTGCACCTCGAAGGCAGGTGCCAAGTCGGACACACTGTGCCTCCAGCATCTCTGGGTCCGGTGCCTGTCAGGCTTCAGGCGTGCATGCACTACGCGGGGGACACCGGCTGCAACGGCTCATCAGGGAGACTGTGACATGAGCTTCATGAGTCCCATCACTCTAGGCGAGGGAAGAATGTGAAGTCACGACTTCCACTTCAATATTTTTAAGTGATTTCGCATCTGTTCACTCATTTGGTCATTACAAAAGCCCTGGGAATTAGGCAGGAAACAATTCACTCCCTTGTCGCAGAGGAAAGAACCGCACGGAGAAGTTAAGTGCTGTGCAAGGTCACTTGATGGACCGCCGGAGACTAGGGGCGGCAAAAACCTACAAAAATGGAGCGCTATGATACATAAATCCAGATGCTTCTTCGTACAGACATGCACAAGCTGCTGGATAACTAGAGGCTTTTGAGGGAGGGCGAGGGAAGAAATCTGGAGTTAAGAGCATCTTTTTATAATTCTCGTAATACTAATTTTGAGAAGAAAGAGAAAAAATACTGTTTTTAGTTGAAAATAATGGGAACATGAAACATATATTGACTAGAGGAAAGCAATTCAGTAAAAAAGAGTTACTCAATATCTAATTCTACTAGGTTATTACATATTACTTTATCATAAAAGTAGATCAGGCACATTAAAGAAAATTTTGAAATTAGGTTTTGAAAATGACTGAGAGGCTCATCACCATGAGATAACGACCGACTCGTGGCGTTCTGATCCGTGTCCTTCCAGCCGTTCTGTGATGTGGTCCGCGCACCACATACACCGCTTCACACCCTGGCTTTCCCCCTCCCCTTCGCATCAGGAGCGCGCTTCCAGATCACTACACCGTCCTCGTAACCGCGATCCATAACTGGCTGAACTACTGTGTAACGCTTCACGCAGTTACCTCGCAGTTTGCTTAGCCATTCTATTTTTAGACAGGTAGGCCCTTGCCAAGTTTTACTATCACAAATAATGATTTAATGAACAACTGCTAGTCCCTTTCTTTTAGATAAATTCCAAAGTATATTACCAGGTCAAAGTGAATGTTAATTTTTAAGACTTCTGACATAACTCTACACCAAATTGCTCCCTCAAGGGTCTAATATGCATTATTACCAGCACTGAACGAGAATGCTCATTTGATTGTACTCTCCTCAGTAATCAGTAAAATCATCTGTATTGGCTTATTACTCTTTTTTGCTAATAAGTGAAAATATATCCTTATTATGCTATTTTACATTCCCCTGGAGAATGAATACTTTCCTACCATACGATTACTGACTAGTTGACCTTTTTTTGTACATTATTATTATGTCCTTTATCCATTTATCAATTGGCTATGTAAATTTAAAACTAAATTTGTACAAACATTTTCTACAATTAAAATGTTAACTTATTGTTTACCATATTGGTAGGAAATATTATTTCGTTAGCATAGTCTTTACTTCAAATTTTTGTTGTAAGTTTTACCTGGGCATTGTCATAGTTTTTTTCCTTTGTGCTTCTTTAAGAGGCTTTGCCGCCAGCTTCCAGTCCCCTCCCTTTCTTCCCTGTGTGACAGTATTTAACTCATTTCCTCCTCAGCTCTCATGGTTTTAACTACACAGCCATATTCAAGAGGCCTTACCTGCTGGTCATCGGGAGTCCATATGCCACATGTGATCTGACTTTCCAAGTTGATCTCAGATGACCAGTGTCTTTGTCCACTGACAGAACCGACCAGGACAAACCCATCTCGATACGAAATTAGCGCTTGAGTTCCATCGTGGCTCCACGTGAAATCACTCACCTTTGAGACACAGACACAAAAGGGGTCAATTTGTAATCTGAAAGGGAAAGCACATTTAAAGAGACTAGATACAGTCATCTGAGATCGAGATGCCTTTAAAGAGAATAAAATATATTTGTGTATTATAACGACATTATACAATATAAAACACAATACTGCAAAGCATGAGTCCATGTAGTGCTAAGTGCTTTACACACACTAACAAACCTTGTAAAACCATCTGTGAGAGGTATTATCATGCTCATTTACAGAGAAAATAGGCACAGAGGGCGTAAGTAACGTCTCGGTCACACACAGCTGGCAAATGGTAGAGCTGAGAATAATCCTAGAGTGTGTAGCTCCACCAACCTTGCTTCTAGCCATTGTTCTAAGTTCTCACACTTATGTCCTCACACTAACAGTCTTCATCAGTGTCTCTTGGTCACTTATCAAAATAGTAAAGCTCTGTTTCTTGTCAGTCTTGCTAACAATATTTCCTCAATAAAGATGAAAAATAAATTCTAACTGGAAAACACACTTGGGTGTTGAGTTTTCTCAAATGCATTTATTACATCTATTCAAATGACCATATCTTTTTTCTCTTTTAATAGTGTAGTGAATTGCTTCTATGAATTTCCCAATATTATACTGTCCTTGCATACCTAGAAGTAGCCCAACCTGGAAGTGAAGTATTGTCTTTTACACACACAGTTGAAGTTGATTTGCTAACGTGTTAAAAACGTCTACATCTGTATTCATGGGTAAAACAGACCTATGATTTCCTATTTGTAACGTCTCTGCCTGGATTTCTCAGGGTTATATTGACCTTGCAGATGAATTTTTTTCCCACTACCTGGAAGAGTCTATATAAACTGGGATGACCTGTGGCTTGAAAGTTTGGTAGAACGGGCTTGTGAAACTGTCTGCCTCTGCATTGTTTTACGGGGAGATTTTAAACCACTCATAGCTGTGGCAGCAGTCGGCTTTCAAGCTTTTTATTTCTTCTTAATTCTATTAACAATTTTTAAAGGAATTTGTCCAGTTCAGATGAGTTTTCAAAATTATTGTCAAGTAATTGTTGGCTGTATTATTAACCTTTTAAAATCCAACTTAACTGAAGTATAATTTGCATACGATAAATGAAAGCTTCCCTCGACAGTCAACCCCCTACCCTCACTCTCGGTCCGAGGTAACCAGTGACCTGATTTCTGTCATTCGTCACTTGTCTCAGAATTGCACATGAATGGAATCATATAGTATGTTTACTTTTGTGTATGATTGCTTTTACTCAGTATAATGGTTGTGAGGGTATTTTGATATTTTGTATGCATTCCTTTTTATAGATGAGTAATATTTCATTGTATAAATACACGATTTATCGACCCAAATTGCTGGACACTTAGGTTGTTCCTAGTAGTTGGCTATTATAAAACTGCTATACACAATCACGTGCAAGACCTGTAGACACATGGCTGCCTTCCTTCTGAGTAAACAAATACCCAGGAGTGGAATCATTGCTGGGTCATACTGTAAGTGTATATTTAACTGCGTAAGAAATGACCAAACTGTTTCCAAAGCAGTTGTACCACTTATGCTCCCATGAGCAGGCCGTGAGAGCACTGAGAGGTCCGCATCCTACCAACACATGGTGGTATCGGCCTATTCTGCCACAGCTATTTTAGCAGATATGCAGCGATATGACCTGGTGCCTTCAATTTGCATCTCTCTCATGACTAGTATGTGGAGCATGATTTCATGTGCTTACTGATCATTTGCGCATCATCTTTGGGGACCGCTGTGCTCAAATCCCTTACCTATTCACATACATGTATTATTCATAGTCACCTATTCATATGTATTGAGAAGTCAGCTTTCTTATTGTTCTAAAAACTCTAGATACAATCCTTTATCAGATAGGTGTGCTGCAAATAATTTTTTCCACTCTGTGACTTGCCTTTTCATTTTCTTAATGGTATCTTTCCAAGAGTGAAAGTTTTAAATTTTGATGAAGTCCAGTATCAATTTTTTTCTGTTATGGTTCATGCGTTTTGTGTCTAATACAAGGAATTTTTACCTGACCCGGCATTGAAAATCCAAGGTTTCCAGAAGTTTAGCTTTGACATTCATGTCTATGATGCACTTAGGGTTAGTTCTGGACACAAACCTGGTTCAAATTCTGGCTCTCACACCTATGAACTTTCTTGAGCAAGTTACCAAACCTCCCTGACCTGAGTTTTTTCCCATTAACTGAGAATATCATCTTCCGAACAGGATTCCTATGGAGACAAAGAGATAACAGACGCGAAGGCCGAGCACTGAGTGACATCCCCAGCTCCCCTTCACCTTCTTTCTCTGAGTGACGCTTTAAACACCTCCTGCCACGCAACTGAGGACATGTCTCACCTGACTACTATGCGTTTTTAAAGAAAAGAGTTCACGCTTGGTGGATAGAATTTCAGTACTTTAGAGACCCTTAATGGTAAATTCAGAGAAGGCTCCACTTTGCAGAAGGCCAGGGAGAGCTGCTGCTTCGAGACGGAAGCCAGTCTTTAGTGATGACATCATGGCGACTATTTCCGGGAGGGTGGGTGCTGTGCTTGGGGCCTCTGAGGTATTTGCACCTCGTAATTCCACAGACACTATGACACCATGTGGCGACAACTGCTGTGTGCAGATAGTGCTATAAGCACTTTGCATATCTGGAGATGAGCAAACCGAGGCGCAGAGAAGCATGCCCCGTTTAGAAGCCAGACAGCGAGATTCTTGGCCTGTGTGGCCTGACTCAAGGTCGTGGAGACTCCCACACCTACAGCTCTATTTAGGAGGCTAATTAGTAGTCAGAGGGCAGGGTCCACCTCTTCCTTTCTCACTCTATAGAGGTATACACACAGGAAATGGCTAAGACCTTTTCAGAGTCAGTCAACATTTACGCCACCAAAAAATAAATAACTCACAAAGAAAGAAAATCCTGTTTTTACCCAGAGGTAGATCTGCCTTCTGTGATGACATCTCACCAAGATCCTCAGTCTGCTAATAATATCTGCACTCCTTGCAATTTCATGTCGCTTCCCTGGTCTGTATCTTTCAAACTTGGGGAGCTCAGAGCTTATTGAAGCAACAGATGGGAGAGGGGAAGGTGAGATCCTTTCCTTAGACATGTATAGCGGCAGCCGCAGGCAAACCATCCTTGGAGAGTAAAATGGTCTAAGAAACCCCTCATCAGGAAAGGACTCGAGGTCTCGGTTCTGAAGCCACAGCTCTGTTAAACCCCTGGGATGGGACACGTGTCCTTAAGCACGGGAGCAGAGGTCCTCCGAGCAGCCTACCCTCATGTGGGAGGAAGAGCAGAGCTGGCCCACGAGCTGGAAGGATGGGTGAAGCTCAGCTCAGCGGGGCGTCCCTGGAGCAGCTGGTTTCCTGGGAGTGGAGACAGGTTTGTACCAGAAAGGAAGAGCTGGAGGTGACAATGGGGGGCCAATCTAACTGAAACCTGATAGAAGAAAGCGTCGAAAACTCAGCGTGGTGAGCAGGTTGTGAGAAGCAGCCATGTGGAGTTCCCGTGTGCGACACAGCGAAAGCCTGCGACACAGGGAAAATACCTTTTGAAAGGGAGCAAAAAAGGGATGTGCCAGAAGCACTTCGGAGGATCCAAATTTAACAAGTAATCACAACACTGAATGGTAAAAAATGATTTCACAGATTTAATTAAAGCTTAAAACTCGGAGAGTTCTCGCAACGGCAGCACAAAGAGAAGGGAGTGTGATCTTTCTCTTTTTATCTCGTGAAAACTCACGAGGAAAGACGAGCAGGGTTCTGGTTTCACTTATTTCTCCTCCACCTACTGGAAAGTCTTCATGTGCCCGGAACACACGGTCTGCCTTGTCTCCGGCAGACTTTCCTGCCCACTCACCTGAGCCCCTCGGTCGTTGACCAGTTCCACGGACCATCTTCCTTCATACTGAATCCACACGAATATCCCTCCGTCTGCGTCACACGTGGCCAGCTTCTGGTATGGCTCGTTCCATCTGACCAGCACGACCTGAAAACAACCAAGAAGATATTTACTGCAGGGAATAAACCAGTGGGCTAGGGTTATACCTACAAAGAGATCAAACTTCAGAACCAAACGGAACGCATGGTCAAGAAAAGACCAGTGGAGGATGTGGGGATTAATGGTGGGGGACAGAGCACGGCCCACACATGGCAGCGTCACAGGGAACCAGACTCACAAACAGAGGACATCTGAGCAAATGGTAAACTGTAACGTGAAAATGCCAGCTGCTATACACACAGAGAAGGCCCCGAGCCCATCTGTACCCTGCCTTGCCTCTCACAAGTGCAAGGACCTCTCATCTGACAGTCCTGAATGATGGGAAAACAAGTTTCACAGGATCTACTGTGTATTTGAATCAGGGTGTTATTTACTTAGTACAGAAAAAGGAAAGGGCGGGGACTATTTATTTCATTTTCCTCCCAAAGTGAAATTTTCTATAACTTTTCTAGACTCTATTTCCAAATAGTTCAGTATCTAAACATGGCCAGCTTGGAAAACAAACACTTAAAATACCTAAGTTGTTTAGACTTTATCACAGAGGACATACAAAGAAATTATAAGTTTCAAAATGTGATTACGAAAGCAATTTTTTTTCAATTTCATTCATTCATTCATTCATTCATTCATTATTTATGTCTTTTGTGTCTGGCTTTTAAAATTTATTTTTTTTTTTTTCAAAAGCAATTTTTAAATGTGAAAAAATATGAACCAGATAATCACTTTCGCGTTTTTCAACTATGACTCCCTCGTATAACAGCTGGGCCCCCTAGTAGGTGGCTTGGGATGAGGTAAATGCCTGAGGAATGTCGTCGCAGAGTCCAGTAAACCCTGTAAGGACGCAGGGCTTTGAAGTGATCCCAGGAGCTACAAAACCAACACCCCACGTTGGCTGTGGTGAATGTTCCCCGAGATGGTGATCGGTGGAATTCGTTCTTTCAGTCAGTCATCTGGGTTGTCCTGATTTGATTCGTGCTGTGTGGTCCTGTGACTATTACGGAGTTGGAGAGGACCGGGCCCTGCTCTTGGTAAAAGGTGACCCAGGAGCCGGAACATGCATAGATACGGTGGACGTATACGACGTGAATCCGTCAAGCCAGGACTGTCCCAACCAGCAAGAGCACACCTGCAATTTATGAGAAGGACTTGAATCCCGTCTTCTAGGACTTCATGACTCATAAACGGATAACCCTTGAGAACATGTGGCACCTTTGTAAATGGTCTCCAAATCCTAACTTGACACCTGACCCTTGAACAACACAGGGACTAAGGACACTGATCCCCTGTACAGTCAAAAATCTGCCTACAACTTCTGACTCCTCCAAAACTTAACTACAGCCGTCCCTCAGTATCCATGGTGGGTCGGTTTTAGGACCCCTGTGAAAATGAAAACCCGCAGATGCTCAAGTCCCTATAAGGAATGGCACAGATCAATGCTTAGAGTCCGCCCTTCACATCCATGGCTGGTTGAGTCTATGGATGCAAACCCTGGGGATACGGAGGGCTGACTGTATAGTTATTGAAAAAATCCACATATAAGCGGACCTATGCAGTTCAAACCCATCTTGTTCAAGGGTCAGCTGTATTCTAAAACAGCACGTGGGGCCCATGACAGATTTTAGGGCCCTCCAAGATGCCAAGACCTGTCCTCAAGCCCATTTGTGTCCGAAACATAGACCAATACAGATGCCCTGTCCTTTCTCAGAGTTGTACCGTGGGTACATCTGATTTTAGGTTTTTATGTTTGTTTTCAAGGCGCCAGAGGGGGAACAACCCCCAGCCTTGGTCTGCCACGCTTGGTGGCATTACCATTAGTGTTAAGATGCATAATAGAATCTGCAAATTTTCCTAGAGGAAATTATGACCTACTTAAAATGTTAAGTATACTGTAAATCTTTTTTAAAACTCTGCAAACATCAAAGAGAGCTGTGTGGTTGCAATCTTGAAATGTGGCAATCACGAGTCAAATTAAGTCTAATCTATTTTGATGGCTCCCACACCAAAGGCAACTCTCACAGATCTGGACACAGACCATTCCCAGCAGCCCTATCCAACTGTGTCCCTCTGCTGAGACCTCGTGCCTCACTGTCACAGACCTGCAGGTGCAGCGCTGACACCTCCCACTGGAACTACCGGTGTACGTGCACTGTCCCGAGCCGTGCTGCCTGAGGAAGGGACAGAGGCACGCTCGTCTCTGAATTCTGACACGTGGTAATTTTTAAATGTATTGTGCCAGACGGTAATGTGTAATTAGAAGTTATGATCATTATTCAGTTACATCTTTGAACTATAAAATATTATTGAAAACTATTTCAAGCATTATTTTCAACTCCCAAAGGCATTTTAATAACTGCTAATGGTGATGCCTGCCTATGACAGATTAGTAGGTGTTGAAGACAGACGTTACGACATCTTTTCCCCGTAGAGTTCAGTTCACTAAATGGACATAATCTAGTGCTCTCTCTGCAATCAGAGAGGACCCTCAACGCTGGTGGATGTGGGCGGGAAACAAGTCCAGATTCATTGTTTTTAAGTCTAGGTTTTTAAATTCTCTATTTAAATTACTGATTTAATATTTTAAAACAGTAAAACCAATACTTACAATGAAAGTCTTTAAATGCATAATATAATTAATATATCATAATTAATATATCATAAAATTTAGAATTTCCATATGCTCAATAAAAGCCAACTTTATCACATTCTTTCAGACCAGTTATGATTTGGCCCAAGCCATGCGATCTGCAAAAGTGCACATGGCTACAATTTGGTCCCTAAAGCCACCTATGCGTCCTGTAGGCCCACAATTACTAATGAATTCAGAATGGCTGCCACAGGACGGAATATGACCAATAACACAATACTCATCACTGATCAGTTTTTAAATTATTTCCTTAACACAGTGAACATCCACCTACTATGCCCTTCCTTATAAAATAGTATTTGATGACAAGGTGTCTTATTTGGAGGCACAGAGGTCAGTCACATTTTCTATACTTTCACCATTTTTCTTTAACATCCATCGCCAGGGATGGCTGCTTATTTAGTTCACGTCAACAATTAAGCCCCTATTCTCCATGAAAGCTGCCGGCGCTGTCACAGCGTGGCACAGATGTGAAAGGGCAGAGGCAAGACACATTTTGCAGTTATTTCCAACGTTAACGATGTCTTTGTCTCAGGAGAACGCGGTGGTAGTTGTTGGATAAACAGAAAGTTCAGACTCAATGTCCTCCTTCGGGATTCCTGATCAGTCGAGATGGAGCAGTATACGGAAGCGCGGTCCCCACTCCCACACTTCTTTGCTGTGAGTTCTAACTGGTGCAACTGAATAGGTGGGTAGCTCCCCAGAATTAGAGAAAGAAACCTTTCCAATGATTCTCAGTTTAAAAATAAAGTCGAGCCGCCAGTGCTGTCACCCTGGATTAGCAGTCTCATTTCCTCCCTGTCTGCAGCTCGGAGCTGCTGCCTTATCTCGCGGCGGCTTATTTCCTGTTCTCCGAGTCCTTCCAGACTGCCTGGCGATGCTGGGGCATGCCAGAGTGCTGAGGAATTACCCAGCGGCCGGCCAGCTGGGTTCTCAGCCGCCCAGATTATGTGGCAGGGCGCCAAGCATCTGTGTGGGCATTCTAAGGCAGGACTTTCCTTCCCTTTTAAAGGAAAATGGGGCTCAGGTTTACACTGGGCACAAAAGAACCTCAGCATTTAGGGTGTTAGCGGAAGTGCATGTTTTACCATAAAGACTGAGGATAAGCTAAGCTTTGACCTGGGTCTTTGATTATTCAAAAAAAAAAAAAAAAGTTAGCCTGTTACCCTTTCTGATAAGATGTTCTAACGTTTTACAGTTATCGTTATCAATAAATATTTCAGGACAATTAAAAGTACAGAAATCTACACTAAAAATGTAGAGCAGGTCTGCTGGAAGTTGAAAGGGCTGTATTCTAATGCCCTAAATACATCACTTCACTCCTGGCACCTAGAACTATTTTTGGGAGAATAAAACAGTCAGTTAACCCAACTCAAGGATGGTGAAAAAGATGAACTCTTTTCTGGCAAGAATCCTTCAAATAGTGTTGATAAATACGAATATCATTTATATTTTATAAAAATCTATAGGAACCCACTTCATTAAACAACCAGTATCACCAATATTCAGAAATACTTTTCTCAACCTAAAGAGAGTGTAATTCAAAGGAATGCTAAATACCAACAGATCAAGTAATAAATCCCCATAAACAACTATTAACACTCCGTTCTTCCTATTCTGTAATTTATTAAGTAAAACAGCAATAACTTCAACTGTACAAGAAAAACGAGAATGGGTGCCAGCCTAATTTTAGATACATTTAGTCATTTAGACAAAGAGCCAAGAGCATCTTAAAGTAGAGGCTGGAAGAACTTCACCGCGGGCAGCGGATTCCAGACCGCGCCGGCCCGCAGGAAGGGCCCGCGAAGCGGCGGCCCTGGCTCAGGACCCGGGCCCTGGCCTGCCCTCGGCGCTCACCAGCGGCGCGGCAGCGGGCAGCCTGCTGGCCCGCTCGGTGCCCGTCCCCGTCTGCCGGTGGGTGGCGGCGGCGCATCCCACTAGACTCGCCGTGAGGGGCGTGGGAAAGGGCCTTCCGGTGCCAGGCGCACGCACACGCTCGGCCGGCGCTCCGAAACGCTCGTTCGGGCGCCGGAACTGCCAGGACGAGAGTCCGTCCCGCGCGGCGTTTGCGCGAGCGGTTTTGTCCTCTGCAATGTAAGATAAATGGTTCGAAAGTCTGTCCCTCTTTCCAGACCCACCTCCTGCCACTTGCACCCCACCTGACCAGTTGTACCTTAAAAATCGATGCCCTCCGCCATACTTCCTGCCACCCTCTCTGCCTGGAACACTCAGCTGTCCCCCGGCACCTGGTAATGAAGGCTTCCCTGATGGCCCATTACCACGGCAGGCTCTTTCCAGTTGTGGCACACGCGTTCATGCCCTGCACTGACTCCCCCAAACGTCTGTGCCCCTCACCAGCGTGACTTTTCCACGCTTCTGTTCCCAGGCCCGGCACTATGCCAGGCACAAAGCAGGCGCTCCACGGGCCTTTCTCAACCGAACGGTTCGTGAAGGAACAATTAATCACATCTCTGGAGAACGTTATGCTATTCTCTCTCTACGGCAAGATTTTAGAATCGGTTCAAATGAGGTTTTTTTGGGCGGTGGGAGGGGTGGTAACAGCTTTACTGAGACAGAATTCACATGCACCCATTGAAAGGGCACAATTCAATGATCTACAGGCTACCTCTTCACAGAGCTCTGCAACCATCACATTAAGTCTTAGAACACCCTCTTCAACCCCAACATTCCCTCGAACCCTAGGCAATCTCTAATCTTCCTGTCTCTATGGATTTGCCTTTTCTGTTTATTTCACACAAATGAAATCACACAATATGTGGCCTTCTGTGCCTAGCTTCTTTCATTCAGCATGCTTTCAAGACTTATCCACACAGCGTGTCTCAGCATCAGTACTTCCTTCCTTTATATGGGCAAATAACGTTCCATCGTACGGATGCACCACATTTGGTTAATACATTCAGTTGACAAACATTTGGGTTGTTTCCCTCTTCTGGCTGTTATAAATAACGCCGCTATGAACATTTGTGTATGAGTTTTTGTGTGACATAGGTTTTCATTTTCTTGGGTATACGCCTACGGGCAGAGCTTCTGGGTCGAATGGTGACTGCATGTTTAACTATTTAAGGGGCTGCTGGACTGTGTTCCAGATGACTGCGCCAATTCACACAGCAGCAATGTACAAAGGTTCCAGTTTCTCCACATCCTCACCAGCACTTGCTATCATGTCTTTTTGATTCTATCCACCCTAGTGGGTGTGAAGTGGTTTTGATTTCCCCGATGGCTAATGGTGCTGAGCACCTTTTCAAGTGTTGTTTTTTTTTGTTTTTTGCTTTGTTTTGGCATTTGTATATCTTCTTTTTTTTTTTGGTAGAAATGTCTATTTGGGCCTTTTACCCCATTTTAACTGGGTTATTTGTCTTTTTTATTATTGAGTCGTAGCAGTGTCTCTTCTTGAGCCCTCTGGAATGCTGACTATATTTGGGGAAAACTTTAACTTTTATTTCCACATAATCCAACTTATTTTTCATTTAAATGTTCGTGAATTCAGTCCTCATTCACTCATTCTATTCAGTTTGTTGATAAGAACTTCTGGAAGGAAATGGTCCAGAGACAAGAGAGGAATTCGGAAAACACAGGTCTATGGCCAGAGCCCTGGACCCCAGGGACCACGGAGCCTCCAAAGGGTTCTGAACCCAGATGTGTTGGGGGGTAACCTCTCAGTCCCAGCCTCTGCAGGGCACAGAAACTACAGCTGTGCACCCCTTCCTGACGTTTTCTAAAGCTTCTCCCCGAATAGTTTATATTATCGGGCAAGGCTGAGTTAGAAAAAAAGAACTCTACCAAGTCTTCTGACATGAATGCAAAATTACTATTCCTCGCCTTCCTGTCTGCTAAGTGGCAGGAGTCTCACACCACAGCAATATATAAAATGCTCTAACTACACTAGAAACACAGTCTGTAGGAAACTCAGCAGCTGACACATTCATCTCCTGACCATTCAGAGCCATGGCACTGTGCACAGCTCACAATCCAGTGAGATAATCCTCCCTGTGATTCCAACTTCCATCCTCTTCCATTCCATCTCAGAAGCCACCTCCTGAGGCAAAACTTTAAAGTATTTTCAATCGCAAACACTATTCATTGAGGTCACAACGCATCTTACCATGATAAAGCGTGTTTTTCCATCATCACTTCCCACCTACGCTTAGATAAATGCTCGTGGCGTAGACAGCAGATGTTGGCCTTAGCCAACTTAGAGCTGACTCAACTCACCTGGCTGAAGTGGTGTCTGTCAGGTTTCCTCACTGCCAAGTGACCCCTCCTTTCCCCTTTCCACACTGCACCCTGGAGGGCAGGGACCGAGAGCAGCCCACACCTAAGGAGCAGACAACCATGCCGACCTCCGGGGGCAGGAGGACCTACCGTTCGCCCGTCCTCCTCCGTTTATGTGCCTGTTTTATCAGTATGGACACGTGGGTATTCACGTCATAGTTTGGGGTAGAAACCAATACTACTTCAGTTATTTTCTTGTTCAAATTGTTCCAACTTTGGCCATCGGGAGCTCTTTCAGCTGGCGCCTGCTGTCCCTTTGACATACATCCCCCTCCCACCACCCCATACACACACATTCATTGTATTTCTTTTTTAGCACTACCTTAATTTCCGACACTATGAGATGCTCCAGATTCATCATGTATGTTTCCTGCTCTAGTCCTTGAATCAGACATTTCTCTATACAGTCCTGGTTCTTTTTATAGGAAAATGGTATGAAAAACCAAGATATGGGTGCTAGATCCAAAAAACCAAGATCTAGGTGTGTTCACTGCTACTAGGGTGGGTATATATAGCTTTTGATAGAAAAAAAAAAAACAGTGTTGTTCTAAGATGAGCTTGAGACATCTCGTTATGCCAGAAGGCAAGATAGATACCAAAAGGCCTCCAGCAGCAACTAGAAGGGGCTTCCTTGACTGAGGGTGGGACAATTGGGACATCAAAAAGGATTAGTGCAAGGCACTGAGATGAGTATGCCAAAATTCACGTACGCCAATATCCATGAGTTCACGATGATCCTAAAAAAATTAAATCTTCACTATTAACCTTTGAAGAACAGCATAGAACTTATGACTCTAAAAACTAGCAAGCAAAGGGGAAAAAAGAAAAGCCACATTTGTCCAGCCATTATTTACAAACAGTACCATATAACGATCAAATAATTGATGAGGCAGTTTTTCTCGGTGTAAGTACTCGTTAATAAAAGAAAGAGGAATGACAAAATTAAGATATCAACATTTTGCAACTACTAATGTAACAATGGCTCTAGGCAAAGATTTTCAATGTCTGCTAAAATCATTTTGTGAAAGGCTGAAGGACTGTAGTGTGAACGGATCAAACTGATGAGCCCTAACTAACTGATCAATTTCAACATCACAAAAAGAGGCAGATGATCATATATACCTCCTGACAGAAGTGCACGATGTCAACCATTAAGGAGTATGAAATACCAAAAAAAAAAAAAAAAAAAATCAAGCTTGAAGTCTCCAGACCCAAAAACTAGTGTACAAAAATTACAGAAGACAGAAAAAAACATATTATATAACATCCCGGGGATAAAATTAGGAAAATCCATTTATCCTATAGATTGTCTCATGTTCTGGGTTTTCCTAATGCAAGGAAAACAATAAAGAAGACGAGGAAACTATAGATTGATTACTTAAAAGATATATCAAGCTAACGTAATGCACATAGTGGACCTGGTTTGGCTCTGACTCTTGTAACTCAAAAATAGAAACCACCCATTTTCCCATTTTGTTCTAAAAGGTAGATGTGAACAGACCCTTCACCAAAGATATACAGATGAAAAAAAAAGAACATGAAAAGATGCTCAACATCATCAGACATTAGAAAATGCTAATAGAAGCACAGTGAGACAACTCTATGCCTGTTAGAACAGCGAACATTACCATGTGGGAATACCTGGCACCTGTAAATTCAAGTCCCTGCTTCTTATTTAATCCTTGCACTCCTGATATAAACAAAGGAAATATAGTACCTGTTCCCCTGGTGTGAATTCCATAAGTATCAAGTCAGGTCCAACGGTGTCTTCTAATAGGAAGGCTAAAGGTCCTGACATCGAACACTGTGATACACTTTATACACGAGGATAATAAGAGCATTCTATTTGAGCTTCAGCTTATAGTACAGTTCCGTTAGTATCCACTCACTCATAAGATAATGTGCCAGGCAGAGCATCTCAAAGAGGGACAGGAGGACATGTCGGAATCTAAGACGTGGAGGCAGAGCGGGAAGGACACATGGGATTTGAAAAAGTATGTTAAGTATAATTGCTTTGATTTGCTTTTTAAAAACTTGTTATTGAAATATAAAACACATACTTCAAGGAATGTTTAGCCATTTCCTTTGAAATTTCAAACAATATTAAAGGAAAATGTAACAGTTTTATCAAAAACAGAAATGAGTTTTAAGAAACACTGGCTACCATATACTCAATGTTTCTTGTAAAACAAGATTTACGCACATATTCAAAAAGCTCAAAACAGTGTCATGTGTACCAATTTCAATTAAAACACTGTTACTATTTCCTTTTACTCATATTTATTTCTTCCCCCAAAACCCATTAATTGTGAAACAATTCCATTGCATACCTTGGAATTAATTTCTCAGTCATACATTTCCATTTGGCAAGACAGACAAAGCATATGTTTTAAAACGGACTCACTGCTTGACTTTAAACAGGAAAGGGAAAGGAAGAGAGAGACAGAGATGTCGTGTGCCGTTTTCACAGCAGGGAGAGCTTCCCTTTGTGCTTCCCTTCCTGCGCGCTTCGGTTTCCTCGTCTGGCACAGTGTCGGCGAGCGGACTGACCCCGCCAGGATGCAGCGCTCCTCTCGTCTGCCCCCCTCCCACCTCTGGTCCCCCAACACTGCTCCGTGCTGAGCCGGCATTCTACACCCACTTCTGCCCACCCACTACTGAAGGGTTCCAGGACCAGGAAAGATAATTCCGAGTTTAGAAAGGGATTCTCTGAAAACGAGGCAAACAAGAGAACTTCGGTGCTAATACATCTCCAAAACAAGCAGATTCCTTGAAGTACCAAGAGTAGAATCAAGTAACCTCAAAACAGAAAATAAAGTATTCTGAATAAAAAGCGCTAAGCTCATAAATAATTAGCAAATGATACTCCCCCCCCTTTGCATTTTGATTAGACTCTATTTGCAGTGAGGATCCCAACTCAAACTAAGAGGTTTATAGTGTTAGGTTAAGCCAACACATGTTAGCTTCCACACTATAACGCGTACATTTCATTTATTCTTAAATTTAAAATCTCTCGTCTCTAAAATAAATATAGAAAATCATAAACTGAATTGTCAACCCACCAGACTCCTGGGGTTTCAAGACTTTCAAAATCATCATATTTATGATTCAAAATGTTCCACGCAAAGCAAGGGAGCCAACCTCCTGCACCTGTAAAGAAACAGACTATGAAAGGGTCCGATTCTCAAAAGGGCCCCATGGCCTGGACCCTGGAGCAGGTGCTATCACCTCCACGCTACAGAAAAGGAACAGAGGTTCAGAGAGGTTAACTGGCACCAAGTACCCAAACGGCAAGAGGCAGAGCAGGGGCCAGGAACCAGGAACTTCCAGTCCTAGTCCGGTGTGATCTCCTACTTAAAAAATGAAGTATCAGATCATCATCTGATGATCCCATTGTTCATGCTGAGAAAACTACTGTACTTGTGGGAAATGCTCAATTTTTCAAATTAAAATTTTCTAGTCTATAACTTTTGACTATCTAAAATGAACTATGAAAAATATTCTGAGAAAACCAGAAAAAAAATCTTGGCACAGAATTAGGAGACAGAAGCACAGATTATAAGCAGCCCGATGTTTACTATGAGGGAAGACTTTCTGTCGAGGCGTGCTGCCTATCCATGCAGGCACTGTCTTCAAAAGGAGCCCAGAACGCGGGGAAGGCTTAGGGCAGAGGCCTGACGGCCCACTGATCTAACTAGGGAGCTGAATGGATCAGAACCAGAGGACCTCCTATCACCACTCAACTCTAAAGCCTACAAATTGAAATAAACATGCTCTCAACATCGGTGACGTTATGGCCTTAAAAAATGATCTTTAGTTCTTGAGCACTGACCTACTGCTAAACCTCCACTAAATTTGCTAAAAGGAAATCCAATTTTGAAATAGTTAACTTGGCTATTGCGACGAAAAACTTGTTTTAAATATTACAGTAATCTTTTCGACCAGATGTGTGCTTTCATTATTTACATTTAATCTACTGTATTTATTTTCTAGATGCCCCTCTTCGGTTTTCAGGGCAGTTAAGACAGCAGGGTTCTCGGCATCCTGCTCTGTAAAATCCCTAAGTCTTAGCCCAGCACACCAGCATCTGGTCAGGAAATGGCACGGCTCCAAGGACACTGCCACCACCTTTGATCGGTTACCAACCGAAGACAGACCCTCAGCTCCTCCTCTGACAACCCAATACCAACGCGGCCCGAAGGTGCCCCCAGCTCAGTGTGCACGGCTGCCAGGACAAGGGGCACTGTCCCCAGATGACCCAGAACATCTGAGTGCCAGTCTGGGAGTTAGCATTTTGCATCTTTGTTCTGTCTGAAAAATCAAGTTGGCCTACATAATTTCCAAGGATCCTTCTGGCTTTAATATTTTGATATGCTGGATTCTATCTCGTTATGTACTAAGCAAATATGATACGCCCATTCCTAAGTACAATATCTTACAACACAAATATTCGCCACCCAAGATAATAATCTACGTCGGGGATCGTGACATACCATATTTCCCATTCTTGTTGAATGAACCTATATGACAACTTTTCTTTCAATACACGACTTTTACTGCATCTTTAGAATATCACAAATAACTGAGGAATCAGCCGACATCTTGGCATTTCTGTTTCTGGACAGCTTAGATCTTATTCATCGGCCTGCTGAACTGCTCATTTTTTTCAGAAACATAGATACCATCTCAAAATTTTCTGATATCCTTGTTTTTAACTGTTGTGGCTTGTTGAATCGAAGCAGCTGAATTTGATACATGCCCAATGTTGTTTCCTTCAAGAATTAACTCATCTTTCTGGGTGAGACACAGAACAAACAACACCTGACCGCATCTAAACCCTGCACATGTGTTTCTCACCTACGAAATTTCAGATTTCAACAAGAGAGCCATGCTCGTGAACAGCGATGCTGACGGGGAAGTGAGCGCACACGGACCTCACCCTGTAACGCAAGCCAGGGGAACGCCCTTGACCACGCTCTGTGCGCGGCTGCAGACGCGAGCAGTAGCCCGTTCCTTTCGACCTCCCCACCATCCGTCAACCCGAGCCTCTTCTTTTTCTCTCAGGGAGACTGAGGTCCACACTGCTGTGAGTGAAGTCCCTCAGCGGGTGCCCCAGGGCCCTTCACCATAGTGGAGCGACAGTCCGACCACCGAGAATGGTCTTCACCCTCACAGCAGAGGCAGCAAAGAGCATAAGACACCTTAATCCAAATAAAGACACAGGCACCCTCCTCTAACAGCCCAGTGCCTCATACACCCTTCTAAGATTCCATTCCTGTCATCACCTTTGCACACACGAATACCTTGTTTCAAGTGATTTCATGTTTCTGCATTTTGTATTTAACGCAGACCACAAACTCCTGGGCAAAGGGAGCACCCTTCTGCCCCCTCCTGTCCCCACATCATGAGCCCGTGATACTGGGGAGGAGAACGCCTCAAAGCAGCTCTTATTAACGACCAGGACCCCCTTAAGGGCACTGTCGGGAGCCCTCTGTCCACGGTGCACAGACCGATCAGCAGGAGCGTCCCCGGGCAGTGTTCCTAGAGGTCTGTCTCAGCTGCAGAGCTCGCTCCTCGGGGCTCTGAGAACTGGCACAGCTTTAACGAGGGACCTAAGGGAGAGCTGCCCAGCCCCCGCAGTGGCGTGAAGGCACAGGCCAGCTTTTGCTGTCTGCTCAGTCCAGGGGCACGGAGGTGACAGGGCGCACGCAGAGGCCCACCTTCAATCCGCAAGCTGCAGCTGAGCTGTCCTACCACAGGAAGCTTTTCCTGCCCTGGTACCCTGTGCCCCTGCTCCCCACCCCACTTCTGCTACCCCAACTCAGCCGTGTCCCCGACACCTTTGGCACCTCTGGTGCCTGGCACAGCCAGGCCCCGAGGGTAACGCTCAGTCGTTGTTTGAACAGATCGAGGCGGCCAGAGAAAGCAGTGGGCGGGGGACTGTTTTTCTTTTACTCAGCTGGCAGCTCGGCACTGGCCGTAGTTACTGTTTCAAATTTATTTTTATCGCAGAAATTGAAGAAAGTAAAGAATGAATATCTGTGAGAAAAGGAAAATGAAGATGGTGTATTCTGTACAGAAAAATCAGTCATATTAAAATAAACTGAACTTTCATTCCCAGTTAAAAGTGGGAGATTTTGGCATTTTAAAAATTTCGTTGGGGTATCCTTGACACCTTAAACACACTGTAGGTTTGTGGCTACATGTCAGTTTTTTGAAAACATAGTTATTAGGACGATAATGCCGTATGGAAGGTCTGAATCTTCTGAGGGTGGTCAACTCAGAACTAGATTTTAGGTGATCTTTGTGCTTCTGAAGCTCGAAGCAGCCAAAGAAATTTATTTAATTTGTCCTCATAATATCCATGGGAACCTTCGGAACTTTCTCATCAGTCAGGGAGCATTTTTGCATATAGGACAACAAACACAAAAGTTTTATCTACACCTTTCCAGGACTTATCTGTGGAGCTACCACTCAGATTTGGGCTCCTAAAAATTTATCCAGAATACCACACTGCTTTTGAGGGATTCATTTCAACCACATTGAGATATAGATTCAGACACTTTTACAAAAACAGAATGCTTGCCCAGAATTATAACATCAAATATATCTTAAAAAAAGAAAGAAATAAAAGAACAGAGCGAGGAGGTACTAGGGAGATTCCAATGTACGGTGAAAGTTAGAGGACCAGCACTCGGAGAGAAATAGCGAGAATACAGGCCACAGACTGCGGGCGAGCCCTGGACAGCTGCCCCACCGCCTGCTGCACGCTGGGGAGGCCGCGTCCACAGCCCAGGCCCCCGGCCCCACTCCGCACCGGTCCCCTGGAGCACCTGTGAAAGAGAGGGGCCCAGCACCGCTCTGTCCTTGTCACCCCACCGTCGAGCATTTACTTTTCACTTCTCAGCTGTGGGGCACTTTACACTTAGGACCCAGAGCATGGTCAGCAGATAAAAGGGAACAACAGTGTGGCCACATGCACTCACTACACGTTAGGCAGTCCTTGCTCGTTGCCGGGGAAACGGGTCACCCTGGAACTACCTGCAGGTTTCCTCAACAAAGGGGCCTTCCTGAGACCTTGTTTTCTGCTTACTTCAGTGCACAACTTAGAACACCATTCTGTCCCATCAATGGTTCTCTGTTAAGAAATGAAACGTCATCATTCTTTTCTCTCTATGAGAGAGAAAACCCCGGCTGCGCTTCTTATCAAATTCAATTATGATCCTTTCATATTTTGAAAGGCTAGAAAAGAAATTCTGCATTAGCAAAACTATTACCAGGATGACTTAAGTCACTTTTATCAACACAATTATTTACTGAAGTACTGGGCTGGCTAGACTACAGAATTAACAAATGACACTGGGCTACACCCCAATTAAAACAGAGGAGCCTGAGGTACTTCTTACATTTATGGAGCATTTATCCAATGCCAGACACCATGCTGGAGCCAGAGAGACGGCTAACCGCGGCACTTGGCTCACACACCCAGAAGCGCTCACCGGGTGTCAGGCAGATAAGTAATTACAGGAAGATGAGCTCAGTCTGATGCTAGGAATGCAGGCCCAGCGCTCCGAGCTCCTGAGCAGTGCAGAGAACACGGAGGGAGGGTCCTGAGTCACATGCCTCTGCACTGACTCAGGGAGGCGTGTTCAGATGTCCCCACACCCCACAGCCAGGGAGCTTCAGCACTCCCTGCTGACACGCTGATTATCTAGAATTCCTTGAACAGGCAAGCGACTGCCCTTCCTCTCGGAGTGAAAACTGGAGGGAGCTTGTTAACAGCTACAAACAGAAAATTATAATACACGTTCCCTAACATATTTAGCATTCAGGACTACCTCACTCAAAATATTAGTGTTCACTCTCCTGTGTGCAGCTGATCCTTAATGCACCCTGCACAGTCAAAAATCCGTGTCTAACTTCTGACTCCCCAAAACTTAACTACTAATAGCTTAAGGCTGGCTGGAAGCTTGCCGATAACAGTCAATTAACACATATTTTGTGTCATATATATATTATACTGTATTCTTATAATAAAGTAAGCTGGAAAAAATGCTATTAAGAAAATTGTAAGGAAGAGAAAATGCGTTACAGTATTCACTGGAAAAACTCCACACGAGTGGACCCACGCAGTTCAAATCTGTGTTGTTTCAGTTTCTGTCGTTCTGCAAATAACTTAACGCTGGCTCTTGGTCAATAACTTAAATATACCTTGAATTCTTTCTTTACCTAAGTTCAATTATAACAACTCTGTATTTGCATTTAGTTTTACATCGCTACTTAGTAAAGCTCAACGTTTCTCCACTTTGCAAAAGGACCCATTATGCCACACACTTCTGTGTCCTGCTGATGGATGCAAACATAACATTCCTTCTGAAGGGAATTATCAAAGGCAGGTTGGATGGTCAAAGGATTCCTAAACTACAAAAACAAGAGTCAATTCTATCCCATAATGAGTACTATTAATCAAACCACGACCCACGACTTGCCAGCCGTGTGACTCTGGGCGACTGGCATAACCTCCGCGAGCTTCGGCTTCCTCATCTGTGAAGCAGAGGGAAGCAGCACCTGACTGAGGACTTCGCACAGAGTAAAACCGCTACGGAGAATGATCACTCATCCTGGACTTTTCCTTGCTGGGTTCTCCTATCGCATTTTCCTCCACTTTCCACTCTGTCAAACCCAGCACAAAGCAGCTTTAGGCACGCCCTCAGCCCTTTACGGAGGCTCTCGTGTCATGCAAAACTTGTATTAATAAAATGTGCCCAGCTGAGAACTTACGATGGGCAGAGGGAAGGAACTTTTCCTCCCTTACGACCCACGGGGCTGCAGGAGCCCGAAGGAGCACAGCCCAGCACAAAGCCACTGCCTGGCCTTTTCTGGGGCTGGGTCCACCCTCGCTGCCCTGCATGACATCTATCTCTATCTTTCCGACTTACAGAATTTTGACTGTCAAGTTGTCATACATATGCAAACACAGGAGGCCTTCAGTATACTTTATACGCCGACACCAACCTATTCTTGAGACAGAAGGAGGTTAGGACTGTGACCTAATAGAAGCGGCTTTATAGTTCCACTGGCCGCCCCCCCCCCCGAACAGGTGACTTGGTTCTGCAGGTGAAGACAGGGGCTGATACCGTTAATCAAGAGGGGGCTACACTTATGCAATCACAAATAATGCCCCAAATCTCATGGGCTTAAAATAGCACAGGCTTATTTCTTGATCATGCTCTATACCCACGTGGCTGAGCTGGGGCCCAGTTCCACAGTCTTCACTCGGGGACATGGGCTGATGGAGTCTCTTGTACCAGTGCCATCACCTGCTGCAGTACAGGGAGACAGGGGCACAGAAATGAGAGCTTTTCAAGGTTTTGTACATTTCACTGGATAAGGCAAGTTGGCTGAAAAAAATACCAAACCTGGAGATGGGCAATCCCACTGCTTCCCTGGGAGAGGAGGCCTGGAGAGGCTGGAGAGGCTGGAGTGCCAGCGTGGGGACCCAGCCCTGGTGCCCAATGCCAGCAGGCACCTCCTGACCCCGCCTGGGCTGGCCCGGGCGCCTTGGGGTTACTCTGCGGCACAAATGCCCACCCTCAGGCGGTTTCCACACAGTCTGTGGGGGAAACAGGACCCTTGCCCCTGGGGTTTTAAGTACCACTTCCCACCAATTCTCCCGTTGCTTGTCAGTTTCCACAGAGAATGCAACCTACTGTTAAAAAGCTCCTGCTAAGCAAATGCATTTTCATGCTTCATAACTGTGTCAGGAGTCAATCCCATCATGATCTACCTTCCCGAACCCGTTGATTTAAGGCAAAAACAGCGCAGCCTGAGGCCATGCCACCTCCAGCTGCACTGGGAAGGTCAGAGAGCAGGCTCCGCCCCCCTCCCCAGGACTCTGAATGGCTGGGCGTAAGAACACTGCATGCACAGTTCTTGTAGGGGAGCTGAAATAAGGTAAAAAAAACAAAAAAAAAAAAACAACCTTCCTGCTTGTGACTAAGTGAAAGATATTAAATTATATTAAAATGTGTGTGTGTGTGTGTGTGTGTGTGTGTGTGTGTACAGAAAAGCAGTCTGCAAGAAGATACCCCAATGTAAATAGTAGTTATTTCTAGATGGATAACAAAAGATGTTTTACATTCGTCTGTTGTACTTTTTTTCAAGATAAATATTTATATAATTCATACATATAAGATTACATAAAAATTAGAAAAGCTATATTAAATTTGGTTCCTTGGATATATTTTCAAAGATTTTCATAATAGTAAACTCCTTTTGGATATATTACGTCTTCAACGTTATCTTTTTTAACTACTGCACCTGATGTAATGTAAAGAAAGCAAAAGTTGATAATCACAGTACTTGATTTGTAACAATGGACCTCTGGCTCCAAGAAGGCATGTAGAGTTAAGCTTTCTGTAAATGTTTCTTAATCAGCTGACTGAACAGCCTAAAAGCAAGGATGATTCTTGCCAAGAACGTACAAGTGGTGAAGTCGGCCTGAGAGCAAGATGAGAAAGGAAGAGAGGAGCGGGCTCCACTCTACACGGCAGACGCCTCAGGATGGGCCGGGCGAGGAAGAATTCCAGTAACAGTAACAACGATAATCCTAGCAGCTAACATTCACAGGGCCCGACACGCTGCTTGGCTCTCTGCTAACAGATTTACATGCCCTTCTCACTGAACTCTGAGTGTTACTCCATTAGTAAGAACTACGGTCACCCCTACTTTTAGTGATGAAAAAACGCAGGCACAGGAAGATTTCATCATCTGCCCAGGGCCTCCCAGCTGCGGCGGCCGGAGCCATGAGGACAAGCTGGCGCCTGAGTCAACGTCTCCCACACACCACAGTTCAGATCAACTTCGGGAGGGCTGAGCGAAGTACGGAAATATCAAACCACAGCACATCCAGCATAAAACAGAACTGAGCAGGTATAATCTCTTTGAAAACTCTCCCTCATCCAGGAGGTCCATGACTTCTTTTCCACCTGGTGTGAAAACACATTTGGAGGCCTCTGCCATTCAGCAATTCTGGTCTATTTTAAATTTTATCATAAAGAAAAATATGCTGTTGCTAAGAGAAAAATGCTTTAAAAATATTGACCAAATTGCTAATGATTGCTTGGCTCAAGTCACAGCTCGTTACCTTCTCCTGTGGGCATGATGTGCTTTCTACGTGCAATTATTAAAAGGAAACAGCAGCTAATGACCTTGCTGTATACAAGGGCCGTGCATTATCATTTTTCAAGATACATCCATTTTACTCCATTTCATAATACCTCCTTATATTTTTTATTTTAAATTTTATAAAAGGAGATAAATAGCAACACTCTCAAACCCTACCTGCCCCCCAACATATATACCTACAGATACACTAAGAAACCCTTTTCACATAAAGTTATGTCTATGCTATTACAAATATTCGTTTTATTCCTATTTTAAAATATAGTACTCATGCAAAATAAAATAAATGAGCTAGTTGAAATTCTTCGTTCTTGAGTTTTTAATCTCCACAAAACTATTCTATAAATGGTTTTCTTCCCTCTCGATCATCTGACTTTTCAATTACTTGATACACAGGCTGTGATCTTCTTAGTGTCCTCTGTGCTCCTTTTCCTGCTGTGATTTTACTCTCCCATCTGCTGGTCATATCTAGGAACCATCGGGTAAACTACACCCTGTATGTGGTCTCTGGAGTCACTTCCAGTTACAAATGTATTTGATGAAATGAAATATAAAGATGATAGGCCCATCTCACACCTGTTAGAATAGCTATAATCAACAGGATAAGTAATAACAAATGTTGGAGAGGATGTGGAGAAATAGGAACCTTATACAGTGCTGATGGGGCTGCAAATTGGTACAGCCACTATGGAAAGCAGTATGAAGGTTCCTCAAAAAACTAAGAATTGATCTACCATATGATCCAGCAATCCCTCTATTGGGTATTTACCCCAAAGACTTGAAAACTCATTTCTGAAAAAATATTTGCACACCGATGTTCATAGCAGCATTATTCATGGTGGCCAGGACATGGAAGTAACTGAAGTGTCCTACGATAGATGATTGGCTAAAGAAGCTGTGGTGCATATATACAATGGAATATTACTCGGTCATAAGAAGAGACGAAATACTGCCATTTGTGATGAAATGGACCTTGAAATAACCATACTAAGCGAAATAAGCCAGACAGAAAAGGTTGAAAATCACATGATATCACTTATATGTGGAATATAAACCTACAAGCAACAAATGAAGAGGACAAACAAACAGAGACTCGTGGACATGGATAATGGACTAGCGGTTACCAGAAGGGAGGAAGGTAGGGGAGGGGAAAAATAAAAAGAATGTTCAAAAAAGATTGATAGCCCAACTTACTCTAAGAGTCAACCTTCCGTTCAAATGAAGTATGTACACTTTGCTACATAAAATTAACTTTAGGAAGAAAGTCCACAGTGCAGTAATGTAGCTACTTGTAGATATTGCTCCCTAGCTAGGAACAAATTCCCATACTGCAGTAACTGACAAAACAAATCGGAATTCAGATGGTTGTCTTAAGTTGAAGATGCTAACAAATCAGTAAGGACAAAAGAACTTAAACACTCACCAATACATGGTTGAAAATTTAAATAAATAATGGTACATTCATTCATTTGAATAACAATTTTTTTCTCCTTTTTCTTTTTTTTAGTGTATCGACAATAAGTTCACATATATTTACGTATAGACAAAAGCGAGCTGCTGATAGGTGTACTATGATTCAATTCTGTTTTATAAAAAGAGGTATACATTTATATGAACGTTATGCGTCTTTTTTGCTTGTTCTTATGCGCATGAAAAGTTCATGGAGAAAACCAGCTGTTATCATGGCTGCTTCTCCAGTATCGAAGAGGATACTTCCCTTTCATAGACTCCTTTCTTTCTCACTCTGCACATAATTTTTGTAATTAAACATTTTACCACTATTAAAACCAAAGAAACTGCCCTAGCCTAGTTGCTGGTTCATGTGCACACCAATTCTTGCTCAAGAGACCTGAACCGACGGCTACTCTCACGTTGGCTCAAAGGGTCTCTCTGCACAGGCGGTGGGCGGGGCTCCACTGGGTCTGCCTACCTTCTGGCCAAATGCATACTGAGAAACAGACACCTTGTCAAAACCATCGTTCGCTAACTCCAAGAGAAGAGGCACGTGACATGATTCATATGTCCTTTCACAGCATTTTGTAATTCATTATATGAACAAAAACCTAAGAAATAATCTGTAGAATAAAATCCCCAAATTCATTTCTGTGATTTTCATATCAAAATATGTATTTTTATGCATATAGGAAGTAAAGGGGGAAAAGCTATCTTGCTTTTTACCTCCAGGAAAAGTTGCCTTTTATCGATTTTAGTTGCAGGATTTAGTGAAAAGGTTAAATCTTTGCCTATTTAGAAAGATACCTTCAGTAAAAATATACCACATTTGGCAAAATTATGAAATTGTTTATTTTGGCTTCATATATCTCTTTGAAGCTATGAATCAGCAAACCACACCATTCTGAGCTGGGACACTCCTTCTCAAACATCAAATAAGGTATCAGAAATACTGAACACTGGACAAGGACGAAAGGCCTGTGTTCTCTACAACTGCCTCATGATGGGAAGTGTCACATTTGCTGTCACCAAAGAACTCTGATAAACTATAATCCAGGCTAGTCTAGTCTGTGCTATATAGTTCTTAGTAAGATTTCAATTATGATACGAATTGACCATAATTTAGAGTTAATTTACTTCAATTACTTCAGAAAGCTATTTTTTAAACAAAAAAATTTTATTTTTCAGGTTTCGTTAAACAACAATAAAACTAGACTTGTGCAGAAAAACTATACTTGTGGTGAGGGCTTTGTTTGATTCTTTAGAAAATGCATATATGTCATTTTCCTCTAAGTATCTTATATGATAGATCAGACCAATCTTATTACCAATCTTCTATATAAACAAAATTTCAAGGCTAATTATTTGCTAGTTAAGAATAAAAATGATCGAGTCTTATACTGTATGAATTAGATGGACTTTGACAATTTGCTATAATAGCTAGAAAACAAAAAAGATGTGATTAGATTTACTCTAGCTAAACCATTTTAGATACTTGAATCTCTTAAAGTAAAAATTCTTTCCAAGTAACTATGTTAATATCTGACAGCAGACTTGATTAACTATAGAATTCATTTGTTGGGAAAATGAATTTGAGCTGTTCACATGCACATTCATGAATATGAATTTGACTACGAAAACTGAGTTAAATTTGTAAAGACTCAATCAAGGCATGTTACTAAAAAGATTTCAGTTGAATTAAATGAAGTTGATACAACTGTCAAATATGAGAGAGAATGATCTAGAGTGAGTGCAGCCCTTCCCTTCCCAAGTGGCTTTAGAGTCCTGCTCATAATAAATGGGTGTAACCACTAAGCTGTACGTGAAAACTTTAAACAGGTGAATTGTTTGGTATGTGAATTACAGCTCAGTAAATCCGTCTTTAAAAAGAAACCAGGTGTGTGCGCATGTGCATGTGCGTAAGAAAGACGACCTGAACTCCCACCGGAACCTTCCCCAGGTAAATACTGGCAGTGTTTGTGTTTCAGAGCAAGTAGCACACACCTTGGACAGTGGGGAAATACGGCATCCACGTAGTGAACACATGGAAAAACTATTTACTGGTTAATCTGTTATTCAAAAACCGTAAGTTATAGTAAAATGTACAAGGTTCATGCATCATTTTTTAATGATCCGCTATTTTAACCAACCTTTCTCTCTCTCTCTTTTTTTAGGATTAGTCAACCACCTACCAGTCTCAATGGCTTCACATAAGGACATCTATTATGATATGTTGTGTAGAGAACTTGTAAAGCTTTAAGATACATATGTGACTGATAGGTAGCCATTTAGTATATAAGGCATATATAGTAACTTTGATGTCCTAGATGAGAAGTCTTCAAATTCTGATTTGCACTTTGGTGTAATACAATGAACTTGCACTGAAAGCTTTAACTGACAACTACAAAAACAGCTCCACATTTATGATGCAGAGCTCAATTCCCTCTTGGGTTTGGCCCTGACATGCTAGACCCACTCTCTCAGCTATACTGCAGGCAGTTTCTTCCTGGTTTTATCCTCTGTTTTTATAACATTTTTCCATTTTGATGACTTTCTCACAATTTGTCTGTTTATTTTTGCAATCACTTGGAGATAAGAGAATTAAATAGAAAATGAACTAAGTCTTCCCCAATTTCTGAAGTGTTAAGAACAGCTAATGCTGTGCTAGATACAGTTTTCAGCACTTTCCAGGCGTTAACTCATCCAGTCCTTTCAACGACCCTATGAGACTGAAACAATTTTGGTCACGATTTTGCAAATAAGAATATAAAAGACAGAGGTTTAGGAACTTACTCGTGGTCATTCATCTAATAAATAATTAAGAGGGATTCCAAGCCAGGTAGACTGGCCCATGTCTCTACTTGACCACTGCGGTCTATGCCTCTTTGAGTGAGGAATGTCCTACCTGAACTCTGTAGCTATAGTCAAGGATGAAGGTTCTTTCCTATACACGACATGTTATATTTTTAAAATATTTTGTTTAAAAAATGATTTACATGTATTTAAGTAGTAAGAAAATTAACAATGTTGTCTCTATTAGCACTTATGAATACCTTATGCAGGTGTTATTCTCTCAAAACTGGGCCAGAGTACACATCTATTAGCACCTTATAAATTACATTTTGTCATCATGAAAGACCGGACATCATCCAAATTATTTCTAGTTGACAAGTTTCACTTCATTAAATTTTGAGAAATCACTGTTTTATTAAGGTTTGAGCACTTAAATGTCAAATTTATTATTCTAATTCAGAAACCAACCTTACCTTAAATTTGTAATCAAACTTACAAGGGTAGTGCTAGATCTGATAGTTGTGAGTAGACTTAAATAAAATAACATTTGGGGTGAATATTTCGGCAAGTCAACTGTAATCTTTATAATCAGGATATTAAACAATGTATTTGTGAGCTTTTGAGGCTGACTTAAGGTGAGCTGTATGTTTCCATATTTGATGGCAAGACTCTTGTGGGGAAGGAGAATGAAAAGCAACACTGAATAAGGATCTTTATGTAGCAAACACTATATCAAATGATAATGTTTACTAAATAAGTAATAATGTATAATTACACAATGTATACTTATATATTGTGTGTATACGTTCCATATATAGATATGAATCTGATCTTCATGACTCTTTGAGACAGGTGGCATCATCATTTCACAGAAGCATCTGAGGTTCAAAGAGTAGCTTGTGTAAGGTGACATGTTCACTAAACTGAAAGGAAGACTTAAAGGCAGAGTCTTCTGACTCCAGTACACACGCTCTGTCGGTCACAATGTGTTTCTTGTCTTCACCAAAACCACCCGCTGTGGGCTGCCATCTCTGGTACAACCTGAATCAAGGCGGCGCCGAGCTAGAAGGCCCGGCCGCAGGGAGGTGGTCCGCAACAGCGGCCAGATGCAACGGAAAGTCAGTGAGAACGGTCTGAGACACTTCGCCTGCATACACTGTCATCACAAGACTCTGATGTTTCTACCAAAGGATCATTTTGGGGGGAGCAGAACTGGAAGGCCAGAGGCGATCACACACTTTTCCCACTTTCCTTGGTAATTCGAGAGGTTTACTCAAGAAAGAATCTACATTCGTTCACAACAGCAGCACGATGAGGCAGGTGAGGGCACCTGCCTTCTAGATAAAAACACTGGTTATTTCAGTCGACCGACCCAACCCACTTAAAGCCTGATGCTGGGGCTGAGGACTGAAAGATACAATCTAGAATTAATTTCAGAATTTCTAAAGCTACCTGTGAGGAGTTTCCCACGCAGACTGTTTGGCTCTGCCAAGTCCCTCCATGTCAAACACTATCTGAACACTCACGGGCCCTCGGTCCCACGAGCCGGGGACATCTCACTCCCAGAGTCTGTCGGCCACAGTCAACAAGGGAACCAGCAGTTCTGGCACCTCAGATGGATGTGGAGTCAACTACTCACCCTAGTCAGAGTGATAATGTTGCCTCAACCCAATTTAGACAGTGGGCTAATAACCTGTCAAACAAATTAAAATGCTTGGCCTCAGAGATCAACCACTGCCAACTAATAAGATATAAAAGTAAATATTAAACGAGCATACAGTTCTTATTAGAAGACAAATTTTCAAAATTAAATTGGCTTTATGTGCTAGGAAGAAATGTGTTCAGAATCTGAGATAACATAGTTTAACAAAAGAGAATACTACTGTAATTCAGAAGGCTAAGACAGAGCTCGCAGAACGTCGCCAGTCTCCCGGCACCCTACAACCAGACTGAGGGTCCCCATCAGATGCCCCTCCTCTACCAGTCTTGTGGTGATGCTGTTTCTGCAGCAGAAATTCTCATTTACTCTGCAAAATCCAGCTGTTTCTTTTACTCTCGTTTTCTTCTGAGCCTTTCCTAAGCTGCACTTGACTCCTAGAAGTCACCCTCTTTGGAACTCTTTAAAAGGGGGTTTGCCAAGTGTTCCCATCTACCCTGCTGAGAGCCATCCTTTACTCCCAAATAGCAAACACAAATTCCGTTGGGCAGTCAGCAGTTACTGCTCCACCCCCACCTCCCACCCCAGGACACCCATGTACCATGTGCCCTAAGAAGCCATCCCCAGGTTTCTGCTCAGGCTCCACCTGCACACTCAGAGTGGCCTCAGGCCTGTCAAGTACAGCTCAAAGCACAGCTCCCAACTGCTGTGGACTCACCTGTCACCCCCATCACAGGTCTTATCTGCCATGCTATCATCTTAATGGTCCATTTCTACTCTCACCTTTATAAGGTTCACTCCAGACTAGTTATCTACAACCTTGAAACAGGCACTATCCCAACCTAAATGACATATATCCAAATCTTGATAATAATAGCAAAAATATATATATAAGTCATTCCTGTGTCATGGGCAAAAAAACAGGATGGAAGATTTCATAAAATTCGCAAAGCAATGTCTTCATCATCACTGACGCCTATCGAACATACACTGGGTAGATGGGCTTATTCTAATCATGAGTAGGCAGGGGGCAGGAAGAGCACACTGGATTTGGGTCTAGACTCTATACTTTAATGGCCATGGGACTTTAAGGTTGGTGCTGAGCAGAATGGTCCAGGACAAGATGGGTGAATTTTGTCCCAGATTCAATCAAATCTACCATACTGCTCCAGCCAATGCTTCTTATGACCCCTTGTTGGCTAGATGGGCTGTGACCTCGATTCCTGAACCCTAGTTCTCATTCATTTCACACTGCCCCCTCCACCCCTCAAGGTCTCCTTTTTGACTCCCAAGATTAATGGTATTTATTAGGGTACTGGATTCACTTATGTGAAAAGGACATTGCTCAAATTAACCACCATCCCTTGCTGTAATGACATCTCAACTCAAATAAATGCTAGTGTTAACTATGCACAGTCTCATTGACCATGAAGGACTGTCAGTGATGAAAGGGAACCACATTCACCCAGGCTTATGGAGTGGCGTGTCCTGCACCACATGGTTGAAAATATCTCATTTCATCCTCACTACAGGCCTGTGAGGTAGAGCTTATCTATTAATCATTGTCATTGCAGAGATGAGAACCTGGCTCAGAGATTTACGGTAATGTCACTAAAGAGAAACTAATAAGAAACAGCAGACCAGAGTCAACCAACTCCTGGTCTGCTGGTCACCCACTGTGCTGCCTGGAGGAACACGGCAAATGAAGGACAGCATGGATTCCATCATCCTCTCGTAGGGAGAGACATGCAGTGCTGGAAGGGTAGTCAGTGTCCCCGTCACTTCATAGGGCACCGAGACCAGTTCTTGCCTTCCACTTCTCAAGGATCAGCAGGTACAAGGAACCCTGGACAGAGCCCCAAAGTAAACAGACATAGGTACAGATGAATTTTCCCGAACCCCAGCCAGTCAGATGAATTCCCAGAAATCTGTTTCTTAAAGTTGTGCTCATGACAGTTAGTTTAATACAAGAGCGCACACCGATGTCTCTGGCAGCTTCTGAAGAACACGGGAGACACCTGATGGCCAAGCATGAAGCGGGCGCCTGCGTCTCCTACAGACGCGTACAGACACGAGCGTCTACCGCGCCGGATGCCAGAGAGAGGAGAGAAATAGCGGGCTCCCCACTGAACAGAGCTGGCTGTCTAGTAAGGGCGACACATGTGTAAGCGGTCACCTGCCCGGCACGTAATCGAATGTGATGGTGCTGAACACAGGTGAACACAAACTGTAAAGGGAGTTTCCCGAAGAGCATCTCATAATTTGAGCTTCCGGAAAATAAATGGAATTATATTGTAATCATTACTGAAAAATACATATACCTGAACTGGCCTTCTAGGTATCAATTTACTGCCACAGCTCAGAAGGCAGAACTCACCCCACACAGCAGGCCGCAAACTCAGCTGTTTCACCACCACACTCTAAAACACGCCGCCACCTCCGAGTCCATAAAAGGAGAAGAAAATAAAAAGCAGAGTCCTACGTCTGGAAAATAAGTCCACAATCGTCTACAAGTCTGACTCTAAAGATCTCTGAAAACCTATATCTTTCACTAATTCATTTGATGACAAAACCTGAGCTGACTTACTTGGCTACAAAATCTGTCCTGACTTGGCACAGAGCTCAGTTAGGCCTTCATCCGTCCCGTCTGGCTGCAGGTGCCACCGCAGCCTGCGAGGCGTCTCCCACACTCCGTGGTGTGTGCATCGTACACTTTCTACAGTCCAAACCGTTCGCAGTTCAAGATAGAGCCCTGGATAAAATTATGGTGCTGTATTTGCTTTTTTGGCAGCACAGAGGAAGTCAGAAATAAAATTTGAAACACCACCACCACTTGGTACCTATCTCCTCCTGCCTGTGGCCACTCCCCCAACACTGAGCAGGTGAGTTAAGAGGCCCCCTCCAGGAAGCCCTCTCTGACTGCGACCCCAAAGCTGCCCTCCACCTCACAGTCCAACATGCTGCTGTTTTGCCTGGCTTTCTCACCAGACAAGCCGCAAGGGCAACACACCCGTCACCTTTGTCTTTCTCTCTGGAGCCTGGCACATGCCTGGGCACTTAACAAACAGGAAGTTGTCCATGTGGCCCCAGGTTCTCCTGAGATGTCCCAACTTTAGATATGAACAACCCTTACTGAATGGCCCTGCCCCTCGGAGCAGCACTGAACTAAACCTGGGCCAGGCCACTTCCTCTAGCATTCTGCTTTGCTCGAAAGGTGTCACACAGAACCACTGGAGCTATTTAAGGCATGGCCGCTGAACACAGAAAGGCTGTTTAAGGGCTGAGAAACACTTGTTCAGCATCATTGCTCCTAACTTCATGTTATGGCAAAAGCAAAGGGTTCAGATGGTGGCGAGGGCTGTGCAGAGCAGGCTGAACCTCTGTAGAGAGTCTCAAATCCCACCTGATCACAGTTTTACTATAAAAATGAAAATAATAAACTGTCTGCTGACAAGACCTTAACGTACATGAAACCTGGAAGCTCGTCCATTTTCATCTTCAAACTCCTCTTAAGATCTAAGAGGTATCTTTAAATTCTTTTCCTTAAGGTTTTAAATCACATCTATCACCAAGTCCTGTTCGTTTTTCCTTTAAGAGTCTTAAGTTTCCGGCTCCCTATTCCTACCGCCACCGCCCACCATTCCCAGCCCCTAATCATCTATTACAGCATCCCCAGGCGGCCTCATTCAACGTAGTGGCTTTTTAAAAGTGGTTTTAAATACCAGTTATATACAGTGAACCCCAAAGTGTCAAAGTGTTATCTCCAGCCTGCCTCTTCTGCCTGAACTCAGGACTCCCTTACGAATGCCCCAAAGCTGGTGCTCAGTCTTCACTGCCCCTGTAAATGGCAACTCCACTTTTCTAAGTGATCAACCAGAAAGCCAGAAGTCCTGCCTTTCTCTCACTGCTCGTTGGTCCAGCCACTCTCACCGTCATCACATATGCCACCAGGCTGGTCCTCTCCCAGGTAACTCCACCAGCCCCTAATGAGGATCCCCGTCCACTCTGGTCCTCCTAGGGGCCAGTCTACTCCCCAGACAGCAGTGAAGATGTCTGCCCTCCTCCTCCTAGGGATGAAATCAGTCTCACAGTCTCACCCATCACTCTGGGAAGACGACTGCAAAGAGCTCTGTCCGGAGCCCTGACTTCCCCAGGTCCAAGTTTCCAATTAAATACAAGTCCACGTCTACTTGGATAACTGACCGTCACCTCTAACTCAACACTTCCAACCTGAACTAACCTTTCCTCCATCATGATCACTCAATGTGTCGGCATAGCACATCACAATACTCCCAAGATAGAAACCCTAGGGTTATTCCTTTAAGTCTCAAAGCATTTGGTATATATTTCAATTATAAAACCCGAGGCAGATTGAAAACTGGCCACAATTCATCCTCTTCCCCCTCTGTAGTTACTACCATCAAGAGGGAAAACCTGTATGTCTGTCCCTGAACCTGGGTGTGCCCTCTGACCGGCCAACAGAAGCTGGAGAAGAGAGGCTGTGCCAGCCACAAGCCCAGGCCCGGCACACTGCAGCCTTCTCTCCCTTGGAATCCTGCCCAGCTGCCATGAAAACAAGCCCGGCTCGCCTGCTAGATGAAGAAGGACATGTGGCCTGACTGACAGCCTGCCGGTCCGCAGAGCAGAGCCACCTAGCTAACTGGCAGATGCCCACAGACACGTGACTGAGTCTAGCCGAGACCAGAAGAGCCGCCCTGCTCAGCCCAGCCCAACAACTCACCCACAGAATCTTGAGCTAACTGAACAACTGTTGTTTTAGATACTAAGTGTAGGAATAGTTGTTATGCTACAATAAATAGCCATGATGGGACTTAACTTGATGCATTGAGAGAGAACATATTAAAACATCCAGATGCGCTTGTGCAGGAGTTGGAAGAGGGCTGTGATCAGACTGACCCTGCTGGTGCCCCGAGCTCAGACTTCCGGCCTCCAGGAGTGTGGAAATGAACTTGTTTTTTAAAGGCTGCCCAGTGTGTAGCACTCTGTAATAGCGGCCTGAACTAAGACGGTGCCAGAGCCAGCAACGCCGGTTCCCTTGCTGTCCCCTGGCCACAGGACGGCTGCCGCAGCGCCTGACGTACGAAACTGGCCTCTCGCGCCTTCGGCACCTTCGCACCCTTCCCTTAGTCGTCTCACAGGCTAAACTCGTGTGGGCCTGACTCCTCACCAAACCGCCTGGGTACGGATGGAAGGGCCATATTTCATTCAGCTTCTTATTCCCGGGAACAAATGCTGACATACAGTGGGTACTCAACAAATGTTTGAAGAGTAGAGGAAAAAGGAACACATACCGAATTGCCAACAGGTAACAAAAAGAAAAATCCTAAATTAAAAATTAAAAAAAAATCACCTCCCATTCAATTGCTTAAATTATAATTGAGAACCTGACTTCTTTAACACTTAGGTAAGCACAGCAAAGCTACAATTTTAAACACAGAAAAAACGCCCTGATAACTATATAAACACACCAAAAATATCCTTAATAAGCTACTTTGGGAAAATGTTACATTTCAGACCTGTTTTAAAACAAAAATGTAACGAGTCCTAGGAGGTGATGCTCATGAATAAATTCAGTGCTGAAAAGCCGAAACCAGAAACTCTCAGGCAACGAGAGCTGGCGTGGTGTGGTGCGTCCTGTGCTCCCTGAACGTGTGTTGCTGGGGAGGGCAGCGAGCCCACGAGCCACCCGGACCACTTCTAAGACGTTAAAAAGTAAAACAGTGGCTATGTGGAATTACGCGGGCAACTTATGGGACAGTGGGCCTCTGCACTGTCACGTTATTAATCCCTTCCTAAATGACACCATGCCCAAGTCCAGAGAGTCTGTGCCATCGAGGCTCCCAAACAGCAGGACAGGTGGACACAGATTCGGTTGCCTAGCTTGCTGCCTCTCACAGAATAAAGGAGATGAGCCTCCCGCGCCCGTCTCCGGGCAGCGGCAAACACTGGTCTCGCCGCAGGATCCCCGGCTCTCTGCCCGTGCGGAGCCCGCCCCGTGATCACGGGCCACTGTGGTCCTCAGCGCCCCCCTGCACTGAGTGTGACACGGTGGGGCTCGATAAACATCCGCTGAGTGTGCCCACGTGAAAAATAACTAAAAACAAGCCACATCACGAGGCAGTTGGCAAACAAGCATTACGAATGAACCCTAAGGGGAACTCCGTGAGGACTGAGAAGGTCACAGGCAGCTTCTTGGAGGAGCTAACTGTTACCGTGACCTGTTCGTCCCAATGTCCTTTCCTCAAAAAGCATTAATTTTATCAGACAGCATTACTACATGGAGATAAACTCCATAACCGTAAGAGGAACGGAACCGACTGCTTTTCAGGAACTTCCATGTGGTCGAGCTTGGTGTGGCCCTCACGTCCGGTCCGAGTGCAGAGCCACCTGGAGAAGGTGCGATGTTTATCACAGGGAAAGTGTTACGGGGGTGTCCCCGCGCAGCAGCCCCCGCGGCTCTTGCCCTGCAGCTCACCAAAGGAACAGTCCACCTGGGAGGCAGGTCAGGTGGCAATGAGGAGCACGAGCACCGCATCTTAACTGGGTGCCCGGGGCGAGTGGCCTCGCCATCCGTGTCTGGACTTTCTGCACGGCACAGGTGGTCACGGACCCGCCTCCGAAGGCTGCGCAGGGGTTTCGGCAGGTTCCCACGTGGAGAGACTGAGCACAGTGACAGCGACATGAGCATAAACTAGTACTGCTGCAATTCCCCTTACCGCTACGATCAGACCCCCCGTTTTCTGTCACGGACCTTCCTCGGCAAGAACCTGACTTACCGCTCACCTACACTCCGGCTCCCACCCGGCCCCCTCACGACCTACTTCACGCACCGCTCTTGCCAGGCGGGCAGTGTCAGGCTGGTCAGACCCCGCGGGTATCGGCGGTGCGCGCCAAAGCGCCATGCCACCCACGGCTTCCACCACGACGCCGGAGAACAGCCTATCGGCTTGATTTCTTATCTACACCTGATATTTTTGGACTAATTTACTGCAGCATGTGCCTTTTCAGAATGTGAAAGTAACGAAGCAGTGAAGAAAAAACAAAACCACGTATTGTGTATTGTACTAATGGGTGAGAAAAACGACACTTTAGAAATACGGTGTCTGGGATAAGATAATCATATAAAAGTCTTAAGGGGGAAAAATGTCAAGATTATGGCAGATGGGGCCATGTGCTCCATGTGCATTAGGAACGTTTTTATTTTAAAAATCAGGTTAGCTAGAGTATATACAAAATGCTTGTCATTTCTGCTGAGTTCATTTCTATTGTTAAGAACAATGATTCTCAGCCATTACAGAAAACACTCCAAGGCCTTTCCAATTATCTCACGCTACTCGAATTCTCAAAATAGAAATTGATTTTTAATTCAATTTAATCTTTAAAATGTGTGCCACACTGTATTTTTAGGGCTGCTGAGATGTCAGAAAATCAACAATAATATTTCTGCTCTTAGGTAATCCAATGGGTTCTGTGTTTAATGTTAACAACTTAAAATGTTTTCCCCATCCTTATAGTAGCTTGATCTGATTCTCCTGCTTGGAGGAGCTGGAGAAGAAGGAAAAGTAGTGAAAATCCATGCAGAGGGGGCATCTCCGAAGGCCTGATCAGTCCTTGCCTGTTTGGTGCTGTTGAGTGCCTATTTGTTTTTACGTCACCCAACGCAGCTTTTTTTTTTCTTTTTTTTAATTAGCAGATAGACAGAACTGTATTATTATTATTTTTTAATTAGAAAACAACAAGGGATTTAAATTGACTCTGGAACATGAGCAGAGCTAGTGCTTCTTGGTTGTAATATACCAAAGAGACTTTTAAAAAATCTTAACAACTATTTGGCCTTGAATAGAAGCAGAGTTTATTTGTGCCAGGCAAAGGAACTAAACATTTGGTTATAATCTCTCTTGCAGCCGCTTCTTCCCCTTAGAGCAGGTTATCAGTAAAATGAGAGATGGCCTTCTGACTAAACATTCTAAACATGACCAAGGAGTGCGTTTTACGTACCAAGCATTGTACTACAGATACATGTCATTTAATCATCAAGTAATCCTAAAGTTTAAAAGCTATTACCCCATACCAGTTGGTATTTTATTTTCTGAAATATATGAGACGAAACTAACTAAAGTCAAAAAATGAATTTATTGGCTTAAGTGAGGAGTCTAGTCAGGGGTCAGAAGCAGAACGAGCTTCAGGTGTGGCCCAAGTCCAGGTCCCACCAGTGTCACTCCACGCTCCCTGCTCTCCTCCAGGTTGGCTTTGTCTCCAGTCCCTGTGGTAAGAATGGGGAAGACGGCTGACACTCCAAATCCCACATTCTCTTCTCATTCAAGTCCAGTGGGAAAGAACAAGAATTTTGTTTTTAGATGTGCTAACAAAGTCACAACCCTATCCCTGAGCCAATCGCTACCTGACTCAGCCAACATCTTGGTACCACTGCGCCACTTCCCACAGCCAGAGGCAAACACGGTTACCAAGTGGGTCTTGTGTATCCTTCTCAAGATAGTCTATGCACAAAGAAGCATATATGTGTGATTTTCCAAAACCGAATGACAGCATCATCTGTCCTACACCTCACTTTTAAAAACACACTAGAAACTCAGTCTGCTCCCGTCTTTGAAAGTCTCAAGTGAAGTTGTCCTGACACAAGAGATAACAAAGTTACCCACCCAGAGGGCACCTAAGGTAAGGATGCCACTCCTGCCCCGGCCTCCTCCCACGGCAGAGGCTAACTCGCCTCTTAGCGCTCAGATTTCTTCCCTTGTAAAATGACACTCATAAGCCATTATAACAAAATAAAAGCTGTATAAAACAAGGGCTATGCTGAGGTGAAAGTCACGGCCTTTCAAAGAACATACATTTGTATTTTTTTAACTGATTCATGAGATACAAAAAGAGACACTTCTGGCAATGTGGCACCATAATTCCTAATATGGCTCTCTGGCACTATAAAACAACTCTAACAGTACCTTCAAAACAGACAAGACTACATCATGGCCCATTTTTCTATAAATTTGGTCACACAGAGACCTAGAACCACATGATAAGGATTCTGTTTCCATAATGAATGAACAGATAAGCTGCTAAAGACTGTACAAATACTGTAAAGATAAAAACATTTAAAATTTAACTTCACCTGTCCCACCTGGGGCAACTACATAATTATGTACTTTAAAAAAGTGTGTGTGTGTGTGTGTGTGTGTGTGTGTGTGTGTCTTAATGACAATGATACTAACATACACACATTCCCAAGTCATGCCCCTGAAGTGTTTTTGTAATAGCAGTGTGGGGTTCCATCCCTCTTTGGGGACCAAGGCTCTGTGCTCAGAAAACTGAAAGAAATTAACTGGCCAGCCCAGGGGCTGAAGCAATACTCTGCTCTCTCCAACCAAGTGTTTTAACCAACTGAGCTAATTAGCCAATTCACAAATGCCATCAGAGACTATTAGGGATGTGTTCCTGATATGCTTTCAACATAAGACAAAAACTTATCAGATGCTGTTCAAAGGGCTAAGAACATTACACTGAATCAAGCATTTAAATGGAAGAGAACACTCAATTCTGTTATAAATCATTTTAGCATTAATGGTCACAACTTTCATGCAAAAATATTCTAGTGATTTCATAGATGGTCTTTTATTTTACAGATGAGCCAATCACGAGGCAACAGATTCAACAAAAGGAAATTGGTGGATAGCTCAAACTTCCACTGGAGAGGCAATATGCTACTTCTGACGTCGGTTTTGAGAACAGCACCTGTGAGTGCCAGAATCAGGGGCCACTGGCGGAGGACAGGCTCTCAAATCACAGCAGGACCAACTTCTCCCTGGGGTTCCCTAAGGGGCCCATCTTTCCCCGCTGTTATTACTGACTTCTTTGCCCTCCTTTGAGCCAGGCCCTCTTCTCCTGTAGCATATGAATCCTTAAAACTGGAAGCTATCTGCAATTCCTTCTACTTAGGAGGTAAACTGTAAAAGAATCATTGAAAACCAATGGACTGGAATCAAATTTTTATTTCCTTGGAATTTCTTGCCAAATTTAATATGTTATTTGTAAAAGTTTTAAATTCTTCAGTCTAATTTTAAAATTTAGCCACGAATAGTTAAATATTACTTTTATTAAAGTGGAGGGGGTGTTTTGGTTTGTGCTTAGCCTTTTTGTAGGTCTATTTTTTAAAAATAGACTCTGTGCCTCCAGTTTTAAACAGATACCATATGGCCTTTTCCTTGCTAAGCTATTTATTTTTCAAAAAATTTTAACGGCAATTTTGGCAGTTCTTCATTAAACATTATTCGTAAAACATAAACAGCTCTAGCGACCATCCACAGAGAGACTTTAGAAGCTTGTAAATTCCAGCTCCTTGTGACTGACAATGATCAATCGCTCTCCATCCCTTTTCGAGTCCCCTCTAGGTCATGCTGGAATACACAGATTTCTGGAAAACCTATTACTACTTCCTCGTAGAAAATGAAAACAAGTTTCCGTTCTTAAGCAGCTGTTTCTGGAAGCGTCCGGGTCTCTGAGATCAGGCAGAGGGCTGGAGATGTACACGGGAGAGACAAGGTGCCAGTGCCAGCTCCATTCCCACAGTGAAGTGGTCTTTGGACCATTAAGAACTCCTATGGTTTGGAGAGTTTGTGTTATTGTTTTTTTTTTTTTTTCCTACAAAAGCAAAGTCCAGCATGCAAAATAATAACTGAGAAGGCAAATAGCTGGAAAAACTTCTGCAGAGGCTACGACACTTTGGACATCTTTTGAGATCAGTAATTCATGAGCTTGTTTGGCCCAGATCTGTAAGGATGGAAAGGGATTGGGGTAACTGTAATATGCCAAACACCTAACCCCACAGATAAGTTCTCTTGCTGCCTGATGCTTAGGGAGAAGTTAGAATGTTGGGTGCTAGAAGGGACCTTAGGGATTCCTCAGTAAAGATGAAGAAACTAGGACAGAATTTCTGGGCAGGATGTCTTGTGAGTTCAGGTTTTAAATACCACTCACTAATCCAAATGATAGCAAAGATAGATAAAATAATTTTAGGGAGAGAGAAACAAAGGGGAGGTGTGAGGAAGGAAGTAAGGAAATTATGTTATAAACAAGGAAAATAAGATCCATGGACCAAAAACAGGCTGGCAATCGGGGCTGAGGCTGCAGCCCTACTGCTCAGAAATAGGCGGAGGCCTGGAGCAGAAGCAGCAGCCAAAGGCACATGGCTGGGCAGGGAGGGAGGGGACAAAGGCGAATGGTCTGGAGCACGACTCAGTGCATTAAGCACACGGCTGGACACAAAGCCCACTTTGCCTGTGGGGAAAAATCCAAAAGGCTTCTGTGACCACGGCTGGGGCTATGGCGCGGACGAAGCCGACACCGGGAACAGCAGGAGGAAGCAGAGAGAGCTCGCCACCCGAACCCGGCAACGGGAGTAACAGGCACACCTTACTACCCTCGGCACCAAGGACAGCAGCTGGACCTCCAGTTGAGACCCGGTTCTCAGCGAGGGGCCTGGTGTGGGGTGAAGTCTAGAGCAAAACCACTCCCCAGGGAGGGGAGGACGCGGAGAGAGGGACAAAGATTCCCGCTTAGGACAGGCTTCTAAACTAAAGGCCCAACACATGGAAGGGAAACTGACTTCAGGAATGACTGACAAATATTCAACGACCTGATGAAGTCACTCCTGACGACATGAACACATGACAAACTGAAATGACTTTAATGTGTTAAAACCTTCAAAGAGATATGAAAGAAAAACAACCTTCCAATTTTTTGGAAACAAAATCAATCAGATAATGAATCAAGTGGTAGATTTTGAAAACAGAAAACAAAAATCTACTTGAAATCCTGAAAATAAAATATATGGTTATTGATTAAAAACTCAATAGATGAGACAAACTCAATACCAGGCACAAAGAGAAAAAAATCAGTAAACTGAAGCTCGCTCAGAGTACAGAAGAGATCACATGGAGAGAAGTATCGTAACAGGTAGACTGAGAAGAAACGCATGTCTAATAGGATTTCCAGAAATGACGCTAGAAGGGATGCTGGAAGCAATATTAGCACTGATGCTAACAATTTCCCACAACTGAAGGCATGACTCGATATTGAAAGCTCACAGTCCGTGCCAGGCAGACTGGATAAAAATAAATCTCCTAGATAGATTGAATAAAGAGAAAATCGTGTAAAAAAGTAGAAAAAGGTGAAAAAAGAGTTAAAAGAATGATCAATTAGATGCGCAGCAGACTTCTCAAAATAGCAACAATGAATACTAGAAGGCAATAGTCATATTTTCAAAGTTTTGAAGGAAAACCACTGTTAATCTAGAATTCTATCGCCAGGAAGAGTGAGGATGAAATAAAGATGTTTTCTGAAATATAAGGACTGGGTTTACCTCCCGTAGACAGTTACTACAAGAAATACTAAAGCATATATATACTTCAACAAAATAATTTTAAAACCCAAGGAAAGAAAGGTAATGCAAGAAGTTGAGAGAGGGAATAGAAGACTTATTTTAGGTTTCATAAATAATTAATGGCTGAGACAAATAAAAACCATGGTGTGTTGGTTGACTCCTAATTTAGTATTCTCTTCTCTACTCTCTCTGCCTCTTCTATATTTTTATATTTCACTTCCAGTTAAATATAAAACCACAAATGGACAGCTCCTAAATATTATTGAAATATTTTTCATAACATTCAGATTCTTATTTCTCCTTCTAAATTTAAAACTTCCCTGGAGTGTGATTATAATGAGGAAGAATTCCACGGGAAGTTATTATTAGTCATTTCACTCGCTGAGCATTTCCTTGGTCAAATTATCTGGCCTTCAGCAATGTGTTCCATTTCCTCCATATTTAACACAAAATTATGATTTTTTTCACCTATTTTAAAATTTTCACTTATTTTAAAAAGTGAAGTTTTGATAAATCATAATTATCTCCAATATGCACCTAAATGGAGAGAAACTGCTTTTCTAAGCAAAGGTACGTTTTTCTTTTAGCATGACATTATATCACTATTTTAATATATATTTATTAAAGGAATATTTCACAAATACCAATTGTGCACTGGCTTAATTAAAACAAAACACATGTGAAGATCATATCTTCAACCTCAATGGAAATTGGAGTCGAAATAACAATAGATAAAAATCTAGCTGGCGCACTTAAGTGAATTAAAAAAAAAAAAGGTGCCCTTAAAGATGTAACAGTGATTCAGATACAAACATCGTCTCCTTTGCACACCTAAAATTTTTGTGTCGACGACAGGAAATGTTCTAAGCCATAAGAAGCAGATGGAACAGACACACTCATCTGTAAGTTAACCGCCAAAGTCAGGAGGAAGTTGGTATGATTTGGAGGAGTATACACCTTCTTTGTTAGAAAGACGGAATAAACGTGGAAGTGATGACAGCCAGCTCCTTCCGTGTCAAGAGATTTCCCTTTGGTGTCGGCGAGTGCTAAATTTTAATCCACACATTTCTCACACAGTTTGTCTTTCCATGGAGAATGTCCATGTATGAATTTTAAAAAGAAAATAAGTGGCTCACACCTCTAAAAGAGGTAAACATTAAAATGCTAACTGATTTGAGAAAGAAGCGATAAGCTAGAGATTCCACTTCTGATTGAATAAAATATAACACTAATCCACCAATTAAGAAAAAACTAATGAAAAACTAGACAACATAGAATACTGATTAAATGCGTCTTTGAGGTTCTATTTCAGGGACTTAATTAAGACTCATCTCTTTCAAAGCTAAGGGCAACACACTGCTATTTTTTAAATAGTGAATAACACTCATAATTTTTAAAAATCTTATGACGATAAGCAAATACTACTCTACTCAAATAATCGGTGGACCTGGATGTTACTGTTCACAGCAATAGCCTCTCCCAACATTCCTCTGCTCAAAGCCCTCAGAAGTTCTGACCCCAAGCAGCGTGAAAGGACCGAGTGCTGCGTGAAGAGATGAAGTGAGGTGAATGATGTACGTACTGTGACGTAGCGCTGGGCTACTGTAAGGGTGGCCTGAACACAAGCACTGTGATACCTCGACTGTCGATCTGGTAACCGGCTATTAAGTGACAAACAGGCCGGGAGTGTACACAGGCAAAGGGATGACTCATATCCAGGGTGAGATGGAGAGGGGGGGTTGCGGTTTCACCTTTACTCAGAAGGGCATGCAATTTAAACTTATGAATTGTAGTAACTTTGTATGATGACAGAAAGTAAGTAGACTTATTGTGGTGATCACCTCGTAGTCACACAAATACCGAATCACCTCATTGTACATCTGAAACGAATATAATATTGTAAAGTCAATCATATCTCAATGAAAAAAAAAACTTAGGAATTTTTATTACTAATTTTCCATTTAGAATTTCTGGACCACAGATGACTGAGGATAACTTAAAACTGTGAAAAGTGGATAAGGGGGACCACTGTAATCCTTAGAACAATCATAGAAAAATTATAGTAAAGAAATAGAACTGAAAACCCACATAACAGTTAAAAAGATATAAGAAAAAATTTTGGTTAATACAGAAGAAGGTAAGAAAAGAAGCTCAGCGGAACCAAATAAAAAGGGGATAAGGCAAATAGAAAACAACAAAAGTAGCAGGTCTAAACCCAACTAACACTGGAAGAAATTCTGCAACATAAGCGCAGCAGCGGGCCAACCTCTGGTCGGGCAGACGAGCGCACGGGCTGCGTCTTCTCCCAGACTCCTTATCGAGTGGGGTTGCATTTGCTCAGAGCCCATTTCACCTGCTCAGAGCCGGTGAAATATTATTCTTACAATCTGCCATTTCTTCTAGCAGTCAGTAAATGGATGAGCAACAAATACCTGCCAAATAAATATTAATGAGTTTCTTTTTCTTCCCCTTATACACAATTTTCTGGTTATTGCTACCCATTCATTTTGTAACAGAACTCAATTCATCATAAATGCCACATTCTAGTTGCTGCCATTGCATGCCGACAATGTCCTTTTTTATTCAATCTCCACAGCACTCAGAAAAATAATATCAACTTGGAAAAATTATTTCTAAGGCACATGACACATAATACATTCCCTTGGGCAGACACTGATATTCTTATTGGAGACTGCAAACCCAGAAGAAGTTGAGGGTCAGTCGGTTCCTGGAGGTTTCCATGTCCACTGGACCCTGCCAAACACTCCAAGATGGCCAGGTGGACACTAAGAATGCAGAGCGCAACAAAGAAGCAATGAACAGTGAGCGCCACCCTGCAGCTGACGGGCAGGGGTGCCGCCATGATATCTGTCATTCCTGTTCCGTGGCTTACTCCAGCAGACCTCGCATTTTTGGAGGAAGACAAGGAGGAACGCAAAGGCTTCAGTTGTATTTTATTAAAACCAAAACACTAATTTCGACCCTCAGTTCCAGCAGAGCCTAACAGTCACAGAGTCCCCAAGTCCAGATGAAACGAAAAGCAAAGGACAAGAGCTGAACAAGAAACCAAGAGATAACTGCAGGGGCCAGGCCCACAGAGAAGCTCATCACATATAGACAAAATGTGACCCTTTTGTGCCAAGGTCTATTTAACTGAGGAGAGAGGATAAATTCTGAACATTTAAAAATTTTCGATTTACAAGCTGGAGACCATATTATCTGCCTCTGATATACCTGGGAAGGAAGGGCAATGACTGCCAAAGAACGACTTTTTTCCTTTTAAAAAAAAGAGGGAGCGTCTCCCTGATTCCATCAGCGTGCACCCCTGTAAACAGTGAGACACCCATTTTCTCAGGGGAGGGCAGATGGCACCGAAATCTACGTGAATAAAGACAATACATTTGGGCCGGCTATGTCTCCCACCCTGTATTTCTTATAGGTCTTTTTATACCTAATGCTAAGATGTGACTAGCTTAGAAAGGACGCTCCCTTTACTGTGAGAACCCACAAATTCATCTATCTCTTATTACCCAGAATGGCACTGAGAAATGCTCACCCTGAAGTTCTCCTTGCAAAACAGGTGCTGACTGCCTAAGCAAGGTGTACTTTACATCCAGGTGTGCCAATAAGTTTTTCCCAGATGAACCAATTCAAATACAATTTTACACACACACACAGTCTAGCATGAGGATCGACAGGTTTGTTTAAATAAAATACCTTAGTACTATGAGAGGAGAGCATTCTGAGCACAACTCTGATAGAATAATCACAAAACACACTTAAAATATACACTTAAAATCACTTTTGCCTCTACAAAGTGTTCATAAGGCTATGCTGCTTTGGTGATTTAACAAAGTCTTTAGTTTAAAACTTATTCAAGTTTCTCAGGCCCAGTAGCTCTTTCCTCCCCCACCTGAACCCCCATGTGGTTTTACAGAAAGATTCTGAGAAACCGATCTCGGGGTGGCAATGGGAAGGGTTGAAAGCTGAAAATCAGCGTATTCTCTCGACTTATAACACTAAAAACCACCTCTGTGTGATGCTTTGAAATGTGCAGTGTTTTGCTTAGACCTCTGACTTCACGCCCAGGGCATTCCCATGCAGAAGGCAGGGCAGACGTAACCATGACCTAGTGCCCAGAAGTGAACACTGGGTGTAGAAGGTTCAGTGACACACCCAACCTCACCTCCTTACTAAGTGGTATACCCAGGACTCCAAATACTCATGCGCTTGACTATACCAAGTACCTGAGGTCCTAAGATTACAAAGAAGTAAATCAAGAGGTCAGAGAGTCCAACTGGCAGCAAAGATGGACACGAAGGCTCTCCGCCTCACTCTGCCCAACTAGCCCAGCAACTGAAAAAGGCCAGTACAGAAGTCCCTGGTGCCTGGGCCGCAACGAGCCCTCTGCGGGGGCGGGGAGGGAGGTGTTGGCCTCTAACCAGAGTCACATTTTAGGTTCCAGGAGACAGTCCCTTTTCTGGGCACAGGATCACAGCAAAAGGTGTAGCTCACTGGGCTAGTAAAAACAACAGCACAAACCACAGCTTTCTCCACTGATCTGGAGGAACTGCTGCCATCAGGGTCCTCTGAGCCTTATCTGGGCACCGTCGCATAGGATCTCAGATGTTTTACATGTCAACATGGAGTACTGGAAAGGAGAATGTTCTCAGTGTGGTCCTCCAACAAGATGTGAAGATTTCCATTTCAAATGCCTGTTAGAAGATGGACCACAAAAGTGACCCCCATCCCACAGCTCAGATTTACACCCCCCGTAAGCCCTCTGCCCGACTGCTGGGCAACACCTACTGCCCATCTTTTCATGTATTTGCACGAAAGAAAGCACATTCTTGAGGGAGGAGGGAAATGGTGGAAAGTGGTCAAAGGGCACAGACTCCCATTTATAAGACGAATAAGTTCTTGGGGTGTAATGTGCAGCACAGTGACTGTCTATGTCTGACAGTTGCTAAGAGTAGTAAATCTTAAAAGTCCTCACCACTAAAAAACATGGTAATTATGTGAGATGATGGATGGCTCACTAACCTTACCATGGTGATCCTTTTGCAATAAATACACATATGAAGTCGTTACGCCGTACGCCTTAAACTTACTCCATGTTATATGTCAACTGCATCTCAATAAAGCTGGGTGTGTGGGGCGGGGGGTTGGTGGAGAGAAAGCATATTCAGCAGAAGTCTGTAATTTCTAGCCAAACAAAACCCTTATTTGGAGAGTCGCAAAGTCAATCACAAATACAACTCCTACCGATCTCACCTCCAGTGCACGACAGGGAGGGAGCAAAAGGCCATGACGCCCCACTCCCGGATGCTCTGAGCTCCCGGGGAGCTGGGGGCTGCAGGTCAGTACCACATCTGCCAGCACATGCAGTAATGCCCTCTGGCAACAAGACTTAAGAACATCTTAATCTGGTTATTTAGTTATCTTGTGTAGTATTAGTGACAGGACTCTGGTTTTCCAAAAAGCTGGCGCGGCTGGAGGAATGACAGGCTCTCCAGTTAGAACCACTGCATGGTACCTCGTCTCAAAGCTGAGCTCTTCTCTGCTGTCTTTTACTCATCCTCGGCCAGGTCGCTTTCCCATTCCTTGCAGCTACTTCAAAGCTTCACCATGCTCCGCAGGCCAGCTCCTCCATCCTGTTCCCTGCCTTTCATCCTCGAATCAACCTCAAACCCCTGTCCCTCTGCGTTCAGAGAAAGGGGGGTCCCTTTGTTTCAAAGTCTGACCTGCTGATCTTCTGGAGGCTTTGCCCACCAATTCTTTCTACCTAAAATCTGGCCTGAAACAGTCCCTCAACCTATAAAATATATTTTTTTAAAAGGACTTTGAAGTTGTCAAGAATGGACGCTGACTCCCCCAACCACGTGCCTGCCCTGGTTTCCTGGCCTCATAGTCAAACTTCTTTGGAAGAATGGCCAGCATTTGTCTCCTGCGCTCTCGCCCGCAACATTTGCAGTCAGCCGCGATACCCCAACCTCCTTGTCGGCTTCCTCCCTACTACGCTGCCTCTTGGACAAATGAGTCTTCTCACCAACCTCTATTTACCCTTCAAAGCTGCTTATACAGCTCGCGTCTGGACCATCCCCTGAAGAATTCCACCTTCCCTTCACTGCTTCCAAAACACCTTGTGTGCAATCCTACACAACCACTATTACACTGTTTGGCAATTTTACTTATACTTTACAATGAGCATCTTAAGGACAAATGTTTTCTCTTTTTTCCACATTTCTTGACAAGTCGTCTCAAAAAAAAAATACATATATATATTTTTAAGTGATAAAATAAAAGAAAACTGACACTCTGCTAAGTCTGCCTATTACACACATGTGAAGTCTGGCAGAAGACAGTTTGTATCTGTTTATGGTGATACCAGTCAGCAAATGTGGTAACGCAGGACAGAGCGCTGGCCTGTCACAACCAGAATATGCACCCATGGCCCCCGCTTCTCAATGACACCGCGTAGCCGCTCTCCAAATGCCTTAGAGATGAACTAAAAGAAGTTAAAACGCATAAGTTATTCACACTTTAGCTTTTATCCTACTAGTTCACTTATTCTGTCAATCAGCAATTATTAAATATCTTTCTCAAAGAAGTGCAAATACTGGGGAAAATAAAGACATAATGATCCTCTAGTAAAATCCCTCAGGTACAGTCGTGATATAATTACGTCTCCCCCCCCCCCCCGAATTCCCAAGGCACTCCTTAGCAAACAGCCTCGTGAAGAACCCTGAGGGCCTTTGGGGTCAGGAGGCAGTGTCCTGGGTCAATGAAGGAGCTCCCTCAAGACTCTGGAGCCAATTTCCACAGCAAACACTGCGGCTGAGCCAGAGGACGATACTCTCAGACTCTCTTAATAAGTGCGCCCACATGAAACAAATCTACTTCAGAGAATCTCGGTCAGAGGCTTTATTCAAAAGAGTTTTATTGTTAGAGATTGTGTTTCAATCTCAAGAAAAAAAGAAATTTCAGTGCTCAGAGACCTTAAGCATGATCTCTTCTCAAAGATCTAAAATTTAAAGACGGAAAATACAAGTACCACTGCTTTTGCACGTGTACACTAACGAGCAAGTCAGCATTTTAATTTTCCTGATGTCTGTCCCCAGAGAGCACTCAATAAAGAGTCGCCTGAACTAATTAAAGAAGCTGGAAACTTATAGCTGGAGGTCAGAAAAGTAATTTCAGGTGGAGTAGAAAAGAGAGCACATGACGAATTTTACTAAGCACACTGCTTTCAACTTCCAAAGTACTAAAATATATATACATATTGAATCTGTTTATTGTTCCATGGCTTCAAAATTTTCGATTAATCATACAGAGCTATAGGACCTACAAATGAAATTGTAAAGCAATCGCATTTGCAGTAAGAGTAATTTGGGGCCATTAACTAAAATAGGATTTAAGTAACCTAAAGAAAATTCTAAAACCCTAATGGGAGATAAAGACAAATGGAGAGAGGCATGCGAATTCTATCTAGAATACTAGATACAGCGGCGGAGACCAAAGCCCAGCTAACACGTAGGTCTGAAACATCACCACAGGAGGAGGGGTGTGAGGGGCCGCATGACGGGAGCCAGGCCGGCTGGGGGGCAGGTGGGCCATGTGCCACACATCGACATGCACCCCACGTGAAGATTTCTAGCTGACTCACCCTTATTTGGAGCCTGAATTTCTTTTTTTCTTTCTCTCTCTTTTTTCTCTACTCTCTGCAGCCCTAGCTATTAGGAGTAAAAAAAAAAAAAAAAAAAAAAAAAAAAAGTGATAGTCAAATTTATCAGGAAAATTAAGTAGGCACAAATACCAAAGAACATTTCAAAAGGAAGAAAAATCTTATTTGCCTTTCCTTATTAAACCCAATATTTTAATAGAGAAAACATGATGAACATATAAAAATTTACTATATCCCAAAAGTTAAAGAAGCAATATCAGTCCATAAAAAAAATTGATATTATTTTAAAATTTCAACCTAAATCTTGTATGAAGAAATAAAAACTAAAACCATAATATACTACTTGATACCCCCTAATTAGCCAAAAAGAAATTCTAAACTCCAGAAGTCTTTTTAAAAATCTGGTGTTCATCATTTTGCCAGTCCTCCTGGAAAAGAAATCTGGAAATATATACAATAAAATTTTTAAATAATTCAAATTTTTAACCTATTAATCCCACTTGAAACTTCAGCTCCCAAAAAAATAATCCCAAGGAATTATACAAATGGAGCAACATACTTTTTACGGAAAACTTAAAAATATTTTTTAAATGCCCCCAATGAGTGAATGCTTAAGCAAATAATGGTATAGTTATATGAAAAGATGCTACTTAATCCTTCCAAATGACCAATTCAGCTTTATCAATGCAGACAATCGAATTACACACGGCGGCTAAGTTTGTGGGGCATAAACACCACAGTAAGTCACAGTTACTAAAGGGACACAGCTACCAAGAGTTCTGCCCATGAAATGCCACCAGTATTTATTTCCTAAGAACACAATATGTGTGACCATAAACTGTAAATGAAACAACACCTTTTCAAGTTCACAGACAGCGTTTGTCACTGTGGCTGACCTCCACTCAGGAGCAGCCTCAGCCTCAAGAACAGGCCCGACACAGAGTTGGGGACGCACATGCGAAGGCCAGCGCCAGAGCCTCTTGTTGTGGCCCACAGGCTGAGGAGGAAGAGCAGCCGGCCAGGGCTGCGAGAGCAGGCTTCACCAGCAGCCCTTCTCCTCACTCTGGTTTCCATCAAGGAGCCTGGTAGGTTTGAGCATGTGTGGCTCAGGAGCATATGACACAAGACTGAAAATTCAAGTGCAAAGTACCAAAGAACAAGTTCACACCCACCTGCGCTGAGTGAAAGCAGATCTGCCAGGCACGGAGAAAGACCACACATAAAATCACGTGCACATCAGCGTTTGGGACTTTTCACTTAGCATCGCACTTAACATTTGACATTTATTCACTTAAGGTCATGTTAAGTGACCAACTGTTAGACATAGCATCTCAGCAGGGGAAGGGACTCTAAGTAAATTGCAGAAAACAAAAATGTTCAAATGAGAGAGTATATCAAGAAAAAAATCCAGTGGGAGAGTCTGCATTTGACGAGATAATTCAGAAACCCTTCTAGATTCTTAATCAGATAGGTAATATAGTCCAAGCGTTATTCAGAACAGAAGATCTCATTGTGACAGGCAAAACATCTGGAGAAGGGATAATGCATGACTTGGTAGTCGGGGATGACTTCTCTGAAAAAGCCACCTTGAATCAGGTGGAACCTGGGATGAAGAGGCACCGACCCACAGCGGGGCTGACTGCTGGGTTCGGCCTCAGGGGAGGTGAGTGAGCACAAAGGATGGAAGTTGGCGCCCAGGCAGGTAGAGAGCCAGCCAAGTAAGGGGTGAGGGGCTCCCCTAACGCTGGGAAATGTCATTCTGGTCGTTGCGTGGACCAAAGGAAAGTCGTGAGGAGCAGCAGGTGACCAGTTAGGTCAGGGCACTAACCCCACCAAGAGACCACGGCAGCTCAGACCAGCGTTAGCGGAATGGGAAGAAGCCATTAGATTAGGAATATAGGCAAATATTTTTATTTCTATATTTATACTTATATATGTGTGTGTTAATGGGTCTTGTATTACTTTTTAAATGAGAAAGTTCTCATGTATATGAAATATACAGATCTCTACTGTTCAACTAATTATAATGCAACAGAGTAATGCACTAAAAAACTATGCTTAAGATAATCTTTCTTTAATGAGTCAGAAGATACTCTAGAATACTGTAATGCCTTAGGATTATATTATTAATGTCAATTAACCTTGCACTGCAGGAAAATAAGGATTTCCAATTTGTTGAAAGCTATAGAAACCACTTCTTATTGTAATGGCTTATTTCAGAAAAAAAGTACAACAAAAAAGTTATTTGCCAGGAAAAGAAAAATAAAATCTACCTGACATTTCTACATTCTGGTATTACACAATAACCTTTGTCTTGCATATTTGCTACAGCTGTGGTCATATTTTACATCCAAAATCTTGAAAAAAAAATCCACACACATTAAAGTCCAGTGCCAAATTAGTACATAGCAAGGATCGGAGAATTACGGAATCATAATTACCGCAGTCATGAGAAAAGGGCAAAAATGTAAGCCCTGCTTATATTTTGGATAAAAGACAGGAAAGGAGTGACTAAAGGGGCTTTGCTTCAGCAAAACCTGAAAGTCTAGATCAGTCTTAAATCATTAAATATTCTGCCTAAATAATCTTTAGAATCCCAAATACTGGAACTTTTAGTACTAAAAAAAAAAAACCCCACACAGATCCGATTAACATTCACACACTTTATTTTCTCTACGCACCTCATTTTTTTGTATTTTCCTACATCCCAACAGATTAAAGGAAGCAGTGAAGAGCCTTTAGTCTTTTTGTCACCAGCCGCCCCCTGCACCCCTTCACCCCAGCATTACCTTGAGCTGTGTTTTAAGCAGACATACCAAAAAAGGGAAGAGCACACCAACAATGAGCTAACCAGCTGAAGTTTGGAGGGGCTAAATCCCAAGTCATTTTGGACCCGTTTCAACCAGGTTCTGATTTCTATTTTAGCTCAGCCCTTCGACAGGAACTAGAGCAAACCTCCCCTGTGGAGTGAGAGCTGCGACCCTGGCAGACAGAGCCCCTCACAAGCAGCTCGGAGGTCGAGCACACTCATTCAAGAGCACAACTCATGCACAACTCCACCCCATGCCCACTCCCCCCAGACAGCCGTCTGTGAGCCTCAGGCCACCGAGCAACACATCTAGGAGAAACCCCTTTCCAGGAGAAACCCCTTTCCCTCCGCCAGCCCGCCAGCCCGCTGAAGCAGGCCGGCTTCCCCCGTCCCCTGGGGCTGGGCTGGTGGAGTCCCTGGAGAAAGCGCAGGTACATAATTCTATGTGTATGCTCACCGAACCCCTATTGTATGATTTTATCAGACTGATGACATTGTGAAGTATCCCCAAATTTAAATTTTTGGTCCTAAGACATATTGTTTATTTTTAATCTTACTGTTCACTACAGGAAGCCTAGCAGTTACCATTTATTGAATATCTTCTCAGACTTGAACATTGTACCTGATACTTTATATGTGATATACATATTATCCTATTTAATCCTCCTAATAGCCCTATATGATTTTGTAATACCTGCTTCACAGCTAAGGAACCTTGTTAAAAATTATATAGCTAGTGACTAGAACCAAGAATGGATGCAAAGTCTGACTCCAAACCTCATTCTTATACCTTGCTTTTAATTTGATTTTCAAAAGGTCAGTAATATGGGCACTGAGCACATGGTCTTCCACTTTCACTTGAAAATATCAAATATAAAATCTAAAACAACGGATCAGTATATAATTGCTTCCTTATTCCAGGAACCCTGCATGCTGAAAGTTACCAAATTGGCTAGCTATGCAATCTCTTCCCTGAATGAATCAGCCATACGAGACATTTTCCCACCACAGACAATCAATCCTGAAATCTCTAGTTTTCAGGATTCAGATCTAAAGTATGTGCAAATGAACAACAAAGTGAAGACAGGGGTCCTGTTGATAAATAATACAAGCTGTGTACATTAATCTTTTGAAAGTGCAACAGTTTCTTTAAGCATGCTTTCAAAACAAGAGATAGCCTTAAAGTGCATTAACTCTTCAGTCGTTCTTCATTCCTGCATCTCTAGCAACTCAGCAGTCCCTCAAAGACTCTAACTCAAATAACATACACCAGATACGTCCCTAAAAATACTAACAGGCAATGAGTTCTATGCCCAGCAGGTGCTGCAAGCAACAAGCAGCAAGTGATTGCCGTCACCGAGTGCCAGAGCAGAAGGGTCCTCTGAGACTGTCAGTCCAAGTGGCTGGCACACTTCAGGGAAAACACAGGGCTAAGAGAAGCCCCCCAAACTAGCACCACTTACGGTGATGTAGAGAAAAGCACGCTCACAGGGAGCACAGGGCCAGTGCAGGAGTGGTGGGTGGTGGGGACAAGCCCCGGCTCCTCTGTGGGACCTCTACCTCTAAGAGAGAGGACACCCATCTAATTCTGTGTGTGTGCACACGTGTGTGTCCCACCCTGCCCCGGCCCCCAACATGCACATACAGAGGAGGGGGTGTGTGCACGGTAGAGGGTGTGGGGAGGACACTCGTGACTCAGGAACAAACCTAACACAAGTGAATAAGGATTTAACTTAGTGAACATGACTTGTACTCGACAGCTACGAGTGGCCCTGTAAGTTGAATGTCTACATTACTGTCTGAGGTTTATTGAATCTAGAGACCAAATAAATACAAAACAATTTCTGATAAACTTTCCCAGAAAAATGCACTTTTACTAGTCACCAAACTATCAGGACTCCACCAAATAAAATTACAGCTCTCTGAATATGCCTACTAGCGGCCACTGTAGTTTCAAAGTCTGACTCCAAATACTGATCGTGGGCGGGGTGGGGGGGGGCACCACCAGAGGACAAGTGGCTTCCCCCAGGTCCAGTCAGACCATGTTCCTGCTTCTGTCCTCAGTGAGCTGCGTTTAGCACTCAGGAGTAGATCTACCTTACCTGAGCTCACCTGGCCACTAGATTATGCTCCTTGAGCTCTGCGACACCTCTCAGGTGAGCATGGGGACTCTCACCCACTTGATTCTGAGACACCTGTCAGGAGAGTCCTCACAGGTGAGCAGGGGGATTCTCAGCCACCTGAGCCTGGGACACCTCTCAGGACAGCCTTACAGGTCAGTGTGGGGAACTCTTTCCCACCCAAGAGTGCTCATAGCTACATGAGAAAAGCAGTCCTCAGGGACTCCCATGAGGGAGGTCACAGAGGCAGGGAGGCAGAGCTCTGTCAAGAGGGACCTGTGCCATCATCAAGGCCTATCTCAAAAGCCACACTGTCCAGGAATGGCCTGTGATCTCCCCTCCAACCACCAAGTCTCCTTTTCCATCTCTGGTCCCTTGGCAGTCCTGGCTCTGCCTTGGGGCAGTTAGGATCACCTTGCCACCTGCTCACCAGTCTCCCCTACAGAAGGTGCAACATCAATCAGGCGGCAGGCTCAATGTCACAGTATTGAACTAGCCCCTATTACATGGAAATGACGCTCAGCACCCCTGGGGATATGGAAGTGAGACGCCACTGCCCTGCCTCTGCTGGCCTCAGCTCACAATGATGGAGTTCTCTTCCAGCTCCGCCCAGAGAGTGGTCGCACGCTGACTCAACAGGTTGCTGCCTGAGAAAGTCCAAAATAAGGCTACCTGCCATGTTCTTCACCAAATTGCGCTTTCTTGAAACATGTAATTTCAAGCGTCCGTTTTTATTGTGATCCGTTACACTTTAAGACCTGTGTGGAACTGCTCCTGCTGACGCGCCCGGGCGTTCTCTAACACTGCACCGCCACCCTCCGTTGCTGTTGCTGTGGAAGCTCCTTCTTCCTCCACGAGGCTGTGGGCTGGGAGGGCAGAGGCTGTGCGAGAGGCAATGGGAGCAGCCTCCCCCTGGAGACACCTCTCTCCACGCCAGGGCAGAAAAGGGGCGACCCCGCCCACCCCTGGCCGGGCCTGGCCACAGTGCCGGTCCCAGTTTGGACCACGACTAACTCCACACACACACGGCTCAAGCCCTGCACCTTCCTGGAGAAGAGCAGTCTCCCTTTTTCCCTGGAAGGAGAACTAACTGGGGACCGTCAGCCGGAGGTTCCCATGCTGAAGGAGCTGGCCTGTGAAGCCAAAAGAGAAGCAGAGAGATGGCGACGCCAGGTCGCAAAGACAAACCCGAAATCCCTTGAATGTTTTCAGTTCCAGGAGCCGATACATCGCTTTTACTAATTGCTTCAGCCAACATGAGTAGTCTTTCTGTGCTTGCAACCACATACGCCATCATGAATAAAATGTGTCCATCATCTTCACCCCTATAGCACTCAGCATGGTGGCTAGCTCAAAGGCAACGCTTAGTATTTTTCACATGTGTTGAATGAAAACTTAGGGGAAACAGGCTACACAGGTGTTTTTATTTTTTTTAAATGTCAACAGTGAAACAATCACAATGCATCTTCACTAGGAAAAAATATGAAAAGTTGACTTTCCAGGCATAAATTTATTCTAGAAAAAAGCGTTCCATTTATAGTAGTTATTATAAATGCCTGGAACTTAAATGAATTTCATACTAAATGAAAGTTTTGGCATTTCCTTCCAGATTAAGCTAAATCTATAATAACCACTGACTGTCATGTGGCAGCATGAATTGCTTTGTGCTCTTGACCATTACAAAAGGGACATGGCTACCTCAAGGGCACATCTGGCTCTGGGTCACATCTGTGAAAATTTAATTGGCTCTTTTTCCACATAAGAAAAATAAGATACCTGCTCAACAACTGGGCCAAATGTTCCCAACAAATGTCATACAAGCTGGAAACTAATTTTTTTAATAATTAAATTCTCCATTCTTCAGACGTGAAGGGAATCCCATTATACAAGTGAAACAGAACATACGCTGGGGGGTGGGATGGGAGACTAATATTGGACACGGTTTCAGGATGAATTCATTACCATATTTTGAGTGCTTTTCAAGCAACTGGAATAGATCTATAAGGATCAAGCCACACTTTCACCCAATCCTTTCTGCACCCAACAACGAGTTTTCAAAACATTTGGCCATAGTTACAGAAGGTACAATTTAGTGCCAGGAAGCCGTGTCTAGTTACTGGCCTATATGGTAAAAAACCTGAAACATCAGAGCCTACCTCCATGTCACTAAGCCCCTAGAATTGTTTTCCCCTGTAGCACTAAAAGCTACGCCAGAAAGAAATACACTATTTATCTTTAAGGTGCCAAAGCCAAGCCCACTTCCACGTAGCTTACACTCAAATGGAAGTGACAAAATGTCGAATACCGATCAACTTATCTGAGCAATACTCTCGAGACCAAGAATGTTAAAAAAGAAATTTTTAGGAGGAAGTGAATGTTTAGTTAAAAAAAAGACAAAGACTCAAAAGTGCTTAGCACTTTGCAGAATGTAAGGAAATATAAATATTAAAAGTAGAAAAGGAACTAGAATTTGGAAACTTAGAGCTGGAAAAGTTCTTAGAGACCACCTAAGTTAAAGGTCAGGAAGTGGCTGGCGGTGGGTCACACGCCAGTAAGCATTAGAGCTAGAACAGATGCCTCCTCCTTTCCAGCCTTTCATCGCATGGGGAGTTTCAGAGACACGGCTCAGCACCAACTCATCGCTTCCTGGTCCCTGTGTTCATTTTCACCGCATGAAACTGCATCACTAACACACTGTTTTCGACTGTTCTGTAACAGAGGGGAGAGCTGTCCCCCAGCCTCTGGAATGCTGTGAGCTCATTCGAAGATGGGGCTTTTCACACAATCTCTACCGAGAAAGGGATCTGAGGACGTATTTCCCCGCCTGCTCTGCACAGAGAGATCATCACTATCCAAGTCTCTCCTCAGCCAGGATCATGGAGAACAGGCTAAGAAATGCCATGGCCTGTAACCCCTCTCCAGATAACCTCAGCCCTGCAATAACATGGCAGAGCTCTGACACAGTCATGAGACTTGGCAAAATGCTCTACGAAATCAGGAAGAAACCACCTTAACCAAAAGGACCTGGGTTAACAGATAAGAATTTCAGAAGGAGTGGATTGGCTGGTATTAGGGACTGACTCAAAATAGACAAAGGAATTGGAGTTTCTTAAAAATGAGTTGCATTCTCAAATCTGTCACTGACTTTACCCAAGTGGCAATCTCTCTGTTCTTTATCTATTTGCAGGATTTTAAACCAATCTGCCTTAATTACCATTTGTGCTGCTGTAAGAAAGCCATGGATGAAAGATTCCATAATAATTCAAAAGATATGTTGATTTTCTTACTAGCAGTATTCTGTTATGAGTCTCTTCCTGAACCTAAAAAAAATATGGGTGATTTCCTCTATATCGATGGTGTAGGAAAAAGCTTTTCAATTATGACTCCAAATCCAGAAGCAATAAAAGACTAATAAATTGTACTATATAAAAATTTTTCTAAACTTTTGCATAGCAAAAAAATACAGTAAGCAAAGTCAGAAGATAAATAACAAACTGGGAGAAAATGTCTGTGATACATATCACAAACAAAAGACTAATATCTCCAATAAACCCAAAGAACTTTTAAAATCTGAAGAAATCCAAGTGTTTAAAAGGTCTAGAGAAAAATGGACAAAAGATATGATTAGACAACTCATAAGGTATAAAAGTAGTCCTTAAATATTTGCAAACATGTTCAACTTCACTTATAATAAATGCTATCCAAATTAAAACTATATTGAGGTGTCGTTTCTCATTTAGCAAACTGGCAAAAGCTTAAAAGCTTGATCATACGTTCTGTTGATGAAGCTGTGGAAGAAAAGGGTATTTCCATATTTTGCTGGACGGAATGCAAAATGATTCAATCATTATGGAAGAGAAATGGCAATATCTAACAACACACATAAGTCTTCATAGCCCAACACAGCAATCCCACTTCTAAGAACTTACCCTGAAGGTACACCTCTACCAACACAAAATACGTATGTGCAAGCTATTCACTGCAGCATTGTTTATCATTAGGAGCCACAGGAAACCTCCTAAATATTCAGCCTTCGAGATAGTTTGAATAAACTCTGGTACATACACACAATGGAGCACTGTGAACCGTAAAGAAGGATGAGAATGATCTGCAGGAGCTGACATGGAGTCACTTCCAGACAATAAATATATGTGACCAAAACTAACACAATGCTATATGTCAACTATATCTCAATAAAACAGGCAAAATAATGCACATATATTATACTCTCTTTTGTCAAAGAAAGAAGAGGAAATAAGAAAACATTATAAAATACATATAGACAACATATATATGCTTCGGCAATAGAAAAAAATCAATGAGAAAGTCATGAAGTATCTATTAGGTGTGTGGAGAGAATGGAAGAATGAAGGTAAGGAGCATCAATTCTTTGAGTAGACCTCTTTATGTGTTTTTTAATTTTGAATACATGTTAGTGTTCTACATATCCAAAACAATTAAATCAACAAGAATGGAAAGAGGAAAAGTCCAAAACTGAAGTGAAAATGAAACAAATATACCCAGCTGTATTTCAAACGAAGTAGTTGCCCACAATGAAGACTTAACCTAGCACTCTGAGACTGTCCATACTTACCGTGCCCACCCAGGGTGTGGTGCGTGGCATTGCAGGAAGAACTTGAGGCAGATTCTGAACTTCTGTCTTACTCAGTTCACACTACCGAACAAAACACCATGGTCTGGGCGGCTCACACAGCCAAAGCTTCATTCCTCACAGTTCGGAGGCCGTGAGAAACAAGGTGGTGCCAGCAGGGCAGGATTTACAACGGGGCCTCTTCTGCTGGCGTGTGAACAGCCAACATCTCGCCATGAGCTCACGTGGCCTCTTCTGTCCACCACTGGGGAGCAAGCTCTCTGGTGACTCTTCTCACAAGGGCACTGACCCCATTCTGAGCACTCACCCTCACGACCTCCTTTAACCCTGGTTACCTCATGAACCCCATCCCCAAACACCACCATGCGAGGAGTTAGGGCTTCAACAGCTGAATTTTGGAAAGACATAAACATTCAGTCCTTAAGATTTTTTAGTAGGTTTGTTTTTAGTAATAATATGAGTAAAGAAATTCTAAAATTATTTTAGGTGTATTATGAGATTGAGCAAACTAGGGAAGAAAAAAATAGAAATATGGAATAGGGGAAGCCAAAGGGATGATTTAGAATTGGAAATATTAGCATAAACTCATGATTTCTAAAATATACGTGTGTATGTGTGTGAGTTTATTACCTCCCAGCTCCAAATTCACCCTTTAACGTTTGCTCTGTAGTAAATAATGGAATTGTTAAGGCCTTCTTCCTTAATGGAAGCACGGAATTACGCTTTCTCAGTGGAAGGCACTGACTGGAGGGACACTGTAGAAAGATGAAGGCATCCTGCATCCCCAGGGGCCTTGGGAGTGGAGGATGCTGTGTGTGAGAAAATCCAGTAGAAGCTACCACAATCACTGGCTCAGAACAGTCCGTCCTATGATCTCACAGCCTTGGCCTAGTGACCTTTCTATAGTGCCTTCCACAGAGAAACCAGAGACCCTGACACCTGTCTGTACCCCAGCTGCCTAGATCCAGAAAGACACCCATGGAGTGGTCATCCCTCTGTAAGCCCTCCTCCTTCCAGACCCCACATGGCCCAACCACTCTGAAAGCCTTCTGTCCCTAGACTGCCCCCACATACCACACCACCAGCTGGTGGTCTCCTGCTGCCCTCCCTGTCCTCCAGAAGTGGTTTATCACCTGCCTTCAGACCAGCTCCAGTCTGGCTAAGGCGACAAACTGCTCTGCTATCTGTTGGGATGAACTATGCCTTCTCCTGTGAGAGCAGAACCCCATCCAAGCTTGTCCTTCCTTGGGTCCTCTCCCTCATCCCCAGGGTACCATACAGTTTCCCCCTATCTTATAGTTACTCTTTTATCATTTAATAATTCTTCATATTAAAATTTCCCTATTCAACCTGCTGTGTGTCCTTTCTCCTGACCAGGCCCAGCTTTCTATAGCACGTGTGTATGTATACTTTAGGTATGTATCCACTGAAAGGGCCTAAAGGCAATGACACCCCAGTGACAATGAACACAGAGGCCAGATACTAGTTTCTAACACCACAACCAGCTCCAAAAGCAAAAGCATTTCTCCCTGGAGATATGACTGTTTCTAGACCTGGGGCAGGGTGAGTACAAGATGAGACTGGAATATATTGCTATGTCAGAAAGTAGAGAGGTACCCCCAGTGACTGGGGTGCACCAAAGGGACAACAGCCCGATGGGGCTTTCAATGGCCAAGTCTAGAACAATTTGAGAAAAACTGGGTATAAATAATTATGTTTAATAAACAATGAAAAATTGAAACCTATGAGTTCATACTGGTAATAGGTAAATGGATGGATGATGGATGGAGGGATGATGATGGAGGGAGAGATAGATGATGGATGATGGATGGATGGAGGATGGATGGAGGCATGGACAGATGGATGATGGATGAACAGGGGAGAATGGGAGCACTCATTTATATAGAATGTCCCCTGGCGATATTCTGTAGAGGGGGTACTGAAGTTGAAAATCACCATTTTGCAACCATCATAGTAAAGACGGTTCAAGCAAGAATCATCAATGGATAATAAACCTAGGGAGGAAATTTTGATAAGGAACAGGATATTCGCATGGTTGTAGAGTGACCCACAGACTGCTTATAGAATGCAAGGGGAAAACACAGTAACTACACAGCAGGGAAATTGGACAGCACTTTGCCCAGATGATCAAAATTAACATCAGCAGTGAGGGGCAGACATACCGTGTGCCTCCACATGTGACACCCTGAGGAGGCGACAACATCCAACATCACGAATGGAGTATTTGGCTGGGGACAATTAACTTGAATTATAACCTGAATAATAACAATAAAAACGAGGAGACCCCCAATGCAGAGGGGGAGGGGTGTTCTTCTAAAACGTCAATGTTGTGAAAGACAAAAACTGAAGAACTGTTCCGTAGTTAAAAAGCTCCACAACAACTAAATGCAGCATATGACCCCAAACTAGATCCCGTGCGAGAGGGAAAAGGCGACAGAAGCGGGCGCGGGCGGTGCAGTAAAGCACTGAGTCAACGCTAGCTTTCCTGGGGTCGGTAACCGTGCTGCTGTGGTCATGTGAGAGGAGGCCCTTATTTGTAGAAACACGCGCTGAGCATTTAGGGTAAAAGATCAAGATACACATCCTCAAATGGTTTAAGAGGGACACGCGCGCGCACGCACGCACACATGCACACACGGGAGCACACATACAACACAGGTTAAAAAAGGTGAATGTGAGAAACACTGGGTATTCTTTTTACTTTTTTTTTTTGCAACTTCGATATAAGGTTTTAAAATACCTTTTATCCTAGGTTCTAGGGTGCACATTAATAAGCCCTCTGAGGCTAGCATGCAGCTTAGCCACAACCCTCAACAGAACTAAAATCGAGCAGGGCTCCAAATGGTAGCAACTAATCTGAACTGAGATGTGCTCGATTTCAAAGTCTCTACCTGAAAAACAGAATATAAATAATCTCATTAATAGTTTTTATACTGATTACATGTTGAAATGATTATTGTAGAGATACTGGGTTATATAAAATACATTATTCAAATTAATTTGACCTTTTTCTTTTAATGTAGCTACTAAAAAATTTAAAGTTATATGTGACTCATTGTATTTCTATTGCTCAGTGCTAATCTAAAATATAACAACGCTTTTTCTTTTAAGAGATGTTGCTCTCTTAAGTCCTTTACTAACGTCAATTAACATTATAGATCCAGACTCCCCTTGAGGTGTAACTAAGGGAAAAGAAAATTTTTAAGGATTAGGAGACAAGAAAGAGCTCTTTGGTCATGTTGTCTAAATAATTCTCTAATTGGTCACAAATGCCACCTATAGAAAATTTCCTAAAAAGGGAAAAATGAAAATCCAAAATTGTGAAAATATCAAGTAGAGAAACAATAGGTGGTTTTTACACTTTTGTTTTTAAACTGTTTGAATAAAATGAATAAAATACACTTACCAAGTTTAAACATTAACTTACATTATCTTATAAACAAAGCCATTAATTATTTATTTCTGCTACCAAGGAATTTACGAAATAGACCTTACTGACAACAATGCTATTTCCAATGTTATTTTCTAGTTTAAAGATCTGATGAACAAATACTCCCTTAAACTCTAAAATTTTAAGAAGCAAAGAAAGAAACGAATAGAGCTAAGACAGACAATATTAGTTTTTACTTTGAACGCTGTTACGGAGAAAGCAAGGTTGGGTGTGAGCGTGAAGAGGACAATGGGAGCACTCATTTGGATAGAATGTCTCCTTTCGATTTACTTCAGGGTGAAGTTCCGTAGGATGGAGACAACTTCCTCTGAATTTGAGAAGACCAAATCTAACTAGGCCAAGTGGAAACAACAACAAATGCCAGCAAGAATCCCATAAAACAGTAACGATGAGGAAGAGAAACCAAACGTAGGTTGCCAGAAGGTACAATAAAAACACCCGGCAGCATAATCTTGGGCAAAACGCACAGGCGTGTTTGTTTTGAAGTTCAGAGTCGAGCGTGTGGGTGGACCCAATTAGAAATAGCCAACTGTTGCCCAGTGTAGATTCTTGTGTTCTGTCTCCCTCCCCACCCTCCCACCGCATCCCAGGCCACATCTCGGAGATGACTTTAATAGACTTTGGGCTCAAACCTCCTATTAGAACATGACACCCGTTCACTGCCCAGTGTACCACAGCCCCATTTCCGCGTTGTGTCTAACGGCCTCCCTGGAGAAGGACTAACAGGTGGCTCCATGTACGCCTGAGCCCAAGCCAGGTTCTGTGGACTCAGATGGAAGCAGGCAGGAAGTAGGCAGGAAGAATGAGCTCTGCTTAAGACACAATCGAGAACGTTCTGCAGATCAGGAAGCAACACAGATGAGGTGCCCACCATCCCAGAATCCAAAACCTGGAATAAACTAGTGTCGTAAGCCCAGCCTCCCTCCCAGCTAGGACACCTCCGACCCTGCTCCCAGCCCCTCCCCTGCCTCCTGCCTCACATCCCAGTCCCACATTCTGAGACCAATCACGAGGCCACTTCTCAGCAGAGAGGCCGTGGCCCTTCCGTTTCAGCCTCGGAAGGAAATGCAGATGGGCTAAAACACACAAGCGGGGCCGTGAGTCCACCAAGAAGTAACAGGAACGCAGACTGAACGAGTTCTTCATGCTCGGTCTGTGGACTGGATCCTTCCAACACCGCAAGCTCTTCAGGAGGCAGGTGTTACGTTCCGTACAGATAACGCCACCACAACACACACAGGTAACTAACTTGTCCCAAATCACACAGAAAGGGGCTCAGCTCAAACCCAAGCAGTCTGTCTCGAGAATCCATAGGTTCACCTATTAATAAATCATGAACAGATCCTAGAGTTACGGAAATATTATTTGCCCAGGACTTCAGTAATGACCTCATTCGCTCTCATTTTGACATGATGCAGCTTGAAGCGGCTTCCCTGGGAGACTATTACCGAAGAAGTTATTGCCTTATACCCACATCCCTCTCTCATCCTCTCTAGCAAAAATACACCCAAAAGACAGTGTTTTCTATGTGTCTAAGTTACTTTCAGACATGATAATTTATTTCTATTAGGAGAAAAAAATCAAACAAAACAAACTGCTAAAGAAAAAAAAGAACAATGCCATTATTTTGACAAATTCTATTTTCCTAATAAAATACAATTCTATTATATTGTTTTTTGTTTAGGGAAAATAAATCTATTTTTAATGCCTTTAAGAACCTTTGAAAAATACCTTAATGGGAGAGTTCTGATTTAAGATGTCAAAGTAAAGATGACTCTAATCCTTCTCTTAGAAATTGCCTCACAAGGAGCATGAAAGCAAACGCAAAGCCATCTTCAAGGTACCCAAACCACAGCACAGAGAGGCAGAAAACGGATGAGAGGTGGCAACCAGTTTCACAGAACAGAGCAAGCCCCAACGGAGTGCTGGAGAGAGGCTCCAGGCAGAAGCGAGCCCAGGGAAGACTCAGGAATGTGGCTCCAGGTGCTGGGAGAGGCGCAGGTTGAGCTGAACCCAGAGGGTTTGGGCTAAGAGCCACTCACAGAGCAGGTCAGTCTGGCACCCACACAGCCAGAGGAAGCTCCCTCCCTTGGAGCCATTACAGATGGAACCAGGCCATTCTTCTCTCCAAAGCATCAGACACTGAAGGCTCACTCCCTGGCAGAGTGACCCACAGAAACCAACCCTGGGGACACCAGGTACAGCAAAGACTGGAACGAGGACAAAAACAGGTGATTTTCCAAGAGGCTGAATGTGGACTGGTTCCTGGGTTCAGGTTCAGCTCTGTCAATCAGGAGAGGTGTGTGACCTTGGGCAAGCTGCTTAATGTCTCTATCTTAGTTTCTTCATCATAAAATGATGATAATAATAGACTCAAAGTCACAGAGTTGATTCCAGGATTAAATGAGTTACAGCTCTCAGAATGGTGTCTAACACAGTAAGCATTCAGTAAACACTAGCTTCTCTTCCTCCTCTGCCTCGTCTTCCCATCTCTACCTCCCCCCAGCACACACCTGCCCCTCGCTCCCAGAATGCTGGCAGCAGGAGTGCAGTCACAGGTATGGGACTGGAAGGGCCTCATCTAGAGAAACTTAACCAGAGGAATATGCCAGATGTCGACATTTGGCAGTGAGCAACAAAACAGCTGGTTCTCCCCCAGATTATTCCACAATAAAGCCCATTAACTAAAACAACATCCCCATACACACATACTCAGAGGTGCCAAAAACCTTTATAGTACATTATTTTTAAACATTATCACAAAATTTTAGACTATCTCAGAAAAAGAGCGGATGCCAAAACTTAAAATCTTTTAAAAGGTCACATATAAAGGATTGAGAAAAACGACAGATAATTTTACAAAGTCCTCAAGTTCCAGGCACTGTTTTAAATGCTTTACATATAGTAATTAATTTAATCCGTACACCAAACCCTGTATGAGGAAAGTACTATTTATAAACTCATTTCAAAAATGAGAAGATTATAGTACAGGAAAATTAAATAATGTGCTTAAAGCTAGGATTCAAATGGAGTCTAGCTCAGGGCCTAAACTCTTAACTACCATGCTTCTCAATAATAATTCTACAGGTTTGAAGACTATGGAAAAATGCCTTCAAATTTCGAAATGAACCAATCTAGAAATCTATACCTAGCCAGACTATCAATGAGAATGAGGACAGAATTAAAACATTTTTACACATACAGTTGACCCGTGAACAACACAGAGGTTAGGGACAACAACCCCTGCCCAATCAAACATCCGCACGTAATTTAAGTTGGCCCCCTGCATACAAGGATTCCCAACCATAGATCGAAAATACATACAAGTCTTAAAAAACACGATTTACAAATTCTTTCGTAGGACGATACCGATACTTAAGAGTATGTTCCAACAAAAAGAAGTTAAACAACGAAAGAAAACAAGGAAACAAGGGATGTGGCAGAAGTAAGGGGCAACAGGAATTTCCAAGATGATGATAAAAGGAGGTTCAGGAAGTCAGCTGGGCATCAGGCCCATTGAGCAACCACCCGGAGAGAGCAGGGGACAGAGGACTCCCGGATGGAGGTCTCCAGGAAAAAGCAAAAAAGAACTAATAAATCACATTATTGTTTGAATATTTAGAAATGACTGAAGATGCAGGAAGATTCGCAATAGGTAAAGAAACTAAATCACTGGAAAAAATAAGACAATTTTTATCATGAGAGAAAAAGAACTAAACAATAAAGGAAATATAATCATAGTACTCTACTTGGATCATCTGGGCACAATATTGACACAGTGTAAATAATGTAAACAGTTTAAATAATGAGTTAACCAATTATTATGACATAGTAATACTGGGATGATTAGGTAGCAGGGAAAAGCTGGGTTGCGTGACTGCGAAAGAAAGAGAAAAGAACTAAATCTCCACTTACCAAGATAGGAAAGACACCGATGCACACAATTCCAAAACTGATTAAAAGGAAAGAAAATCCTGTAAGCCTTTGGTGAACAGCCAGGACAGGAGGTAGGTGGCAGAGAAACAGGAGTTAGAACAGTGCTGCTCTTCATCGTTAGCATTTAGCCACATGCACGTATTACTGTGATAAAAACCAACTCGCACTACCACGTTTTGGTAGAAAAATACTAGATAAGCCATTTTAGGTGAAAACATTTAAAACAGCCGTTTCTCAAACACCTTCTATCTATAATAACTGGTTATATTCTTGTCTCAAGAGTCTAACTAGGTCCACTATCACAGTATCGTGGTGACTGATGTTCATACTACTTCTTGAAGATTATTATATCCACAATAAATTGAATACTTCCAACGCCGTCAACTCCCAGATACCCACACTGGTAGATAAATGCACTGAACTGAGTAATTTTATGCTCACATATGATTTGTTCAACACCTCTATTTGAATACAACAATCTTCTAACAGTCTTGGAAGGCTGCCCCGACCGAAATGCTGCCTTCTTTCATCCCACGAACACTTACTACTATTATCTGTTTCCCATGACTATTCAGAGTCCAGTCTCGCCGGCCCAAGCAGCTTTACCTTGCAGTGATCTCCAGCACCTCACCAAACTCTTCAGTGCCCACGAAACATGCCATGGTCACCCCTAACTCTGTTTCTCCGCTTACTAGTTCACCCTTTTTGAAGCAGCGTCTCGTAGAAGGAAAAACCCACAGACATGAATTAAAATCCCAGGTCTGCCATGTGATTGTCTAACTCTACACTCTGGGCAATTTCCAGAGCTTCTCTGAACCTCAGATTCTTCAACTGTGTAACAGGGATCATAAAACAAAGCTGTAGAGAGTTGTTAGGAGGGTTAAACAAAATAACGAACATAAAGCGCACAGAAAACTGTGGCCATTTAACCTACAGCGACCGTCAGCAGCAGCAGCGGCAGCATTTCCGTGCAATCGCATCCTCTGACACGCAGGTCAGCTGGGCAGGACTGGATCCTTCATCGTGATGCCAAAGTCCAGCAGAGCCCAGCCCGTGTGGCACTCAAGTGTTTACAGAAGCCTCAGGGGCTTCGAGATGCAGCTCATGCCCCAACCCCCCCTCCGGCACCCGGAAAGCTTTCTTGGCTTGACTCAACGCTCTGCGCCCAGTGGACCCCTCACCTACGTTTCCATGCCCAGTCTAAACATGAAGATGCTCTTGCCATGAAAACCAAGTTAACGATGCCTGCATTCAGGAAATTTAAACATCTATTTTTAAAACATCACATTTACTTTGCTTATACATCGCTCCATCCTCCCAGTCTCACTATAAAATTCTTTTATTCTGTTTTTCCTACTCCTAAAGCTGGCAGATAAAAATGAAGCATCCACCAAACTCTAGGAGGTAGATTTTATTGTTTTAAATTCCTTTCCAGGATACAAACCTGGGTAAATTTCCATCATTAGCTTCACTTTTAATACAGTCAAAGTTTATCTGCAAATAGTATAGGAAAGCCTGAGAAAGTGCGGTTTTGAAATTCCTATCTTTAAACATTGTACAGCTCTGAAGCACGCTGTGCACACCATCAAAGCCGCGAACCTTCCCCAGGCAGCCCTGAGCTTCCTTCGCCCATTACGCCTACAACGCAATGGTGAGGATGGTGCCCCTCCGCTGACGGCAGGCATGGGACAAGCTCCTGGGTTCACCCATGCTGGATGCCACGTGCCTACGTGATGGAACATCTAAAGGGCCCACCTGGGAAGGGAGCAAGACGCTATCACCTAGCATGCTAAAATATCCTCACACAAATCAGCGAGATGGCCGCTTCACCAGGGCGGCCACATAAAGTGAGTCATTTGTGCCAAGTCACTAACAAATTATCTTTAATTCAGATAGGTCATGAACACATGGGAATGTAACTTTTCAAACCTAACTACAACTGCATGCAAATACATTAAGCACAGAAACGGCTGCACCTGAGCACTGCGTAAGCCAAAGCATTAAGGCAGCACCTTGGTTAAGCCTTCCGCCTCTGAAACTGACCGAAGTGCAGAATACCCCAAAGGGTGAAATCCCCATTACGAATCCCCAAACAGTTCCCAGCACAGGGGAAAGGAGCAAAGAACACCAACTGCCTGTCCAACGATGGCAAGTTGGTCCCAGGGAAGGCAAAAAATATACAGGCCCTGCCCTCATCCTGCCAGACTCCACTGCGTCTTCCTGGGAAGCAAATACAGTCACGGGCGTAGGCGGGAGCCGAGGGAAACACAACACCCTCATGTCACACACAAGAGACAAACTGCTTCTCTGAAGCTAGAAGGTGGCAAGAAGTTGCATCACTCAGAAGAAGACTATAAATTCTAACTATTTCGCAAGGCCCCACTCAAAGGTCACCTTCACCACAAAATATGAGTATAATTTAATAAATAAGATACGAGGTGCTTTAACATCAGATTTATATACATGGCATTCATCATTTTCAAAAACAGATTCTCACAAAAGCTCTGAAGAAAGGACTTGTTTCAATTTGGCCATGAGTAAACTAACAACTCGGACAGGACCACCCTGGCTAGTTAAGCGGTAAGCGCTAGAACTTCTTGGAATAGAGACGCGGAAAAACAGAACAGGAAGCAGGGAAAGAAAAGGCCATCGCAGAGGAAACAAAAGTCTTCCCTTAGGTCCTTCACTACGATATCACAGTCCCAGGTATGGGACAAATCTACCAAAAATCACTTTTTGTGAAGAATTTATAAGGAAGAAAAAAATTTGCAGTGACTTTCCACTGGCTTTCACCCAAAATTAGCCAAATTTTCTCACTAGAATTAGTGAATTGATCCTTAAATATGTTAAATCTGTTAAATCCTATATAAATGTCTTAAAATCAAAAGTGGTTTTCAAATCTCTCCCACGTTTAAGAGTGTTGACTCTCACTATGCACATTAATGTGAAAACAGGACCAGGCTTGGCAGCCTACCAGCGGCTCAGGGTCTTCTAGAAAGGTCAGTGAACCACAAAAATGAGGGTGAACCAAAGGAGGGTGAACCAGGGGAAGGAGAGAGAAGGCCAAATCTAGGTTTATAGACTCCCATGGGAACCTAAGATTCGACTGCAAGGGAGATAAGGGAGCTCGTTCTTCTCATCCACAAATGCCCATTCTCTTTGCAATTGTGACATAGGTCATATAGCATTCTTAGGAAAGAGCACGGATAATGAAAGTACATTAGATTTAAACTTTTTAGACTGTTGTAACACTTGAGAAACTAAACATACACTCTTCAGCAGAGCCTTCCACGGTGGGTTAAACAGCAGAGTTTAAGTCAAAAGCTCCATGAGGATGAAGAAGAAAAAGAGGAGGTCATGTTTCAGGTATCAGAAGTCGAATACGGTGAATACAGTAAGCGGTCACGCTAGTACTGGATTTGGGACCAAGGAAAGGGCGGGGTGATGTCTGTGTTATGACTTGACTGGCTGGCTGGCCTTGGGGAAAAGACAGAGAGAGGACAGAACAGGCCTGGGGGCTGAAGGGACAGTGGAAAAACAAGTTCTCTTGGGTGACCTACAGTTTGAGACATGTGGTATTTCAGACACCAAGTCAAAGAGTAAAGTCTGGAATTAGAGGGTAAAGGTAATATGGGTGGGAGACAAACATTTGAGAGTCACCAGCATATAGGTGAGTTTAAAGCTGACTCAAAGAGATCATCCAGTTAAAGGTAATGAAAATAAAGAAACGATCTTGTAAACGATGGGCGGTGAGGAAGTTAAGACCACCAAGAACAGACAGTCCTCCAGTGAGTGAGTGTTCCAATCCACACAAGCGGGTGACTGTAAAGCAACCGCAGAAGGCTGCTCGGTGCAGAGGGGCACGTGGGGGACAGGTTAGGAGAGGGGAAACAGGGCTCAGAAAAAGCTTCTCAGGGAAGTGACCAAACCCAGGAATCCAGGTGAGACCATTCCTGTAGTGGCTGTGTCCCAATAATGGCACTAATTCCAGTAAACACGCATGGCTGCCTGTCTGCTCTTAAGTGAAGAAAATCTTGTTAAACGAAGAATCAGTACCACCCATGACTAACCTGCATGACTGATAATATCTGTAAAAATTGTTTTCTAGAAGAAAAACATTCTCAAGTTTTTCAGTTGTGAAATCAGCAGATCATTAGCTCTGACATCTGCAATTTGGTTCGGCCCGCGGCCAGAAGCGGAGCCACGTCCTTGTCGCACCTCCTCGCTCGCTAGAGCTCTCAGGGCACGTTAGGAGGGGCAAGGGGCTTGCTGCTGTGGTGGGAGGGGAGTGAGGCACGGTCCCTGGTCCCTAAGAGGTGGCCCGGTGCCCAGCCTTAACACCTTCCCCCAGGGACAGAGAGGACAGAACGCAGGGTCTGCCAAGCTTCACCTGGCAGCAAGTCCAAGGAGCTGAAGCACAGTTAAGTTCTGAGCACATGGAAGCAGGGGGCGCGAAACGCCCACCACGGGCAGTGGCCAGACGACAGTGGCCCCGGCTCACCTCGCTATTGTGGCCGCGCAGGTTGAAGTTGATTCTCTGTGGGGTGTTCCTGTCCCGGCGGCAGTGGCTCGAGGTGAAGGTCACCCCCACGACGCCCCGGCCGTTGCCGGTGGCCAGCCAGCCCTCCTCATAGTAGCGCCTCCGGCACACGGGCTTCTCCTTCTCACTCTTGGGGACGCGGCCCTTCCAGGACAGGCACAGGATGTTGGAGTCGCTGCAAAGGACAGGCCCCTGCTCCACCGCTGCATACATACTTTCCCAGTGACCTGTTTCCCTTAAAAAGTAACGCTGAATGCCGAAAAATTCAAATCAATTCTTTTCATTGATTTATTCTATTTTTGTGGTTGGCTTGCGTTGTTTTCCCCCGATTCCCTTTAATGAAGATTGACCTGGATCTAATTAGAAGGTCAGTATTTTATAAAGATCCACCAAATGCATAGTGAAAAAATTCCTCTATAAAAGATGGCAGTCTGCTAAGAAAAGGTAATGCTTAAAAAAACACGGGGTCCGTTTCTATTTTCAAGTCCTTAGAGGAAGAGCAGGCCCGCCCTTTGCACAAAGAGCACGGTTAATACGCGGTGATCAAGAAACTGAGTTTTCTTTTACTCAGCTTGTTAGTCTCACTCAGCCTGAGATTCCAGTTTAGCGTAATATGATTCCAGAGACCAAAGGTTGCAAATACATAGATTTCAAGTAACTTAAGGCTTTAAGAATCCCTCGAGCTGGAGTTTTCTCTTCAAAAGTTCAGGTGCAGAGACAAACATGGGATCATCCTCCTTCCGAAGCTGCCCTCTGCTGCGTTTTCTCAACTAGACAATTTTTGCTGCTAAAGCTGAAAAAGATTGCATAAAGGGAAAAAAAGGCACACAAACCGTGCAAAACGACCAGAGTTTGTGCAGACAGCAGTCCAAGTTCAGGAAGAAAAAAAGACTCTTTCCCGCTGTTCAGAACCAGAAACATCCCACTTCAGAGCCCAAGCCGGTTTCCTGGCAGGTGGCTGTGTCCCCGGGGAGGGCTGGGCTCCATCTGACTGCACCCCCGCAGGCCCACGCAGCCCTCAGTGCCATAGAGGCGCAGAGAGAAAGCCCCTTCACTCCGCAGAGCCAGAACGTTCTAGAGCTCTGAAAGTCGTCTCAGTATTTGCCTCAGCTGAATCCTAAATCCTCTTGCTGACAAAACAGAGCCTCACTGCAGGATTTAGACTCTTGCCCCGTCTCCTTCTTCCCTCCCCCAGTCACTCCCCTTTCTGCCCCTAAAGATCACATATTTTTTCACCTCGAAGGAAAAAGCTAATCTCAGAAGTCCATCCAGAAAGCCTCTTCTTATATGCAAGTTTTCTTAGACTCAACAGAAAAGAGAATCCCTTAAAATGAAAACAGAGGCAAGGGCTGGGTTCTTCCCCGCTGTTCCCCTACAGAGTTGTCCCGTTTTGCTGCTTCCTTTCCTGTTCGCGTTCAGAGAACGTTTCCAAACGCCACATGTACAGTCCAAGGAAAAGCAGCTTCCCTTGGACGTTCCTGGATATTTATCTTGGAATTATCAGTTTCAGTTGCTACCTTAAGATACTACCCTATAGATACAGAAAAGGAAAAAGGAAATAATAAATTAAAATTTCTCGATTACGATCAACTGAAAAAGGCAAAGGAATCAGTTCACCGTTCAAACTTGTCCCATCAAACCTGAACTGGCTTTCCTCCGATCATAATAACCACACGGCAGGAGTTACTTGTCAGTCCAGAATTTTGAAGTCTGTCCAAATCACCAAACTCTCTGAAAATTAAAGTGCAAAAGAACACTGCCTGATCCCACCTGCAGTGCTGGAAATCACACTTCCCCCTCAGTCACCGTCTCACTTAGCTCCTTCTTCAAATTGGAGAGGTATTTTTGAGGCTTGATCTGTGCAAGGTTTTTTTTTCTTCTTTTTGCAAACTTTCTTTACCCGTGAAGACCATATGGAAAATTGGCCATTAGTGATATATTTTTCTCCCTGAGCTCATGAGCCCAGCGGTGTCAAGTTGCTCCATCTGATTCTTAAATTAATTTTCATCAGTTGTAAAACTCTTCATGTGTGCACCAGAAGGAGCCCGTCTTCTCGTGGAAATGCGCATGTATAGAAAGAAGGTAGTAAATATACACAGACATCCACTCTTCAACTGGCACACGGCGCGTCTGCTTTCCAGCCGTCTCAGGAACCATCTGATTAATCACAGCTCGAGGGCCCTGGAGTCTTACAAATCTGTAAAACAAAATAGGATATAAAAGAAAACTTAAAATACTGAAGAATAAAGGTTCTAACAGACTAATCACTGTAATGGAAACTAGGACCCAGCTTTACACTCACGCACATCAGATGAAGCTAAAATTCAAACAGCAAAGGGCACACCTCGCCCACTTACAGCCAACACACACACGAGGAGTCTGAATGCCATGGGCCCAGTTATATAGTTTTAACCAGTAGCTGAAAGGAGTCATTGCCTCCATTCTCCCACACCTTGCTGTCCTTTCTGAGCTCCAGGCCCTGAAGGTGCCACCTGACCCTCCAGAGGCTTGGACTCAACAGAAAATAGAATCCCTTAAAATGAGAACAGAGGCAAGGGCTGGGTTCTTCCCCGTTCCCCTAGAGAGTTGTTCCGTTTTGCTGCTGGTCCTTTCCTGTTTGCCTGGTTAAGCAGGCAAGCTCCAAAAGGAGACTGAAGAGGCTATTTTTTCACTATTGGTAACTGATCTTTTCACTATCAGTAAAGATGTTCCCTGAAGACACACGGCAGCAGGGCTTTTAAAATCCCTCCAGCCCCGACTGTGGGCAGGTTCCAGAGCAAAGCACAGCTGTTTTCTCAGCTTTTAAACTGTCTACTAGCAATAAAGTGCTATGAACTCTGCCTCCAGGAAACCCATCCACTCCGCCTTCCCACCGCCCCTCGGCCCAGTCCCATGTCCCAGCCACCAGAACACTGGATCACTCGGTCCCTAACTTTTCCTTACCGGCCCCCTTCCAGAGCGCCTTCAGAGTGACCCTTCTAAAATTCAGAGCTGCTCAAAGAGCCTGGACTGTTCTTCCCTTGTCCAGGGCAGTCCCCTGGAGGGCTGGTGAGACAGACAGCGTGGCCCCAGACAAAATACCCCTGTCAAAGCCCAGGTATTTGCATGTCTAACAAGTTCCCTAGAGAGACGCTAAAGCAGCCGGTCTGAGGACCAGGCTTTGAGAACCACTGGTCCATGGGAGCAAGTCCCAGCGAGACCTTTTATGATGTGATTTCAACCTGTTCTCCTCTCCTACCACAGCCGCTGCATCGGGCCCGTGTTACCACTCCCTGTGCCCCAAAGTACTGTGTTCTTCCTCTCCTTCACGTCTCCACTCCTACTGCCCCCTTGCCAAGCCGGCCGGACGCTTCCTTCAACACCACCTCCCGTGACACCCCAGACACCCTGCTCTGGCCTGCAGCCATGCTCACCCGCTGCAGGCCGGCACTCTCCCCTACGCTCGCACACGCCGGAAGCCTATCTCTCTCGTGTCTGGCGTAGCACGTAGCACGAACCAGGTACTCGGTAAAAGTGGGAGGACAGGCAGGAGCCAGGCAGCAGCTGCACATAAAAGCCAGATGAGTCATAGTAATATATTTTCTACGTGCTATAAATCAAAACAACCAAAGTCTCTCAGGAAGCACCTGAACCTGAGGAAAAAGTGAAAACGAAATGCTATAAAATTCAAATTCTTCCTCCCAAACTGCTAATGCCAGAGAATAACAATACCTTGGTCCCTATTCTGGCTTGGGGGCAGCGTCACAGCTGACGAGCAAACACAAGTGCTCAACACTCAGCTATACACGCGGACGGGTTTTAAACTCTTTAAGGGCATAATTCATGATTATTAAAGCATCCACATTAAATATGACAAGGTAAACTGTCAGTTCCCCAACACCCCCAGGGGTCCACAGGTCAAAATTATTTTCATAATAATATTAAGACCTTATCTGCTTTCTTCACTGTGTTGACAATTTGTATCAACGGTTCAAAAGTGATGGTGTGTCAAACTGTCAGCTCTTCAACACCAATCAAGGCACTGATGCCGAACTGTGCCCGAACTCATCGGATGTTTTTTAAATGCTAGCTTCACTTGAGAACATCTTGATGCAGCAGTAAAAATTAATTTTAACACCTTGACCACTGAGTACATACATGGCTGTTTAAAATTCGGTTTCAAAATAGCAACTACACATAAAGCATTTCTGCTAACTATGTGAATACAATGGTAACCCTGATAAAGAGCACTTAGGCTACAGCGTAAGCTGCAAGCTGAACAAGATGCTTTTCTCACGAATACCACGTTTACTGGAAAGAATGAAGGACAAGTCACGTTAATGCAGGCTTAGGTGCCTGGCAGACATTTTCTCCAACATGAACAAAGCGAGCTTGTCACTTTAAGGAAACTTGACAGTATTTGTTGTCCATAATAAAAGCTGTACTTTCAAGTTAAAATTAGAATTTGGGGAAAACCAGCATCTATCACTATGAGCATGATAGCCGCCCCCCCCCCCAGATTGAAAGACATTCTGTATGCGACCGGAGATAATATTAATGACTGAATTTTTAATTTGTAGTTCATATTTTAGTCTGTCAATGTTTGGAAATCTGCATAACTTGGTGAACCAAGATTTTCCAAATCACCAATGTATGATGATACAAATTATGCTTGAGTAAAAAAGCCATTCAAGGTTTAAGAAAGACAAATGGATTTTAATATAACCAAAAAATTCACTATATATTTAAAATCTATATTGCTGCTAACCTTTAAGAAACTACCACTTGTTGAGTTTTGGTAAGTATCAAAGAAAAGTATCCATCATTATCTGAAAGTCTATTAAAATATTCCTCCCTTTTCCAACTATATATCTGCATGAGATCAGATTTCTTTCAAACACTCAAACAAAAATAACATTGCAACAGATTGAATGCAGAAGCAGATAAAAGAATCTAGCTATCTTTCACCAAGTCAGGAATTAGAGGTATTTTTCCAAAATGTAAAATAATGCCACCCTTCTCAGTAAATCTTTTTCATTAGGAAACACAGTTATTTTTCATAAAAATATATTGTTTATAACATTTAATTGTTTTTAAATGAATCAGTAAATTTTTAAAATTTGTTTTAATTTCTAATATTGTAAATATCAACAGCTAACATCCACATAAACAAATGTTCTTTGAGTCTTAAACAATTTTTAAGAATAAAAAGGGGCCTTGAGGCCAAACAGTTTGAAAACCAAATGATAGGTGCTAACTCTCCAAAATGTGAGCCTTAAATAACTAAGGTATGTATAATAAACTTCCATAGTAAAAGCACAGACAAAAGTATTTCCTTTCATATACGTTGCTTTTGTTTTTAACCAAACTTTTAAAATTATAAAATACCACATGTGTTAGACAAATAAGGTAGATATTTTAAGAAATAAATGACAGGCTATGTTATTATGACTCAAATGGATAACAGAAACAAAGTTGTAAGAGAAAAACACAATTATAGAACCGTAATCACTGGAAGGCTGGCTCCTGTTTTAGCACTGCCGTTAACAGAGATGGTGATGCTGGGCACTATCCTTCTTTCCCTCTCATTGTCTTGTAAGGATGAGAAAAAAAGGACGTACCTGATTAGCTTTCCGAGGGAAGCTGGCTGTCAATTGAACATGAGTAAAGCAGTTTGGTATAACAAGGTTAAAAAGTAACCATTCAATTGAAAGCAGGAACTCAGATATTTGTCCACCTGTGTTCGTTGTAGCACTATTCACAACAACCGAAGGTGGAAGAATCCCGTGTCCATCAACAGATGAATGAATAAACTAAATGCGGCATGTGCGTACAACGAAATGGTATTCAACCTTTAAAAAGAAATAAAATTCTGATGCATGCCAACAACATGGATGAACCTTGAGGACATCATGCTAAGTGAAGTAATCCAGACACGTTAAAGACAAATATTGTAGGATTTCACTTCTGTGAAGTACCCAGAACAGTCAAATTCACAGACAAAGGAAGGAGAACAGTAGTTTCCAGGAGCTGAGGGGGAGGGGAATGGAGAATTATTATTTAATGGGTACAGAGTTTCAGTTTGGGAAGATGAAAAATTTTGGAGACGGTTGTATAATAATGTGAATGTACTTCAGGCCAATGAATTCACATAAAAATGATAAAAATGGTCAATTTTGTTAAGTATCCTTCATCTCAATTTTTAAAATTGAGTAATTTAGAAAAGTAACTATTCAACAAAGCTTTTGATGACAGTGTGAAAGTAAATAATTCCTCAGTTTGGCATCATGATGTTTCTTACCCCAAACACTGTAATACAGGCCCATGAGTGGTCCCTGGAGCTTTTCATTAGGAAGAAGCAATGCTGACCACTGAATTCTGGCCCAAACCTGCTTCTGGCAACTACGGCTTATTGTCAGACTATTCCTGTAAGTCAGTGAAAAACCCATTCCTGCTTTTAGGAAATCACAGTCTTAAGAGAAATAACACATGTGCTTGACTGAATTCACCTGACAGTAGGTAGTCTAGGAGTCAGCACGCTCCTGAGATGCTCCCCACTCTGCGTTCCCACACTACCCAGTCCTAATGGCAAACTGGGAGCCCCAGCATGTGGGAAAAATACACCGTAGGGACAGAACGTACAATGTAGAGGAAAGAAAATCGAGACACCGTATCGCATAGGAATTACAGGCACGCCTGGAGTAACTAACCAACAAACCTTAACTGAACATCTCTTATGCAGAAGGCCCCTATGCTGTATTCTCTGCCCCTCTGTCCCCAATTAGGTATTCTATGTTCTAACTGGAGTTATTTCCAATACAGTTTGTTGTTTTATCAGATTCCTACTTTCGCCTGACAAAAATAGCACTCACTAGTGGGGAAATAAAAACGCACCTTTTAAAAATAATTTAAATTAATGTTAGAGATAAGTATATTAGAGAAAATATTTTTCATTTATACAATTTTGACGAAATATTCACATTAAGAGCTATAAGAATGCAACCACCCTGGGAAGGTTTGGTATCACCTGGTACCGCTGAAGATGCAGACGGCAGTCCCACTGCTGAGATGTGCGCGAGACACTTTCTTCACAATCACTCCCGGGACAGACACACGGGCATGTGTGGCGGCGGTATCATTCACACCAGCCAAAACCGGAGACCCACCCGAACATACAAAGTGCAGTATATTCAAACAAAAGGGTTCTACGCAGCCGTGAAAATGAACAAACTGCACATAACACGATGGGTGAATTTCACAAACATAATGCTGAGCAAAGGGATCTTGTGAAAAAGTACCTCTCATATAAATCCATCTACATAAAGTTCAAAATCAGGCCAAACTAATTTGATCAGTTAGGACTACATAAATAGATAGTACAAATAACATTTTAAAAGCAAGGGCAACACAAAGTGGTGTAGTTAGTGGTCTCTGGGGCGGGGAGACTGTGAATGGGGGAGGCACACACGGGGTGTGGCTGGAAGGCTAGTAATATTCCGTATCTTGGTCTGGGTGGTGGTCACGGGTATCCACTCTCTAAGTATTCTTCACTTCCTACATGGCGGCCATATTCTTCTACAAGTATGACACATATCACAGCAGGCAGGTTTAACAAGCTGAGCTATCGTAGATACCCATTCTCTAGGATTTTTAGAAAACTTAATTACCAAAAAGTTTTAAAATTATTATATCCAATCTTAATGAGTACTCTCCCAATCTAGAAAATCCCAAGAAGGCATCAAAGATGCTATTTTAGTTCTCAAGCAAAGAAAGTGTACACACAAAAAATGCATATGAATAGTAACGAATGGAGATATAATTACAGAATATACTTCTATTTCTTTCTAAAGGGTAAACATTTAAGAGAGTGGTTAAGCTGAAGACTGAAATGAGAAGCAGAAAGTAGATTTGAGGAAAAAACGTACAGATGTTGTAAGATGAGCACAAAGCAGGGAGGGTTGGTGACGGGCCTTAAACAGATCACAATTTCTGCTGGAGGGACAGCAGCAGTGCCGTGCGCATCCGTGCGCATCCACGGTCTCAGATTCAGCTCTGCGGGGTGGAGGGAGGGAGGGCGCTCTCCATCCCCAGGGTTCCCCGAGCTGCCCCCTTCCCACGAGCTGCCCCCTTCCCACAGACGGCAACAGATCCCAAACTCTTCACCTGAGTGACACGGTGACCTTCTCTAATTACAGTTACTCTCTCCCCTGGGGAACTTTCCACAACCCATAGATACCCACAGAGCCCAAGGCTGTTCTAACTGGTTCCTAATTTGCTTCAATAGCTGCCTAGAGGCGAGTTCACATTTGCCTTCCAATGTGCCTCCTCAGGTAGGGCCGCTCTCAGCCACCACCTGTCAGGTGACTACATACACATGAAAGGGAACAACTGAGGAGTGAAAAATTTACACGACCACTGCACAGACCACGCAGTTTAATAATGACTTAATTTGTCTACTGTACTATTCTCTACCTCAATGAGATGATAACTAAAGACATGTTTGCATGGTTATGCCCAGGGTTATTCAAAAGGTGCAATCTTACTACAATTATGTCAATATCAAATCTTCTTCCCATGAACCTGCTCTGTACATTTTAGCGATGTATTCCACAGAAAAACTATCTTATTCAGAACAGCACCAACTCCTTCAGATGTGGTGCACTGAATCACTGCACAGATTCACATGGCAGGGGTCTTCTCTGCTTGTGGCAGAGCTATTTTTCTGTTTAATTCATCATACCTACTAAACCATAAACTCATTGCAATACCCACCAGGACTGCATCTAATTAAGTGTTCGATAAGGCACTAAGTATGCTACAGGGCCCCAATCTCCAAAGAAAAAGAGAAACGATGACTGCTGACCAAATGAGGTTCTCTTTGTGAACCCTGGGTCAACACCAACCACTCCGAACCCGGGTCTCCTGCAAGCCTAAGGCTGACGGGCATCGCACCCCACGTGAGTAAAAGAATTCAAGGCAGATGCTGCCGTGGGTCCACGGCTGTGCTCACAGAACAGCAAGGACGTACATTTTCAGGGAAAGTTGCTTCCTATTTACTTTCCGTGCCTGGTTTCAACAGCCAGTTCCAAGAACATGAACATCAAATTATCTGTACAGAGAGAGGAGGGCATGGAGGTTGTAAGACAAACAGCTTGATAACTACATTAAAAGACAGGGGGAGTTAAATACTTCTAAGAGTGAAGCTACACCTGAAACTTAGTGAGACACTGTGGTGTGATATACAGGGCTTGCTAGTATCAAAAGTCACGTGCCTTAAAAAGGGAGCGCATTTCATTTATCAAAGTGACAAACGTTGAAAGAAATGGTAATTCCTAGTGTCATACAGGATGCAGAGAAATCAGAGACCAATCTGGTGATATACTTCAAAAGACTTAAAATGTTGCAAACCTTTTGATTCAGTAATTCTACTTCTGGAAACTTATCATAAGAAAATAATCCTGGATTCTGCAAAGATTTAGTGATAAGGATTTCCACCACAGCATTTTTACAAGGGAAAAATCTAAAAGAACCTTTATGTCCAAAGTGGGTATTGGTTCAGTAAATACTGGCACAGACATAAAACACAATACTACGCAACCCACTAGTAATTATATTGTCGAAAACTACGGAATGACACGGGAACATGTTCTCTATAACTAGAGAGTGAAATTACAGGTTACACTTCCAGGATGCCCTGCAGGGCCTATCCGCTACTATATAACTACATCTTGGGTAAATTATAACACAATTCTTGCTGGACTTGCAGAAAAGTATGAGATATCTCTAAGGAAGGTGCATGGCATACAAATAAATACACATGAGAGTCAGAGTTATCTGGGAAATGCAGATAAAGATACATATTTGTCCAACTGCCTAGTTTACCCAGAACTATCCCAGTTTTAACACTATAAGTCACACATCCTAGAAAACTCAGTTCTAGGCAAATCAGGCAGTTGGTCGCCCTATCAGACATCCAAACTCGGTCCAAGCTCAAGGTGGAGAGACTTAGTCACACACATTCAGCAGGGCCCACATAGGAAGCTAAAGCTGTCCCAGACCTCTGGCATGCCATGGGTCTAGGTCAGAGCAATGCAAATCCAAATCCTGTCCGCAGTAAACATTCCCAATTTAGGACGTAAGGATTCCCACAAACGACATTCGACCAAAAATCACTTAACAATCAAAAATTATCAAACATACAAAGAGAAGTCATCGCAACTTGTCAGTAGAAAGAAGTTTAGATCCCAAGCCTTCAGAAATTGAAATGAACATTAACAGGATTTAAAATAATTAGGTTTAGATTTCTGAGCTCTGGTCTGGCATAAAGTTATGGAAATCACCACTATACTCTAACACAAGTAAAAAGCTGAATAAATAGGAAAATCGACTCTTCTTAGATCTGTTAGAAAAGTGAGTCACAGGGCAAAAATTAGAGAGATCAAAAGGCTAATACAAAGAATTACACTTACTGGAGCATAAACCAGTAAGCTGACACGTCCATGGGAACCAGTCCCAGGGCAGAGACACCCGAACAGAGGCTCAGCATGAGCAAGTCCGAGCGAGAAAAACTTCAGGGGGACCCAGCCATCTGGGTCCTCAGACTTTGCGAATTTTACCTGCAGGAGCCCACCAGGTCCTCACAGTAATATCAGAGAAAACCCCCTTGCTTCCAGCAGGGGAAGAGGAAAAGGAATCATTTTGAAATACACCAGCACATCCTATTCTTCTTAAGAAAGGCTGCCCTCAGGAAAAACGATTTAACCAGGGCCTAACCGAACAGCTTTTGTCAGAGCCTAACTGACCTGAAGGAAGAGAGATGCCCAGCTCCGGCCCACTCCAGCCAACCTGTCCTACCTAAGGGCGGGGTCAGAAAAACATGTGAAGACAGTCCAGGGGCAAAAGCCCTCTACAAGACTGAGGCCCAGAGTTATGTGGATGTAACGTACAGTGGTGATTATGGTTAAGGACACCTTATTACATATCTGACAGGTGCTTAAAGAGCAAATCTTAAATGCTCTCACCACAAAAAAAGAAATGGCAATTATGTGAGGTGATAGAAGTGTTAATTAACCCCGCTGTGGTAATCATTCTGTGATATCTAAATGTATTAAATCATCCTTACACATTAAACCTGCACAACGTTATAAGTCAATCATATCTCAATAACACCGGAAGACACAAAGAGAAACTCAGAAGAAAAAGGGAGGAGATACACAGGAAAGTATTCGGAGGTGACGGACCTGTTCCATAGTTTGATATCATGGTAGCTACACAACCATTTACATTTGCCAAATGCACAGAACTGTCCACTAGAAAGGTGAGATCACTATATGTAAATCACACCTTGATTTTTAAAACCGGTGTCTGGCACAGGGCGAATGCACACAGTACTTGTGATTATTATCGATGTTCCTGCTGTTGGCCACTAAGCCAGGTGGGTGCTGACACACAATGACAGTAGACGCAGGCATGGCCCTACCCTCGACAAGCTTACAGTCAGGAGGTGATGATCAGATGTTATTCAAATAATCACGGCTATACAAGTACCACAGAGAGGTACATGGTGTTCTGGGCTGGGTGGTGGACGCACGGGGAGGCATTCCAGAGAAACAGGACAGCATTAAGACCATGGTGGAAGAGAATACAGTGTTTTAGAGAAACTCAAAAAAATGCTAGTATGAGAACCAAGAACATATGTTCACACACAAAATCACGAGATATCACCTCACAATCACTAGGATGCTTAGTATAAAAATAAATAACAGTGTTGGCAAGGATGTACTATTGGTAGGATTGCAAAATGGTAGAGCTGTGATGGAAAAACACTGTGGAGTTTCCTCAAAAAAATTCTTTTAAAATAGAATCACCGTATGATCCAGCAATTCCATTTATGAGCATATACCCAAAAGTACTGAAAGCAGAATCTTGAAGAGATATTTGCACATCCATGTTCAAAGCAGCATTATTTATAACAGCCAAGAGGTAGAAACAACCCAAGTGACCATCATCAGATAAATAGACAAATGACATGTACTATATACATGTAAAGGCATATTATTTGGCCTTAAAAAGGAAGGAAATACTAACACATACTACAGCATAGATGCCTTGAGGACATGCTGCTAAGTGAAATAAGCCAGTCGCAAAAAGACGAACCCTGTGTGATTCCATTTATATGAGGTACCAAAAGTAGTCAGATTCATAGAAACAGAAAGTAGAGTGGTGATTCAGAAGCTAGAAGAAGGGAAGAATGGTCAGAGTTTCAGCTGTGCAAGATGGAACGTTCTGGAGATTGGTTGCACAACAATGTGAAGATACTTAAAACTAAAGAACTATACACTTAGAAATGGTTAAGATGGTTAAGTTTTGTTTTGCATTTTTCACAGTAAAAAATGTTCTCACACACACACACACACACACACACACACACACACAGACTGAGATGTAATCATAGGGCTGTAGACACTACCCTGGCCCCACACCTTACCAACACATTACTAAAGCCTATTCACAGCAGTTTCCTTTAACCAGTGTATCATAGTCCAGCTATCAAGAAAAAATTACTAAATTTTACTAAATTACCAAATTTAGTAATTTACTAAATTTACTAAATTATACTAAAAGGCAGAAAACACAGTTTGAAGAGACAGAGCAAGCATCATAAGCAGACTGAGAAATGGCAGGGATGTTGGAATTAGCAGACCAGGAATTTAAAACAACTATTATTACCACGCTAAGGGCTCTAATAAAGCAGACGGCACGCAAAACCAGATGGGCCATGTAAGCAGAGTGATGGAAATGCTAGGAACAAAACAAACAGAAATGTTAGAGATCAAAAATACTATAACAGAATGAAGAATGTCTTTGATGGGCTTATTAGTAGACTGGTCACGGCTGAGGAAAGAATCTCTGAGCTTGAGGACATCTCCCGCAGAAAACTCCAAAACTGAAAAGCAAAGAGAAAAAAAGATTGAAACAAACAAACAAACAAAATATCCAAGAACTGTGGGACAGCTACGAAAGGTATTAACACAAACATAACAGGAATGCTAGAAGGAGACGAGAAAGGAACAGAAGAAATATCTGAAATAGCGAATGGCTTTTCCCACATATTAATGCCATACATCAAAGCACAAATCCAGGAAGCTCGGAGAACACGAGGCAGGATAAACGACTCCAAAAACACACCTACGTATCACTTTCAAAATACAAAAAGTCAAATATACAGTCAAAATCCTGAAGGAAACCAGGGGGAAAACACACCTTCCCTATGGAAGAGGAAAGATAATGACACCTGACTTCTCCCCAGAAACCATGCAAGCAAGAGAGTGGCATGAAATATTTAAAGTATTGAGGATAAGTACCCTCCCACCTAGAACTCTGGACCCTGTAAAATTACCCTTAAAAAGTGAAAGATAAATAAATACTTTCTCAGGCAAACAAAAATTGAGGAAATTTGTCACCACCAGATATACATTATGAGAAATTATTAAAAGTTCTTTAAAGAGAAGGACAATGATACGGGTCAGAAACTCAAATCTATAAAAATAAAGGGCACTGAAGAAGGAATAAGGTAAAATAAAGTTTTTTATTTTTCTTACTCTTACCTGATCTAATAGATAACAGTTAGTTCAAAATAATACCAATTATACATACATATATAAACACACGCACGCCCTATGCTTATTTATACGTGAAAAGAATGAAGCAATGATACAGGGACAGGAGGGAGGAATTACAATATTTTGTTATATAAGGTACTTAACTATCTGTGAAGCAGATGTCTCGCACACAAGACATATTTAAAGCCTAAGATGATGTTAAGAATGAAAATAAAAGAATTAAAAAGGAAAATATGCCACGTACACAGAAACCAAAAAAAAGCTGGGGTCGCTATATCAATGCTGACCAGAATACATTTTAAGGCAAAACCAGTCGTGGAATAAAGAGGAAGCCACACAGCAATAGGAGTCCTATTCGCCTGGAGGGTATCACAGCTCTAACCTGATGGGCACCTAAGAAATAACCTTGAAACATACAAAGCAAAAACTGATGGGGACGAAAGAGTTAGGTGCCATCAGAGTACATTTCAATCAGCTATCTCAATTACTTACACTCCAGATTGGGGGAGGGGGGGAGGAAACATGCAGAAGCCATGAATGTCACAATTAACAAACTTGGTCTTCACAAACATACGGCATAGAGAACTGCGTATCCTCTTCAGAGACTGCATGTGCTTCTTAAGCACACAGAACACTGACAAAACTTACTGTCTAAAGTGAGTCTCAATGAACTTCAAAGAATAAGTGTCATAGAGATCTTAACTGACTACAAAGCTATTAAGTTAAAAGCAATTACAAAAATATATGGAACAAAGAAGAAATCATAAAGGAAAGTTTAAAATACTATTAATTAAAATGCTATATACCAAAATTGTTGGCTATAAAAAAAGCAGTACTTTGCAAAAAATGCATTTCCTTAAGTGTTTACAACTGAAAAATAAGAAATGTCTAAATTAAGAAGCTAAACGTTCAATTAAAAAGAGTACGGCATAAGCCAAAGGAAAGTGAGGGCAGGTGATAACAAAGATAAAAACAGAAATTCAGAAAACAGGAACAGTAACATTAAGAGAGATTAAACAAAGCCAAGAGTCCTGACTCCTCAAAAACGGTACCAAAGACATAAACCTCTGGCAAGGTAGAAGAAATGAGAAGCACAAACAAGCAGTACTGGGGATGAAAAAGAGAATATAACTATAGAAACGGCGAAGACTGAAAAGATAAAAGAATACCATGAACAATTCAATGGCAAAAAATCTGATAACATATGAAACGGACAAATTCCTAAGCAGCATAATTTAACAAAACTAACTTAAGAAGATAAGGTCTAAATTGTGCCATACTCATTAAAGAAAATGACTCAGTAATTTAAAATCATCCCACAATGAAATAACGAGTCCAGGTACTGTACAGATAACTTCTGCCAGCATTCAAGGAACAGATTATTGCAGAATCACACAAACTCATCCAGAGAACAGAAAAAGTGGTAACACCCACAACTGATGTTAAGAGGCTATTAAAAAAAATAAAAGTATGGAGAATGTAAGAATGGAAAAGTAAAGATAACATCACTCATGATTAAGATACAAAATTCCCAAACACAGCATTAGCATATCAAACAGCATATGAAGAAAATACTAGATTGTGACCCGGTTGAGTTCACTCCAGGAGTAACGTATGCCGTAGTCACCTGAACTCATGCACTAAGGACACCCTCGGCCTGGGTGTTCAGAGCTGGTCACAAAATGGCCCCCCACCTACCTATCTTCATAGCCTGTCTTCCACCTCTGTCCTCTGTAAAAATCATGCCCCTTTCAAAGTATACTTTCCGCTTATACGCCAAGCCCCAAGCTTATCCTGATTACAAAGCTCATCGCAAATTCACCCAATTTTACCCATCTTTCCTGATCCATCTTCAAAACTACTCACACTCCATACATCCTCGCCAGCTTCTCCCCACCGTGTGTGGACTTGTTTTCCTCAAACTTCACAGTAAATTTTTCTACCTTTCTTAAGTTGCTCATTCAATTCTCCACCATGTGATAGGTATTTGAGCTCCTATATTCCCTGCTAGCCTGAGCATTACTTCGGGGTAAGGACTTCCAAATGCCTGTTTGTCAAGACATCTTGCCCAGTGTATGCATTAGGTTGCCAATAAATGTGTGTTCGAGTGAACGAAAGTGCCTTTATTGGTACATGGTGTTAAAAATCTTTTCCCCGAAGAACAAATGATCCTATGTAGGAATAAAAATGCAATTTATAACGATATTATAAATTGTATTCTTTTATAGGCTAGTGAACTGCAGTAAGTTTTTCCACTGACACAGGCAGATAAACAGACTCATGCACGCCTAACTCTGGTCACACAAACGCTAGGCAGAACTGAATACAACTTCACTCATCCTGTGCTATCAATCCAGGTCTGTCTGGATCCCAAAGCTGCCTGCCTTCCGCAGGACTTTTTGTCCTGGTCTACCTTCCCGTAATGCTATGAAACTTTTGAGAGCAGGAATGATGCCCTCATCACTGAATCTTCACACCTAGGAAAGAGCTCAATACTTGTTGAATGAATGACAAATAAATGCAGGAAGAAACTCAACCTAAACTCCTTTCAAAGTGCCACTGTGTATCCTCACAAAATAAAGATGTGACCCTAAATCGTAAACAAGTTTCCTCTGATTAAGAAGGAAACTGCTTATTTTGAAAATTTTTCCATTAAAAGAGCTGAAAATCTGGGCTCTTAACAGGCTAAGTCCTAGTCCTCTAAAATACTGTAGTCTTGGATGACAGTAAATATGTCAAATAAGATTATATAATCATATATTCGAATGCGTCCTGAAATACTAACACCATTACAATACAAAGTTGCAAGTAGCTAAAAATATCCCCCAGCTCCTGCCACTGTCCCTTCGGCCGTGCTCAGGCGCTCTCACCGCGCTGAAGGTCACCGGGAACGCCAGGGATGCAGGCTCTGTGCACAATACAGGCGTTCAGGCCCGTCAGGTTTAGCGCACACACAAGAACAAACAAGTTGAGGTGAAGAAACCCCTTGGTCATGGCTACAGAAGAGATACAAAAGTATAAATAGCTTCCTTTACAAAAAAAAAAAAAAAACACAGTAATAGCTGTCGGAGAAAAATAAAGGACATGACGACACCACTGTGTGTTAATTCCACCACCACATTCCACTTTCCTAAAAATTACTGTATCTATATAAAAAAGGTACAATTGATTATAGTAAATCTGAATTTTAATGTCTTTCAGATTATTACTTAAAACTTTTTAAGGTTATTTTTAATACTAACATAAATTTCAGTAATTTTTAAATTTACAACTTGAAGTTCTTTCCAAAGAACTAAATTGAATTGGATTATAATAGATATGGCAGTTGGCTATTTTTCTTAATTTTTTTATAGCCAAATATTTTCATAAATACCTATATATTGTTAAACTAAAATGAAAACAAAACACCAATTTACATCATGATGAGTAAATCTGTTTTTACATCTGCTGCCATCTTTTTTACTTGCAAAATTAATCCCCTGGCATTTCCATGTCTTTCATACAAAAAGGGCTCAAATGGATAGCTGAAATGCAGCCAGCAACTGCACAGAAAACAGTCCTGGCTATGGCCCAGCCGCGGCTGGGTTCTGTGGGAGGGATAACTTCCAAGTGATTCCTTCCTGGTCTTGATGGCAAGCAGGACTGGCTGACCCTCGGCCAAAGGATGGGCAGGGCAGACACAGAGAACACGCCAGACTGCCCACCGGGGACCATGCACTGGGGCAGAGGACAGGGAGGCAGGGACCAGAGCTATCCCATGGCCCAGTGCCCACAAAAATGGCTACATTTCTGATTCTGAACATGCGCCTGGGCCACACAGAGGCAGCTGTGGCTATTCCATCATCTCCACCAACACGGAGAGAGGCCGGGCCTGGCACTGAACGAACGAGTGGCCCAGGACGAAAAGGACACTGTCCCAGGAAACCAGGTGGGAATCATCTCATCGGTCAGGGGCTGCAAAGGCAGAAACGCAGGCATCTACATCATAAAGAGCCAGCAAAGTATTTTCTTACTTTGCCATAACTCTCACATAAAGACCATAATACCTTTTTTGGACAGAAATATTTTCATTTCCTCATAACAATGGCATTAATCAAACGACAATAAACAAGTATTATAAAACATCTACCAAGTAGCCAGCTCAAGACTAGGTAATATACAGTTCACATAAAAATACAAGATCTGGTCCCTGAACTTAAACAGTTCACAAACTACGGAAGCAAAACACGATGTAATCGGAAAACAAAGAGTGAAAGGGTGACATTCTATGGGCTTAAACAATAAAAGATCTCATGGAGTCCAACCAGCAGCAGAAAAGCATTTAGACCGAAATTCAGAACTGAGTCCTTGCACTACCTGTGACTGCTGGCGGGATGGGGAAGGAAGAACAGGTATACTGGCGGCCAGTGACGTGCTGGCTAACCCTCCATCATCACAGCACCTCTGGGAGGTAGGTATTAACCCCATTCTAAAGACAAGGAACCTGAGGTTCATATCTTGGGCATGTTATCTAACCACTTTGGTCTGTTTTTCATTTGTAAAATAAAGGTACTGATATAAGTCAGCTGCTTTCAATCTTGCAGTGACTCAGAGCCCTGAAGTGGGCAGGGCCCTGGGCCAGATGTTCTAATCACCTGGTCAATGGCCTAATACCCATTTCCCCACAGAAGGTTTTCTGTTATAAACCAGTGTTGAGTATGGCACCTAGTTTAGAATGTGTGATGGATAAAAATTTGACCAATGAAAAGATGAACGAATGGGACAAATGGCACATCGTAACTGTCTTTAGGGTGCCTCTCATTCCTGGTGGCTCATTTCCTTATAAATGTTTTCATGCTCTGCTCACATGTTTAGAGCTCGTAGTCAGTGGGTTGCAGGTGGCATCGTTCCAGAAGGGGTCTGTGTTTACTTCTGTCTAGCCCCTGGTGCTTCCAACCAAGACGCACTGAAATGAGTTTCTCAGCTTGAGTTTTTCCAGACTCCACAGGTATAACAAATTCAAATCTCAAACCAAAGGGATTCAAAGACTTTTTAAAATAAAGCTAAGAAGAGGCCTCTTCCCTCTGCTGACAGCATTCTCTCCCCACACTCACCCCTAGCCCAGCCCTTCAAAGAGGTTCCGATGAAGCTCCAGCTCCCTGAAACCTGGTCCCTGATATCAGCAGAGGTCCCCTCGGCCTCACTTCTCACTCTGGTGTCAGATGCCTCCCCTCAGGAAGGCTCACTCCTTTTTTCTGTGGGTTTCTCACTTTCTTGCAATAAAGATTAGCAAACAGGTGTTTGTTTTATCTTCTTCACTATTTCTACAGGAAGTGTTTCTAACAGGAGGGTTTCCAGAATATCTGGACAGGAGGGGGCCATACTCTACCACCTATCACCTACAGATGGGGATTCGGAAATCACTCCCAAGGTGGGCAGGAGCGGAAACCATTTAAGCCGTCAAAGCAGGGGATGCCCAGAGCGGGTGAGGGAAGCACATGCAACCAACATGAGTACCAGGCAGGGCTGGCTGGAGAGGGGCAAGGAGCGTGGCAAGCAGCAACCTGCAGGGCAGGGGACGAAGGCAGGAGCTTATTTCATGACTGGAGACCAATCTGACCTTCAGAATTAGTTCTGAAGGATGACCAGAAGGTAAAGCACACAACGCTTTCCTTTACTGAGTTCATCAATTAAGAAGGACGGTTTAGGAATACAGTACTGTCACTTGTGTATATAACTTGCCCCAAAAATTCATGGCCAGCACAGATCCAAAGTAAAATCAAATTTGAGTAAGAGATGTGGCACAGGACACCCCATGTACAGGAAATGAGGGGAATGAGTGGATGTTCCATTATTGGAAACAAATTATCAGTTGTGCTTCAGTACTGTGAAATCAGAAGATTCAGAGCCCAAGAATGTCACATTCTACATCACAGAGCTGTTTTCGCAGGAATTTGGTTACACAGATTGGGGAGTAAGTGGACCATCACCAAGGGCTTGGAAATGTTAATTATTCTGATTCAATTATTACTGAATGTATCGAGGCATAATGCTTCAACTTTTCTTATTATTTCCCTTTATTGTAATAATAACCATATGTGGGAGATAGATACGAGTTAGCAAAATGAAGCTCAAAGAAGCTGGACGAGGACCCAGTCACGCCTGCACCCCTCACAACTTACAGATGCACATCTCTGCAGCTTTCTCTGTCCTCACGTAACGTCCTGTATAGGAAATTGCTAAAAGAATGCGGTTCATCAAGGAAGGCATCGGGTCTCTGTAGGATCCAGATGCCTGCTTCCAACGTGTGTTGTTACAATAACACCAACAGGAATGAAAAATGTCAGGGAAAATTCAGTTAACTGGTAGTACTGTTGGGTAGTTGTACAAATAAAACACGAGAGGATGAACTGCAGAATCTAACTTTCCACTGTGCTTCTGTCTGATCAGTGGAGGAACCCTTCTTCCCAGAAAACAGTGTTACCTCAAGTAAGAGTACACTTCAGGTAGCAGGAAGAAAGATAATGATCCAAATCTTCCCTTAAGCCACATTTCAATTAAGCTATAATCATAGCTGCAGATAATGAACACAGTCTTGGGTTCAGGCAATGATTTATATCACCCAGGTTCTCAGGAGGGACTCATAGTCATTTATCAAAAAAGCTCAGCTTTTGGAAGAAACAGATCAATTCTGTTTCCTTCAGGTTCTTACACTATACTATTAAGGTCTTAAATAAGATATTTGTATACCTAAATTTGGAGATACTCAGAGTGCCCTAGGACGAAACGAGAAAAAAAAAAAATCAACTGGAGTTAGTGGGAAAAGAAGGTTGTAATAACAAGCATAAACTCGAAGCTGGTACTAAATGAATAATGACAGCGTCTGTTGTTTTAATCAATATATTAAAAACACGACTCCAGAAAAAATTTAAAGCACTTTATAAAAAAGTGCATGCAAAACAAAATGACTTCATCATCTTATAAAAAGAAAAAGGAGACAGCAGATACTTTAACAGCAAGCACAAACACTCGGCCTTTGGCACGTCTGCCCTTGGGGAAAAGGGAGACTAGGAATGTCTGGCGTTAACCTATCAGAAATGAGGACACTGTCTAGCTGCCCAGGAAAGACAATGTTTTCTCTTCTATTAAATTCTGAAAAAACTTCAACACTGAAGCGTGACAGAAGGGCCATCAGACGATGGAGAAGGATACCAGCTGTAACAATTTCACACGCATGTGGAACAAACTTACACTTATTTCCTATAGCAACGGAATAAAATTTAACGTTAAAAAAAATTCAGTAAAAGTGATCTTTATGCAGGCTGGGGTCCTGCAGCCCCACACGTGCTGTGGTCTCTCTGCACGGATCCGACAGACAGAGAAGGTGTCCTTCCCATTCTTCCTAAAAAGCAAGACTCTCAATCAGACCAGTTAACAAACAAGAAAAAGGCCCTAAGGCATGCACCCCTGCTCCCTGCCCCCACTGCTTATCTGTGAAATGTTGCCACTTACCCCTGTCATCCCTCTGGGGTGACAGAATAAACACTAGGATAAGCAAGAAGACCTCACTATTTAGGCCTGTGTGTAAATAAGAAAATTAAGGCAGGAACTTCAACCTAGGACTCCAAAGTCTAAATCACCTTTCTCAGCTACCAGTAAAACTGCATGGGAACAAATGAAATTCTGCTTCTCCTTCTGCCTTTCTGCACGTCCCTCCCAGAACATCCCAAACTGAGGCAGCTCAATCCAGCCCCACGTGATAACCCGTCTCCCTTCTGGTCACTTACCCAAAGAATCGGGAGCACAGAGGACTCATAGTGGCTTTTTTCCCTCAGATTTTAATATATCTACTACTGATTCTTTTTAAATAAAATATTTTTAAAACAAAAACCAACTATTTATCCATCCATCTGTCCATCTTTTCATTCCTGAACAAACACCTGAGTGCCTTACATCCTCGCCTCTGTGCTAAACAGTGGAGAAACGAGGAATAAAACACACCCTTGACTTTCTAATTTAGATGACAAATGACAGTGTTTCTCCCAATTTAAACAGTTAAAATGTGTACTGCCCGATTAGAGCGCACCTTTTAAATACCTCTAGAACATAAGACTGTCTCCTGCTAAGCTGAAGATGGTTCCGGGCCTCAAACACAAAATCGCATCTTCAACGAATCACCCAATATGGCCACCTTCCTAAAGAGAGCTGGGCTTTCTGCAACGTGGCCGCAGCTAACAGACACTGTGCCAATAGCTTCCCCACCTACGGAGGCACTGAGGCGCCCTGGAGGGGCCTCCTCTTGTCACGGCTTTCTCTCTTAGCACAGTTTTTAACTTCATCTAAGATTTCTATAAGAAACAAATCTTCACAATAAAAAGAAAATCTACATTCAGGTAGCCTCTTATTCCAAAAAGCTAAGAAAACAAATTCCTGATGAAGAAATATGAAGAAAAGATGACTTTAAATAACCAAGGAGGATAGGTAATAAATGACCAGTATCAAAAATAAAAAAGCAATTCCAGATAAAGATACGATGGCATGAACGCACAGTATCACATACTTGGCATGGCTTCGATTATTCCTTTTATCATGTATAAGGTTTCCTTTTTTTAAATGTATTCATATTACATTGGAATTCCTACCACAAGATTGTTGTACTACAGTTCTAATTAACAGTCACACTAAGGCCTACCTCTCAACAATGAACACTCGAGTTTATAAATAAAAAATAAATGGAGACTATATTATATAAGAAAAATCCGCCATTTTCTCACTTACTAAATTATCTATTTTGACTCCCGTTACTAAGAAAGCCAAACCCTCACATCTGCTGTGATGTACTTCCTGTCCACCCACATGGTTAATGGCTCACAGTTAGCCTGGTCATAAAGAAGCATCACCTGATTTCACAGCACCATCCGAAACAACAGCCCTGTGGTTAGATGACTTTCTAGTAGAGCAGTTTGCATGCTGAATTCTAAGCCAAACAAGCATCAGGTGTTCACAGCTGTCTGCCGCACCTGAGGACCTTTGGGTGAGGATGCACAGTCTGCTGCCTGTCCCAGTGAGACCATCCAGGAAGCCACAGCATTCCAGGGGTCGGGAAAGGAGAGCGACCAAGGACACTGCTCCACTCATGCTAGTGTCAAATGACTGAGCGGAGAGGGGAAGGGTCTCTTTCTTTTGTTTTTTAACATAATTATCTGAAATCGAACACTGATGAAGTCATTTGAAACTGATTTTTGCACTGTTAAAGCCATGTGTTAAAGACTTTCCTCATGGATGCAAATAAAATATCACATACTTAGGCTAGGAAGTATTTTCTAAACCAGGGGTCTCCAACCTCAGCCTGTTAGGAACCGGGCCGCACAGCAGGAGGCGAGTGGCAGGCCAGCTGGAGAAGCTTCATCTGTATTCACAGCTGCTCCCCAGCGCCAGCCATCAGCCAGCCATCAGCCAGCTATCACCGCCTCAGCTCCACCTCAGATCATCAAAGGGCATGGGTCCCTGGTGCCAAAAAGGTTGGGGACTGCGTCTCTAAAATTATTAGTATCAGCTCTGTTATTTTTTTTTTTTCCCCATGACACTGAGATCAGAAGATAACAGAGAAAGGAAAAGAACACATCTTTCTATCACACCTGGGCTAAATCATGTTTATATGTAAACTAACAGTATCCTTAAAAAGTTTCAACTGAAAAAAAAAGTTTCAAGCAAATGGTAGAAAACAAATATGAGATTCAAATTCTGAACAAATATTGTTCTACATCATCAAAAACCATGCCCAGTCTTCTGGATTGCCACACCCCTCCGCCCCCACCCCCTACTCCCTGGTCTGGGTAAAGGAAGACCAGCCTCATCACCGATTGATTCCCTAATACTGACATGTCTCCTCACTTACACCAGTCCTGACACAGTGCCCTCAACAAGTATCTGTTCAACTAGCTGTTTAAAGACGAGAAAAAGTAGGATTAAAACAACAAATAATTGGATCTAATAAACACTTGCTGGTATCTATTAAAAATCAAAATAAAGTAATAAAACAGGTAAAATGATCAAGAAGAAAAACTCTCACTACTGTCAAAGCAACTATTCTTCTAAAAAAAGATATAAAATTTTCTCAAACCAGTGTTATCAGTGTTACATTCTAGGAAAGAGCTAGGCATATGTCTTTAAAACTAAGTATTTCAATCAATTCAATCAATATGAGCATAAACACTATCTTTTAGTCCCCAAAATAAAAACATCTTTTGGAAAGTGCTGGATCATCTTACATTTTAAAGCAAGGACCAAAAAAAAAAAAATTACTCTGCATTTCCCCCTAAATGTTCCAAAATGCACTGTATCAGAACCACTGAAGGGAGAGACAAAGTGCTGCGTTTGGCTGTTTCTTTACGAAGCTGCACTGTCACCACAGCTCACCTTGCAGAGTCTCGAAGGGACTGTACTGCGAAAACAGACCTCCCACCCCACCCCCAAAATACTTTACCCAGAGCAAACACAGTGTAGTCCTTTGATTGACAATCAACAGATTTAAGACCCCTTAAAGCTCTGTCATTCCGCATGATGAATTTGGCAAGACAGGGAGCCCACCACTGCCTTCGCCCTTGCCACGAAGGCCCAACACACACCAGGCCCCAGTGTCCAAGGAAGAGGAGAGAGCTCCAGGCGTCGGCGGCAGGGCTGCAGAGATGGGCTCTGAGCGCAGAAAGCAGAGCTGCCTCAAGCCACGCTTGAGACGGCCCAGAAAGACCAAAGAGATCACTGCTGCCAGAAAAAGGAAGAAGGGAAATTTCCGGTACCCACACACCGGGACGGCTGTGGGGAGCAGCAGGGAGTTTCAGAGTGTCTGCTTTGCTGACATGAACTCGCCCCGGCCTGAGAATCATCCGAGGTGTCCTGCTATCAGATCTGTTATTCAAAGTGCAGAGCAACAGCTGTCACACGAAAGCCAGAAGCTACTCCCCAAGCCACCAAAACATCAGAGTCACCAAGCTCAGCGTGACACTGGAAACGAGATCTTACACAACCCACACGGAGCTCTTCCACAGCCAGAAAAGCGAGAGAGCAGAGACGAGGAGGTGTCCTCGCCACCACGGCCAACGCCAATCCTTGCTCCAGGTGTCCCTGGTACAAACTTCCCCAATTAATCCACACACCCAGGGTCAATGTCTGTCTGCAAGTGGGTTGTTTTTAAGTGGGCTGTTCAGAACTCTGTCTAAATAACCTAAAGAGGTCATGTCACGAGCATGATCACTGCTACACAGGCTAGTCCTCAAAAGTCATTGTAACCCCCAATGTACTTGGGCTCCAACATCAAGACTCTCCCCAACTCTCTTCAGTGTCTATGAAGAAGTCTCAGTTCCCCTGACCTCCCCTGACTGTGGGTTGTTCAAGGACCAAGAAAAGCCAGGTAGAAGAACATCTGTAGATTCTGTAACGCAGGCCCTCTCTTTTTGCTAATAGAAACACCTCTGTTTTGTAGAGAAAGTGCTTTACACCCATCACTTCCCAGTTATTCCAAATTTAAAAAGACAGACTGCTGTGGGAAGGGATCCTATGGCATGAGTTTGCCAAGTTGCCAAGTTTGCCTCTGTACTGATTTACTGCCACCTGTCTAAACTGTGAGCTTAGGAACAGGGAACCACCGAAGCATTGTTAACGAGGGCCATGTCTGGCCTCCCCTAGCTGACCGAGGGCATGCCGCGTCTTCGTTGCTTTAGGAGAAAGGCCTCCCTAGCCCAGCAGTCCTCACTCCAGCTTGGTGAGAGAGAACAAGCCCCTCTCTGGAAAGTGAGTGTGCTCACACACGCCCACCCCTCATGGCGGGGCCCATCCTCATTCAATACTTTCACAGAATGACAGTTCTTTGGAAGTCACAGGGTCTTAAATAAGCTGATAATTTATTGTCCTCCACAAAAGAACTACAAACAAGATCTTAATTAATTTGCTAACCGTTATTGCCTATTTACTAAAATTAGCCCAAATCCCATCTTTTTGCCTTCTACAGAGATTCTCATGAGGCACATTTTCTTAGACCCCATCCTGAGAGAATTAGTCACTAAAGAAAATAAAAGGATTTGTCATTTTAAAAAGTAGTTGTACATCTAAGGTGGTTCCAGAAGAATCCCTCAGGACAGTGACAGAGTTGCAGAGGGGCGGGGCGGGATTCACGACAGAGCTAAAGAAGTCATAACTGATGGTCCAAGTGTCTTGGTGCTCATTTGTGAATCAGAGGCAGGAGAATCCGAGTTGGTGAGAGTCGGATTAGGGCCTTAAGGTCACCTATCCCACAGCCTTTCAGAGGCAGGGACATGGCCAAACACTCCTGGGTCCAGCTCCTCACCATGCGTGAGCGCTCCCCGGTCTGGCTTTTCCATGGCCTGGGCAGCAGCGGTCTCCCAAGGTCAAGCTCTGTGGCGCACAAGGAAGGGCAGGGCTGAAAGTGAAGGAACCAGCACCCAGAGGTCAGTATCCGGGACTCTGGCCGGCTGCGTGCTCCGAAGTGACAGGACTAGTAAGCTTTCCACGGCTTTCCGGCGGGCTGTGCTCCTGGCTCTGTGAGATTCAGCTCTTTTGGAACTCAAAACACCTTCTGCAACTGGAAGAAGTTAGGTTTCTAAAGTAGCCTAAAATTAAACCTGTATTTATGTTCCTCAACAATATTTGCTGCGCTCTAGCCCGCAGGGAGCTTACATCCTAAAGGGGGGACAAGGGCAAAGGGAAGAGACAAGGCATTGCCACTGGTGATGAATGCTGCAAGGAGGAAGAACGCTGCACGGGCTGGGGAGGGAAGGTCCTCCGAGAAGGGACTGCAGGCGGGACAAGGAAGTGATGCAGAGCTTCCCAGCCAGGGGCAGAGAGGCGGTGAAGACTTGGGTGCATAAGAAGATAAGAAAAAAGACCACGCGGGGAGGCAGAGTGCGAAACAGCGCATAAGATGTTTAGGAGGCGCCTTGCAGGCCACAGAAGGGAGCTTATATCTCATTCCGAGTGCAGTGGGAAGCCACTGAATAGTTTTAAGCAGTGGACCAAAATATTCCGGTTTTCATCTCAGGACCAGTATTGCTGCTGCGTGGAAGAGACCTGGAAGGGGACGGAGTGACACCAGAAAGGATCGGTAGAAGTCTGTGGCAGTGATCCGGGGCGAGCCAATGGTGCCTGAACCAAGATGCTTACCCGACGGAGGGGAGAGAGCAGCCTGGAGGTATAAGGTTCAGATATGGGTGGCAATTTCAAGGGTGAATAAATAAAATTATACTGCACAGGTAAGGAAAAAAGTCTTAACGCTACAGATTAGATTTAACATATTCAACGGACATGAATGGTCTATATTTGACACTTGCTATCTAACTATATAATAATTAGCGTTTTCAAACACCCAGATCATTTCTTCTACATACATCTATTTCTATCTATCTATGTCGATAGATAGATATAGATAGATGGATAGATGGATAGAGTAAATAGATGGCTATACAAGGGAATAGGCTTTTAGAACACAAAATGAAGAGAACAAACCTTTCGGGACCATGATGGCAGTCCAGTGGCAGCTGCTGACCTGCACAGCACCAGAGTCAGACTGCCCAGGTGTGTAGCCTGGGCCACACTCCTGAGTGAGTGACCTTTCTGTGCCTCAATTTCCTATAAAGTAGGATCATTGAGATTAAATAAATACACACGAAATACCTTAATTACCTGCCTGTCACACAGTTATGATTGCTCAGTAAATGTGAGATATTGCTGTTGTAATTTTACTGATAGTCTACCCATTAAGCAATTTTTTAAAATCTGGAATAAGTTACTAAAAGAATATGTAAAAATAATTATCATTCACACTGATTTCGATTTGAAAATTAAAATGGGGCAAGAATCATGGAGGGGAGGGTAAGGTAAAACTTTATCTCTGATTAAAATTAAAGTCTACCAAAATCTTTGACAATTCTTGCAGAATGGCCTTAGTATATTAATGAGCCACCGGGGAGAGAGGAGGCACAGAGCGAGAACTAACGACTGAGTAATGGGCTTTACTAAGGGCCCACTTCTCATCTTACTCCATATTCACAGCCTCCCTGGGAGAGAGTAAAACCCCTATTTTACAGGTGATTAAACCAAGGTTCAAAGAGTTCCAGTTAAGATATCAAAAATCACCAGGCTGTTAGTGACAGCTAATATTTGATATCTGACTCCAAGACCCACACATTTTCCACCAAACTGTGCTTCCTGCCACTAAGTGGTAATTTTCACTCTACACCTGTGTAGTTTTGGACTTGGGGGTGGGAGGGGGTGGGAGGAGTTATGTGTAGTTATTTGATGAGAATAAAACAATGTATGCATCTAGGCCAAGTCTGACTGTTCTCACAGACTCCAGAATTTCTAGAGGAAACAAGTGACCAAACTCAAATTAATGTTAAAATGAGAGAACTGCAATTTAGAAAGAGGCTCCCCAACATTCTGGCCACTCAGCATGGGTGAGGAAGTGCGCAATGCGCACACTCCACTTCCAGTCCATCTTTCCAGAGAGCAATTTGGCAATATGCAGAAAGTAATTAAAACCAACAGTGCTAAAGGCAGTCTGGCTAAGGTGAGAATTAATCAGAGATGTCCACCAATATGTTATTCAGTATCACCAGAAATTCCAGGAAGTCCATTATGACGGGGAAAAAAAGTTGCAGAAAAGAGCCAAAATTCATCCTTATTTATAAGTAATACAATTTCTGCCTGGAAAACCCAACAGAACTGAATGAAATTAGTACCATTAAGAGAGTTCAGCAAGAGGGGAAAACACAATACACAAGAATAAATTCAGATGGTGAATGAGCCCTGTGTGTTTACCACCCCCTCTCCCAAATTCCCATTAACATAACCAAACAAATATAAAAGTACAAAGAACTATCTGCAGAAAACAAAGGTACCACTGATGGGCCCTTGAGGAATTTCTGAAAGACGCAGAGCAGATGGGGTTAGAAGACAGAAGAGCACCGAAGAGCCTCAGTGCGTCCAGGCAAAGGCAAGCATACCGTCCTCAAATGAAGGGCTTCAGGCAAAGGCCGTCCACACCGGGCGTGAGGGGAATGGAGTCTGACCATACCCTTGGGCAGGGGAGCAACGGCTGGAATGCCACAGCAACAGGCTGACTGGCAAAGGGCTGAATTCCCTAATGATCTGCAAGGTGCACTATTAGATGGCCACGAGCTGTACGCAGAGGCCTAACATACATGCAGCAGAAGGGAGGGCAGGACGTCACACTGAGGACCCTCTTCTGGAACCCTCTGGGGGCCTCCCCTCCCCTCAGTCTGACAATGGTCTAAAAGGCAAGTGAGGCCTCCCACTGACTACTGTGTACGAGCCCAGGCCCCAGGCCTGCTCCTCTCATCACTCAGCGGCTTAGGTTTTCTAACTGACACATTGCCATGACAACCTGGATGTAAGATCTTTGAGGACAAGATTCACATCTTTCATGCTAGTTCACAGACATGCCAATGACTGGTAACAATGGACACAGGAACAGAGATGCCAATTCTTCCCCAGCATGACCACTAGGTCTTGTAAAAATTATAGTTTCGGCACTGTACATGTTTTATTTTCAAAGATTTGTATAGTCTGTTGATCAGCCAACAGATGTTCTTGAATAGCCTCTGGGGTCCAGTTCTTTGACTATCAAAACGTCAGTCATTCTGACAGCACAGACCACTGCGTTATGCTCTCTCACTGAGGTGGCACTCTGCTGAGGTAAGAATTCTTTAGGTACTAAGGCATAATCAATAAAAATGCGGAGTAATGCATTTAATTTAGCACACACCTAAATTCTCTTCATTCAAACATTCAGCCTAAACTCTAACTCAGTGAACAGCAAATAACATTGAACATTGGTATTTCTATAATCCGTTCAACACAAGGATAAAAAGTAATGATATCCATTATATCTTTCTTTTAAAATAGCCCCAAATTAGAAGCAACCCCAATGTCCAATAATAGTCAAACCTTTAAGTACATTATGATTTATCTGCTTGGTGGAATATTATACAGCCTTCAAAAAGTATAATTACCCAGGTGTCCATCGACAGATGAATGAATAAACAAGTAGTATATAAATACAGTGGAATATTATTTTGCCTGAAAAGGGGAGGAAATTCTGACACATGCTACGACATGGACAAACCTTGAAGGCATGATGCTAAATGAAATAAGGTGGGTACCAAAAGACAAACATTGTGTGATTCCACTTCTGTGAGGTATCTAGAGCAATCAGAGACAAGAAGTAGAAGGGCGGTGGCCAGGAGCTGGGAGGTGGGGGTTGGGGGTAGAAAAGGAAATTATTATTTAACAGGTACAGAGTTTCAGTTTGGGAAAACAAAAATGTTCTGGATACGGATGGTGGCGATGTTTGCACAACAATGTGATGTTCTGATTGCCACTAAACTGTATGCTTAAAATGGTTTAAACGGTAAACTTCATGTTATACATATTTTATACCACATGTAATACCACGTTATATACAATGAAAAGGTGTCATTAAGAAGACCATACAAAAACATGAGAAATGCTTATGCTACGTTAAATTTAAAAAGCATACAGAGGTGTTTTGCAGTTTGATTACAACTACAAAAAAATATATAAAAGAACTCAAAAGAATGCTGCGCTTAAGGCTGCTAACGGAGACTATCGGTGGCTTCCCTCCTTTTACAAATGTGCTGTGACGTCTTGCTGCTTTTTGCGCTTACACTTGTAAGACCATCAAAAGGTGACGCGCTAAGTGTAATAATGCCTGAAGAGCAAAGATAAACCGTCTGCAGCCACAAAGCGTTCTCACCGCTCACTCCCTTCTCCATTCTCACAACCCTCAATTTGCGGCAAAACGAAAAGGTTTTATATAGGCTTAATATTTGGGGCTGTGGAATGACCTAAAAACGGGTGGGGAGCTCTGGGCACCCAGAGGTTTTAACGTTCACCAAATAAACAGTTTTTCTCTGATCCTCATTTTCAAAGTTTGAGAAGAAACCTACTTAAGCCAAAATTTTCTTTCAACATAACTTCCTTTTTAGTCATTACTTTTAAGCTACCTCTACTCTTTTATGAGCGAAGGCTGGGCTCTAAATAAGTAAATAAATAAAATTTCTTTTAAAAAGGAAGGGCGGGGAAAGCGAAATGGGAAAAGAAGGTGACCAGGGCTCAGAGACGGGTTCCTGGCGGCTAGGTTAATGTCTGGGAGAGCTGAGTGGTGCAGTTTCTCCCACACTCTGCTTTCCCATATGTAAATGGAAGATTCTTTGCTCCACCCTTTATCACCTTTATCAACAAAGGTCAAAGGTGACATTTCTAAAAATGTTGTGAAAACGCTAACACAGGCGGTGACTTGTCAGATTTACATTAGATCTTTTGTGTTGTCAGAAGGCGCCACGTGAAATCGGCCCCTCCATGTATGACTTTTTTCTGCTTTCACATTACTACTTCCAACATCGTTTTGAAGGCACTGAGTCTCCCCATCCTCAGAGAGGCCTGCAGAACGGGAGGAAGATCATTTGGGATAGAGGCTTTCCCACTCCCAGTTTGCACCCCACGGCAAGGCTCGCTCGGCACTATTTCCGAACTCTGCTTGGCTTCTACGTCCTTGAAAGCAGCAATCAATGCTTTCCACCCTTTTGAAGGTAGGAAATTTAGCAGAGTAAGGGGCATTCGGAGCAGCCTTCCAGAGGAGTCCTCCACTGTAGCAATGTTTATTCAGGTGCTAATCGGAATCCCCTCAACGCCAGTAATAAGTCACACTTCCACACAGGCCACACGTTCTGAGGGAAAATTGTGTGAGTTTTAATTTTAAACACAGTAAGTAATAAGGCAAATGGGTAATAAATACCTTTATGGCTGATATGCAAATAAAGTAGATCGTGCACATTTGAAAAGACAAACCAATATTCATAAATTCCCAAATTCTCAAATGGCACTCATTCACAGAATTATCAGACCACCCTTTCTTGACACTTTGCAATTACTAAGTGATACTTTCAAATCTCCTTGGATTACTGCATATAGGTTCACGATTCACACAGGGCGTTCGATCCCAATTTAATTCCAATTCTTAGAGGTTCTCAAATTCATACAGGGGATCCATGCGCGTAACCACACAATAAAAAAGGAGCAGCTACTTTTCATAACCTCTGAAATCAGTGGATTATGCGATCTGCCAAAGTGTCAGTGACCCTGAGCAGATGATGACAGCAAGGAAGGACAGGCCACCGGCACACTCTGATCTAAGTGAAAGTGATGCCGGGAGATTCAAATTGAGAAAGTTCAGTTAGTGGATTTTAGAAAAAGATTTTCAAAAAGATTCCTTCCTTCTAACAGCAAGCTCTCCCTGTGCATTTAAAATATAATTTAATTTAAAATATTTTATTTGTACTCAGGTTTTCAGGAATATATCCCACATCAAGCTCTGAGTTTAAACAATGCCGATATGAAAATATGCCAAAATTTATTTAAGAAAGAAATTTAATATTTGAAAAAGTAATTCCAGAATTTGTGTAGCAGGTTCATCTCCTCACCTTACTTGGTTTAGCTTTTGGTTTAATGGATTTGCTTTGGTTTGGTTTCTAAATAGAAACCTTAGATGTTGTGAGCCGGCAGGGTGCCCTGTACACCTCTGTGAACTGTAGCAGGGATGCCATTTCTGATCAACCTCGATGGCTTCTTTAACTGTTCTCATCCTCCCCAGAGTTACCAGGAAAATGATTGTTTTTATGACCACTCATCGGTTCCTCCCAGAATTCCGGAATTTTCTGGAGCATAAGAGAAAGTAGTCTCTCTCAAGACACTTGGGTCATAATATGAAAACCACAGGTATTGGCAGCCATGTCTGCCACATGGACCTACGAGTCGAGGATGCTGGTCTGTGCTGAGGGACGCTCAGACCGGCGGGGAGAGAGAAGGAAGGGGCGCCCCAGGCCCATCCACACAGCGTTCCCCTCTCTGGGTCTGACCTGAGGCCCAGCTGTATTCCTGCCAAGATTCCGGTGGACAGCCCAGAATCCTAATGAACTCCCCTTTTTTTGTATAAGTGAGTTCAGTTAGGTCACTTTTGTCTGTAATCAAGAATCTCCTACTACAGAGCTCCCCAGTCCTCTGCTGACTGGAAAGGGTCAGGACAGAAACAGGCAGGTGGCCGACTGAACCCGTCCGAGCCAGAAAGGGGCAGCGGTACCTCAGAACCCGCTTCCTGGCAGCAGGTGACCGGGGTCACTGGGCCTGGCGCACGCTCAGCAGGCCACCGCAGGTCACTCCTCTAGTTAACCCACCAAGCAATACTGGGTTAAAGGCAGATGAGCTGCTCTCTACTCCGCACCCTGGCTTTGAAGTGTAATACTGAAGAGACAGAGCCGTTTGGGATACCAATCACTGTGCCTGGAGGGCAGGGCTTCCCGGGTCCGAGAGCAGCAAACCAAACCCAGAGAAACGGGGTGCCAGCACCCCCACTTCACCTAGTCAACTCCCATACGGAAAGGAAGCGAATACGAGCTTCAACACCAAAGGGACGTCACACTAGGCAGCGCGTGCGGATGATTTTTATTCGTTCTGGTCCAGGGAGAAGCAGCACCACTATTTTCCAAGTACAGCGGGCCCTCCACGTCAGCGAGTTTCACAGCCACGGATTCAAACAACCACAGATTCTAAAATATTGAAAAAAATCCCAAAAGTTCCAGAAAGCAGAACTTGCATTTGCCATGCACCACGCGCTACACTCAGCCCACGCAAGTGAAGTGCTGTGGAGGCGCACCCTGCCGTCGCCTATACACAAATGTAGGTTACATGCAAATACTACACCATCTTATAGAAGGGACTTAAGCATCTGCGGGTGTCGGTATCTGTGGGGATCCAGGAATCAAGCCCCTAAGGATGCTAAGGGACAACTGTACGTAAAGTCCGGTTAAAACACCATCATGACGGTCATACAACAATATGAATGCACTTAATGCCACTGAACTGTACCCTTTATAAATGGTTGAAATGATAAATTTTGCTACCAGTATTTTACCACAAATTTAAAAAGCAACAGAAAACATGACACATTAAAAGAGTTACAGAGACAGACTGAATCCCCTCAGTGGCAAACACCATGCGTGGTGTTACGTGTGACGCTCATGTAAATAAGGTGTTCCCTTGCCATGGGCAGCTGAGTACAGAACTGGGACCGATGTGGGTGGGCAGAAAAGAGCAGTGGTTTGGGGCACGGGGAGGGGACTACTGAACCCAAGCAGTCATCTCCTGAAAACAGCAATAAGGAAACCTCACTCCACACAGCCTGTTTCCTCCCACCTCCTGGTACCTGATCAGCATGGTCCTAACATTACTAATTCCTACGCATTTCAACATAAACTCCTCAGAAGTCACTGCTGGTTTCCTATCAGCCACAAACAGATGGCAACCCAGAAGAGTCCTGTTCCCATCATGCCAACTTGGCGGGAGGCTCACCTGCTGCCACCTGAAACACGGATCCCTCCCACCTGTACGCAGAAGGCTCCCAAACACAACTAAAACCCTGCGCGGAGGCCCACTGACGAGCATCCTTAAAAGCACAGGGGTGCGGGGGCGGAAGTCGCGTTACATCTCCACTAATTAATAAACAGAGGGAGGGGCCGCAGCACATCCTAATGTAATTACAGGAGCGCTGCAGCTTCCACTGCGGTTCCACTCCACGGCTCGGGCAGGTTCCCCGCCTGACTGGCTGGGATGTCATCCAGCTTTGCTAATACATCCATATGTATGAGAATCAGAGCAGATCTTATTATATCAAACCTGGAGAAAAACCTTTGGAGATGCTAAAAGTTCAATTTCAGACACATTACTACATCCTTAAAATTGTATTTACAGTGAAACCATCTATCCTGTTTTTATAACCCCAACATAGATTTCTTGGCTACATTTTTAACCTAAATGATCAACCATTAAGAGAATGACAAACTGTACGCAAATTACATCTAAGTTAGAAAACATGAAAGCTGCCTGTGTGTGCGTGCGTGTGAGTGTGAGTGAGTGTGTGTGTGTGTGTGTGTGTGTGTGTGTGTGTGTGTGTAAGGAGGAAGAAAAGAACCTAGATGGCTGACTCTGTCCTCTGTGCTTTTCTGGACGGACCTGCGAATCACCAGGGCCTGCTCCTCGCCGGCTCAGCGAATCAACCTGATCTGCGGAATGTTAGGCCAAGGCTTTCTTTAGCAGGGCGGCTCCCCTGTAGCTAACTGTACCCCTGCCATAACCGCACTGAAACTGTCAGCAACTCTGTCTTGAAATAAAGACCACGGGATACAGGACCCTGCATGAAAAGGGGTCTCTCTCACCAAGGCCTCTGCACCTCCTCAGGGACGCCACCTCTGACCCGCCGACTAGATCAGATTCTGCCTTCCTACCGTGTGCTTCTTCATGGCAAACGCCTTGGCCTCGGTTTTCTCATAAAATAAGAAAATGCGCAAGGTTGCTGTGAAGACCTAATAAATGGCATATGTGGGAAAAGGCTGTATTAAACTGTTATGGGTATGAAAGCAACAATATCACTTGTAATAGAAAAAGTCCCAAGCCACAGAGAAAATGCTGGGAACTAAAAAGGCGGACAGACTCCTACCTGTAGGTACACCTACCAATTTACCTGTGACTTGGCTGGAGGCTTTCCAGTATGGTTGACCGATCCTAATAGCTGGGATGGAACATAACAACTCTACGGAAATTGTCTCGCAAGTCTGCAGAAAGCCCACGCCAGCGCTCCCTCACTAATCTGTCCTCAGGCAGGACGCATGCACAGCTATCATGCTTTCTAAACGGAAAGGCAAAGCGGGCAGGGGTCCAAGTCAGAAAAGATTACGAAAGTGTGGAAGTGTGTTCAGTGAGGACAGGGGAGACTGATCTGAATACGCAGGTAGAAGAAGCTACTGGTTTCCCATGAGCAAGCCCAGCTCAACTCACATCCATGCGCGAGCCGCGAAGCCCACAGCCAGTGAGTGCGGAGGCATCAAATGTCCCTGTTAATGCCATTTTTATTAGGCAGTGTAGGCATGAAGTCATCGACGGGGCTTCTGCTCTACCTAACTTCCTGCCTGGCCGCCTCACCTCTTGCTTCCGTTCATGTCCCCACTGAGACAGGAGCAGAGATGGGCCAGCAGCCACGGAGCTTTTCAAACCTACTAAAGAGGAAGACATGCACTTACTGCATGCCAACCACCTTTTTTCTCCTTGGATACAACACGCTTCACCTAGACAATACGGCTAGAAGATTGGCCAGACCCAGCACCAGTGTTCTGGAGGGTGAAAGGAGCGATGCTCTGGGTCACTCTAACGCCAGCTTCTTCACAGGAATGGTGCCTTCCTCCCCAAGACTTGAAAATCAACAACATCCTGATTTTCCGCTCCAGGCAAAAGAAAGATGAGGTAACAGTGAGAGAGCAAAACATCCCAGGGATAACAACACATGGAAAATGGAAGCAGCGACTGGCAGTCTGGACAACGTGGGGCAATGCTACGCCCGGTCCCCTGTGGTCCCACACGTGCAGAACAGTGCCACTGCCAAGACGGACACCTGCTAGGGGCACGTGACCCAGAGCACTTTCCATATGAATTACGTGTATGTCTGTGAAAGGACTCTGCGCACTGTAAAACTGCCGCCTCCTACACAGATGCAGTGTTGTGAGCCCAGCCACTCCACACAACATGGAGCCATTCGTGGTCCGGCCTCTTAAACCCACCCCGGCTAATGCAAGGCGGTACCCTGGGAAAAGGACACCAGTGGCAGAACTGGTGAAACGTGAGCAGTCTAGAGTTTAGTCAGTGATGCGCCAATGTTAATCTATCAGTCTCGACAAACGTCCTGCAGCCACACAGCATGCTGACTTCAGAGGAAGCTGGCTGAAGGGTACATGGGGACTCTGTGCACCGTCTTTGCACTTTCTCTGTAAATCCAAAATTATTCCAAGATAAAAAGCTTATTTTAAAAAGTTTAAAATAAAAATATATTAGGAAGACTTTCTAAGCAAACCATCCAAGTAGACCAACAAACTGGGAAAATATAACACACAAGAAAAGGATTAATATCCATAATGTAGTAAACTTTTTGTTTAAAAAGGGGGTGTCCTATCTGCTACAACTGCGTTTCCACGTTTCAAATCTATGGCATGTCCACACTTGAATTCAACACCTCCTTAAATCAGTTTTTCCCACTCCAACCCCTGCTTCCGATTCCCCTTGGCCTGGGCGTTCAGCTGGAGAAAGCAGAGCTTCAGGGCGGCGTTCCCCAGAGGCAGCAGCTTCTGTTTAATTTGTTTGACTGCTCCTGACCAAGTCTCCTCCTAGAATCCAAAGCCCTTTTCCTATTCATAAGCCTAGTACATCAAGCTTAGCTACTTGGTGCCCACAATAGCGAACCTTAGTCAAACCACAACCAGAAGTAGGAGCCTCAGAAGAGAGTAACATGTATGAAGACCTTGCCCATCAAAACTAGACTCAAATTTCTGTAACAGCCAATTGGGTGAACAGGAGAAAGGAGGCAGAAAAGCATTCACCACAGGTGGGTGGGCAGTCACCTTCCACCTGCAGGTTTCCACCTGGATTTCTAGAGACTCACCTATTCAAAGGAAAAGTAGCTTCTTAAACAAAATACAGTTACGTCTCAGCAGTTTATATTAGAACCAACTTATTATAGTAATTTTTTGATGGTGGTTATTTTTGCATTTTTAAGTTTAGAAGGGATCAGAGAATTTTTGGAGAGAATATACTTCTTTCAAGATGTCCCTATATACATATAGTTTATGTGAAGTCAGAGTTAGAATCACATTAAGAATATCAGTCACATTATTACATTAAAAATTAAGAAGCAGAAAGTTTTAACCCTCATTCAACATTGAAGCTCCACACATAAAACAATACAGAGGCCAAGAAACAAAACATTTTTCACAGAGAATAGTGTGACCATGACTACAACCACTGGACTACAAATTTAGTAGCTGAAGTTTGCATCCCAGTTGATTATCTTCTCCCCGAAATCTCCCAGATTTCCATTGCCCTACTTACCTGGAGTTTCTTCCTATGCTACAAGATAATTCACTTCTCAAATTAGCATCATGAGGTAACAGACAGTACTTAGGACCAGACAGGCACAAAGTGAAGAGAACGGAGTTAAACCTCATCTTAACTTGTGAAGTCCCTCCATGATCTAATTCGCGGATGAGCCCAGACTCCACAGCACTCCTCCTTCCCCAGACACTCACCTATGGCCCACTCTACAGCTCACTTAGCACCAAAGGAGGTTTAGCTCAAACCAGTTTTGCTAGTCATTAACACTGTAGTAAAAAGTTTAAGAATAACTGACTGAAATTAAAAGGTTGAAGCAACTGACTTAAATTGACTCCCAGTGATTACTGGTAGCTTTCCTATTTCCCCCAAGAAGTTTTGGCTGACTTGTATACACCAGAGAAACAGGTCAGTTCTCTAAGCCAAGCGCGTGCACTTCTTTCTGTGTCATGTGAAAGAGAAAGAACTTCACTGTCTGAACACGGGGGAAGGGCAGTCAAGGAGATTCCATTTCTATGATCATCAGTCAGCTACGGACACCACAGTTATTTGCAAACATACGAAAAGCTAAGAAAGGGAAGACAATGTGATATCTCACAGACCTCGGAATTAGAAATGATACGCCATTTCTGAACCAGCAGTCAAACTTGAGACTTCTCTACTTATTTATAACAAATATATTACATAAAATTCATAGAAGGCTGATTTTGAAGCACCTTATAAATACTATTGCTTCTATATATACCTCTGTAAAGAAAAGCATTTCAGCCTAGAAGGGACCTACAATGGTTTCCCTATTACATTCCTCACACATAAATACACATAAGATACACATAAGTACGATTCATTGTACTATACTGCAAGCTTTTTCAAAACATGAATTTTAACTAATCAAAAACTTAAATTTATGCCACATCGTACTGTAATCTTGCATTCTGTCAATGGTCCGGAAAAGGTCTGGTAGTGATTAGTTAAAATTAAAGGTTGACGTAATTAGATAAAATTGAATTATAGAGATTATTTATGGACTTCATATATCAGCACATTGCTTTCCACTGATAACCAAGTCCTGACTGTCACAGCCGTCAGAATGGTAAAGAGGAGGGAGAGGCGAAATTAAGCACAAACAGAATGCCATAAATCCTAAAAGGCTGTGAACTGATGCTCTAATAAGCTATAAGAGATTCTGGGCAGCACCCCAATTCTACCTACCTAATTTATTCCCAAATCCCTTAAAAATCAAGGCTAAGGCGACAAAACCATACTTTCATTCTCATTTATCACCGTATTAAAAATTACTACTATCGGAATAAGATAAGCAAACTGTGAGCTTTTCTATCTTTTACTAAGAGTTGTGCTTTATTCCAAGCATTTCAAATGTTCCAGAATTTATTTCATTATTCAGATATCAGAAAATTAATTCAGAGAAATTAACTTCCTACTTAGGAAACACAAAACTGAGTTTCTAATTTCATGAGAAAAGATAACAAGAACAATAGAGAAGAAGGTTCAAACTACTGGTGAGCACTGGAAAATGTGACCTGAGTTTTTTAACCACATTCATCCAGTTGTTGGCTGTTTCCATAACCCATTCTCCTTAAACTTCTTTCACTCAGATAAATTAAATCCAGGTATAACTTTCTGCAGACATTCTTCTCTAATCCGACAAATGTTAACACGTAGTGAAACTTTCTGATTACTTAACAATTGTAAGCAGTAACTCTGGCCACCTAAAACGTCAGCTTTGGCGGACAAGGGTTTTCATACACAGTGTAAGCTAACTTCTTATGATGTATGTTCTGATCTTCTAACCAGTGGAGCTGAATTTGTCCATCTGGTTTTGTGGCTAAGAGGGTCGTCTGAAGCTTAAGAAACTGATTATGCTCAAAGACAATCCTGTATAGTTTCAGCATAAGGTAACATCGCTACTGATCAACTTTTTGCAAATATTAAAATTGTCCCAGTACTAACAATAACAGCTCAGTATGTCGCTCATCAAGGACCTCCGACACTACTATTTTATCATAGGGGTCAATTAATAATGCCACATGTTTCCCTAGGGAGATAACATATACTCTTAACAGCCAAAGATAAAAGAAAAGCATTCAGGCAGGGCAATAACATGGTACTGAAGGGTTTTCTACACAAGACTCTTGATTTTTCTTGCCAGAGGTTGAAAATTATACACACAGACAAATCAGGAGTAAGTGCTTCATATGCTTAAACTAATCTTCCCTTTGTCTTTCGCAAGAAGCTGGTAAAAGAAACATTCAGGAGGATAAGAAAATTCTGAACCCAGTAAAGTCTGTCTATAATATTTAAGTGGAATTTGAAAACATTGAGCAACAATTTTTGAAAGCAGACACATAAGAGCCTTTAGAACCCAGTGTTCCAATCAGTAACTAGCTGGATTAAGAGCTGAGACTTAAAAGTAAAGGTTGAGACTTCTGTCACAAAAATTACTCATTAAAAGACCCTAACCAGACATGAATAGATCTGACACACAAAAAAAAACACTTTAACCCAATGCTTCTACACTGCCCAGTCCAAGATGTCCAAGATGGGAGAAGATGTCCAAGTATTAAGACTACCAAAAGAAGGAACAGCAGAAACAACTGTAACAACATAATACTTTAAGCGTTTCCAAATCCTTTTACATCCATTAAGGTCTAAATTGAGTCTTTAATTTTTAAAAAGTGAGAAATTAGTATCTTAAATTATAGTGTGTTATCATTCTCAAAGCTCTTTCACATCCATCTCGACTCTAATTGTGCTTTTGATTAAAAATAATAAGTGGGAAAGATGTTCCAATAAGTGTATATTATCTGCGCAGCACCTCTGCACACCTACAGAATAATTCCCCACACTCCGCAACCTGCTGCACTATTACTACTGGAGGCTGACCACAAACACCGCTTTCCAATTCTGCTCTATCACGCCTTCTCTCAAGGGTGGCTGCCCTTGACACCACACAGGTACAAAGACTTCCGTTCCTACTCACTGACATCAGAAAAATACATTTGATTCTGAATTGATCACCTTTAAAGGGGAAGCAGCATATATTTTTTTCAATTCAAAACTTTAATTCTGACGCATCATTTTCAATGAAAGCATGAAACCAAAGAGAGCCGACCACTGGTCTGCGTCCTAGCAAGCCACAAGGTGTTAAAGCGACAAGAAAGCCCAAGTCCCTCGGAGTTCGCAGTAATTCATGGAACTGCGGTGATTAATTCCAAGAATTTATTTAATTTTAATTGCCCGCAGTGGGCATCTCCCTCCCTGTCTTGCCCTTTTGTTAATTAAAAGTACCTCAACTCTCATCGTGACTCCTCCACTCCACATGGTCTCTGTGCGACTGAGCCGAGAGCAATCGCAATCACACATGTGCGCACACACGTACACACACACACACGGCCAAAGGGTGAGCAAATTACCCAAACCAGGCAATCACAGTCTCTCTCCAGGAACACTGCATCTTATGACACAAGAATGAAACCAGTTGGTGCAGTCTGTGAGACCATGGCAACTGAAACACACTGTCCACCGGGCGGTTCCGGAAGCCTAGATCCTTGGAGGCCTGGTTCTCGGCCTCCAGAGCCTAGTAGCTCCTCATTTTCTATGTTATAGGTAAGTGTTGTGCCTACAGTCCTGTAACCTCCCCTTTTCACGCAATAATATATCGTGAGCATCTTTCCAGGATGGTTAATACAGTTCCGTATCATTTTCAATGGCTTCATGCAATGAAGGTACCATAATCTATTCGGCCAATTCCTTAAGGTTATTTACTATACAGCTGTATAACTGTTCTTAACTATATACATATATCTTTGCTAACTTTTCCTATTATTTCCTATTAATTCCTAAATGTGGACTTGCTGAGTTAAAAGCTTTGCAAAATTTACATTTTGCTATGTAACAGCAGCTATTCAGCAATTTACACCTCTGCTGAGCGTACACATTTACCACCCCTTCACCGGCCCTGGGAATCACTACCGTACTTATTCCCAGCCCAAACCAGGAAGGACCCAAGTCTTAAAGCTACCAAGAGAAAGAAGAGAAGTAATCAGAACGATATTTTAGATTAAGCTTTATCCAATTGTTTCACATCCAGTAAGGTCTAAATTGAGTCTAAATTACATTACCAATCTAATGTTTGAGAAACGGTGTCTTTGTTGGCTTGGCCTGCCATAACAAAATGCCATAGGCTAGAGTGGCTTCGACAACAGAGATTCGTTTCTCACAATTCTGGAAGCTGAGGAGGCCTGAGATTAAGATGCCAACAGGTAGGTTTCACTGTGAGGCCTCTCCTCTTGGCTTGAAGGCAGCTACCAACTGGCTACATGCTCACATGACCTCTTTGTGCAAGACCTGGGGTTGGGGGTGGGGTTAAGCACTCCAGGTGTTTTCTTATCAGGGCACTAATTCCATCATGAGCGGTCCACCCTCATGACCTCACCTAACCCTAATCACCTCCCAAAAGCCCCATCATACTTCAGGGTAGGGCTTCAACATACGAATTTCAGGAAGACCCATTCGAACTATGACAAATGGTATCACTTTTGCTTTTAATTTCATTTCTTTATTTCTAGTGAAATTGACAGTTTTAATATGTTTATTGGTCATTTATTTTTCCTTTTTTTTTTTCCTTTTTTACAAATTGCTGTTCTGATTCTAAATCTGGAATGGGAAGGGTATAGGATGAGCTTGAAATACCTCGTCATACCAGAAAGCAAAGAAGCTACCACAGATTACTAGAAGCGTTCGTAGGGACTTGGAGCCAACCTGAATAAGCCCATCTGCCCAACGATCGGGGAATTTGAGCAGCAAAGCGATAATAACTGAAATGGACTGAAACGTAACACATCTCACATGCTAAAACAGAGGAGTTCATAAAGATACGTACACAAAAAGGAAAAAACCCTCACCCATCACCGTGGGAAGATGCTAGGGATCTGACATGATTTTGAGAAGTGGTAAACACAGGGACATAATCAGACATTTTCCCCATCCTTCCTGCACAACGTATACCTCAGGGTGAGCCCTATGTACTCTTCCATACAGCAAAAGATACAAAAGATACTGCCATTATAACATTAGCTGAGAAACAAAAACATCACCTGCATGAGCCACAAATTTCAGAAAGATGTACCATATGTCACTACCTATACAGAAGGGAAATGACAGGACCAAGCAAGGACATGACATACATATTAGTTTTATCCCCCATGGGTCCTATATTTTAAAAAGGTACTATGCATTAATAACTACTTTATTTTCCTGTTTTAATTAAACAAAGCTATCTATAATTTCCAGTGAGAGCTGTTTATTATGTTACCATGGTGCTTAACATTTAGTATGTTAAAATTTTAAATGTTTATAAACAAAATGCAGTATGTACAAACAATAGAATATTATTCAGCCTTAAAAAGGAAGAAAATTCTGACATATGCAACAACATGGACAAACCCTGAAGACATCATACTAAATGAAATAAACCAGTCACAAAAGAACAAACACTGTGTGATTCCACTTCTGTGAGGTTGCTAAAATCGTCGAACTCACAGAGAGAGAAGTGGAATGGAGGTTGCCAGGGGCCGGGGCAAGAGAAGATGGGAAGTTATTGTTTAATGGGTACAAAGTTTAGTTTAGGGAAACAAAAAAGTTCTGGAGACGGATGGTGGTGACAGATGGTGATGACAGTTGCACAACAAGGTGAATGCACTCAATGCCATTGAACTGTACACTCAAAAATAGTTACGACAGTACACTTTATGCTATGTACATCTTATCATAAAAAAATTGTTTAATATGTTAAAATTGAGTAACTAAGTTAACATTATCCCAGCCAAGTTAAAGGAATTTTGATATTTTGATTAGATAGTCCCTGCAGCCTTAGCAGTCTCACTAAATAAAGGCGAATGTGTAATTTCAGTGAGGCTTCTGGTAATACTGAAACTACTTCACAGAATCCTAAATAGGAACCAGTGCAATAACTAAATCATTTCATAACAAGTTTTACGCAATTTTTAATGCATTCGATGAATCACATGCATATTTTGCCCACTCGATCTATCTTCAGTGTTTCTCCTTTCACAGTAGAGAACTGGAAAGAGACTGTAACGGACAAGGTAAATGCAGTGGAACAGGTGAAGAACAATGTCCTGGCTTCGCCATGCACAAGGTAGGCACTCAGTAAACATTCCTGAATTTGGAAACTCAGTGAATTTGTAGTAAAACCCAAAAGAAAACCTGCACATCACCCTCTGTCTTTTACGCTCTCTAGCGAGAAGACTGCCGTTCGGTGGGAAGGAGGGCTGCCATCTCTCTACCGGTCTTTCATTACTTGGGATCCCAGCATCGATGTTGGATGGCTTAATGTAAAGTAGGTTTCATGTCTCATGTATCCTTTTATGGGTTAAGAAAAATTTTCCTCTGTTAAAAGAGTTCTGGTGGGAAAAAAGTGTGAATAACCAAACTGCCACTCTCGTAGATCCGCATGGAAACTAGAAGTTCAACATGATACACGCACCTTTTTACAATGAAGAGTCATTGTTTTAAAATACACAGGAATGCATACATTATATTATTTCTCAGGCATAGGAAGCAATTCCAGCTTTCCACACTTCTCCCCCAACTGAAAGCCCCACTGTTAGAATTTGCTCCCTCTATGATCACTTGAACTCAGTTCCACATACTTTAACTCTAGAGGTCAACAACACTTCCCCCGTCATGTGAAAACACTGCTACTTTCACAACCCTTACTAAAACAGAGCACTTAAAATTCTTAAAAAAAATTCACATCCTCGACAACTATTTCACACAAATTACTAGTCTTTAAATTGAGGAACTAAACACTAGATGTGGCTACTCATGATTTATTCATACACTCATTTCCACGGCAGTAAACTATGAAGAAATAATGGAGGGGGCAGGGATGCCTGAGAACCCCTCAGTCTGAATGTGACATAGCACTGCACAGTGTTGACAGCAACTTGCAAACTGCCCCGCCAGATGACCAGGAGACTCTGCGGAGACTCAGCTCTGGTTCTCTGGGTGGCAGTGTGGCTGGCGATGTGCAAAATGCCCTCACTTCACTCCCATCACAAACGCAACCTCAGCGATCAGGTGGCGCCAGGCCTGGTGTTGAGCACTCTCCAGGACCACACCACCCCCAGCGGCCCCTTGCCTGAAAGAAGTAAACCCGAGCTACTAAGAAATGGAAACCCCAGACACAGAGAAAGCAGGAAGAAAGGGGATCCGCCCCCCGCCCCACACACACACCAAAGGGATAGTTATATTCTTCAAAATCTTAGAAATAAATTATTTTCCATGTGCTTTTTTAAAACCTGCCTACTGGGTATCCTTAAGGTGCTGCTGACCTACTGTTACTGCAAAGTACAAAGAGGAAGAGAAGCCCTCATAGAGAGATCCAGGCAGCGGCTCCCTGCAAGGGGAGCTGATTGTCCCCAAGGAGAAAAGTGTTAGAAGACTTTCTGATCACCATGGCAATTAGCAGGTAAGTCACATCCATTCCCCAATAGGACTGTGTCACACTCGTTTCCTTCCACAAAGCTAGATGGCCCTCACCTTTTCCAACCTTGAAGTGGTGTGATAGGAAAAAGTAGACGACTCCCCCTGCTAATTGCCCAAGCGGGTCAAACTTCGGAACCAGCATCATGCACTTTGTTTTGAAGCGCAGGGAAAAGAGAAAGGGTTGGTGCTCGGCGCCAAATCTCCGTGATTTGCCAGAGGAAACGGCACAGACCAGACAGCCCAAGCGCCAGCATTTCCATGCAGCTGCCACGACAGGTGACCGGGCCGCTTTGCAGACACCCCGCTCGCCCCGGGGCTTCACAGAGGTGGGGCGGGCAGGAAGGGGAGTGGGGGAGGCCGACTGGAGGGCGAGAAGGTGGGCAGCGGCAGGGGGGAAACCCACTCCATCCAGACGCTGGGGAGGAAGAGGAGGGGCACAGCCCCATCTCCCCGGGGAAACCGTTTTAAGGGATTTTCTGGCTCCACAATTAAGAAAAAAAATGGCTCCAAGCCAAACGCCTCCTGATTTACACACACACACACGCACACCAAGCTCCTGTTTCGCCCCATTTTCTGATACGCTGAAACAAAAGGCGAAAACAGCTCCACAGCAGCCAGCGCCGCCCCGAGCCCGGGTGGTGGCCACCGTGTCCCCCCGCGTCCCGGGGAGAGCCCCCCAAGGCGTCCGCCGCCCCCCGCCCCGCCCGGGGTGCCGCCGCCCTCCGGCCCGGGGTCGCCCGCCCGCCCGGCAGAGGGGCCTGGCCGGGGCTGGGGACCCTGCGCCCGCTCGAGGGGACAGGCGTCCGGCCCGGCTCGGAGGGCGCCCCTGGGCCCGCCGCGGCCCCGCGCGGGTGGGCGTCGTGACGGCGGTCCCCGTCCGCCTCACCTCCGGGCGGCCGAGCGGCGGCCCCGCGCCTCCGCGCCCTCCGCCTCCGGCAGCCCCGCCGCCGCCGCCGCCGCCGCCGCCTCCCTCCGCGTCGCGGCCGAGTCTCCGCCTCCCTCGGCCGCCGCCGCCGCCGCCGCCGCCGCCGCCGGGCCCGGCTCCGCGCCACGTGACCGCGCCACGTGACCCCGCGCGGCTGGCAGGCGCCTCCCCGGCCCGCCTCGCGCCCTCCGCCCCGGGGACCCGCGCGCCCGCTCCGGGCTGGGGTCGCGGCGCCGCCACCCCCACGTCGCGCTCCGCCCTCGCCGGGGCTGCTGCCCAACCGCCACCTGCTCCGGCTGACGGGACCCAACGCCGCAGACCCTGGGACCCCCACGCGCGCCCGCCAGCGCACCCGCCACGCGCAGCCCGCTGGCCCCGTCCCGCGGCGCCGCTCTGCGGCCCGGACCTCCCTGGAAACCACGAGTCTCCAGTCCGGTCCGGGGCCGCCGACCCGAGAGCCCCTCACTCCCCGGCCATGTAACGATCTGTGCTGACCGAACTTCGTTGGAGCCGGAAGTGGATATCGCACTGTCTTAACTTGAAAGCCACTAGACAACACATCTGCCGGGACAATAACCATCGCATCCCCCACCCCCCGCCCCAGGAAGACAGTCATTGCTGTGTCTTTCTTTGATGGGAATGATCTCAGAGTCTCTTGTTCAGTTGGTCTTAGGGAGGAAAGACCGATAGCGTCATCCTAACTGACACAGGGAAAAAGAATTCATGCCTCTCCCCCCACCCCCACCCCCCATTAAATTGATGACCCGCTAGGAATGGAAACTTTCTGCATCCGTCCTTCATTTTCCATCATGTACAAAGAAATAGCATTGCTGGTTGTGTGGCTGTTCACGTATGTGTAATTCTCTTTAAAAAGATTCTTTTTAAAGGATCGACATCCTTTCTTCCTTGATTTGAGGCATTAAAAATCCATATAGTCAAGTATAGCAGCCACTCTTTGTAAGGGATCAGAACTTTTTTCTATTTTGCTTTATTGCCAAATTTCTCAAATCTGCTTCAGATTTCAGAATTCCCGCCCCTGTGAATTTCCTGTCGTCAGGAGGGAAATAATTAGACCAAGAGTCTTTAAATTCTGGAATTCCATGCCTTAAGATTTCATAAATGTTGGTTAGCACTACCTGGATTTTTTAATTTTGAAAAAAGTGATTTTTAAACATGATATTTGCTTTGTGAATGTATACACATAAGTATAATGTATTTAATAGAAGTATTAAGATCAGTAATTCAATGTAATGAGTATTATGCTCCAACTGAGCTCAATACCAGGCTAGAGGGTGGGGAACCAGAGGAAGTATGTAAGATGGCCCTTACCCTCCAAGTGTGTCTGTCTCTCTGTCTCTGTCTCTGTCTCCCTCTGTCTCTCTCTCTCTCTCTGTGTCTATCTGTCTCTCTGTCTCTCTGTCTCTCTGTCTCTCTGTCTCTCTCTCTCTCTCTCTCTCTCTCTCACACACACACACACACACACTCTCTCTCTATCTCTCTCTCTCTCTCTCTCTCTCACACACACACACACACACAACACACACACACACACACACACACACACACACACACACTGGGATAGGCAACTAGAGCCTGGAGCAACTTTTAAGATATTTGACCCTTACCATCAGACTTGAAAGAGTCAGTAAAAGGAATAAAGATGAAAACATGTACTTGAAGAACTTCCTTGGCTTAACAAATACAATCTATATAACAGTGTAAAAGTGATTTAACAAATTTTATCAACTCTGAAACAACACAGGTGTTTTTCCTTCTGCAAAATGAAACAATATTCACTTACCAGCATAGTTTTCCTTAAGGCCCACATGTGTAGACTCTCTTTTATTGGAGCACTCTTGGGCACACGTTCAGCCAACTCTTGTGACATCTGTCAAGGCCCTTATGTTCGTTTCCTGGCTTTGTGGTTTCCCACGGTGTCCGTGGTTGTGTGAACAGCCTTTGGAGTAAGTGCCTTTACTGAAGTCCTGCTTCTACCACTTAAAATAAGTGACAATAAGAACAAGATGCCTAACACTACTTCTTTAACCATACATTCAAATACTATCTACCTCACAGGGCTGCTGAAAGAATTAAATGAACTAATTTATGTATAGTACCTGATACATAATAGGTACTCAATCAAAAATAATAGCTCAGGTTTATTAAATGCTTACCATGGGCCGAACACTATGCCTTGCTGGTTCTTATTTTTACTGTTCTTTCTGTTCCCTGTGACTCTCTGTGGGTGCCCCCCATCCCCACCTTACCCTCAACCCTCTCTTCTTAGGGACCTATTCTCTCTACCTTTTGAGGACGAAAATGGTTTCCTTAAGACATTTTAACTTGAAGGCTCATTTATAGCAATCTATTAAATCTGTTGTGAATCTACATTTTAAGGTTTTTTAAAAATCTAATTATGAATGAAAATGATTGCCTCTCATTTAGTAATCTGAGGCAACTGGGAGCCATTAGGAAGGAGATTTGGCCATAGGGACCCTCCCATTGGCCTCTAAAATCCCACTCGTCCAACAATTCTCATTTTGTTGTGTTTAAAATACTTTTAAATATTAGAAAATTTGGCAACACTTTTGAAGAAATTAAACCAATCCACAATAATTGTTAAATAGTAATTACTGAAAGAAATTATCTCTCATTCGTGATTATGATTCTGTTAACTGGCTGTCCTTTGGTTCTAGGTTCAAGTTTGAGGCAAATATCTTACTACCCTGATCAAGCTTCCAAATTGTATTCTGAGAGGTATGTGACCTTTCTTTGAAAATTATACTGTCCTTACATCTGCCTTGCTTTGGGTCACACGGTGAGCTCAGAGCTCAAACCAGATATGATAAGCATCTCGGTAGCAGTATGACGATGAGGTTGTGATGTAAATATTTTACACATCCACATTTGGCTGTGCACCTGTGAAGGAGTTTGGGGCTAGCACCGTGGCTGGGCACCACTGTGCTACTACTCTTAAAGCTAGGCCTGAAGGCACAAGGGGTCAGAAATCACAGCCCAGTGCCTGGGTTGGGCTCTGTGCCCTTCTCCCCCCATCGTGTTACTCTAAGACATTCAGATAATGAAGATCCAGAAGCGCTTCTCTCAAGGCCTCTTTCCTGCCGCCCTGTCACCCCTGGTCACATCTCCCTCTCTTCCTGGCCACGACAGAATTCAGAAACCAAAGTTTCTGCTGACTCAAGCTCTTCAGCCACCAAGAAAATCAGCACAGGGTTTGGGAAACTGGATCTTAGATATGGGCACATGGAAGGTGTCCATGGCAAAGGACCAGGAGCTTTTGGAGAATAACGTGCAAGCCTTTTGTCTATCAAGAGGTTCCAAGAGCCAAAGATGCTAGTGCCCCCTTGGCCTTATTACAGAAAGACAGCACGCAGAATAAGGAGGACGTGCCCACGGTCTGCTGTGCTGTCTGCATAGCCAGCCTCATCCAACTGTTTCTCTCAGTTCTGGACCCTACCACAGGCACGTTTTAAGAAGGACATTTGATAAGTTGCAGTACACCCTATGAAGGCTGATGGTCGGGGTCTAAGGGGTCCTGGAAGCTGTATTATATTGTTACAATACTATTTTCAGTTTGAAATAGCTTTTCAAGAGAATAGGAAGGCTTAACCTGGGAGAGACAAAGACTCTGCAGGTGAATATGAACCATGTGGGCATACTAACCTTTTAAAATTATTTATCGAGCTGCTACTTTGGACCAAGCACTGCCCACATCAAGAAATGGTGATCAGGGGTTTATGGGAGGGGGAATTCGGATCAGATAAGGAAGAGCCTTATAATGGGGTGGCCCATCAGGGAAGCGGTAGCCTTGAGCCCACCAGGCCTCTACGTTTTCTCTGGAGAGTTGGGCTGGACACATACAGAGCAATGCAGGGCCCTCCTCACCTCTCAGTCATAAAGCCTAGACCCCTCCTCTGCTAACCACCCCTTCCACCCCATCCCTCTGAGCGCCTCCTGAGTGAGGAGAACACCTGCCCCAGGTGTCTAGGGCCGGAAGTCCTGCTCAGCCCACTCGGGAAAGGAGAAAGATGGAAAACATCTGCTCTGTTGTCTCGGAGCCCTCCCTTCGGAGGCCTGAAGAGCAGAGCGGGTGGAATCTGCGGCCTGCACCTGGGGCTGGTCAGAAAATGGCTTTTAACAAAGAGAGCGTTTTTTATAATCGTCTCCTTCCCTCCATGAGGGAGAAGGGGTGAGCAGGCGGGCACACTCGGCCTCCCTTGTGGAAGTGTCATTCTCCTCCCTCCCGCCCCTTTCTCTGCTGAGGTGTCTTTCAGGCAGCCGTAGGTTACAACCAGACCCTGCCTGAGTAGGAAAAACCTTAAGCAGGTTTAAGGTACTGAAAATGGCCTTCGTGAAGCAACTGCTAAGGCAGGCAGACACCGTCATCTTGGGCAAGCTTTGTTTTTCTGCAACGTCCTTAACCTGCCTCTCCCTGTGATGTGCAGAACTGGTTTCCTAAACCAGATCAGTGGCCCTCGGCAGTTCCTTTGAGGTTCAGCACTAAGGCTGCGGCCCAGGGCTGGGAGGCAACTGACCGGGGCTGAGAGAACAGAGCAGATAGAATCTGTGGCCCGCATCTGGGCAGGTCCAGAGCCGGGCAGACATCCCAGGGCTGTGCTGGAGGCAGTTTGGATGCATACCTGGTGGGGGGGGGGGAGGGGGAGGAGGAGGGATTGGCTGCCCTCTGGGAGGCCGCTGGGAATGAGAGCCTGGGAGCCAGGGATGCAGTGTTAGGGACTGAAGGCGGTTAGGGTGTGAGGCTGGGAGCTGGAGCATCACATGGTGAAACTGACTTCACTCAGCTGTAAGACTGTTGCCACTTTGAGCTTATCTGTTATCATACGTAACCTGTTTGTTGTATCTTACTTTTGTTTTAGCCACCGCATGGAAGAACTAGTCAGGACTGAAGAACAGACAGGCCACAAGGCCCGGCTGTCATCTAGACCACCACTTGGTGACTGATGAGTGTGGGCACGTCATGCCATCTCCCCGGTCTCCGCTCCTCGTCTGTAAATGCGGAAGTAGCGTTGGTCTCCGATCCTTCTCTGCTCTAAAATTCTATAGGCTTTTCAATGAAATTGTTAATGGAAAGAACATGCAGGGCATTTTCCTAACCTGTGGCTTCTCCGTGGTTCGGAATATTTCAACTTACTAGGCCGTGTGAACGCGAAGAACGAGGTTAACTGCAAGGGGCACTCGGCTTGGCTGCCTGCAGCTTTGGACCTCACTACATGTCTTAAAATACAAAATAGCAAAATGAGTTTGCAAGGGGTAGACCTCCCCAGTTACATTGACTTTCTCCATATCAAATTCATCCAACTTACCTTTCTTAAGCCAGGTAGGCTGTAGAGGAGGAGAAAAAGGCAGGGCATTTTAAAATTAAGTTTCTATCTCTACCCCATCCTTTCCTTTTCTGTAACTCTCCCTCACCCGCCCTTTTCTTCCCTTGACCATGAAACCAAGGTACACTTGATAACTAGCAAAAAGTCACTAACGGCACCAGTGCTCAAGTATTCTCTATTTTGGAGGCATCTACTATAAATTTTAAGTGTATAAGCACAGCAAACACAGTTGTACCAACAGCCATTCTCACCTCTTGCTTGCTGGTGAACCCTAATTTATTTAGCTGTCTGTGTCTTCACACCAGTGTGTTCCGGGAAGCCTGGTGACTCCCACCCCTGACTGGTCTGAGCCGTGGTTCTCACAGCAGCAGCAGCATCTGGAAGTTGCCAGAAAGGCACGTTCTCAGGCTCCACCCCAAACTTCCTGAATCAGAGCCCCTGGTGTTGAGGGCTGAGAAATCTGTTTTAAGACACTCTACAGGTGGTTCCGAAGCATATGAAAGAATTGTTGGTAGAAGCCAATCCTGCCAGTTCTGCTCTTTCCTTAGAAATACTCAAGTGATCTCGTTCTGGTCAGATGAACATGAGGGTCATCTCTGGTGAAGGGTTCTAGAAACAGCTTCTTGGCTCTTACGAGGAAATACAAGGATCCCCTTTTCAAGGGATCTTTGAGGTCTGTTTTAATAATAATACTAAGATGTCATTTGCATCTTTCACTGTCATTCTCTCATGAATGATTCTGATGAATGAATCTGATTGAATGACTCTGGTCTTTTGCAGAGGTTACGTGACGTGCGATACCACAGCAGACTGAATTCAGAAGCAGACGTGAGAGCCCACGTCTTCTGTAGCAAGCCAGACATTTACAGAGATGTATAAAAAATGTAAAACGATGCTACTCTTCTCACTAGAATGTTTTATTTTGGAAAACGTGGTTGTTCATAAAGATGTGTGATTTATGTTAACCCATAAAGGTCTATTATTATAAATGAATTATTAACATTTTTAAATTTTCTCAGTTTTAAGTTATAAAACAGTAAATATCAATAGGCATAACCTACACTATTGTTTTAAAAGCTCTTTGGGGCATTGGGTCCTTAATTTTTAAGAGAGTGAAGGGAAGACGTCTCGAGAAAGTCTGAGGGCTGCTCCAGAGTGAGGCTGAGGTGGCTGGGGCTGCTGCTGCCACCTTGTGACCAGACAGGAGCCAGCCCACACAGGAAGGATAGTGGGGACAAGACAACTGGCCTGGGAGGCCACTTTGACCCGCTGAAGACCCAACCCTGGTATGTATTTTATGCATTTTCCCTATTTTGGAACTTCTTGTTCTCTGAGATGATAAATCCCTTTCTTGCTTGAGCAATTTCAGGTTGGGTTTCCTCCTACTGGCTGAAAAATTTCCCCAGATGTTCACCAATAGGACTAACGGATACAAATACCAAGTCATATCCATATACTTAAGCATTGCTCCAAAGGGAATCACTTGTTGGATATGCTCAATAATTTTTGTTAATATAAAAAACTAGACAGAGGAAGAAAATCTCTGAAAGACTTAGGGATTTAAGTATCAGACTACAGACGAGATGAGTCCCAGCAATGATTTACCTACACTGAAGTAAACTTACTCAAAATTATGCAGGTTTGGGATATTGTAGCAGAGGTGGCTACTTGTCCATCAAAAGCCTTTCCATACGATAAGAGTTGCAGCTAGGAAGTCTGGGCCTAGCCAGGAATGACATTTCCTAGTGCCCCCCAACACCAACCCGACCCCACCCCCCACCCTTGCTCCTGGCAAGGCCACATGACTGATGGTTGCCAGTGGAATGTAATGAGAAGCAATGCATGTCACTTCTGGCCAAGGCAGTTCAGAAATGGTGTGCTTCCCCATGCTACCTCTTCCTCTGGCTGGCGGCAAGATGCAAAAAACTCAAGGCCCAAGAGAACAAAGCCACAAGATGGAAAGCGCCTGGATTTCTGAATCATTTATGATGGAGAGCCGACCACCAACAAGAAATACCTACGTGTGACTGCTAATGGAGTGCAAAATCCATTTTATTCTGCGAAGCCTCTAAAAACCTGCAGCTAATGTTAACATCTTGAAGTGTTGAGAGCTCTAAGTAAGGCATCTGAAAAATTTTTGACCTTAAGAGAAAAAAGAACAAATCTCATGTTTACTATTGATTACATTCTCATCTCTAGTGCCTAGAACAGTGGCAAATAATGATTAAATGTGTAATGACATTGAATGAGTGAATAAATAAATCAATGGATGAATGGATGGATGATAGATAAATAAATTAGGTATTCATGTGAAAGCTGTAATAGTTTGGAATAAAAGTAACACTAAACATTTGTGGAAAGGGTTCACATTAACTAATTACTTCTGGATATTTTTAAGTAAAGGAATAACAAAGTATTTAAGAATAAATATATTGGGTAGCTAGTTGGCAGGTATGTGAGATATGATAGAGAAGGTTCAGCTTGGAAAGGTGATTGGACTAGTTTTGTCTTGCTATTCTCTGATCTTTTAAATAAAGTGATTAATGAAGTTAAGGATTCTATACTTAGTAATTTTAATAATGAGTACTGTCTTTAGGATTTAAATTGTAACCTTAAGAAGTAAAACTATATGAGAGGAAAAATCCACATTTCTAAATGGTTTTCATATCATGTACCCAAGTAATCATTGTAAATTAAGGATATATATATTACAGGCAAGATACCTTACAGGAAATCATCAGCTTCTGGAGTTCTGGGCTTGCAAACCTAACCACATACAGTGATAACAGTGAATATCAATTGGTATGACATTATGAAAAATATTTGGTTTTGATACAGGTTTTAAGAAAAACAGATTTTATTTGAAAATTTTCAGAGGATGAGAAAAGATATATTGACATTCATTCATTTCTCTAAAGAAGAATTCTAAATATTAATTTTATTTGTCTACATAAGACTGAAAGATGGAACAGGAAGTTGGCTTAGAGAAATAAGACAACACAATGTCCACAGGTTGAATAGTTTTCCTAAAAATGATTTTATTAAAAATGTCTTAAATGGTACATATTTTCTGCTAACTTTCTCACATCTCCCGAATGATAGAAGAGATGCTATGGAGAAGTAGACTAGTTGCCTAGCAACCTGAAATTAGTGAGACATGTCTCCTTCAGTTGACTTGATTTGAAATCAAGGTCTTCCAGGGCAACTATGAGATAAACGACAACCATGTGAAAACCCATAATGCTGGTACCACACAATGAAGTCTGGGAACAAAGCTACATATGCAGTCTACATATTAGGATATTGAGGTTGGTTGGGAAAATATAAATTTTAGTATAAAACACTCTTATCTTTTCCCTGTGATTAAACTTATTTACAATGGCTTTTGCTGAGTGGTAACTATCTGAAGAGATGGGTACGTTAATTGGCTCAAATGTGATTATTTCACAGTGTATATCAATCAAATTGTATACCTAAAATATATACAATTCTTCATTGTCAAATGTACCTCAAAAAAAACCCCCAAAATCCCAAACCAAAAACATTGCACTTCTAAAGACTATGTAGTTTAAGAACAAGTGAAAAAATATATAGGACAAATATTTTGAATTTAATAAAAATGAAAACACAACAACAAAAATGCCTCCAGCTTGTGAAGCCCCAGCTCTCCAGAGTCTGTGTGTGAGCTTTTCCTTCTTGTTAATAGTAAAGGAAGTGTGGAACCATAAGAGTAAATTTGACATCTGAGGCCAAGAAAGCCTTTGTATACAGTGTTCTCAAAAGAAGGAAAAAAAATATATATATATATAGTCTTTGTAATCCCCAAATGTGAATGTTTATAAGTAGAAAATTACTTTTTTTTCTTGCCAATACAAGGAAAATGCAAAATTTCACTGGTAAAAATTAAGTCTGAATTCTAAGTCAAGTTAATTTATTACAATATACCGCTTCTCAGGGAAGTTCATTCCAATACACTGCTTCTCAGCGTTGTATTTCACGAACACAGCACAGGGAGCAGAGGAAGGAAGGACTAAACTCCAGGTTACCGAAGGTCTGGACCCCCTACGCGGAGGCAGGGGCTTTGCCCTTTTCAAACTCTTGGTCAGAGCTCCCCCTACTGGAAGAACTCACTCAGTGCCATGATATCAAACCTCTGGGTCAAGATTCAAAATTTTAACAGATGTGTTAACATAGTGTCACATATTCAATAAGTCACAGATTCCCTCTCTGGCAGAGGAAGAGATTTCACATTAAGCGCAAATTTTTGAAAATCCGTATTACATCTTCCATTTACCTTATGACTGATGTGCACAGTGTGATTTGGGTTAATATTTACACAGGACACTTGACCTCCCTGGAAGTATTCTAAGTGTTTAAATTAACTATCCATTTAACCCTAACAACAACTATCTGAGGGAGGGACTGCTACGATCTTCACTTAGGGTGAGGAAACTGAGACACGTGTGGATCCATTTCCTATGTATTTGTTACTTTGATGCTATTTTAAATGGTATTTCTAAAATTTCATTTTTCAGTTTTTCATCGCTAGTACAGAAAAATTGATTTTTGTTTATTGATCTAATATCCTATGCCTTTGCTAAATTCAACTATAGTCTTTTTTTAGATTTTATAAGGTTTTTAGCACACACACTCATGTCTGTGAATTCAACAGTTGTACTTCTTCCTTTACACATTGCACGCCTGTTTATTCTTCTTGACATTCTACTGGCTAGGACTTGCTTAAATAATGATTAAAAATAGTAAAAGTGGATATTCTTGCCTCATTCCCAATTTTAGAGGGGAAGCATTTATCCTTTTGCTGTTTATATATTAATTATAGTTACTTCAACAGATGCACTTATCAGATTAAGTTCCCATATTTTCCTAGTTTGTGGATTTGATTATGCATAAGTATTAAATTTTGTCAGATACCTTTTTTGAATATATTTGATCATATGGTTTTTCTCCTGTTTTGTTAATATAGTGAGAGACTGATTGATTTTTTTAACAATGAAATAAACTTGTTCAATTGGTCATGATGTATTATCCTTGTTGTAGTGCTGATTTTAAAAATATATATTTCCATGTATATTGCTAGACTCTATTGGGTAATATTTTGTAAGGATCATTGTGTCTGTTTTCATGAGAGATTGTAGTCGATAATTTTCCTCATATTTGTCCAAGTTTGGTGTCAGTGTTATGTTGGCCTCACAAAATGAGTTGGGAAGTGTTCGCTCCACTGCTATTTTCTCGGAGTTTGTGTAAAGGAGTATAATTTCTTCCTTGAATGCTTGATGGAATTTCAGATGGGCCTGGAGTTTTATTTATGGAAAGATTTTCTATTAAATACTCAATTTCTTTAACAATATAGGGATGTTTGGCTTTTTAATTTTGTCTCATGTTGGTTTTTATAAATCTTATTTTTTTCAAGGAATTTATGTATTTCATCCAAGTTTTCAAATTGGCAGTTTCTTATAATTTTCTTTATTAAGCTTTTAATGTCTGTAGGCTCTGTGATTATATTCTCCCTTCATTCCTGATATTTCTAATTTGTTGTTTTTTTTCTATCCTTTGGAATTCATTGAGACATTTCATGAGCCAGCAGGTGCTGTCTTAATGACTGCTGATGTAGACTTGAAAAGAATGTGTATTCTGCTTTTGTTGGGTATAGTAAATATCAAATGGGTTGACCGTGTTATTAGATCTTCTGTATCCTTCCTTGTCTTATACATTCTCTGTTCCAGCTCTGGAATCAGCCGTTTCTCCAAGAAACTCTGACTCTTTTTGGTAAAGAGTAGCACTTAGAGACCAAGATCTGGGGCTTTTGCTATGAGGTTGGCATTGCTTCTATGCCCTTCCGGGAGACAGAGCTAGGAAATTTTTGCACGTGCACATTTATCACTGTTTCTAGGACTGTTTGGGTCTTTCATAGACTATATATTATGAGTTCGTATCATATTTCCAATTCTAGCCAACATTCTTGTGTTCTTTCTAGCCCTCCCCTTTTCCATGTTTGTAGGTCTCTTCTCGGACAGTGAGGAACCGGGCTATTACCCTCCGCATATTCATTTGCTCAACCAGCTAACGTATTTGTTCAGGGTAGCCGATCTCCCAACATGCTCTCCAACACCCCCCCCATCACCTCTGCAACCCCTCCCTCTGCTGCCGCTTCCTCTGCCACCGAAGCCTCTGCATGACAGCCTTTCGTCTCTCTCCCACATCCTCGGCCACCAGGACACACCACTGCTGTGTCTGTTCGACACCCTACCCCCTGCAGTGACACTTCCTGGGACCCTGAGGCTTTCTGCCACTGCAGACTGTGGGGCACTCCCTCCCCCTCCAACCCTCTCCCCCTCCAGTGCCCAAGTGTCTGTGCCAGGAGAGGAGGGAGAGGAGGGGAAGGGGGGACATGAAAAGACAACAGTGTCTGTTTTAAGGTCTTTCATGTGCTTGCACGGATCCGCTCTTGCTCTGGCACCCCTTGGTCTCCCCGGCGGACCTGGGCTCTCTCCTGCCGTCACTCGCCTTCAGCCTGAAGGATGTTGTTTGGGTTTCTTTGTAACACAGGTTTGTCTGAAAATGTTCTTGACTTCAGTTTTGAAGGATATTTTTATTAGCCAACTTGACTGTTGTTTCACTTTCAACATTTTAAAAATGTTTCCGTTGTCTTCTGGAGTGCACTGTTTTTCATGATGTATGTAATGAGTATTTTTTTCCTCTGCTTTTAAATATTTTCCTCTTTTTTCAGCATTTTGACTGCACCGTGTGTACATATGGCTTTTCTTTGCATCTGTCCTGGAGTTGTACTAACTGCTTAGAATCTGTGGGTTAATGTTCTCTTAGGTGTCCTGAGACCCAGTTTCAATGTGTGGAGGGAGGGTTCCCACACCGATAAGCAATTCTCAGATACCAGCAGGGTGTCCAAGCATTAAACTCAATTTTGACACACTCTGCCTGGAGATGGCATTGGATCCCACAGGCTGAGGACTCAGTCCTACAAGACAGCACACTTCCACACCCCCACTTCAATGTCAGTCACAAGCCCAGACTGACCTGGGCTTCTGACCAGCTGATCATAAAGTGGGGGTTCCAATAACTCTCCTTGGACTTAGATGCCAGCCACAAGTCCAGGTTGCCACCTGCACTTCTGACTGGCTACAAATCCAGATGTTCCCACAGACCCTCTCCTTGGGTGCGACGGATTTGCTGGAGCAGCTCACAAAATGCGGAGAAAACATGTCACTCACAAGACCACCAGTTTATTATAAAAAGGTGCAACTCAGAATAGCCAGGTGGAAGGGATGCGCAGGGTCAGGTGCGTAGGAAAAGGCGCCGGGCTCCCGCGTCTCCACGTGTTCACCACAAAAGCTCTCCAAAGCCCACCCTCTTGGGTTCTTCTGGAGGCTTCTCTACACCAGACATGCTTGATGAAATCACTGGCAGGAGATTCAAGCTCACCCCTCTCCCTTCCCCAGAAGTCTGGGGTGGGGCTCTGCAGTCACATGGCCCGTTCCCCTGGCAACCAGCTGCATTCTATAGACTCATAGACATGGACAATAGGGTAGGGGGATGGGGAGGTAGATGGGGGTCAAAGGGGTCAAATATGTGGTGACAGAAAGACATCTAACTATGGGAGGTGAACACACAATGTAAATATATGTGCGCCTTACTGTTACAATGTACAGCTGAAACTGGATCTCGTTAACCAATGTCACCATAAAAAAATAAATTAAAAAAATAAAAACCTTGTTCACATAACAAGACACCTCCACAACTCTTAACACTTAGGAAATTCCAAGGGTTTGGGGAGCTGTGAGTCAAGAACATGGACGAAGACCACGCACACGTGAGAAATATACTTTGGTCATCTGAATGGCCAAATACACATTTCTTGTACCCTATATTTCTTATTTTTATCATGCGATCTCTTTCCTGTATTGGAATCTGAGTTTAGTGGCGGCAAGAATTTTGTTTTGATGTCCCCTAACCGTCCTGAATACAGCACCTGTTTGTTGAAGGATGAAATGACATCTGGTAAGTGTACTGTGAAAGCGGTGTGCTTCGGCATTCGCTGGTGGCACTCTCAGGTGGTACATCATTTTGGAAAGCAATTTTAAAAGCATATAACTAAAGGCCATAAAAATACTGATATTCTTTAACTCGGTGACTCTGTGTCTAAATGTCTTAAGGAAATAATCCAACACTTTTTTATACAAGTTATCACTCTATTACTCAAAATACTGAAAGTCACCTAAATTCCAGCAATAGGGGTATGGCTACATAAATTAGGATCTGATATGGAGATACACGGGAGTCATTAAAACTTGTGATGTTTAAGGAACTATTGGGCCACAGGGGAACTGTTATTTTAACACCATTGGACACGCACATCTGCATGCACACTCCAAGTATGACGGCCCCCCGGAAGGCTGCCCCAGGACTTAGCTAAGAACAGGTCTGTCTCTGGGACTGTCTGGGACAGGCAGAGCAACTCGAGTCCAAAGGAAAGTCCTTCAAGGCGAGCTGCAAGTCAGAAACCACAGTGCCATCTTAGATAAGAGCATCAGGCTGTCAAGTTTGGGCCCTTGCTGTGACTACTGCTGGTTTTCTGAGGCCGAGCTGAAATGACTTAAATAAACCATAGGGTCAAGGCAGACAGCAGTCAAGTCTGGTGACAGATACACAAGGAAAACAATCTAAATCCTCCCCTCTGGGGTCAAGAAACAGTTCCAGACTACGCCATTTGGTGACAGTAGAGCTCATGGTGAGCTGGGTTCTGGACTGAGCCACGCGGGAACGCTTTCCAGGCCAAATGCCTGAAGATGAGCTTGGGGGAGGGAGAAGGCAGGTTGGCAACCAGGAGGCGGGCTGTCACAAGCTGGGGCAGGAGCCCGCGGCACTGACTTACAGATCACTAAACCGAAGGAGCAGGGACAACGGGAAGACGACTGCAGGGAGAAAGTGTGGGGACGAGGCGGGTGGGGCCCAGGCGTTAATGGCCAGCTGGGACACCGGTTTGTAGGATGTGGCCCATCTTCTCTAAATGCACAGCCTGGGATGTCCGCGAACTGCGGAGCACACCAGAGGTTTGCAGAGAATGCAACACGGGGCTAATTTGGGTTGAGCGAGGGTGGTGAGGTTGTGGTTAATATTTTTATTTTCGTATTTTGGTTATATGTTGCTTTTACAAGGACAAAATTAATGTTTAAAAATAAGTGGATATCTAACAGCTCTAGATATAACATTTGGTCACAATGTGTAAGATTAGCAAATGAAGCGGTTTACCTGCCCGGTATATCCTGAGGGAACCCGAGTGGTCTGGCAGGCCGGAGTCAGCTGCCCTGTTGTCCTGTCACAAGTCATTTATTTCCTCACTGTAGGTTCCAGGTGACCACTTACGGCTGGACACAAGGGCATCCCACTAACAAGGAGAGTGGGCAGAAGTCCTTAAGAAGGGCACCTCTTTCTTCAACCAAAGGCACCACCAGCAATGAAGCCGAGGACCTGCCACCTTTTTCTAAGTTGCACAAAAGCGCTGGACAGGGCAGCAGTGCTTTCCATCTGTAAAGTGCGACATCTCGGAACTTGCATTTTTCACTAATACAACTTAGACCCTATTTATTGTTAAGTAATGAGCCGGGCTTTACTTTGGTAAACACATACCTGCCCCCTTTCTGGACTGGGTGACATTATAAAGCTTCCTCACAGTAACACCATGCCCCTCATCGTCTTTAACCCCCCGGTTTCTCCCCGGAATTCAGGTGGGAGCAGAAGGGAGTTCCAGGTCACATGCTTGAAAGGTACTCGGTCGATGAATAGCCACACACGTGCTGGGAAGACCCTCATCTGATGCCTTCATCTGCTGTTCCTGTGGCTCCCCAAATCGGCTTTCAAACCCTCTGCCTTGTCCCAGAGCGGCTTCTTCATGGCAGTTCTCCAGTTTTAATGTGCATTAATCGTCATCTGGGAAACTCATTAAAATGTGATTCTGACTCAGTGGGTTTGGAGTGGGCTCCCAGGTGAGGCTGAGGCTGCCAGTCTGCACTTGGTTTATCAGGGCTCTAGGGCTCCCCAGAGAAGCCTGGCTACTGGAGGAGGGTACTTCCTCCCGTATGGGCCAGTGCTTCTCGGAGTGGATCATGGATTGTGATGCAGCAGCCGCCACAATGTGGCTTTCTGGACAAGAGGCTTCCACCGTGGTGAATCTGAGGCTCCTGGCTTCATGAGGAGAGGAAGGGGGAGAGGGGAAGGGGAACACATTGTTTATCAGATTGAGGTCATGGAATTGGGAGGTTTGAGGAGTGCTGAGGATTCCTAAGAAGGGGTGTTTGCCTGGAGTCTGCAAGGAAGGAAAAGCCCAGGAAAGGGCCCCCGTCCCTAAGGCGTATTCTTGTGCATTTCTACAGGGCTTTGCCACTTAGCAATGTGTGCATCTCAAGATCGGTGTTAGAACTAACATTTTAAAAGCTTTTTTGAAGACGTAATGTGTTAAGCTGATTTTGTTCTTCCCAAATAGAAGTGTCATATGAGAGAATAACACATTATTTTGGGATGGTGAGATAAAGCATCACCAAATAGAATATATTTGTAAGTGCTTAATTATGAGCCATGTACTGTAACAATGCATGTTACACTTTATCCTTAAAATCACCCCATCATGGTTATTATCTGCATTTTACAAATAATGAAACCAATATTTAGAAAGGTTTAGTAATTTGCTCTAAATCACCAACTAACTATTCAATGGTAAAACTGAGATTCAAACAAAATTGTTATCAAAATCTATGCTATTAACCATTATGCTATTTTTTACTGAAACATATGCAGGCATTTTATATACTAGAATATTCACATTTAAAAACTTTTAATGGAAATTTTCAAGGATATACAGAAGCAGAGACAACAACATCACTAAACTGCAGAGTTTATACAGATTTTCTTAGATTTTACCAGGTGTCCCTTTCCGTCCCCAGACCCTGTCTGGGCTACTGCTTCGCATTTGGTCATGTCTCCTCAGTCTCTTCTGACCCGTGGCAGTGTTTCAGTCTTGCCTTGTTTTTCATGATTTCGGTGGTTTTGAGGAGTACTGGCCAGATATTTTATACAACTCCCTTAAATTTGTGTTGTTCTGATGCTTTTCTCCTGGTAAGACCCGGGTTATTTTTAGGAAGAAAACTTCAGAGGTGAAGTACCCTTCTCATCACATCATTAGGGGTGCACGCTCTCAACAGGACTCATCTCTGATGTTCACCCTGGTCACCTGGCCAGCAGAGTATTTTCCAGGTTTCATCCCTGCTCACTTTCTCACCCCGCCCAAATCCATTCTTTGGAAGCAAGTCACTAAGTGCAGCCCATACTCACAGTAGGGAACTAAGCTCCACTTCAGCTGGCCCACATAAATTACTTGGAATTCTGTGAGAAAGACCCCAGGTGATTTTAAAAGTTGAGAATCACTGATTTAAGTCAATTATTATTCCATTCTCTTTGCCGACAAGTAGTCTAGGGATGGACTTGTGGGAAGATTCTGGGAAATATTTTTCTCCCAGATAAAGAGTTACGCCAGGAGGAAGTTTTCCCCTTATTTTCTCTGCTGGCAAGTGGAGCCTCCCTTTCCTGGTTTGGGCTGCTGCTGTGACTGTAACCCTTGGAGCAGCCACCACCTTGTGACCATGAGGTATTGAACCAGGAATGAAAAACTGACATTATTTGGAGCAGAAGCAGGGTACTCCCAATAATGGAGCCATCTCCAGGCTCCTTGTTATATGAGACAATTAAATTTCTTTACTGTTTAAACAACTCTTCACTGGTGTTCTGTTACTTGAAGTTAAACACATCCCTGATACAGGTCACTGGTGTTCTGTTACTTGAAGTTAAACACATCCCTGATACAGGTGCCTTATATATCTTTTTTACAACTGTATCTATCCTTTACATCTAGGACACACCAAGTACTTAATTACTTTTTGATTAAATGAAGGACTGAATGAAGAAGCTATTATAATAACCATAGACTATCAATGTAACTAATGCCAGTATATTTTATAATTAAATTCTATACTTCTATTTCTTTTCTAAACAAATACAATAAAATCGTATACATTCTGCCACTGGAGGAAAAAGCGTATGACCACCAATATTGGTAACATTTTTTGATGTGTGTTTATCAAATTCAAAGTGAGGTTTAATGAATATATATTTATTAAATTTTAAGGACTGATTTATTTAATAACCAAAATATCTCTAGTACTGTTGAGGCAAACAATGGATACTATATAGCAACGAGAATGAAAAAACTACAGCTGGCCCTGAACAATGGTGGTGGGCGGTGGTCAGGGGCACCAGCCCTCCCGCATAGTCAAATATCCACTTATAACTTTTGACTCCCCTAAAACTTACCTACTAATAGCCCGACTGCTGGCTGAGAGCCTTACTGATAACATACAGTCGATTAACACATATTTTGTATGTTATATGTATTATATATTGTAGTCTTACAATAAAGTAAGCTAGAGAAAAATATTAAGAAAATCATTTGGAAAATACAGTACTTACGGGAAAAACCCCACATATAAGTGGACTCGCACAGTTCAAACCTGTGCTGTTCAAGGGCCAACCACGTGTCATGCCAACAGCATGGATGAATCTCTAGTGTGAGTAACAGATGCCAGACAAGAGTGCACGCTGCATGGCTCCACTAACACAAAGTTAAAAAGCACACAGCACTAACCAAGCTGTCAAAAGTCGGCACAGCGTCTGCTCTTGGGTGGTCAGTGATGGCGCCCTTTCCAGCCCTTACCCCTGGGGAGGCCCTCTGGGATGGCGGTGATTTCCTATGTTTGGATCTGGGTGCTGGTTATAGAGGTGTGTTCAGTTTGTGGAAATTCAGGGACTTGTACATTTACGCCTTGTGTACTTTTGGTATATATGTTTTACTTTGACTGAAAACTTCTGTGAAGTTTCTAGCTGGAAACAAAATAAACCGCATCCACACTACAGAAACTCATAACTACTAATAGGTACAAGCAAACAAATATCTAGACTAGACTGATAATTAAAAAGCATATTCCATTATACTCTTAATCTATTAAGTTGTCATTAAAAGGTAGGAAAACCATTTACGTTTATATTTTAATAAAAGACAATAAAAGTCAAATTATAGCCAACCGTTACAGCATTTTTTTTTTTTTTTTTTTTAATTCTAGGGTACACATACTAAAAAAAAAACAGAACAAGAAAATCAGCTCAGGGGCTTTTTTCTGCACAATGATAGCCAGGCTTTCCCGCAGCATGCTGCTAACCAGTCACGTAAGATAACTGAATGGACAGTCTCTCACATCTGTTACTTTTAATTTCTAAGTGGTCAGTATCGAATATTTTCATTTCTGGGTAAGAGAAAAAGCATTTTGGTCCATTAATTCACCTACTCGCTCCTGGAGGACATTAACCAACTCTGCTATTACGAAGACATGAGTGTCATCAATGTCTTGAATGATGAACTTCTTCCCTAGGGCATTTGACTCATCCAGGTACAGCAGAAACTGCTTCATGGCAGGGTCGCTGTAGAGGTAAACACACAATGATGAGCTACCTGTCACGTTAAACCAGGACCCAAGTGACTAGAACTGAGCACGCAGAATTTTTAGGTTAAAAAAGTTCTGTTATTCTCACTATCCCTCTGTCTCAAGTGTTAACGACTTATAGATGTAGCTTTCTTTCAGAATTGTTACTGCAAGTTTAAGAGTAAGAGGCCAATGATAAGGTTTTAAAAGAATGATTTGCCACTGACAAGTGAAAAAGTAATGTTCAAAGCTTTGTAGTTAATCGGGCTTGGAATCACAGCCCCCTTAACCGATTTTAAAAATGAATTTCCTTACTTGTTGGTGACCATCACATTTAAAAAGCCAAAGCTTTTCACTATCTTGCCAGGGACAAATTAAGGTACAAAACCAGTTAAATCACTTTGACAAAGCAAGATGTACAGTGAGAGTCAAATCTAGATTCAGCCCCGGCTCTATCACTTACCTGTGTGACCTTAATATGTACTTAATCTCCCAAAACCTCAAAGTGAGCCCACATAAGAAATGTCATGAAAATTAAAGGAGAGAAATGCCAAGGATGGTATTTGGTTTGTAGTATATACTCAAGTTTTCCCCCATCTTTAAATTCTGAACCTTGTAAGTCTGAACTATCATTCAGAATCTTTAAAGGCAACCCTAATAAAATCTCTTTGAGAACTCAAGAGATCCAGTTCAATTCTATTTATTTGTGGCTTTAGTTTGGAACAAATAGGATAATCATAAAGGAAAGAGGGATATAATTTCTTGGATTTAAGAAATAACTCTCATAAAAGTCCTGAATCATGACAAAGGACGCCCTTTAGTTTCAATATAACATACAATAATTTGTTTGGCAAAAAAATGAATATAAAAATATCAAGTTGCATACAGATTTAATTTTTAGAGAAAAGATAATCTTACACAATCTTTTGGTTTCTTAATGTCAACATCAATTACAAAGGTAATTTAATTCAAAAGGTCAGAAAAATTTAATGAATATAAACAAGTTTTACTTCAAGTACTAACATGGATAATAAGTGAAGCCAACAAAAGATTTATTTTACTCACTAAATGAATATGGTTCACAGTATATTAACTATTAAAAAGTCGAGCCTTCCTAATTATTTTCTTACTTTCAACTTACCACTAAAATGATTGTATTAATAATTTACTATGCTGTAAAATTATGTGACTAAGTAGATCTACCCACGTCAGAATTGACAGATTTTAAACTTACTTTCTAGTATGTTTATCTTACACTTAAGTTCAGAACACCTAAAGGCTACACTTACTCACTTAGATTTGACAAAATCTGCTATTTTAAGTTGTATTCACTCATTTAATAAATACTTAATGAGTACCTATCATGTGCCAGGCCCTATTCCAGTCCTGGGGATTTAGCAATGAACAAAACCATTAAGAACCTTCCATGTCACAGAGCTTATATTCTAGCAGTAGAACTGTGATAAACAAACATAAAAACCAGAAAAGTAGGATGAGAAATGGCAGTGATGAAACGGATAGGCTCTTGCAAGTTTAAGCAAGGGAGTAAAGGAAGGCCTTGCTAAGCAGGTAACGTCTGAACGAACCGCAGGAGGCGGCGTGGGGGGAAAGCATCCTAGGCAGAGTGAAGAGCAAGGCCAAGGTGGCTAGACATGGGCGCCTGATGGGAGAGAGCAGTGGGAGAGAGCTCAGAAAGTTAAAACTGGTTCGGATGATGCAGGACCTCAAAGATGATTTTAGGGTCTTTGACTTTTACTAAGTGACATGTCAATTTACAAACTGAGTTACATTTTAAATGACGAGTCACACTGCCTGCTGGGTTGAGAAAAGACTGGAGGTGACCGAGGGGTGGTAGCAGTAGCAATGGGTGACACAGGGAGACCAGTGGGGTGACTGCTGTATCCAGGCAAGACATGATGATGATTTGGATCTAGGTGGGAGCAGATAATGAGATGTGGTTGAATTTTAGACGTATGTTAAATATAAAGGCAACAAAATTTCCTGAGACTACACTTGAGCTTTGAAAGAGAATTTAAGGAGACTCTAAAATTCTTGGTTTGAGGAAATGGAAGGATGGAGTTGTTTTACTGAGGATGAGTGTGGGAAGAACAGGTTTGCTGGTAAGATCAAGAGCTGGTTTTAGTTACATCTGAGAAGCCTATAGGCACCCAAGTGAAGCAGAGTAAGAAGCTAGATATACAATTGTGGATTTCACACAGCGAAGTCCAGACTGAAGAGTAAGAGTCAGTCATCAATGTACGATAGGGGAAACCACAAAGGGTCCAAGGACCAAGCCTTGGACACCCCAACAGCAAAAGGTAAAAAGAAATCAGTGACCACTGAGGTAGGAAGAATGCATGGAGTTCTGGTAGCTAAGTGAACAAAGGATATTCAGAAAGAGGAATGATCAACTGCATCAAATGTGGTCAACAGGCATAGTAAGGTCAGGACTGAGAACTGACCACTGGCTTCAGAAGGCTGCTGGACCTTGGTGCAAGCAGTTTTGGTAGAGTCGCAGGGAGAAGGCTGACGAGTGGGTTTCAGAGGGAGGAGAGAAATTAAAGAAAGTGAACAGAAAGTGAGAAATTCTGCTACAACGAGCATGAAAATAGAGTGGGAGCTGGAAAGGCATGTGGGACTCAGTTGTTGCCTGGGAGGGCTGGGGACAAATTACAGTATGTTTGTGATACGCTGGGAACGATCTAGTAGATTAAAAAAAAAAAACTGATAAAGCAGGAGAAAAGAGGAACACCACTGAAAAAGTGTCCTTAAATAGGCAGGAGGGGATGAATCCAGTTCCCAAGCAGGGAAGCTGGCTTCAGACAGGAGAAGAAACTGGGTGGGGAGAGGGGGAGTATATGGACACAAATCCAGGTGACGGAGGTTCTCTTCTGATTGCTTTTATTTTCCCAGTGAAATAGGAACAAGGAATCAGCTGCACGTGAAGACATGGAAGTTGTCTGAGGTAAGAGAAACTGAAGGTATGAAATACGAGCTTTCATCCATTTTCAGCAGCACATTTAGCCCCCGCCCCCCCCCCCACTTTAACAACACTGAAATTGAGATAAGTCTTAACAACAATCAAGGACATATTATAGTATAACAGGCAGAGATTTTTCTTAAAGGTACATAAAATATCGCCAAGTTTGTAAAATCAATGAAATCTTAGATTTGACGTAACAGCTTTCCTAGGAAAGTGGAGAGTAAGTGAACTAGGGAACGTGGCGCGTTTGCTGGCTAGCATTCAGGGTCCGCCTGCGTTGAGCAGTCACGAATTTGAAGTGAGACTGCACAGTACGCTTGTATGTTTTCCTCCAGTCCCTGCGGGCTGTGGAGGTAAAGGTTCAGAGAAAGCAGGGCCTGGATTTAACCAGATTTGGCGAGTGTGACTGCGGTGGGCAAGGGAGCTGAGAGTGTCTTTGAGAAAACCAGTATAGTGATGGACTGTGGAGCAAAAGCTGGCTAAGGAGGAGAGAGGATGCTGGGGTGGTGGAGGGCAATGAAGAGGTGAGAATCGGCAGACTACTTCCGGCAGAGCTGAAGAGATCAGAAAGATACGGCATTGGAGGGACTGAACTGGAGAAAGGAGGTGGTGGTCATAAGTTAGATGTCTGGAATGGAGACTCTGAAGAGATGGCAGCATTGGTAGGGACAGGTGTAGGTCTGACTATGTGAATGAACGACTGTGACAGAGAGGAGGACAAGCTTATTGGAATAGGTCAGGGAACTGAGAGGGCAGAGTATTGGAAGGACGATCCACACGGACATGAAACCACGAAGAATCGGAGGGGAGAGCTACTGAAGAATGACAGGTAGTCTTCAAGGAAAAACCAAGGAAAGATTTGGGTATTTGTGGATTACTGCAAAGCGTGTGGTCTACTCTGACGGTGTGAGATTCAGAACGGGGTTCCTATGAAAGAAGAAAAGAGAATTTTTAGAAGCGACAAGGAATAAGGTAGACAACTATCCTATTTCCTCTAGCACCTCTCGTACCATTTGGCTGAGAGAAAAAGGAGCCTGGGGAGAGGAGACGAAGAGTTCAGAGAAAAGGGCAAGGACACAGGGATTCTGCCATCTCACTAGGATCCAGAGGGCAAAGTGGAAAGGCTGGGGGTGGAAGGTGGGTTGGAGGTGGAATTTGGAAAAACGGATGTATACAGCCATAAGGTAATGCGTGCCAGAGGGATGAGGGATGGCCTGGAAGGCTGTGACCTTTCGGGTGAATGAAAACAGGAAAGGACAAAACGTATGAGAATGAGGGTCTCCAGGCAGATGACATAAAACTGAATGGCAATCACAGCCAGCGATGGATGGGAAAGGGAACGGGGGTCTCTGACAGAGACAGATAATGTAATATTAGGGAATTGCCGAAAATGTTAAATTTTATATTTATTGGCAGCTACAAAGAATAAAGAATTAAATTTTTGTAAAGTATTAACACTGTGTGCTGAAAAAATCTCACTAAGGTACACAATTGATCAATTATTGACAAAAAGTAGGCTGTGAAACAAAATGAAAAGGAGCTTAACGGGCAATCTGAGAAGAGGGCTGGGAGTAATGAAGTAGGTTGACCAGGGTCCTTTCAAATGACATTTCAAAAGTGGACATGAGGGGGCCCACAGGACGGGGAACCAAGGCTTCAGCTTCTCTACAACTGCTGTGCTCCTGCTCAGACGCTCTTGAAAAAACTCGACTGTTTTGCTAAACTTTTCCTGCCCTATACAAATAAAAGGGTAGGTGGGATCAGGGTGGTGAATAAAGGAGAGCAATGTAAGACTAGGCAGGTGTGGGGGACAGACAAAAATCCTCTTTAGTGTTCTAAATCTAGGCTGCTTCCTCGTCTCCCTGAAGTCAAGAGACAGGGAGGGCTCACCTCTCTTCACATGCCCACCTGACCCTCCAGGCCCTTTCTGTCCCACAAGAATCTCGATATTTTCTATAAAAACCACACTCAGAGGTTTCTTTGAAGGGTATACCTTACACAACAGAACAATTGTTTTTTGTTGGCCCTTTAAATTAAATTTTGGGTCCGAATGTAACAGTAATGAGAATACAGACACTGTGAAAATTGTGGTCCAAAAGTGATATGTTACTGTCTGAGCTCAGTGTATTCACAGATGACACCCATTTATTCTAGTAATTGGCTGCTATAAGAGGTATTAGAGATAGCAAAGGTTAAATGATGATAAAGACTATTATGTCTCCAGAACACTGCTAGATGAAATAAATTTACATGATTTCAATGACGTTAAAGTTAAAGAGCTGAAACCAAGAAGTGTCCATCTGTGCTTTGAATCATGTTTGTGTTTTCAAAATTTCTTCCATTTGCATATGTGGGGGAGGGGGGAAATTCCTCCTTCCCTCTTCTGGTTCTTTTGGCTCGTTTAAGAATCAACATGAAACAGATTAACGGGAGAAAATTGCATTGAACTTTGCGTGAATGGGACCCCATATGTGAGAGGTTCAGACAGAATGGAACCTGAGGAATACCTGACACCCTGAGCTGAGGAATGAGGTGAAGCACCTGGGGCTTCACAGGGCGCAGATGTTTAGTAATGAGATGCCTGTCCTGACTATAGGTAGGTCAGAAAAGGTTACTTCTGGTGATAACTCTTATTACGGGCAAGGGCCCTAATTTAACTTCTTCTATGCAGTTAAACAGGGGCAGAAGTTTTTCTTGAGACCACAGGGTCTCAACTGCTTTTAGCTCAAAATAATCTACATACCACAGGTACTTCTTGGGGTGACTCGTTCTGAACCCCTACATAGTATCATTGCTATTTTAGCCATCTCTTGTAACACTTGCATTATATATTAATAGTTTTCTTTAAATTGCTTTTTAAAGAAATTGCTTTGTATCGCCTTGTAGGCTTAACTTCACCTGGTATGAATTACCAGTCATCTTGAAGTGTTCTATTTTTTTCCTCAAATACATTAAACTGGTCACATAAAAACTATTTTTGTGTTCTTTCCCCAGCCCTACACTCAAATGTGTGTTCCATTACAAATCACCCTGAACACCAGTGCTGTCCCCCACATGTGGGAAACACGGACAACTGACAGGTGAGTGAGTGACTGGTCAGTGAGACTCTGAAGTCACTACGTCCGCTGTCAATCTCCTCAATTAAACTTTCTGAAAGGAAGTAGAAAGTAGTTAATTTGAGACTGGATTCTCAAATTGACGACAACGTAATCTGTAATAATTCAAAAAGACACTCAAAAGTTTAAGGGACATTCTGTTACGAGTTGTCGAAGGCCTGGAATATCTTGCCTGAACGCAGGGCTGTTCTCCTTCTCTGTGGAAGGTCTCTGGGAGAACCTGCTGGCAAGGAGAAAACCGCAGCCAGGCTCCCAGAAATAGTTGGTTCAAGTGCTGGGATCAGGGCTAGTGAACAGGAAAAAGTGTCTTTGCCCTGGAAACGAGGGCAGATATCAAGAAACCCATTGCTAAGAACCTTAGTGTAGCCTCTATAACATATATTCTAATAAGTATTACCCTATGAGGGGTCTCTAGGACCGAGTAAATCAGGCCATCGAATTAATTGGTCAGATGGATGAAGTTGTCAGCACTGTCTATCCCATCAGACTGATAATTTTGGTTTAGTCTATGGCAAACTATCCTTCCTGATAGTAATTAGCTAACAGAGCTAATGATATAAATAACTTACAACTATTTCTCCATAAATTTGTATGTACCGAAAATAGAATGTTTTAGAAGATTGTTACTGAATATGAAATAGCTTTGTTCCCTTACATTTCCCCCTTATAAGCCTTTCCAAAATGTTTTCTTAATTCGGGTTTTGTCTGGCCTGAGATATGGGTGCCTAAATTAGGGTCCAGCATATTGTAATGTAGGTACTCAATAAATATTTGCTACATGCGTTGGTCTTAAGAGAAAGGGTCACCACAGGGGACATTAACTTAACCAGAAAAATGGGACCCAAGTTGCCAATATGACACATAAAAGGTTTTCTTGTTACAAAAACACAAGAGAGTACTGAACTCAGAAAGCCTAACCCTAAACTCCAGTTCAGCCAACCAAAATATGTATCATATAAAATCACTCAATCTCTCCACATCTTAGGCCCCTAAGTAGTAAGATGGAGACAGTACCACACTTATGTTGCAGGCTGGCTGGATTAGAGTATATCTAAAACAACTTGCTGACCGTAGATATTCAAATGAGAAGCAATTAAAATGCCAAGAGTATCCGGGTATATGGGAGGATGTAGGTAGGGAAGTTCAAATCACCTAGTTCTGTCCCTATTAACAGATATACTATTTGTTAGAAAAATATTAACCTGAGATTATATGGTATTTTTCTAAGATTACATGTGTATTTTTTTTTTTTAACACATTATTATACTTAGATTTGTGTTGGAGAAACGGTCTGCATAAGGCTCAGTAGCTTGGGCTCTGGAGCCAAACACCACGGTTTAAAAATCCCAGCTTAATAGCTGTGTAACCCTGAGCAGGGTGCTAAATTTCTCTGTGCCTCAATTTCTGCATTGATAAAGTGGAGATAATAACAACTATATCTCATAGGGTTGTTGTAAAAACTAACTGAATATTACAAAGTGCTTAGTATAGTATCTGGCAAATGCTCAGTGTTATTTATTAAAGGAATTCAGCACTCATCATTTAATATTGTATTGTATCACTGTCCCACACCACTTAAAATGTTTTCAAATATTTTACTAGCTATATTATTTGACTATAAATCTATGTTACGGTCGAACAATACTTTATGTTTTTATTAGCACGATTAACTACCTACATTTTAATCCACAGTTCTGATCATTCCTTAGGATCATTTCCTTTAGATAAACGTCTAGAAATGAGATTATTGTGGTATTTAGGCTCAGAATGCCCTCCTTGATTCAATTCTGTTAACAAAATTCATTCAGTAAACAAATATTTACGAAGCACCTCCTTTATTTATCTCAGGCACTGTTCTGAGTGCCTATGGAAACTTTAGTAATATGGCCCGGCAAAGCAGGAAAGGCTCACAAGAGACACATAAATGCTGGGAAAGAACAGAAAGGTTAAACTGGTTTTGCCTTAGTTCTTATTTGCTTCTCAAATACAATAAGGTTTAGAAGCCAAACCCATAAGAATAAGTCTGGTCTAATATTACCTATTTCTCCAGATTTTTTGCTATTATGCTATAAACTGGTTGGAATCTGCATCTCTGCAACAAATCTTCCTTGCTGAAGTACCTGCCAAACCAAATGTGATAACTGTCACACCAAAGGTTTGCTCTAGCATCTAGAATTGGTCAGTCATTTGTAGGACATATGCTGCTTGCTTCAATACTGCTGTGGTTGGCTAGATTTGGGAAAATGCTTGCTGTGAGGCTAGCAGTTGATAGTGGTGGATTCAAACAAAGAGGACATTTTCACCAATGTCATTTTGACGTAAAAACACAAATTTATAAACAAACAAAAAATACTGAGCTTTAGGTTTTGGTATTTGATAAGCCTTGGGAGGAATGAATTTTATATCCAAGTACCCTGATTTTTCAATTCACTGATAGTTGGGCCTAAATGGCCACCATTATAATATGGTTTATTTGCTTCTCTATTGTTCTCAAAATCACTTAAAAGGCACGGACAGACATGGACTTCAAATGTGGTAGTAAATTAAGCCATTCTAAGACAGGTGTCACATTAAGGTTCTCTTTCTGAACTAGGACATACATACCCATATTTTGCTGGCTGCCTGAAATGATTATGTGGAAAAGCACTATCTAGGCTATTATATGACCCTGTATGGTGATGTTACTGGAATTTGAAAAATCACTGGGACAATGGAAGTAGTTTTAGGAGATCCCTGAGGGGTTTGTTTACAAACTAATAAACAGACTCATGTTGATACTGTATTACTAACAATCTTCTCTTTGGCATCAGATACAGACATGATGGAAACTGAAGGATTTTTCCAGTTATTGCCCTAGCATGTGCACCTGAGCATGAGGAGCACCCACCAACCCTAGCCATGCCCTTTATGAATCCATTATTTCTCAGGCCCGGAGTCTTTCTGAAGCTTTATCCCTGGGAAGACAGTTACCCTTTTGAAAAATTGTTCAGGTTACACTTTAGAATTCACCTTGAAGGGAAAAAATTAGTTTTGCAAAGACAGTATCCACCTACAAAATTTAAGTAGACTTGGTGCAAAACAATCCTCCACTGGGAAATGATCATCATGCATAAGTCGATTAAGCACTTCTCAAACTCGAAGTGCATTTCAAGAAGATCCTCTGTATGCACAATTCCGATTTAGTAGATCTGGGGTGAGGTCTGAGATTTTATATTTCTAACAAGCTCCAGATGCTGCTAGTCTGGACGAGCAAGAAAGAGGGCCATTAGAGCCCAAGCAGAATTCAGAAGCTTGATAACATAACAGCGAACCAGCAAAGAGCTCACTCAGGAAAGGAAACTAACACCTTGGTTCCTTTTACAAGTCTGCACCCTGGTCCTTCCGGAGAAACTGAATGCCTACCATTGCGATTTTAACGAGACTCTCAGAGTTGTGCTCTTTAAAATGCAGGCCAGCCACCACTTTTTTTCAAATTAAAATATAGGTTTGATATAATCTCAACCCTCATTCCAAAGGGATTACTTTGGAAACAGACTAAATTATTCCAAGTTATTCTCAAATAGCCATCAATAACAAAGAAAAAAATTGATACGAGATGGGATTGGGGAAAGCAGAGCAAGGTAAGTCAACTGATAAAAGATGCATCATGCATCATTACGAAAGGTAATAAATGGTGTTGAACAATTGTTCAGATATTTGACCAAAAAAAGGGGTTAATTTAGATCTTCAGTTCATAATATGTCCCCCCAATAAATTCCAGATGAATGAAACTTTAAACATCAAAAAAAAAAAAACCCCACAAAAATAGAAAAACTCTCCAAGACAGAAGTGAATATTTATCAAATCTTATAGGTTAAGGTTAAATTTAAGAGAATTGGAAAAAACAAAAGGGAAAAAATTTATGGCTTGCATTGCGCGTGTATCCTATGTGTTAAATATTAAAAGACCAACCAGGAAATGTTAACTATGACAAAGTAATAAGAAAAATTAAGTACAAAAATTTGCCTAGAAGTCTTCTCCAAAAGAAAACAGCAGTGTTCAGATTTCTGGACTGAGATCTGGTCCCTTTTGCTTTCCCCCAAGTGAATACCTCTCCCTTCCAGCTCTTTGCTCTTTCAACATATTCTACTCTTTCACATTAAACAACAAAAATACCAAGAACCAGAGTCCCTTACCATATCCTTCCTTAGCCACCCATTTCTCCAGTCCTTTGCTCACTGTCACAACAAAACTCCAGTCTCAACTTCCTCACCTCCCTTTCCCTTTTCAAAGTATACGCCCACTCCTGACTGGCGTCTATCCCACCTTGCAATTAAAACAGTTCACTCCAAAAAATCAAAGACCTCCAGTGTGTCATCTTATTCTCCTCTCTCTCACAATCACTTGACATGGCCCACTCACCTTCATGAACATTCCCTCTTAGCCTCCCTCCTACTTCACTAGCTGTTTTCTTCTGAATTGCTTTTGTTAGTGTCTCCTCTACCCCAACTCTAAATCTGTATGTTCCATAAGGTGGCTCACTAGTCACGTTACTACTGAGCACCTGAAATGTGGCTAGTCTGTGAACTGTGCTGTAAAATACACATTGGATTTTGAAACTTTAATATGAAAAAAGACTGCACAATGTTGAAGTCTTAGTATGGGCTCTGAAGACTTAGTCTGTTGAAATATTTTGGATATATTGAGTTAAATAAAATATATTAATTTCACTTGTTACATTTTACTTTTTAAATGGCTACTAGAAAATTTAAGACTACGTATATGGCTTGCTTCATATTCCTATTGGACAGTGCTGCTGTAAATGCCAGAAGTATCCTAGGGTTTGGCTTTGCTCCTCCCTTAGACTTGCCATCACAGCAAACTGTACCCATTACCTATATAACAGCTCATATTAGGGGCACAGAAACATAGACAGCAGTGTTGTCAGACAGTGGGAGTATCCATAGAGCAGGATTCCCAGAATTATTGTCATGCAAACAAATGGAGACAGTGCAGGATGTGGGCCAGCAGATCAGGTTTTCAGACTGTGTGATAACTAAGCCAGCCCTACATTGGCTTGCTTTGAGGAACTCAACTCTGCCCATTAAGGTTTCTAGTTTCTCCTTTGAAATGTATGACTAGTAACTAGTTTAAGCAACATTCAACTGGTTCCTAAATCAGTTTTTTTCTCTCTTTTTTTAAAAGATCAGAGTTTGTGACGGTTAAGACTTAGGCGAATACTAAAATTCAAGCTGATCTCTGATGGTTTGAGAACACCAGCACTGTTCCTCTAAAGAGGATTAATCTAACAAATATGCTGTCTCTCAAAATAATGCCAATCACATCAATTCAACAGAGACATTGAAATCTGGTGACAGGAAAAAACTTAGCAATAAAACCTGTTCCACTTGTTATACAAGAAAAATGAAGTTGAGAAAGCTGAAAGACTTGATTCATTCAGAACTTAAAAAACGAATTCTAAAAAACCCATTAAGTATAAAAACTACTAACCATTCTATAAGCACTCCTTTCAAAACGTTGACCATCTTTTCCTCTGTCAAAAGATGCAGATGACCTTAAAAATGCTAATGAAAGGAATAAGGTGACAAAATATTAAATAAACATTAAATATTTGTCTATCAACATTAAAGATTAAACATTTAAGGCTAACATTAAGAAATCATACACATTCTAATCTTTTAACAAAATTAAAATGAGTCTATTGGAGTACTGATGCATAAACCTTACTTTCAAATTCTATCCAATTCTGATGAAAGCAAGCTTCCTAACTACACCAATGTGCCCAACCCAAGTTTTAAAACATTAGTCAAAAGATTTCTGTTCCCAACCAGAAGTATAATAAAAGATAAAGTCTTGGGAGGCAGGAATTACAGAATGGTAACTCTAAAAGGGGCTTTAAAAATTATATATTGAGTCCAATCATCTCGTTTTACAGATGACAGCCTTTGAAGAGATGAAGCAGTTGCTCCCAGCCAAAAAAAAAAAAAAAAAAAAAAAAAGAAAAAAAGTACAGGTCGCGTCTCTAGTCGTGTTCCTTTACAAATAAATTACGTTCCCCAAGATCTGCGATGGAAAGAACACACCCAGCGCACCTCAACTTAATCCTTAAATTTATATCCACCTGGGCGCAAGGACAGGCCTCTCCAAAGGAAGTTCACCGCCACATCAGTAAGGGCCGGAAAGTTGTTGTAAACGCTGCCCTGTACCCAGGACCCAAAGGACAGACTTCTGGGCCTTTTCTCCCCCTCCTCTCTTTCTTCGGGAACCCCCTCCGTCTTTCACGCATCCCACTTTCTCCTCTCGCTCGGAGAACCGACTGCACGTACCTTCGCCCACAACCAAGCAGAGCCGCGACGTCGCCGACAGAGTGCGCCTGCGCCAGTGACGTCATCGCGTCGGCGACGCCCTTGTGGGTGGAGCGCGCCGGCGGGAGGCGGGGCGCAGGCTGGGCCGAGGGGCGGGGCACGGGGTCACGTGCCGCCCGCCGTGGGGTGGAGGCGCCGGCTGGCGCGGCAGAGAAAGGTCAGCTCTGGGCTGACCCGGTCCGCGGTGAGCGGCCCGGGGCAGGCCAAGTCCACGTGCGGGCAGGTACGAAGGGGGCCCGGGCTCGTGGGGGCGGGCAAGAACATCAGCAAAGCCGGACAGGGCGGGGAGCTGCGAGGGCGGAGAGCTGCGCGGCTGGGGAGCGGCGGGCGTGCCTCGGCGGGGACGCGCGGCCTCCGACTGACCCGCTGACCCTCCGCGGGGCGTGAGGGTCTCCGAGACTCGGCAGCCCGACTCTCCCCGCCGCCGCCCTCCTTTGGTTCCGTTCCGAGGCCCAAAGGGCACGTGCTGGTACCTTCAGCACGGGCGCAGTAATCACGGAATGACATCAAGGAGGACGGTACCGTTCCCTCATTTGGATGGGAACATTCAAATTCAAAACAGTGTCTAACTCTGACCGGGAGGTTAATAGGTTGAATGCTGATAGGCCTCTAAACCTGGTAAGGTCATTTTAACGTGAGAGACCCCAAGAGGTTCTAAAATTAATTCCTTCCCCAAATTCGGATCTGTAGTCTAACAGAGTTCTCTATTTTTACTAGTGAAGTTATGAGGATCATGCAAATTGTACTACTTCCCCAGTTGAGTTCACGCAGCTTTTTACTTCGTGTGTTCTCATGATTTACCCAGTTCTTCCCTTTTCTCTTTTTCTAGTTCTCGAATCTTTTCCCTCTCCTTGGTTTCCACACTACATGCGCACGCACTCTCTTTTATTTGCTTTTTAGTTCTTCCCACGTATCTTTGCTTTTTTTATTCTTGCGTGCATTCTCCTCCTTGACGGTCTCATCAGTTGCATCCCATTGAACCTTCACTCTTGTGCCCCAGGTGCTGGCCTGATGCCTGCACATTAATAACCTGTGAGTGTTCTATCTCCTTTAAAACTGAACTAATTCTCATCTTTCAGCCTCACACTTCAAAACCTGCTTTTCTTCCTGTATCTCCGAATTACCCAGACTTAAAATTCACTTATTCAACAAATTTTTTGTGCACTGAAAATGTGCCAGACACAGGATATAATGGTAAACAAACAACTAATTCTAGTGTAGGGGTGTGAGGAGTGGAGAAGGGAGACACTAAAATCGGCTAACAAGAAGTTATCAGAGAGTGATATGATAAAGTGATTGGAGGGGCTGTTTTGGTTAGAGGGTGACAGAAATGCCCTTTAGAACCCCCAAATTGTATACTTTGGTCAGCTCTGGGGAAGAACCACATCTCCTGACAAAGTGATTGTAATATTTATCAGGAAGAGTAAACTGAAATAAATAACTAAAATTTGAGACAGAGGAGTAATAGTATCAAAATAGAAAACTATAGCATTTAAAACAGTGCTGTAGTACAAGAGACAGAACATTGAAACAGAAGCCATGAACAACAAAAGAAAAACATGGATGTCTGTATGTACATATGTATGCATTCATTTACACGAATTTATAAGAGATCACAAATCTATGGGAAAGGGAAGGATTAGTCAATAACCAAAAAAAAAAAAAAGGGAAAAAATGGTCTTTAGTTTGGAATGATTGAGTAAAAAAATAAGTTCTCTATACCAGCAATAACTAACTAGAGAGTTTAAGAATAACAGAAGATATTTATAATAGTATTCCAAACTAAAGTTATCCGAAAATAAATCACACTAAAGCTATATAGTCCTTTAGGGAGAAAAATGTAAAGCTGTATTGACACACAAAAGAAAACCCAAGTAAATAGAGAGACACACAATATTCATGGATGGAATGACTCGATATCAAGATGTCAATTTTCCTTAATTCTAAAAATTCAGTGCAATTTCAGTTAAACTTGCTATATGGTTTTTCATGGAACTTGATGTACTGAACCTAAAATATATATGAAAAGGCAAAGGACCAAGAATAGCTGAGTCTATTTTTACTAGTAAAAATAAAGTCTTTTCCTCCCAGATAGCAAAACAATATAAAGCTGTAATAATTAAGACTACTCTCTTAATTACTGGTATTGGCTGAGGGATAGAAACGTGAACTCATGGAACAGAATGGAGATCCTAGAAACACGCCCACATACTTATGGGAGGTTAGCATACAAAGCAAGGGAAAAAGCCTAGACTAGTCCGTAAATGATACTGAGAGATGTGGTTTCCATATAGAATAAAGACAAAATTAGATGCTTCTTCACACCATTCAAAACAATCATTTCCAGGTGGATTAAAGTCTTAGATGTGAAAGATACATCTGTAAACTATTTAGAAAAAGATGTAGGGGGCTATATTGTCTCTAGGAAATACTTCTCTCTTTGTTTCCTTGTGGTTAAATACACAGAACATAAAATTTACCATTTTAGCCATTTGCAGGTGTACACGTGGTGTTCATGTTATTGTGCAGCCATCACTACTGTCTATCCCTAGAACTTTTTTCGTCTTCTGGGAAGGATTTCTTAAGTTATGGAAAGCACCACTGAGGATGCTGTTGAGTTACTCCAAATGAGAGGTGATGATGACTTAAGCTGGAGTGGTGACAGTGAAGGTGGAGAAAAGTGGATGGATCTGGGGTATGTTCTGGTAGCAGAGAACAGGAATTGTGCAAGGTTTGGATAGGGGATGAGGGGAAAGCAAGGAACAAGGGCAATCTTTAGGTTTTTTGTTTGAGCTGGGAGATGAATTATTTACCATTTATCATCAAAAACTACTTACCATTTATTTGGTGACAATGCAGAGGATGAGTGGAGGAAGAATTGGGGGAGAAAAAATAAAGAATTCTGTTTCGGACAGTTAAGTTTGAAAGGCTTGTTGGACATCTAAGTGAAAATGGTCCAATAGCTATTGGATAGGTGGGTCTGGGAAGATTATAGTTGGCGATATAGCTTTGGGATCAGTGGCATGCAGATACTTAAAGCTGATGTGGTAGGATTAGATTCAGTTGCATCACAAGAAAATATACAATAATAATGCCTTAAATATGCATATAGTTCCATAGGTAGGCGGGCCATGGCTGTCATGGAAGCGGTCCATGAGCACAAGGACTTGAATTCTTCTGTCTTGCTGGTCTGCCATCCTTAGGATGCTTTCTCATGGTGGAGATGGCTGCTTTAATTCCAGACTGCCACTGCCATGGCAAGAGGGATGGCTGAAGAAAGACACATACTTTTCTCTTTAAGAACACTTCTCAGAAGTTACACATGACACATCCACTTACAACCCGTGAGCCAGTTCTTGGGGACGATACTTACCTAGAGGTAGATGTAGACAATGTAGCCTTCATTCGTTTTTGTGTGCCCAGCTATAATTCAGGGGTTTTATTAATAAGAAGGAAGAGGAGAATGGATGTTTCGTTCAGTCTTGTTTCTTCGCTGACTAAGGCAATGAAGCTACCACTATAAAGGGTCCAGGGAGCTCCCTGTTGTTAAATTTATTGGAATTTTAAGTATGTGTCTCATGTGGTACTGTTTTGTTTCCTTTTTACTCTCTGTGTCCTTAGTTTCCTCAGAATTTCTCCTCTGTTCTCTGCTTAGAATTAGTGTTTCAGATTTAACGCAATCACAAATCATACTCCCGAAGACTGTGTAAAAATAGAAATTTACAAGTTGACTTTAAAATTATGTGAACGTGCCAGAGACAGAATAGTCAGTCTTGAAAAGGAAGAAGAAATTCAGAGAACTGATACTATCTGGCTGCACAATTTATTGTAAAGCTACAGTAGTCAGTATAACATGACATTTCTATAAGGGTAGACAGATGACTGGAATGCAGTTAATAAATATAAATGCATATTTATATAGCCACTTGGTTTACAACCAAGGTACGAAGTCAGTTCAATGACGAAAAGAAAATCTTTCAACAAATGATACTGGAGCCGTTAGATATCCCTGTAGGGGAAGAAAAATGAAGTTCAAATCCTGTCTCACCCAATACACAACAACGTGAGGTGGGTCATTGAGCTGAATGTACAAGCTAAAACAAAATGCCTTTTAGAGAAACTCAGAAGGATGTGTCTTTGAGGTAGGCAGCAATTTCTAAGACAGGAATATAATAACCATAAAAGCAAAAATTTGATAGAAGTTGTGAAAATTAAAACTCTTCATCAAAAGGTACCTTTAAGAAAATGAACAGGCAGGTCACTGCCTAGAAGTTACTTGCAGTATATATGTACATATATGTGCTAAAGGATTTGTTTCCAGAATTTGTAAAGAACTGATGACTCATTTAAAAACAAATCAGTTTAAAAATGGGCAAAAGACTTGGGCAGGCGCTTCACACAAAAATAAATGTAAACGGCTAACATGAATATAAAAAATGCTCACTGTTGTTAGTTTTCAGAGAATTGCAAAATAAAACCACAGCGAGGTACTGCCACGTACCCACTGAAATGGCTAAAGTCAAACATGCTGACAGCATCAGATACTGGCACGGATGTGCAACAACTGGATTACCAGTTGCAGTGTGAACCGTGCAGCCATGTTGGAAAAGTATTTGGCAGCGTTAATAAGTTAAACGTATGTTTGCCCTATGAGCCAGAAGTCTAGGTATATACCCAAGGGAAATCAAAACACGTCTAAAAATATTGTGTCAGAATGCTCACAGTGGCCTGTGGTAGGCAGAACGCTGGCCCCACTCCCCCCAGATGTCCACACTCAAATCTCCAGAACCCGTGACTATGTTAAATTGCATACCTGGCAGAGGGACTTTGCAGGCAGACTCAGGGTTCTAGGTTTTAAGGCGTGGAGATTATTTTAGATGATCTGGGGGAGCCTATTGTGATCACATGGACCCTTAAAAAGTGGGAAAGGAAAGCAGAAGAGTCAGATGTGGCAATGTGAGGGTGAGCTGCTGCTGGTTCTGAGGCAGGGGCTGCCTTCAGGGTCAGAGGGAGGCCTCTGGCGCCCAGACAAAACTAGCAAGGAAACAAGGACTTCCTTTACAGCTGAATGGACTAAATCTTGCCAGCAACCTGCATGAGGCTGGAAGCGGGCTCTTCCCCAGAGTTCTCAGTAAGGAGTGCAGCCTTGCTAACAGCTGGTTTTGGCCTTGTGAAACTTAGAGCAGAGAAATTCAAGCTAAGATTGTCCCTGGGAATCTGGATTTTAACAATCTGCAGATAATCCTAGAATGACATTTTGAGAAACACTATTTTTCAATAATTTCATCCGAAGTTAATAGTTTCAACTAACAGTATATGCTGATGGCTCATAAATCTGTTCCTATAGCTTAGACCTGTCTGCTGAGCCCACGTGGCCTAATGGATATCCTTCATGAATATTTTACAGGAACCTTAATCTCAGCATGTTGAAATTGAGAATTCATCCTTTTCTCAAATCCATTTTTCTTCCTGCATTTTCCTATTTTGGTAAATGTTATTCCTATATACTCAGTTTCAGACAGCATGCTCTGCTCCCTCCATACAACATGAAGCTTTAGTTAAAGTGTGATGAAAGAACTTGGAGTTGTGAGAGGAGAAAAGGAAACTCAGGATAAAAGTTGCACTGAGGTAGAGGCTGCTGTAAATTACCGGATTATCAGAAACCAGTGGGGATCTTAATTACTGGGACATACATACCAGACTTGTAGAGTTAGTCAGTTTTGCTTAAGGGTGATAATTATTAAGAATATTGCAGAATCCAAGAAAAATACAAGTTCAGAGATTGAGGGGGCACGCCAAATCCTGAGCAGGATCTGTGGTAACAAACCCATAGCCAGGCGTTAAGAAGTTTAAGAAGAGAAACAGAAGATCTTTAAATTGCCAGATGGAATATGATAATCATGGTTGTGATAAGTAACATTTATTGAGCACTTAACTTGGAATAGGCCCTATTCTGTGTGCTTTTTACATGTGTTAGCTCATAATATTGATAACAACCCTTTAAAGTCCTGTTATTGCCATTTTTTAGATGAGTAAAGTGAGACACAGGTTAGTTAACTAGGCCATAATCATATGTCTAGTTGTGTTTTAAAATGTATTCAGGATTTTTTCTTACTCATGTATGGTAAGATGACATACACAGAATCACCTGCCTTGAAAGGAGTTAATTGTTTACCCTCCTAAGAGGAGGGGCAGGTCCACCATGTGGAGCCACTGTGGGGAGTGAAGGGAAACCATAGGCCCCAGCCTTTGTCATGGTTTTCTGGGAGGGACTGGATAAGACAGGACAGGCAAGCTGAATAAGTTTAGGTTGGGTAGTTTGAATGATTTTGGCAGGCTCTGGGCTGCAGGGGTGGTCTCCAGTTATCTGATACTTGGCCTTTGTTTGTTTTAGGGTAGGGGGAATATTGGCTTGGTATATGATAGTTGAATAAAGGTAGCGTTTGAGAATATGAACTAAGTATTGGTTAGTTTGCATATGAAAGGTATTCTCAAGAGCATATGTTTGCAGTCTCTAGGAATTAGCTAACCCTGGTAGGGGCGGTCACCTGGGTCCCCAAGGACCCAAGATGTTAAAGCATCATGAAATAAAAGACACAAAGTTCATACAAGTTGTTGGTGGAACTGCATTTGAAACTAGGCAGCATGGTCCCACAGAGAACATTCTTATCCTCTTTACTATTACTTTGCCTACAAAGAAACAAAAATTAGACTTACTGCAGATTTCTCATGGCAACGAGCAATATCAGATGAACTATCAGTGGGAGTATTAATGTGCTAAAGGAAACCTGCGAATCTAGAATTCTAAAGCAGCTGTTTTAATAAAGAGGGTGAAATAGAACATTCTCAGATATGCTGTGATTGAGAATGCTGACTACGCATTGACCTTCATGAACTACCGAAGGATATACCTTCTTCAAGAATGATTTGAACCCAGAAGGAAGTCATAGATGTCAGAAGCAATAGTAAGGAAAGAAGTTGGCAGAAATGTTGGTAAATGTATAGATTGACTACTTTTGAAAAGGACTTCTTTTAGGGTGGTTAAAATACCACCCTAAAGTGGAATTAAAATACCAGCAAAATTGCCTAGGAATGTAGGAGAGGTCAGACTGGATTTAAAGCATTTTAGTGTTCTCATTTGGGAAGATAACAGTATTGCTTAAATTTATACTTTTGTAGCATGTTTAAAATGCAGTTATTTTCTAAATGAATAGAAAATATGATATAACTTTGAAAACAATTAAAGAAAACATGATTTGTTCAACATACATATAGTGTAAAAGGATTTAACACATCTATTAAAGGACGGGTTTTGAAATTAAATATAAGTGATTTAAAAAGATTATAAGCATGATGGGGAAAGACATGATAATTAAATACTTGTCAAAAGAAAACTGATAAATATTAATATCAGATGAACTAGAATTTAAGGCAGTACACATTAATAGGGATAAAGAGGGACTGTATATGATAATACAAGGAACAGGGTATTAAGGGTCACATAATCATGAATTGTGTACTCTGATGACATATCTTTTCACATCTTGACAAAATATTGGAAGTATTTGTTTAGCACTAATTAAGGAGTTCTCTTTTACAAGGCGAGATCCATGAAGGCAGGGACATAGTTTGTATGTTTATGGCTACATATCCAGTGCTTACAACAGTTTGTGATTCGTAGGGACTCAGATAAGTATTTGTTGAATGAATAAACAATTTAAAGAAGAAATGGACAGCTACAAGGGGAAGTTGACATGCACAAGCAGGTATGAAAATTTTTAAAAACTTCTGTCAGGTACTGGTAGATTGTGCATACAAAAATTAGTAAGGGTACAGAAACTTAACAACACAAGTAACAAGCTTGATACAATGGCTATAGTAAATTCTGCCCATAACACAAAAATAAATATGGGATAGACTTATAAATATTAGTTGCAACCAGGTAACAAAGCAAGTCTCCACAATTCAAAGACTCTCATACAATGAAAAGGTAATCTTTAGGAATTTTGTTTGGAAACTAAAATAATCCTAAACAATCTGGATTAGAGGAAATCAGTCACAGTGGAGAGATCAGGACTTGTAAAATTTAGGTGAAACAAAACTTAAATGGGAATTTATAGCCTTAAATGGATTTATGAACAAAAACTGCTGCTAAGGTTAAGCATTATTGAAGAAGTTAGGAAAAGGACAGCATGAACCCAAAGAAAGAAGAAAATAAGAGCAAAACTGGAAAACAAAACATGATAGACAAAATCAACAAATGATAAAAAATTAAAAAACAATTTTTTCTACTAATAAACTTCTAGAAGCGCAAAGTAAAAAAGAAGAGGTACAAATAATGCTAAGAAAAAATGATAGACAATTTTAGGGATAGAAAAACAGGAATAGCAAGAACAACTTTATGCTAATGGTTTTGAAACTTAAATTCTCATTTTCTTGAGAAACAGGTATTTTAAGGCTAATTCAAAAGGAAAGAAAATCTGAATAAAACAGTAATTATAGAAATAATCTCTACAAAAGGCACATTATCAACCAAATGCAGTGTGTGCACCTTGTTTAGATCCTGCTTCTAACAAACCAATAGTGTTAAACAAGAGTTTATGAAGTAATTGAAACACTCGTTAGATAGTTGATGATGCTCATTCTTTTGGACATAATGGTAGTTAATTTTTTTGGGGGGTGGGGAGGAGAGACTAAAGCAATTACAGGTTATATGATATGACATTTTAGATTCGCTTCAAAATAATGGTGTGGTGGTGGGAAGTAACTGTGGGTTATGGGGTAGATTGCAGTGTTCAGTATGTTAGCCACTATGCTTTTATAGTTATTTAAATTAAAATTAGTTAAAATTAAATAAGATAAAAATTTCAGCTCCTAGGTCACAGTAGCACATTTTCGCACTAGTACAGATACAGGAAATGTCTGTCCAGCTGAAATCGAGTTGGAGAGAGCAAGTATAGACGAAACAAGATTGGACCATGTGTTGAAAATTTTGAAGCTGAGTGATGGGGTTCATTTTCTTATTCTCTCTGCATTCATATACATTTGAAATTTTCCATGAAAGGAAGAAACAAAAAACATGTGACCTTTGTGAAAAAATTAGAAAAGATCTAAAAGACAACTTGAAGGTCTACTTTTCATGAATGGTGAGACTCTATGATATCAATTCTCCCCAATCAGTCTGTAAATTCAACTCAGTTACAGTCAAAATCCCAAACCTGAGATAGTTCTGAAGAAAATGGAGCTGGGAGTGCTCATTCTAAAAATTATCAAGGCTTAAACACATAGGAATTAAGAACCTGTAGATGAAGGGCTAGACAAATAGGCCAATGGAACAAAACTGTCCAATGATGGACCCTCGCTAGATACGACTTTGGTGTATGATGAGTCATTTCTGATCAATGGGAAACCCAACGTCTAGTGATAAATGGTCTTGGGATATTTGGTTTTAAGGGCATGAGGATTTGATTTTAGATACCCTGGGTTTTAAGTGTTCGTGGTGCTTTAAAGTGGGAGTATGCTTTAGGCCGATGAGTATATGCATCTGAAGCTTAGAGAGACCTAGTTACAGAGATTTGGGGATCATAAGGTTATAGGTGTTTGTGAGGAAAACACTGAAATTACTCAGCCAGAGATATAGCATGAGAGAAAAGACCGCAGATGGAACCCACTGGAACACTGGTATCTAAAGGCCAGGTGGAGGCAGCTGAATCAGCATTAAGCTCGGGGCGGGCGGGGGCAAGGGGCGGGGGCTTGCTGCCTTATTCAGAACATCTCAGATTTCCATTTCTGACAGGTACTAGATGCAGAGTGGCCAGAAATGCAAGACTAAAACTAGAAAACGGCATAGTAGCTCAAGGAGAGAAGGAGGGAGTCATCAAATGCTTTGGATAAAGCAAGTAAGGTGACTGAAAAGTGGATTGAGCAACAAGATGTGACTCACTGGTGACGTTAGGGAGTGCTGTTCCAGTGTTGGAGGAAGACACACTGGGAAACGGATCTTTAAAGGGAAGTGAGAAGAGCTAGAGGGTGCTTAGATGAGAGAAGTTGTTTATTTCCAGTCGTTTTCTTGTTTTTGTATTTTGATGAGAACAGTGAACATCCAGTATTTAGGGGGGAGGAGTAGAAAGAGCTGTTAGAGAGGGAATGTGTGACGATGGAGAGGAGAAAGGCCGATAGGTAATGATCAAGGTCTCCGTGGAAGTGAAGCGATGAGATCTAGAACAGGTGGTATAGCTCCCTTTGAGAAAGGGATGAGGCCTCATCCTCAGAACCAGGGTAGACAAGGAGATGAAGATGGAAAGTTGGAATCTGGAAAAGGCGATGCGGATAAATATACCTTTTTTTGTAGACCAGGGTAGATTTACTGTGGAGTCAGGAAGCTTGGGCTTTAGGGCGTCTTAGTAGCATAGGCCCCCGAAGTGTTCGGAGTTCCAGTGTCCCAGGTAGAGAGGGACATTGTAATCTTGAAGCATTAATATGTAAGCATGCCTGACATTGCCTAGTGGTTTCTCAGAAGAAAGGTATCAAAATTTCTAAGACTCCATTTATTTATTTGTTATCTATCTATCTATCTATCTATCTATTTATTTATTTTACGCCTACAGCACCTGGTCTTCCTAGGTGGTCTCCCATCCAAGTACTAACCAGGCCTGATCCTGCTTAGCTTCCAAAATCAGATGGGATCGGGCATGTTCAGGGTGGCATGGCTATAGACTCTAAGACTCCATTTATTGTGATTTCTTTTCTCATTGTAAATAACTTTTACATTAGTACCTAATTTGATATTTATGGTTGTGTGTGTGTGTGTGTGTGTGTGTGTGTGTGTGTTTTTAAGAGCCTCCCTACTTAAATGTCAAGCCCCTCGTACCTAGGTCTCTCCCTGTAGGTATGGGGGCAGAAGTTAAGGGAGTTCAGTCTTAATTTTCAGAGTGAAATAAGAGACACGATCATTTGAGAGGGCTGGAGGTAGGGTAGGAGACTGGGCAGAGTATGCGGATTGCTTAAAGTAGTCATTGTGGGGAGGAGAGACCTGATGAGGGACAGTAAAGATCATTCTGAGACCCCACTCCCAATCGTCTTTCACCCAGACGGGCATTAGGGCTGTCCAAGTTTAGGCACGGAGAAAGCACATTTTCAGGTTAGGGTTGCAGGGTCGTAGAAAGAGGAGGGTCCCAGGGTCGTGGGGAAGCAGGCAGAGGGCGAAGTGATGCCGCAGAGTGGAGGCTGAGCAGGAAGGAAGTAGAGCCACGCGCTGGGCTGCTCGTTCCTGGAAAAGCAAGGGGTGGAAGTTGTGTTGAGGTTGGAGAGCAGGTGAACTGGAGATGGAGACTGAGAGAGTTGAAACAGAGACTTGGAGATGTTTATTCTGGAGAAAGGTGTGAGGGCCAATGATGTCAGCTAAGGACATCCAGATAATAAGGTTAGGAAGTGTATTTCCAGTATGCTCAGATTTATACTCAGGGCTCGGGAGGGAAGCCCGCCTGGGGAGGTGTGTTTCAGGTAACACTGTGAAGGTTTTTTTTGGCCAAAAGTAATGGTAAAGAATACTTGTATAATACAGTGTTGTACAGTCGACCGCTTCATAGTAGGAGTGAGGATTGAAAGAAGCAGGGTATTTTTGCTCTGCATTTGTGTTTTAGTCAAGGTTTCATATAGTAACTAAAATGCAAATCTATACCCAAACTCAAAGTAGTTTACATTGCATTCTGCCCTGGTTTGATGAGCATCTACTCATTGCGGTTTTTATATCATTTTTACCACTGTCCTTATGCCTCATAGAGAAGTAGCAGCAACCCATTAAACAAGTGAGAAAATAAGAAACAGTGACCTTTACGTTCACCTCTTGCCTAAACGAGTTTGCTTAGTCATCAGTTGATGTATTGGAAACACAGGAAAAAATTAAAAGCTTTTTATTTTGTGTTAACTCTAACATGTTTCTTACACGTGTACACCAAGTCATTTGCCCCTCATCTCTATAAAGCTGCTCGAAGTTTTTTATATGTTAAACAAAGGACCACTTCTCACATGAGTCTCTCAAAAAAAGAAAGAAGTATCTTCCAAAGAGAATCTGATATGATTCTGGAATACTGAGTTGTGCTAGAAATCATTGCATCATAATTAGATTATCTTTACTCAGTTGATAAAATGGTGGAGTAACAATTCTTTGAAAGGATGCCAACAATTAAGAAATTTCAAATATTTTAAACAGTGTTGAGTACCACCGTGAAGATGAAGAAAAGCTAAATACTTCAATGGGTTCTAAGTATATCTTCCATTTAGAGCTGCTTTTCATTTCTGTAGGGCTTTCAGTCATCAGAGGTAAATATCTACCCATATGTGTATATATTTTTTAAGATGTTAAAAAATTTTAATTCCTATATTGATATTCTGATTAATAATCTTTCAGTTTCCTGCTAACCATTGTTCACAATTAGACGTAGTTTGAAGAATAATCAAAGTACAAGCAAAACATTCTAATAAGTCAGCTTTAAGTTTTAAAAGGGAGAACATTTTTTTAATTGAAAATTTTCTTCCTTGTCTTGAAAAATCTAACTCTGTAAACAATCCACTGTGATTGTGACATAGTCTCATGATTAAAAGAAATGTTTTTAATTTGATGCTAAATTGTTTTAAATACACAGCATGTCCCTGGCTGCTTATTGTGTCATCTGTTGCAGAAGAATAGGAACCTCAACTTCTCTGCCAAAAAGCAGCAATTACTGGAAAGATATCAGTGAGTACAATTTAATATTTTCTTATAGAAACAGTGGCCTGTTTCCAGGGTGGTAACCCGTGGACTGTAACCCATGATACATCTCAGATTCATGTATGTCTTTTCTGTACTAAGGGTCCACCCCAGATGTGTAAGCCCAGAGCCATGCCTACTCCTTTTTCCTGGGAGTCTTTTCCTGCCGACATTTCCTGTCAGGTTCGTACTCATCCTGCTGAACTCGGCTTACGTATTCCTGCATTCTTATTAAGCTCCTGCAGGAAACAGTGCCAGGCACATGTATCAGGCTCCGGGAATTCAGTGGCGAGCAAGGAAGATGACAGGCTTGATTTACAGGAGCTTAGGATCTAGCACTAAGCATTTTTATGTGCAAATCTTTATTTACCTTATTTATTACTATTTGTGAAACGAGAAGATTGGCCTGGATCAATTTTCATTCATTTACAAACATTTATTATCGACTCTGCCGGGTGCTATCCTAGCCTAGGCCGTGAGGATACAGTAGAGGTATGCCGCAGAGGTCCTGCGGGTTCAGTAACAGACCACTGCAGTAATGCAAATATTGCAATAAAGTGGGCCATGAATTTTTTTATTCCTAGCGCATATAAAAGTTATGTTTACACTATATTGTAGTCTATTAAGTGTGTTGTATTACTATGTTAACGTCTATGTACAGACCTTAATTAAAAAATATTGTTACTAAAGGATGCTAACCATCATCTGAGCCTTCAGTGAGTTGTAATCTTTTTGCTGGTGGAGGTTCTTACCTTCGCTATGTAAAAACAAAGTGAAGTACAATAAAATGAGGTAAGCCTACATTGAATAACACAAAGTCCCTGTTCCCTGGAGCTTCCTTGTGATTTTAATAGATGTTTTGAGGATAGATCCTTTTCATCTAGAAAATTCTGTGATTCTGTATTTTAACTATAAAAAGGGGAGTAGGAACAGAGAATGGAGCTTTTTTCCCCTCTCATTTCTGACAGAACAAACTCGAGTAGTGATTTAGGGGAGGAGGAAAGGCTGTGAGACTGTTCTGTTCTCAGATTCCAGGGGGCACGAAGCATCCTGGTAAGAAGTAACAGCGGTAGCAGCAGAGAAGGCATCTGGCTGCTCCGTGGCCCGCAGGGTGACAGGGGGAGATGTCCGGGAAGCCATCTCAGAGTGAAAACACCCCAGAGGAGTTGCATGGTCAGGAAGTGCTGTGTCACAACTTCTGATCCCATCCCTGCAGATCTGGAACTGTCCTCTTCCCTGTTCTGGAGCCACTAGGTCATGGAGTTTGGGAGGGACGTTCATCTCCCTTGCTGGATGTGTAGGGAGGTCAGCTGGGGAGAGTTCTCCATTGCTGTAGGGAAGGGAGACGTGTTCTTGAGCGCAGGGCTACCTCTCTACTGCCACCAAATTATAGGTAACGTAGATTCTTTGTGGGCTGGCCGCAGTCCCAAAGCGTCATGGGTAATCTGTGGAGTTAAGGTGGTGCTCTGCACGTGTAACAGAAACTTGAGTATCATGGCTTAAATGAGGTTTTCATTTTTTCTACATAACGGGAAGTGAAGATAGAGACAAGGCAGGAATGGCAGTTTAGCAATCCTCTTGTCTTCCTTGTTCTGTTATTTTTATTGTCCTCATGGTCACAAGACGGTTGCCAAATCTCTGGATATCAAGAAGGCAGAAGGCTGAAGCCATCTCCTGAGGCGTTGTCTTTTTATTTGGGGGTCACTCCCCGTAGACGTCCATCCGTATGTGGCTGGCTACAGCCGTGTTGTACAGCCAGCCCTGGCGGCCAAGGGCTGTGAGAACTGGATGGGAATCGGGCTGTGTCAGTCAGGATTAAGGGGCTTAGGTATATCGATAGGCAACTAGCTGTGTCTGCCACTGGGAGTTGTTTTGTTCTGTTTTTCTTTTCTTTTTTTTTTAAGTTGAATTTTTATTACCTTGATGTACAGAAAACTCGACCGTGTACACCCGGCCCTGGTTGGTGGCCAGTTCTTTAGCCTTCGCCTTTTCCAGCTCGGCAGTGCGAGCCGAGTGTGGGCTCAGGACGCTGCGTCCCGGCGACGGCAGATCTTGTGGTACCACCAGCGTAGCCCGCGCTCCCTGTCTGCCAGGTTCACCCCTGTGAAGGAGGCAGTGGCGCAGGTCTTCCCGTGGACCAGGCGCCCCAGCCCGGCCTTCCCCGGATGCTGCAGTGGGGACTCCCCACCTCACAGGCGGGGACAGGCGATGGGATCCATATCATGTGCAGTTGCTACCAGCCAGGCCTTCTTGTTCTCCACCTAAGTGAGGGCAGTATTAATTCCCACTCAAAGGACAGGTGGCCTCCTCGCGGGGACATCCCTTTTTCCGGCAGCGTTTCCTCAGCCCGAGCCAACGACCGCTGCTTCCTTTGCGCTGTGTCTGGTCTGAGCCGTGTCTGGTCTGTGCCCGTGTCTGGTCTGTGCCTGTGTCTGGTCTGTGCCCGTGTCTGGTCTGTGCCCGTGTCTGGTCTGCGCCGTGTCTGGTCTGCGCCCGCGTCTGGTCTGTGCCGCGTCTGGTCTGTGCCCGTGTCTGGTCTGCGCCATGTCTGGTCTGTGCCCGTGTCTGGTCTGCGCCGTGTCTGGTCTGCCGTGTCTGGTCTGTGCCCGTGTCTGGTCTGTGCCCGTGTCTGGTCTGCGCCGTGTCTGGTCTGCGCCGTGTCTGGTCTGTGCCCGTGTGCCAGCTTGAGCACTTGAGTCTGGCGGCCGCGCGGCCTGGGCGAACCACTTCCTCGCAGGAGTCACTTTCTGGTGCCTATGGAGAACAGCCCTTTGCCGCTGCAGCCCCGTGTAGCGTGGCCATTTGACAAAGCGGGTGAGGTCCCTTTGGGCCAGATGTCCTGTCCAATGCCAGAATTCCTGGGTCTTTTCTCAGGCAATGGCTTCGCCACCTTGCTGGCCTCCTGCTTCCACAGCAGCAGGGGCGCGGGCCGCCTTCCTCCCCCTGGCCTTCTTTCGGCATCTGGGGTGGCGAAGGAGAGAGCTCTAGTGTTTTTTTAACAGCAGAAAAGGTTTTTCCAAGGTCTAAACAAAAAATTTACAAGTAAACTTGTAGCACGTAATCTGCATTTAAAACAGGGCAATCTCCACGTGGTTCTTAACCACCAGTTATGACATCATCACTCTGGGAAGGGACTGTGTCTCCCCCTGACAGACAGCCCCTCAACCTTGTAGTCTTAGTAGGAAGAATTATCCCCTCTCCTTCATTGAATTGGTTGTGAACTAAAGGGTCAGAAGGGAGGTCAGCTCCCTGGGGGTCGCGTTCCGTGGAAGCACCGGGAGCCTGGCCGTGCCAGCCGTGCAGCAGAGTGAGGGTCTCGCCGATTCGCGGGGGGCTGGCGGAGTAGCTGGTGGAGGAAGGGGCGAATGAGTGTGAAACGAGAATGAATATGACATATCCGTTATATATCCAGCGCTTATTGGTTCATTCGTTTATATCTGGGGATCGGAAGCCAAGTGTTGATGACAACTGATTTTATTTATGGAAAGATATCAATAACTTTTTATCCAATTATGTATGATATGGGTAGAGACATAACAGTGTTGCCTCTTTCCCGTTACATTTTTAAAATGGAATTCACCACATTGACTTTTGTTTTTTCTTTTTTGAAGGAAATATAATAAAGTTAACTGGATCGCTTATTTTAGGGTAAGTGTCAACTGCAACTCCTAACTGGCAGCCTTACACAACTATTCGAAATCTCAGTGGAAGTGATTAACAGGTAGTGAAAAGGGTATAGGTTTCGGAATTAGGTGGATTCGTCACTGGTTAATCACTGGTTCTACCACTTCAGTGTTCTGTCAGTCCAGTTACTTCACCTTCTGAATATTGCTTTCTCTTGGGTCCAAGTGTATAATGGAGATTCTGCCCACCTGGCACTGTTGCTTCGAGGAAAGCAGTTGACAGATGCAGCAGGGAACTCACTAATTAGCTTTCACGTGCTGAAAATCACATCAGGTTCTAAAGTGGGTGAAGAAGGTAGAGGTTGACTATAGTCTGAATTCGTTTTGAAAAAATGTTTCAGTCATTATAAAGCTTTTTCGAAAGGAAATTGAGGCCGACTGAGACAACCAGCAGACTGACACCTCCCACTGCACGCTGTGTTGAAGGTGCGTGCTCAATGCATGAAGTGACTCTCAAAACTTATTTTTCGTTCTTTTTTCGTTCCCCTTTTTTAGAGGGGAATATATATGTTAAATGTATGTCTAATACTGCTCTAGTGTTTTTGTTAAAAATACTTTTTTTTCACTAGTATAAATATAAAATCAACTCAAATGCTAAAATGATAAAGGAGGTATATTTGGCATTTTATCCAAATATGAAATTTCTCCATGATATTGTAAGGTGAGGCAAAATGTATTTAGATGATTTTCCCTTTGACTTATTCTGGGCAAAAGATAAATGAGTACTCTTTTGTAACACAATTTCTTTGTTTATATCACAGTTATATTCAGAAATAGAGTAGAAATTAATCACACAATTTCTAGTAAAGAATTTGGTCTTTCATGGAAAGCATGGTAAAAATACTAAATACATTTGCTTTTATTTTTTTTAGGCTGTTCAGGTAGATTCCCAAGAGAGAAGAGGATTCTTTTTTTTTTTTTAAGCATTTTTTTTATTATTAAATTCAAGTATTATATATAATACATTGGTTAGACATTTACGTAGTTTATGAAACGATCCCCCTGATTACTCTGTCTTCCCTCTGGCTCTCCACCCAGCCATCACATCACTGCTGACCGCATCCCCTGTGCTGTGCTCCCCATTTCCGTGACCATCTCTCACCTACTGTTTTGTACTTTTTTAAACCTTCACCCCTTTCTCCCAGCCTCCAACCTCTCTCCCCTCTGGCTGTCGCCAGATTGTCCTGTTTTCGATTAGTTTGTTTTTTGGTTCCTTAGATTCCGCATGTAAGTGAAATCATGTGGTATTTACCTTTCTCTGACTTATTTTGCCCAGCATAATAACCTCTAGGTCCACCCATGTCCTTGCAAATGGTAGGATTTCATTTTTTTTAAGGTTGAGTAATATTCCATTGTATATACAAATCATGACTTCTTTATCCAGGCGTCTGTTGATGGGCATCTAGGTTGGAGAGAAGAGGATTCTCTTGAGTCTTCTCTCTGTTCCTCTAGTGAAGGCCAGTGTATGGCCTTTTTGTCTTACGTGCTTTTGCTTTGGGGTGGGAAGCCCGGGGGAAGGCTTAGTGTAACTAACGTTCATAAGCTCTAAATCCAGACAGTGCAGCCTTGGTGTGTGGATTTAGGGAATGTGCAGGGCAATGTGATGAGAGGGAAAAAATCCTTCATTTGGGGGTACACAGCAAACAACATGGTATGTCACATTTAAAAATTGTCATTAGGTATAACTCTTAGAAGAGGAGGAACTTTTATGCTGGTGATGGGAGTGCAAATTGGCTAATCTTTTTGAAAAGACAATTTGGCATTATGTTGTAAAATTGAACAATATATATGCTGTCAGGAAGTCTGTAATTCTCCTAGATATGTACCCTAGAGGAACACAAACACCTGCGTGTACAGTATAGCTGTATGAGATGTGTAACAGTGTCGTCTGTAATAGACTGAGACTAGCAATTCCCTAAATGCCCACCTGTGGTAGAATGGAGAAGTAAGTCAACGTGCATCCGTTCAGTGGATGAAGGACGTACTGTATGAAAATACAAACGCACGGACTCTGGCTTCGTGCACAGCGTTGGTGGCTCTCACAAACGCGTCTGAACTGAAGAATGCGCCTGGTGTGAGTCCATTCCTGTGAAGTTCACAGACACACAAACTAAGCTCTTGTTTAAGGATGTGTAGGTGCTAAACTATAAAGAAAAGCAGGGGTGTTACTATGATAAAAGTCAGAATAATAATCAGCTGTAGAGATGAGGTAATGGGTCAGGACTGGGCGGGAGCGGGGGGAAGACACCGTGGCTCTGGGGGTACTGTTAACAGTTCTGTTTTTTGCCTGGGTATATGTAGCTGTTGCTTTTTATTTTTACTTGTTAAACTGAAATGTGTATTTGCCTTTGCACATATATTTTTCACGTATATACAAATGTAATATATGGTATATGCATATTACTGTATACATATTTGTTTCCCAATGAAGAAGCAACGTTCACTATGAAAAGATCATGAGTGACTCATGTTACATTTTGATCATATATTTATGGTGAATTTTTTATTTCTTTTTAAGAGGTTCATTATTTCTTACCTATGAGGTTCTGGCCCTGAAGAAGTCTTTGACACTAGATACTCAAGTGGTAGAGAGAGAAAAAATGAAGTCATACATTTATGTGAACACAGTTCCTATAGATAAAAGAGAAAATCATGGTAAGTTTATAGTGAAGTATTTCCATCTTTGTGAAAAAATGGAAGCTAGTTATTGAATTTTAGAAATGTATATTTAAAAGTGTTAATAAGATAGATTCAGTTTACTCTAAGAGAATCACCAAACCGTGTGAGAACCAAGCCCCTAATGAATAAATTGAAGCCCAAATTTTAGACTTCCATGTAACCCGAGTTTGCAGTCTCAAAGGCCAGCCAGCTAGTCCAAACTTCATTGCACTCAGTTTGCCAGCATAAAAACATGATTTCGTCACTTAGCGCGGAGATATTTCTGATTTCAGGGATTTATTCATGCACACTAAACTCATGATATGGATTCATAAATTTGAACACCAACTTATTTACAGAGGGAAAAAAATCTGTCATAGAGGCTGGAAAACCTGTTTTTACTAGTCAGAATATTCTTTGTTGTTAGTCGCATGGAAACCTAATTAGGAATCAGACAATTGCTTGATCATGAAATTTCAGCGCAGAGGCATATCTTTTCATTAAGATAGGGGCAGTCTGGTGAGTCACCGCACAGAGCTGCATGTTACACCCCTGCTGGTTAGCACATCCCCGAGCGGGGCAGGTTCTGCTGCTCCCCGCCTATGAGCAGTAGGTCTCATCACTCTCCTGTTGTGTTTATTATTATTTCACCTTGCTATATTTCAACATGCTTTTATGGTGTTACAATTTCAATTACACAGGTAATTTTTATAGCTTACGATTTAACTAGTAAATATAGGGACTGTTTTTAAGGGACATTTTCCTGAATGTAGCTAATCCTATGTTGTGTATGAGGATTTTTGTTAGCTTTGGTTAGTGTTTTTGTTTTGTTTTTTACTTTTTCCCCGACTTGAAGAGCAATTTTATTTTGGGATCTAGAGCTGTGTGTTCCCATATGGTTGCTTTGATCGTGACAATAACAAAAGGATGCTATTTTATATTTTCTTTTTGAGATTTCTTTTTGAAGTATTGGAGCTTAGCATGAAGAGTACATACCTAGTTTTATTTAAATTGTAATCACTTTAGGAATCCTCTATCAGGCAAGAAAAGAGCTTCACAAAGCAGTAAGGAAAGTATTGGCAACGTCAGCCAAGATACTACAGGGTCCGTTTGCCGGTAAGTATCCAACATTTAACTGGGAATCCTTATCAGTGAACAGAAAGTCATTTGAGGATCTACCTGAGACATTTTTCATTAACATTTATTATGGCTTTGGAAAATGAAGTAACAGTATTCTCTTGCTATGTTTAATTTTAAGGGCTTAATGCCTTGGGCAGTTTTCTTCTTTCATGGTTGGTTGTTAGCTATTCATAAATAAATATTGAGATGAAATATGCCTACTTCAAAATTTAAAATTTGTTAGAGGACTTTTAAAAAAATATGTTATTAGTAGTATTAATATTTTCTCATAATGAGAATATTGCATGAAACATGTAGATCTCACAGACAGGAGACTCTATGATATGGAGCAAGCCAGAAAAGAGCTTACCAGACCTCTAAAGTTGGCATAAAAAAGAAAGCGTGGGAATGCTTTCTAGAATTAGGAGAAAGCAAAGAGACTTAATTAAATCCAGTTTTAAAAAACAAAGATATTTTGGAGACTATTAGAGAAATTCGAATATGGATTTAGATTGGATTTTAGATGATTTGGGAAGGTTTTTGTTAGTGTTCTTGGATGTTATGTTGGCATTGTGATTACATAGGTGAACGCAGGCTTATTCTTAGGAGACGCAGGATGAACTATGAAAGGTAAAAGTCATTATTTCTGCAATTTCCTTTCATATAGTTTACAAAAAAATACAGAGCAAATATGAAAAATCAAGCTGTGGTAGGGGGAAAAAACCACATAGTAAAAGCAAGATGGTATATAAAACAAAAGCACATAGATACTACATGGAATAAACATTGAAATAAATGACAGCTGAGACTAAACTATCATTATCAATACCTGGAAACAGATCGAGCTCTCCTGTAATAGGTTTTCAGGCACTTCTAAATTACCACGCTGAACAAGCGTGGGGGGTGTCCAGCGGCCGCGCGGTCTCTCCTTCCCCTGCAGACACGTTCAGCACAGTCCACCTGGAGGAGCACGAGTGCGCGGTGTGGCTGCTGCTGCGGAAGAGCCGGTCGGACGACGGCGCGGCCCGGGCGCAGGCAGTGCGGGAGATGCTGGCAGCTCGGCACTGGCACGGTGAGCCGCCGGCCGGCGCGCGCGCCGCTTCCAACGTGAAGGAGAAGGGAAGGAGGCATTAAAGGAGGAAAAGAATTCGGGCAGTCTTGAAGTATGTTAGACATGCTTCCAGGATTAGAAAGAGAAAGCCCGTGGAAGCCACCGGGCCTGGTGGCCAGACGCGTGTGGTAGGAGCAGCCTCAGGCTGCGGCAGGTGCGTTCGCGCGGCTTTGTACCGGAGCGGAGGTTCCCTCGGTCAGAGACGCTCGGAAGGAACTCTGGATTCTGTGGTGGCCTGATGTTGTGTTTGCATTTTCTTTTGGTTCCTGGTTAGTGAAATATATTTTCATTGCTTGCTGCATCTACGATTATATTTGCTTTCACTTGACAATCTGACTTGGGTCTAAATTAATAATCAGTCAGATGTATCTGATTTGTGTGCATATATCGCTTTTAAGGGGTCTTTAAAATATTTAATTGTATCTAAAACTCAAGTTTTGCAGTAAAAATACATGATCAAGAGCTCAGATCTGCTTTTAGTACAGAGACTAACGTACACTTTGTTAGTAGAGTCATAAAAATGGGTAAAAAACTAGAATAATATTCTCAAAGAAAAGTCTCACGATAAGATCTCTGCCTCCATATAAGTTAGTTGATTGATTGGTGGCCATAATTGAAATAACAACATAAACATAAAATTTTTTAATGTTAGAATAACAACCGTTTTCAAAATCTGCCTCCCACGACTCCATTTCAGACTTCCTGTGTCAGGAAAATAAGGGTTGGAGCCCAGGAGTGTATATTTTGAAAAGTTCCCCACTTGATCTTGAAGAACTTGCCCAGGTTATGAGCTGCCATTATTAAAAAGGATGTCAGTGATTGGAGTTTTGATTGGATACGTGTCTTAGTGTCCTTGAGCCACTGTAACACAGCACCACAGGCTGGGTGGCTTATGAACAGAAATTTATTTCTCACAGTTCTGGAGACTGGAAATGCAAGGTCAGGGTGCCAGGAGATTTGGTGTCTGTCGAGGACCTGCTTGCTGGCCGTCTTTTTTTTGTGTCCTTAATGTGGCAGAAAGGACACTGGGTCTCTCTGAGGTCTCTTTTATAAGGGCTCTAATCCCATCCACGAGGTGACTGCCATCATGACCTAATCACCTCCCAAAGGCCCTTCCTGCAAATACCATGACACTGGGGATTAGGTTTGCTCATACAGATTTGGGGGGACACAAACATTCGCTCTACAGCAATGCGTAAAGAGTGCAGTGATTCAGTCATGGAGGCTAAAACAAAGTCCCACTGTCTGGAACCACAGACGATTCGTGGACATCACGGAATGCCGAAGCAGCACACTGTCGCCAGGGGATGGGCCTACATGCAGCCTCAGGCGTTCGGAGTAGTGATCACAGTAGCTTTTGAACACTAGGGTTATTTTACAAAAGGAGGAGTTAAGTTGGTTCTGACCTATCAGTTTCCACATTTGAGCTTCACCTTTTCAAAAACATTAGCTAGCCCCTGATGTACTCAGATAAATGTTGAGGAGAATTGTGAGATCAGATATGGAAATGTTGGATATTTAGCTTATTGATGTTGGAGTTGTGAAAAAAATACTTGCGAAATCTTGAATTACAGACTCGTAATTTAAAAGTTAGAGTGCTTTCAAGTAGCGTGTTCATTTAATCCTTGAAACAATTTCCAAGCTCATCTGGGTGCTGACAGTATACTTTGACGATAGATTACCAGTACAGGACGATTGCCCAAGCCTGTGATCTGAGAACTGTTATTGGTTTGGCGCGAAGCAAAGAGAGTGATCTTCGCTTTTTCCTCCGACCACCTCCTTTGCCATCTTTGAAAGAAGTAAGTAAATCAAATAATCCAGTGAGTGAAAAAAGTTTAACGTACAATCTTCACTTTGGGCATAAAATAAATATTGAAAAAGTAGTTTGTTGGCTACCTATCACAAGCAGGTAAAGGTCATATACCTGAAATTGTAGTTTTCATACAACGGTTTCTGATTCCTTAGGAGATGCTGAGTCTCTTATGTTATTTTCCCCTTTTGGGGACCGAGAGTCTCATATACCAGAGGGTGACTTCATAGCCTCCATGAACTGTTTCCTTGTTCCCAGGTTGCCGTTAGATCAATTTTCCTCAACTTCAACACTGTTGATTGACGCTTGGGGCCACATAATTCTTTGTTGTTGGAAGCTGTCCTGCGCATTGTGGGGCATTTAGCAGCATCCCCAGCTTCTGCTCCCTAGATGCCAGTAGCAGCCCCGAGTCGTGACAACCAGAAACATCTCCAGATATTGCTAAATGTTTCCTGGGGTGCAAAACAGCAGGCGGAGAACCGCGGCATGCAGTTATTAGTAGGCTGATACACACAGATAGCAGTTGTTAACCACTGACATCGATGTTTGAGCATGTGTCTTGAGTACCTTTCCTAGGAAAATCTGAAAAGTTGCTATCAGTTTTTGAAAAATAAAAACAGATATGCTAGAGGTAAGATACTTGGGAAAATCAGTAGCAAGTTCTGGATTTTAAAAGCCAACTTTAGTTAGAGAGAATGTAGTAACTGACTTTGAGTCAATATGTGAAGGTTAGCCAATGAGGTGAAAACGTTGAGCTATACTTTGCAATATAGGTCTTTCGATTTGAAAGGTAGAAGACATGAAAGTATAGAATTCAAAACTAAATGATCCTGTCTGCCTGGGGGTGGTGGTGGCTTGAAGACTAAAAACACTAACTATCTGGGTTTTTCGTTGTTGCTTTTTGGGTTTCAATTCTTTGCATACTTTTTGTTGTTGTGCTCAGTTGTCGGCCTTAATCAGGAAGGATTTCTTCCCTTTTATTTAGGATTCTACCATTGAGGAAGAGCTAAGACACCTGCTGGCTTCTTTACCTCAAACGGAGCTGGATGAGTGTATCCAGTATTTTACATCTTTGGCTCTGAGCGAAAGCAGTCAGAGTCTAGCCGCTCAGAAGGTGAGCTCACCTATTCATTCAGTGATATGTTGGGGTGTCCACTCCTTCAAGACACTGTGCCAGGGGCCAGCATTTAGAACCTTAGAATAGTCAGTCATTCATCCAAGAACCAAGCAGACATACTGACTTCTGGTTGTGTGCCCTGCTGGACTAGGAGTTTAGGATAAATGCGAGACAGGTAAATGAAAAAACAGAGCGTGAGAGAGATACAGGTTACTCCGAGGTTTAAGACTTCACAGGAGGTAACCTGAGGTTATATCCTGAAGAATGACAGATGGTAATCTACAAGGTTTTAAATATCACCTGTACACTGCTGATGCCTAAATTGATATCTCTAGTCCCGCATTCTAACCTAAGCTCTAGATTTGAATAGTTAACCTCCTACAAGGCATCTCTCCTTGGATGTATAACAGGCATCCCCAGCTTAGCATGTGACCTGCCCTCCCCCACTCAGCTCTTCCTCTTTTAGTCTTTTTCACTCAGTAAATGGCATAGCATCCACCTGTTTGCTTATGTATAAGATAGGAGTTTTTGATTCTTCCACGTCCAGCTAATCAGCAGATCCTATAAGCTGTCTGCAAAAATGAATTCGTTTGTCTCACCTTCAGTTCGTTTGTCTCATCTTCACTGAAGCCACATGGTCCTGGCCACCGTCGTTTTTCATAGTGTCCTGTTCTTTCATCTTGGCTTCTATTTTTCCACTTAGAAAATAATGTTAAAGTCTCTTTCAGAGTCTTGTATTATTTCAGTTCGTTGGGGTGACACTGACTCCTTTATGTTAGACTGTGGCTTAACACGGCTCATGCATTTTTACCCTACAGAGCAATTTGCGTGTATGCTTCTTTTAGATACTGCAGGAGTTCACTGCTATAGGACTAGTTTTTTGTATTAATTCCTTAGTTTGGAATTTCTGTAGCACATAGGGAGTGTAAATTCAGATACATCAATAAATAGCATAGTCTTAGGGTTGTGATTTCTCACCCAAAGCCTAAGCAGAAACAGACTTTTTTGCTGCTCTCATGGGCTGGTGGGCAGAGTTTTTCCAAACCCTATTATAGAAAGGAGGCAACCTTTCCAGGGCCGTGCCTTTATATGGGGACCTCATGTCTCGCTCCCACAGAGTGTGAGCCAAAATCGCATGTCCTGCACTGAGCAGATGTTGAAATCCCATTCCAAGGGGCCTGCGACCTTTTACAGCATCGCTGTGTGCTTAACCACTTCTGCTGATGTTCTCTTTTTAATTCTATCACCCAAGGGGTTCCCTTTATTTCTCCTTTGTATTTTCTTTAGAGCATGTTTCTCGTGGGAGGGTTCTCTAGAAGCCAAGTTCACCATCTTGCTGGATCCAGAAGCTTCCTCATCACGTCTCCATCACCTCTCTAAGCTGTGGACACCACATCAAGCTCTAACTCTCTCCAGTTCACTGTCCTCGCAGTAGCCAGAGTGATCTCCTTTAAAAACGTGAATTAGATCTGGTTATGCTCCTGCTTAAAGCCCTTCAGCTGGCTTCCCATTACCTGTTAAATCCGAACCCTTTCCTTTTGGTGATCAAAGAGTGGACTGGCCTTTGTTTACCAGCGTGTCTGCCCCTAGGGTTGGTGATGAGATTGACAGGTAGACTCCAGTAGGTGCAATTGTGGGCTGTAAAGTTTTTTAGTGGCAAAAGGTATGAAAACTAAAGGAGACTATGCCATAAGTTAGCAGGGCACAGCATGCTTCGGCTGCAGGGCAGAGTCACCAGAGCCCTGAGTGCCCCAGGGACGCTTCCGGCCTTTGGAGTGGGCCGCCCTCAGACCCGGAAAGTCCTTCAGTGGAGATGTTTATGTCCTCCCCTCCTGCATCCCCTACGCCCGCTGTTTTAGCAATGGCCCTTCTCACTAGATGTAAATAACTGGCATAGAACAGCCCGATGCATCGCAGAGGGCAGCTTCTAAGTGAATCACAGCACAGTGTTCTGGGCGTGACATTCTAAACAGACTCCAACTCCAGCCCACTGGAGGGCTATTACTGAATTCTAATGCTCTTTTGGTATCATTTCAGCAAATTTTTTATCTTTATTAAATGTCTCATATTTATTTCCTAGAGAAATCAAAACAAGCTAGAGTCATTATTACTATAATAACTCTATAATCTACTTACTTAGGGGAAAGTATCAGTAAAACAAATAATATTCTGTACTTTTACTAATTGAATGATTTGTCATTTTCTCATTTCCCTTTTTAATGAGAGATTAGGGACAAATCAGTAGCTGTGACTTTTGTAGTATACTTTATATAATTTCCACTTTGGGCCATGTCTCGGAATTGTTCCATTGATTACATTGTTTTCTTTTCGAAGCTCAGAATGCCACTGCCTGGCCACCAGAGCCCTTTCTGTAAGCTAACCTCATTATCTTTCTAAATTCTGTCCCCAGGGTGGCTGTGAAAGCACCTCTGTTTTCTTATTTGACAGTAAGGTGTCCCTGGTTCTTAATTCTCTCTGCCCTACAACATGAACTGGCTGCTCCTCCAGGGAGATCTGGTTCTTCTGAGCAGAGAGGAGAATGGTTTCGGGGTCCAAGACCCAGGCACTGGGGTGCTCGTGTAGGCCAAGCAGGTGACCCCTGGGGCTCTGACCTGCCTAACAACAGAGCAGAATGATTACCTTTTACTTAAAAGGCCTTCAATTCATGACGATATTTCCAATTCAGCTAGTCTAAAAAAAAATAACTGCTGTATTGAATACAATTTACATTTCATAAAATCCACCTTTTAAAACGTATACTCTGTCGGGTTTTAGTATACTCACAGAGTCATGCCGCCATCATTGCTGTCTGATGCCAGGGTCGACGTCATTCCAGGAGGGCGCCTGAACCGTTATCAGTTACCGTCCATCCTCCACCCCATCCCCCAGCCCTGGCAACCACTCATCCACTCCCGCTCTTCATGGGTGTGCCTCTTCCGGACACTTCACATCAGTGGTGTCTTCCAAAATGTTACCTTTTGTGTCAGACTTCTTGCATTTAGTGCAACGTTGTCAAGGCTCATTCGTGTCGTATCATGCATCAGCATTCCATTTCTCCGTATGGCCAGTACCATTCCACTGTATGGATGGACCGCATTTTATCCGTTCATCAGCTGACGGATATTTTGGTGGTTTACACTTTTTGGCTGTTAGGAATAATTCTGCTATGAACAGTCATGTACAGGTTTTTGTGCGGACACATGTTTTTAATTCTTTTTGGTACATACCAAGGAGCATAATTGCTGTGTCATATAGTGACTCGGCGTTTAACCTTTTGAGGAACTTCCCAAACATTTTCCACAGCAGCTGCACCATTTTATGTTCCCCTAGGAATGTATGAGGATTTCAGTTTCTCTGCATCCTTGCCAACATTTGTTGTTATCCATATTTTTTATTATAGCCATCACATTGTGCGGGAGATGGTATCTTAATTTTGGTTTTGATTTGCATTTCCCTAATGGTTAATGATATGGAGCATTTTTTATGTGCCTATTGGTCATTCACATATCTTCTTTGGAGAAATATTTAAAATCTCTTATCCATTTTTTTAAATTGGGTCATTTGTCTCTTTATTATTGACTTATCAGAATTCTTTATATATTTTGGATTTAAATCCCTTATTAGCTATATTATTTGCACATATTTCTCCCATTCTGTAGATTTTTTTGCTTTCTCGATAGTTCAAACATTAATTTTGATGAAGTTCAGTTTCTGCATTTTTTTCTTTTCTTGCTTGTGCTGCCGGTGCTGTATCCAAGAGACCACAGGCCTCTTATTCTGAGTAATTCTTTATTTAATCTGTGTTCTTTCTTTCTCCGGTGGTGGGCTTCCCTTTCATCTGGGAGCCGGGGAACACAGCCTCAGTTTCAGGAAGTCTCGTCTAAGTTCCGACTGTTCAGCGTGGCCAGAATCAGGCTTTTACCGACAGGGCGTGGGCACGGCCGAGGCGCCCCCCTCTCCTGACTAGCTGGTAATCTGCCGTGGGGAAAGCTTTCCTTCCTCCTTCCACCCTCTCCCCTGCCTTCCTGACCACAGAACTGTGGGCTCGTGGATGATTATTTTACCCAGTAGATTATAGTCTCTCACTGTTAATCACCTTGACACTCAGAGTGTCTCATGTGGCCATGAGGCCCTTCGCTGGCCCCCACGTCTTATGGAACTCTCCATTATTCTCTGAGCACTTCCTTATTATCTGATTTTAGAAAATACTCCAGGCTCATTTTAAATTTTCACTGCTAAACCCCAGAATCAGATGATTCTTCAAGAAACTCTGGTTCCTTCTTGGGCTGAGGGTTTTAGAAACCGAGTCCTGGGGTGAACCAGCTCATTGCTACTGGCATCGCGTTAAGACCCTTTCAGGGATGGGGGCAGGGAGAACAGTGGCTTCACATGGCTCGACTCAGTGTTTAAAGTCTACTTTTTAGAAGTGCTTCAGTGTGAATGCGTTGTTGCTTTGCTGAATAAGAACGTTAAACTGAGGACTAAGCTGTACGTATATGGCTCTACCATAATTGCTACTAGGGGACACTGGTCGGCAGTGTTGCATCTGGGTCACCAGTGAGAACGTGCAGTTGGCATTCGAAGGAATGATGAGGTCACGTTATTTTCAGTTAAATGAGATGTGGCAGGAACATATTTGCTTTCCACTGCAGCCAGCGTCACACAGACTGCCACTTACTGTGCTTCATTGTCATTGTTTGTAATCGAATACAGTGCAGAATTTTACCTAGGGGTTAGGAAAAGAAAGGTATAACTTTTTCCATCCAAGTTTATATCCTCCCTACCCTGAATTCTGTCTACCCCAGACCCTTAGGGGTAACCCCAGGTTCACAATTCATGCTTGAGATTGAGCATTGTTTTTAAGCCCACTTAGTATGCACAAATTACAGAGCTCTAAGGTTGTGATCTTCTATGAAGAAACACCAGAGATTAGCTCTTACATGTATTGAAACAAAGGGCCCACAATTAGAAGCTGTATCAAAACTTCTGTCCCCGCCCGCACCCACCCTGGCAATGATTGGCCTTCTCTCCTTTGTTCTTCTGTTCAGTGGGAGCGAAAGCACTTCTCCGCTTTACTGTCACTACTCCCACAGCTAGAACTTTGGCAGCCACCTGATGTGTGCCTGCAAATTTGCTGACAGTTCTGGTGGGAGGTCGGGGGACAGGAAGGGGGTGGTCCTTGGTCTTCCTCTCTCCCAGTTGTTACCAGCAAGGTGAGTCTTTCCTGATGTCAGGATCCAGGTTTTAGTTGTTTGGTTTTGTTACCATCTGGACCATCAGTCAGTGTGTCCCCAGTTTGAACCTCACTTAGGGGACCCTGGGTACCTGTGACCTAGAGCCTAGGAAAGCAGCCAGGGGTGCAGAAGTTAAGACATACTGGACTGGGATTTCTTCTTGATCTAATGTGGCAAACTGCCCAGTCACGAGAACAGTAGGTACAGGACACTGAAATGATTTGCCATTGCGAAGCGTTTGTGGTCCTGTCTTAAGGGCAATCCACCTAAAATCTTGCAATTCTAGTATTATCATCTTACTCTGTAATTTCCCAAAGTCTCTCCGAAGACAGCTTAGCCCTTAGGGTCCGGGGCCCCATGGAAGAGCTTCTGGCATTGGTCTGTGAGCGCAGCGGTGCGTCGTGACTGAGTGAAGGCAGCTAGCAGGCAGTGTTGAGGGACGGGCGGTTTCGTTAATGCCAGAGGGTTTGGAACCGTGCGGGGGCTGCTTACACAGAACCGGAGACTGGGCAGCGGGCTTCCTGGGTGCTGCCGGTCCCCCAGCGTGCATCGTGGTGCAGCCGAGGACCCCTTTGCTGGAATGAACTCATCGCTGTCATCTGCAAACTTCCCTCCCTTCCCTCCTCCCGACTTTGGTTATGGGTAGATCTGCTCATCAAGTGTAAGTAACGGAGATAAAGCAGGGCGTGTCTAGGACAGGTCATTACTTAGGTGACACACCTCTCTGCAGGCCCTGGCTTCAGCTTGCCAGAGTCTGTTCCTTCGCCACCTCCCTGACCGTCCCTGCCCGCTCCGCAGCCCTCCGCTCAGAGTGCTGCAGCCGCACCGGCTTTTTCTCCCCGTTCCTTGAACTTGCTAAGTGTGTATCTGCTTACATCCCCTCCGCCGGAGTGCTCCGCCTCCAGCTTGTCACATGGCCGCCTCCTTCTGGTCCTTCGGGTGCGGCATGTCAGCTGCTCAGAGGGACCTTCCTCTTGATCTCAAATGCTTATTTTATTTATTGCCCTTCTAGCCTGGATCACATTCTGTAATTATTTTATATATTTGTTTCCTCATTTATTTATTTATTTCATTCTCTTATTCTCTTCCTGTAATCTCCCCAGTGCCAGATACAGTGCCTCATACACAGTGTACTCTCACTAAATATTTATTGAATAATGAATGGATGAGCCATAACATTCCTGAAAGAGCTAGTTGGACACAACTTGTACATACTTAAATAACAGTGGCATATTTCTGTTCTGAATCAAAGTATTTTTTATGACAAAGACAAAATAGAGGTAACTAAGGCTTATGTTTAGTTGGAATGTTGATTATTTGGTTAAGGGGAGGTGCAGGAAGTTTGTATTAAGTCATTTGGCTCTTATAAACTTGTCGAAATGCATTTTAACCATGCCATGTTAGCGCATAGTAATGTGTCTCGATTTGATTATCATAATGAAGTTATACATAAAATGCTTTGCTTCTTACCTATAAGTAACATATAAAATGGATATAAATTCTTCAGTAACTTACTTGATTGACATTTGCTCTTAGGCTTTGTTATTGTTGCCTTTTAATTTTTATACTTTCCCTTTTATTATTGTGTTTAACATTGTCACTCTCTTCACCTTCTCCTATAATATTTTTATTGATCTGTAAGAAACTTTTTTAGTTGCACTTACAAAATTTGATGTGTGGCATTTCTTAAATCTTTATGAATTTCTTTAATCTTCTATGTCTTTATCTAGTGATAAAACATCAGTAGTTTTCTTATTCGTGTTAGGAACTGGAATATAATACATGTGACCACATCATGAGTTTATACCTTTTTATTCATTCTTTTTTGCTTGTGTTTCTTACTGCCATACAATCTGCCAGTTCAAAAATAGTGCACAAGCTTTGCCAACAGTAAGAAGGAAATCGCAACTGCACTTTTATTTCCCACTTAAGGAACGACCAAGAAAAACGAAAATCCCAATCGTGTTTCTCTTCCTTCACCCCTTTCTTTCCTTGGAGCATTTAGGTTGGAAAGTGGTCAGATGATCCGAGGGTGTGAGGTGGGGAGAACGATTTGGGGAGGCAGGTTGGGGTGGTGGATCTTTAAGAAGAATTTCTCCTCCGCACAGCCCACCAGCTCACTCTTTGCCCTTGACCTTAGGGGAGGGGAGGGGTGACCTCCAGCGATTAACACTTCTTCATCCTCCATTTAAATCGTGTGACTTGAGATCCAGCATGTTTAAACTCAGAAAAACAATATTACACCAGAGAGGAAGGCACAGTAAGAATTATAGAGCAATGCAGTGTTTTGAACATTGACTAGGTTCACTGAATGGTAGACCCTATAAATTAACTCAACATGTAGAAACTTATGGATTGTATTTCCTATAGGAAACTCTGGGGCTTTATATATACATTGTTGAGAGACATACCCTGTACTTGATCTCTTTTGCCAGCAGGTAGCATGGGTCACGAAGTTATGACCCCTCACCCAAATACGAAGCACTTCAAAAGGAGATTGGGTAGTAATTTTCTTCCATCTCCCCACCCTGTTACACAAACACACACAGACACACACACAGTTATACATGCTCTTCTACACGGATGGCAGCGTACTACGTACTCCTCTGCCCCTTCTTTTTCTCAGTTAAGGGTTTATCTTAGAGATTGGTCTATATCAATATATGAAGAGACTCAACATTTTTCGTGCACAGCAATCCACGTACAACGGTGCCATCCTTTATCTAACCGTCACCCTGTCGATGGGTGGTAAGTTAGGTGGGCTCAGTCTTCTGTTCTTGCAAACAGTGCTGCAGGGAACAAACGTCCATGCATCACCTTGCCTGTGTGCTGTATGTCGGAGGGCGTGGGCCCTGGTAATTTGACAGTTGTCACTAAGTTTCCTCCATAGAAGTGGCCCTTTTGATACGACCAGGAGCAGGCTAATCAGGGTGCCTGTCTCCCCACCCATCTGACAGATGAAAACGCCCTTTCTCAGTAGTTTCACTGTGCTTACCTCTCAGTCTGAGTGGTGTTGGTATCATTTCATGTATTTTAGAGGCATTACGTTCCTTTTCCTAAGAGCTTTTGTGAAGACATTGCTCCTTTTTCCATAACGTGGTATTTCTCTCACTGATTTGTAAGAGATGATTGCATATTGGTAACATTAGCCCTTGATCGCGCTAAGGGTTGAAATTTTCTTTTCCCAGTTCTTATGTTTTATTATCTGTTAGGACTAGCTCCCACTGCTCTTCTGTTTATATACTTTTCCTATTCTTGTTTATTCTTCTATATGAACTTGAATTTCAGTTTGGGAAGAATTAAAAAGGTCAATGATCATTATCATTATTGCTTTTAATTTTTTCAATAATGCTTTTTCGTGTTTTTATTATTTTAATGAATAGACTTTAAGTAGAATCTACTAGCATAATTGACAGTGGAACATTGTGATCAATCCCTGGCTTTTCTCAGATGTTAAAAATTGGATATTAGTACTTTGTACTTTCAGATAAGAGAACACAGGAAAGAATTAAGGCTCAAAGATTGCTCTCCTAGGAATAATACCGTGTTTTCTATTCTAGTAAGCAGCAGCCTGCATGATATTTTGGAGTCCTATGTATTAGTTTTTTCTAATACTGTTTAAATATAGAGATTTTTTTTCACCCAACAAAAAATATTAGTCACTTTTTTAGTAAAAGTTGGTTCTTTGCTTGCAGGGAGGCTTATGGTGTTTCGGAGGAAATGGACTTCCTTATGCTGAGAGCTTTGGAGAAGTCCCTTCGGCGCAGTGGAAATGTTCTGCTTAGACGCTTTAGTAAAACATTCCGAGGTAACTTACGTTGTCAAATGCGCTTTGCTTTTATGATCACATTGAAAAAATTATACAAGTTCATTCAAGGGTTATTATCCTTGTTTATTAAAAAAAGGCAAAAGCTTTTGGCTTGTTTTTAAATTTCTGCTTTTTCCCCCATTTAGTTGTTCATATTGATAATCATGACTTAACAACATTATATGAATTTCATTTTTGCTAAGTATTTCTAAAAATAGATTTAATCTTAATTGTACATAAAGCAATCTGTTGTCTACATACAGCATTTACCTTTGAGTTATGCTGTCTGCCACTGTCTTTCTCAGATCGTTTTTACAAATAGTTATCAGGTAGTTAATTTCAATTGAAATATCTGTCAGATATGGCAAGATAGAAAAAAAGGAAATATTTGAATAACCACATTTTAACCATAACATGTATCGATGATTTTTAAACTTTTTGGCATTATGGTAACTTTTCTCTTGTGATCATAGTTTGATTTTAAAAAAAAAAAGTAACAAATTTTGTGGTGCTCAAACATTAATGCATCAAAATTCCTCAGGAATCATTAAAAATACACATTTCCTGTTCACCTTCTAGCAATTTTAATTACTGGGTGTGGATGGAGCCCAGGAATTTGCACATGTCACGGCACCACAGGCCTCCCTGGCGAGGCTGCTGCAGGTTGTTCATCCCACATCGGGAGAAACGTCACCCTAGAGATTTCAGCACTCCAGCTTGATTTGGGGACTCTCAGACACGGCTCAAAAGCTTGGTGCCCTCTGGTCGTCTCTAGTTCCCACCCGTGGAACTGGGAATCGGGCACAGAGCAGTTGGTCTGTAGTGGTGGGACCACAGAAGGGAGTGTGGGGCCGCCAGCCTGAGTCTCCGTGACTTAACAGCCCGTGGCTGAAGCAGTAGGTGTATCTCAAGTAGAAAGTCCAGTACATGGACCTTCGTAGGTGCTTTTCCAGAAGCCTCTCAAGTTATTATATGTCTCAATGTATGTCTAAGACGCATAGTTTTAAATGCGTGTGAAACAAGAAAAAATTTAATAAAAATTTAGAGAATAATAATTGTTGCATATGTGTGACATGTTGTCCTGCCAGTGAGTAAAACTAGTGACAGGAAGAGGAAAGGCCACGCCGGTGACCTTGGCAGACCGTAATGACTTGTTGTCAGTTCTGTCACCTACCTTCCCTTAATAAATATATTTCCTTTGGCTTTCTTTTATCTCTTTTCTCATTAAAAAATCATATCCCTTTTCTTTCTTTTTATTTTTACTTGATCTTTCTCTTAAAATATTTTTCACCTCCTAAGTTTAGGCCATCCCCATACCTGTGGGCTTGAGTGGGGCAGATGTAACTTATCTCTGTGGGAGTTCCTGGGGCAGGTTTCTCAAGGGTAGAGAACCGTTTTAAGATAATTTTAAGCCAATCAAATAATCACTGTACATTGAATCAATTCTGTAATAATGACATTGTTGGTTATATCAGACCAAGAGCTAAATAGAAGAACATTATGAATGAAAATTTCGGAAGTCCTGGTGAGAGATAACATTTCTTTCAGTGATTTTGAAACACTTTTGAGGTAGAGAGGCGTTGTGTATTTGTTTGCATAAGCAGAGAGTTTTGGGTGTCTCTCTGGGTCTCTGTCCTTGAGCAGGAGCCACCCAGCTGCCCCTTCCGCATGTTGTATCACCTGGTTAGTGAATTCGTACGACATAAAGTGAGCTGTCATTAATTTATTGTACTAGATATCCACACATTGTGATAAAATTGAAGCAAATGGAGGCTTGCAACTGCTTCAGAGGCTGTACCAACTTCACAAGGACTGCCCTAAAGTACAGAGAAATATAATGCGTATCATTGGAAATATGGCTTTGAATGAACATCTTCATTCTCCTATAGTTCAATCAGGTAACAACTTTTTGTACTGAGTATTTTGGATCTCGTCCTTTGTTCTCCTACCTCCGCCCAACATGATACATTAGTTTTTCTGTAGAGTAAAGACTGTTTTGAGTTCGTTGTGGGTCCTTAGAGCACATTGTTTTAGTGGCGCAAGGAATCGCTTGAGATACATGGATAATCCACACCTGAGATAATCAGTGTGGACAGTTACAGGAGAGCAGTTTCTGCTGATGACCATCTAATTGTTTATATCTTTATATGGATCATTTTTAGAGACCAAGATCTGGTGTGCTAAGTGCGCTTATTGCTCCTCAGGTGTCTTTGTTCTTGGCTTTTTCAGTGGAAAAAGCTAGGGGATAGATACAAATACATACACAACATACGCATAAGTACACACACACGTATGCACACATGTACAGCTGACCCTCGAACGTCACGGGTTTGGACCGCACAGGCTCCCTTACATGCGGACGTTCCTCAGCGAGCACCTGTGCTGTTGTAGGTCGCGGCCGGGGTCCGCAGGTGCAGAGGGCCAACTGTGCGTTGATCTGCGCCATTTTATGCAGCGGACTTGGGCATCTGCGGACTTTGGTATCTGCTAGTGGTCCTGGAACCGAACCCCCGCAGACTCTGAGGGACAGCTTAAACGGGGGGAGTCAAAAGTTTTATGTGGGTTTTTGGCTGTATGGGGAGTCAGCAACCCTAACCTCTTCGTTGTTCAAGGGTCAACTGTACATGCGTATGTTCATGCATACACACATTAGAAGTTAGGAATTTACGTGTAAGAGTGTCTTGATCAGAAGAGGGTTCAGCAAACTTCTCTAAAGGACCACTTGCTCTGGGTTTTATTTGTTCATCTTTTTTATAGATTCTTAAAGTGGAAACTTAGATTACTGATTTTAACCCTTTTTCTTGTTTCAATTGTATATTGCTATGTATCAAACCCCCATCCCCCCCAAAACTCATTGGTTAAAACAGCAGCACGTGTTTTGCTCATGAATCTGAAATTAGGGCAAGGTTGAGCAGGGATGGCTTATATCTGCTCTCTGCAACATCAGCTGGGCCACTCAGCGGTGGGGCAGAGGATCTGTCCTACCTTCAAGATCACTTGTTCAAAGGGCTTGTAAACTGTTACCGGCCATTGGCCCAGAGCTCAGCATGGCCGGGGCCACTGGTGCCTTTCCACTTGAGTCTTTCCATGTGGCTTAGGCTTCCTTAAAGAATGATGGTTGGGTCCTGAGGTCAAATGCCATGAGAGAAAGCCAGGTATAAGCTCTTTTGTCTGTTATAATCTAGCCCTGGAAGTAACTTCTGCCTTATCGATTAGGAGCTGGTCACTAAGGCTGGCCCATGATCGATGGAGGATTACGGGGACTACCTCTTCGCCTTTTGATGAGAATAGTGTCAAAGAATTTGAAGACATATTTTACAATCACTACAAATTGCTAATACAGATATTTAAAGCTACAAATTTCCTCTAACCTGCTTTAGATGCAGACCTCAAATTTTTGCTATTTTGTATTTTAATCATTATTCAGTTTGAAATGTTTTCTAATTTCCCTTGTGATTTCTTCTTTGCTTTATGGGTTATTTAAAAATGTGGTCTGTAATTTACAAGTATTAAGGGTTTCCTACTATCACATGTCTCTGATTTCTAACTTAATATTCCATGTCTTAAGAGAACATACCCTGTGTTTTAATCTTTGGAAAGTTACTGAGACTCAGTTGATGGCCTACTTTACGGTCTGTCTTGGTAAGTGTTCTGTGTGCACTTGGATAAGTGTAAGTATGTGTAGTGTTAAGTGAAGTGCTCTGTAAACAAACACTTAAACCAAGTTGGCTGACACTATTTCTCAAATCTGCTCTAGATCTTTACTGAGTTTTGTCCAGTGCTGTGAATTACTAAGAGATGATTAAATTCTTGAGCTGTGATTGTGAATTTGTCTGATTCTCCCTTTATTCTATTAGGTTTTCCTTCCTGTGAAGTGTCCATTTTTTATAATCCCTGGCAATGCTTCTTTAAGTCTCCTTTGTCTGATGTTAAAATAGTCACATTGGCTTTTGTCTTACGCTTGCTGTTTGCATCGCATATCTGTCATCGTTTTCCTCCTTTTGCTTTCATTTTTCTGTGGCTTTAAAAATCCCTCTTTCATTGACAGTGCACGGTTGGATCTTTTTTCTTAATCCAGTTCGATAACCTTTCTCTTTTAATTATTTAGTCTCTTTACATCTAATGTAATCGTTGTCGTCGTTTGGTTGTGTCTGTCATCTTGCTCCTGTTTTCTATTTGCCCGCTCTGATTTCTTTCTTTTTTTCCTCTTTTCCTGGCTTTTTTTTTTTTTACTTGAGTATTTTTGCATACTATTTCTTTTCTTCTTTTGGTTTTTTACACAATAGTTTTGGTATTTTTTTAACGGTTGTATCCTTATCAGTCTACCTTGAATTAGTTTTATAATACTTCACATATAATGTGAATTACAACAATGTAATTCACTTTGCGTCCCCTGCCACCCTTGTGGTATTGTTATACTTCACTCCTACAGGTTAGAGATATCACGATACATCGTTATTTTTGTTTTAACAGTCAAATGATATTTAAAGACTATAAGAAACAGTTTTTTATTTACATATTTGTAGTACCATCTGGTATTCTTTCTTCTTTTCTATGTATCTAAAGTCCATCTGATGTTACTTCCCTTGAGCCTAAACATCTGGGTCTGCTGGCAGCAAGTTCTCTGACCTTCCATTTTCTGAAAATGCATTATTTCATCTTTATTTTATTATCCAGGAAAAGACATTTCCCATGGATAAATAATTGTGTAGCTAGTGCATCGTCGGCACTTTATCCCCTCCTGGCATCCGTTGTCGGATGAGAAGTCTCTCCTTATACCACTTCTGTTTTCCTGTATGTAGTGTGTCTTTTTTCCTTTGGCTTCTTTTGAGGTTTTTATGTTTGCTCTTTGGCAGTTAGACTGTGAAGTGCCTCGGTGTCTTTTTTTGTATTTATCCTGCACAGGGTCCGCTGAGCGGACTGAATCTTTGGGTTGATGTTTTTGATCAAATTTGGAAACTTTCCAGCCAGTATTCTTTAAAAGCTTTTTCTGTCCTTTTTCTCTTTCTTCTCCTTCTGGAACTTCAGTTATGTTTATTAGATCACTTGATTCCATTCCACAGGTCATTGAGACTGTGTTCGCTTCTTTTCAAAAACTTTTTTTTCTCTCTGTGCTTTGGATGATTTCTGTTTTCTTTTTCACTAAAGGGGTAGAGAATTAATAAAAATCAGTATTTAAAAAAAACGACACCCTACCTCTAACTGAAACCTTCCTTTACTTGAAGCCCAGTCCTCTTGGGTGGTTTCAGTACCTACCAGACAGCTCACCAAACACCTTGGCCTCCCTCTCTTTGTTCCTTGACCTTCTCATGTTCTTTGACCTCCTTCTCTGCTCCCACGTTGTCTGGTACTCACTGCCATGCTATACCTTGGACCTGGCCATTTCCCCAAACCGCTTCACCTAAAACAGCAGCGGTTCACCTCCCCGCGTCCATCGTCCTCTCTCTCAGGCTCGTGGTTGCATCTGCCCCCACAGTGACGGGTGTCCCCTCTGCCGGAATCTGCTGTCCCCTGACCGCCCTGCTTTCTCCTAACCATTGGTCCTCTTTATTCTTTTATTTTTATATCCCCTAGGCGCATTTCTAAAAACTGTCAAACTCATCACCATGTCATTAAGTAAGTTGCATCGACATGTTGTAGAAAACAAGACTCACCAGGTTGAATGTGAAATGTGAGGAGCACCTGAAAACGTTTAGGCGTGTGATGCTGATGCTGGTAACGGATATTGTTATAATGTCAAAACCGAAGGGTCGCATTTTGTATCATTCAAAATCCAATCAAAATCCTGCTTAATACAAGAAACATGAGGACATGTTTGTGCTCCGGTGTCACATTGAGAAGTACAACTCGTATGTCATCACGACAGTGTAGTCATTAAGAGAAGGGAACAACTCACAACCCAGATTCTTTATGTCTCTATCTCCTTCTATGAAGTTAAACCACGAACTCGTACTGGGAACCTTTGTTCTCACTCATTGCCAAAGAGTCCTCTTTATTCTTTACTTCCCTCCCGATTCCACGTAGGCTCCGTCGTCTCAGTAACGTTTTTGCCAGTGCCCCAGAAACCTCTGTCCCTTTTATCCTTCTAACACGCCCTTGGTCAGGACTTCAGCACTAGAAGAAACTTGCTTCTCCGCTTTTGCTGTGGCTGAGCATAGAGTCATTGAAGATTGGTTGCCACTGTGCTTAAAGATCGACAGGTTAAAGGCCGTCTCGGCTACCATGTCCTCCAGTTAACGTTCCCAGCAGCGACTGTGTTAAACCTTCTCCACTGCTCAAACCTTCCAGTTCCCCTCCGTGCAGCAGGTGGCCTGCCCGACTTCAGCGAGCCGATTGAACCCTTGCCCCTCTTGAGGACAGTCTGAGCGATTAGTGCCGCATTCAGGTGTGTTCCTTCCTCCAGGCTGGGTTTCCATACTGGCAGAGGCAGTGAAGTCTCAGGACATTATGGAGGCCTCGCATGCCGCCAGAACCCTGGCTAACCTAGACCGAGAGACTGTGCGAGAAAAATACCAGGACGGCGTGTATGTGCTTGCACCCCCAGTATCGCACAAGGTACGCAAGGCCGCTGTGTCCCCGTGGGGACAGAGAGCCTGGAGGGCTTAACTTTTGCATTTATTTCTGCACATTTAGATAAGTCAAATACCTTATTTACTGAAACAATTTGTCCATACTAACCTCAGAAGACTTGGCAGACTCGCAGAAGTATGGAACTGGATAAATGATCAGGGTTATTTTACACCAGGGATTTATGTTCAGTAAGGTTCATGCACCTTTTATAACTTGTCACACTTACACTCTGTATGCATGTTTCTTTGTTTCGTGGTATTTCCACGTAGATCTAAACGGATTTGGATTGTGGAGGTCGGTCTGGGTGGGAAGGCGATAGGACAGGCGATCAGGTTAGCCTGGGTCTAGACCTCAGGGGACTGAGAAAGGAGTATGCCAGGCATAAAAGCAGGCCCTGGAACGAGTAAGTTGTAATGAACTTGACTCATGTTCCATCTTAATTATTTCCAGTCACTCGTTCATTGCTGAGACAACACAGAAAGGACCACAGTAAAAAGGTCAACATGTTTCTTTGGATTTTTGTTACGCACTTTAAAATAATAGCTCAGAAAATAGCACCTTTTTTTTAGATTTGAAAAATGGATTGCCTGTTAATTTTAATTTATAATACAATACAGTATTTTATATGGGTAGCATAAATGTATGCTATAAATGGCTTCATAACATACCATTTACTTATTTTTAAATGTCAATACGAGAAAGAATATGTTCTTTTAAAAAATCATTTGTTCTGGTGTAATTCCATAGTGTAGTGGTTAGCACGTCTGCTTTACACGCAGAAGGTCCTGGGTTCATGCCCCAGGGGAGCCACAGTCCATGGTCTGCGGCCACACACCCTGAACACACCCAATCCTATCTGATCAGCTAAGCAGGGTCGGGCCTGGTTAGTCCTTGGATGGAGACCACCTAGAAGACCAGGTGCTGGAGGCATAAATAATAATAAATATTATTCTATTTTTGATAAGTATTATCCTTGAATCCAAAGCATTATCCAAATTTTTGAAAATCTCTCATGCATGCTGATTTTAAAACTATACTAGCATGTTCTCATTTACCTAACATTTCAAATACTTTTATTGATCTGTGAGATGTTCTCGTGGAAATCTTTGGAGGGTCATCTGACATGACAGCTGTCTCGTCACTGATTTTGGTTGGTCGCCCTGGCTAGGTATGTCTCCGTTTTCAGAGAGCAGTGAGCACCCTGTGCATGCGTTGGCCAAATTCCTTAGGATGTTTTTTTTTTAGCAAATGTGTGCTTGTAAAGCTTCCTACTTTTTATTTTGTGTCGTGTAAACCTGCTAAGTACCATGTACAGAGAGTGCCGTGTAGATTGTCATCAAAACAGTAATGTGTTTGTTCTGCTTCTCCCGTGTAGTCAGCCCATTAAAGCGGATGTCCTTTTTGTTCACGGCCTGATGGGAGCAGCATTCAAAACGTGGCGCCAGCAGGACAGTGACCAGGCTCTCAATGAAGAGGTTTCGAGGATGAAGCCAGGTACACAACGTGTTGGCCCAAGGTAAGGACGCAGCCGACTCTGGTTAGCCGGCGGCACCACCACACACCGCCGTGTCCCTGGCTGGGGGCCTCATTGCGACTTGTTTGTGTTTCTCTTTTATGCTGGGATCTTTTTTCCATGAGTTTTTCTTTCCCTTAGGGACACCTGTGGTATGTTACATGAACAGCTGGGCTTGTCACCCTGTGTTGTGTAATTTAGGGTACAGTCTACGTTTCTAAAAGAATATTCTAGTAAGTGAAAAACAGGCAAGGGCCAGTAATTGTTCACTTTCATTAAAAATGTAATGTAATAAATAATACATTCATAATAGTTGGCTCGTTCTATGATTTTAATAATTATAAAAATAGAAAGACTTTGAAGACTACTTTGGACGTTTTTGACATTATTTCTTCCAGAGAGCCTTAACCCTGGGGTGAAGTCATTGACTTGATCTAAAGCTCAGTGAAAATTGATGCTGCGACTCTGTGTTAATAGCGTCCAAAGCTTTGTCCCACTCACTGCTGCTTATTCACCTTCACAAAGGCTTATCAAGCAGAAAGAACAGTCTGTGCTCTCTGGTGACAGTGAAGTACAGAGATGACAGCAGATCACGGATCCGGAGACAGAACCACGACTGTAGTTAGTGTCTTTGAGTCCTCAGGCCCAGTCCCTGACCACCACGCACACGTGCGGTCTGTCCCTGACCACGTACACGTGCGGTCTGTCCCTGACCACCGCACACGCGGTCTGTCCCTGACCACCGCACACGCGGTCTGTCCCTGACCACCGCACACGCGGTCTGTCCCGCGAGCACAGCTTTCTGTGGAATGTTTTCAGAAAGCCGATTTGACCTAGACTCCAGAGACAGGCCCTGCTTTTGGCTGTCGCAGATTAAAATTGAGAACATTCTCTTGAAACCTGTATTGGGTTTATGCTGTAAATATCGATCCCACCTTGTGACCAGAGACATAAAAAGATAAAATGCTGAAATGGCTTTTCTAGTCACCTTTATCCTTTATTGCAGTGTGATATTTAGTCATCAGTATTGCAGGAGCCCTTTAGTTATGAATTTTAATTACTAGGAAATAATTTGGGCAGTGGAAATTTACGTATGTTCTTTTATACCTTTAATTTTACATAGACGTGGTTAGCAAGAGACTGTCCCACTCTCCGAATTATATCTGTGGAGTACGACACCAGCCTGAGCGACTGGAGGGCAAGGTGCCCGATGGAAAGGTAATGAGAAGCTTTGGGAGAGCGAGGGCCCAGGCCACGAGGGGGCCTTTGGGGTGCAGGGGAGTCTTACCTGTGGATGCACAGACAGGATTTTCTTAGGAAAAACAAACCTAACCTTATCTTTCTAGGAGAAGTTAGCTGTAAATAAATGTTTGAAAATCAACTTATTGCGAATTCTGATTCTAATAGCTTTCTGGTATTTCTGAGTAACAAACCAAAGTGACGAAAGCTTAATGCTTGCAGCATAAATACAAACAATGGCTAAATGACAATGACAACTGGCTTGATAAACTCGCAAAAGAGACATGGTCTTATTGTCAGGCTTGTAATAAAGAAAACATACATGTCCTAAGAGGTGATGGCAGTTGGTGGGAGACCTAAGTTTGACCTGAGAAAATTGCCAGCCGCATGTCCTATGCTCAGACAATACTTGTTTAGTGAACGAACAGTTTGTTTGGGGCTTGAGATATTCCCAGCTACCTCACTATGACTGGTGGAAGTAGGGAATAAGCATTGAGGGATCCAGCAGAGAGAATAGGGAGTACCCCTGATTGAAATGTAGCATTGGTCCAGTAACACAAGTTCTTGCCTTAAAAAGTGGTAGCAACCTTTGGTGGCGGGCTGATAGCCTCCTGTCATGCCTGCTGTTCCGTTTCATTCAGAAAGTCCATCGCGTTCCGGAGCAACGAGCTTCTCAGGAAGCTCCGAGCGGCCGGCGTCGGGGACAGGCCGGTGATCTGGGTGTCGCACAGCATGGGCGGTGAGTGTGTTTCATTCTGGGTGCGGGGGCGAGGTATTGTCAGCCCTCGGGGCTAACCTGAGGTATTGCAGCTGTTTGACTTCATACCCAATTTCCCCCCTAAATTCGTATTTTTGGCTATGGCTAGTTTTTAAATTACTGCTCTCTTTCCATGCTATTTCTTTTTCTAGAAGGGGACAACTAGTAACAAACCATATAAAAGGATCGTGAGTTTGACAACTTAATGAATAAACATCAGAAGCAGTCCGTGGCTTATACAACCCGACCTGTATCAATCCCTTGACGTTCCTGGAGCGTCACAGGGCTCCCCTTTCTGCCTTGCACCCCAACCATTGCAGAGTCCATTACTGCTCTGATGCCCACAACCGCAGCCCCTTCGTGCCTGCTTCCCCGGCCCCTCAGGCGTTGCTCTGTGGGTCCCCGTGCTTGCTTGCTAAACGACATCTGCTCCTCCTGGCCCTCTCCCCAGCCCAGCTCTAAATTCTCAGCACCCACCTTCAGAGGGTCTTCCTGCAGCCTCTGCCTAGTTTATCTGATGAAACTCAGGGCTGCTGGCCGAGTCCAAGTGTTTTGCTGAGAGAAAGGTAGATGTCACCTTTTGTGTCCTCAGAGACCCAGTGTCACCATCTGCGTGACCTTTGTGTTTCACACTGGCTCCAGGCCCGGTACGGGGAGACAGGGGTGCCTATCTAGGTGCGGTTTCCCATAGAAGCGTTTTCCCGTGGTGGATGAGCTTTACGGGGCTGCGTGTTTCTTGATGTTGGTACGGTCCTGTGGAGTGGGTCCATGGGCTGTTGGGGGCAGGTCGGGGGTGCTGGCCGCTGCATAGTTGCTTCACTGGTGGACACCAGTATGGCAGTGCCTGATGCTCCTGTGGGACAGCACACCCTGTGTGATACAAGGATCTAGAATTTTACTTGTTTATAGGTAAGGCTCTAGTCTAGAGGATGAGTGTTGCTATCAAGTGTTAATATTTTAAGGCCTTGTTTATTGGACTACAGAGAATTATTTTGTAAACTTTTTAAAGAAAGCATCTCTCTCATATTTCTTGTTTTGCCTTTTTTTGGGGGGGTGAGGGCAGGGGTGCAGTTAAGAATAATAGAGGGAAGAAAAATAGCCTTGGCACTATTTTCCTTCTTCTCTGTGACTAGGTCTTCTTGTCAAAAAGATGTTGCTGGAAGCCTCCCGGAAGCCAGAACTGAGCACCGTCATAAACAACACCAGAGGGATGATTTTCTACAGCGTCCCGCACCACGGGTCACACCTGGCGGAGTACTCTGTCAACGTGCGCTATCTGCTCTTCCCCTCTTTGGAAGTCAAGGAACTCAGCAAGGGTAATACTCATCCCAGAGGAAGCCGGGATTGTCTCAGTTACGGAGGGGAAAAAGGCAGTTTCTAACTTGACTGTATTATCTCAGTATTTGTATATGAATTGTGTTTAGACTGTCACGAAAAATGTTTAGTTTGGACTTTTTCTTTGGCACCTTCCCTTTCTGTTCTTAAGCCATTTGTTCAAATATAAAACTTTTAATATGAATTATTTAAAAACTTAAAAGTTATATGTTTTAAGTCTTACCAATGAGTTTCCTTGAGTTTGGAAAATCAACTGTTAAAATATACACAAGCTTTTAAGATTTTCAGTGTATTAACTATAAAGCACTGTGTATTTGATTAATAAGCATTCTTTTTTAGAATAACCATTCATCAGAATTTGGGGCCTCTGGCCTGAGCCTTAATATGGCAGTTTTGGTTTTGTTTTGTTTTGTTTTGTCAGCCTTTCTCTGTGTTCTGCTTTATCTTCTAAACCTTTGTTAAATTTTATTTTCCATTAGCTCTTCCGTATTCTTTGGTACATTAACTTTTGAAATCATTCTTTGAAGATACTAATTAGGGATTTTTTAAAGTGCCCTCTGCTTCTTCACTAAGTTCTCTTTCTTCTGTGCTTGGGTTTCGTTTGCTGTTGGGTCTGTCTCTTTTAGGACGCAGACTTTCCTTGAATAGCCAGTGCTTCTTGGTTGTCCTTTCATAGTTGAGGCTGCAGGACAGAAAGGGGTGGGCACACTGGGGACCCCTGAGACCCACACGCCAAACTGCCCTGGGTTTACTTCCTCTCCACCTGAGGCTGCCTCTCAGTTCTCAGTGGTTTTAGCTTTTTACTCACCTTCAGGGCTTCCTAGGAATGAGATAAAATAAGCCACCATCTTGAATCAGAACCCTCATTTCCCCTCTAAATTTAGAAGGTTAATGCATTTTTTTAAATGAATTGGATAAAAAGAACTTGCCATAATCTTGTTCTCTATAATTTTACAGATTCTCCTGCACTTAAAACACTACAGGATGATTTTCTGAAGTTTGCTAAAGACAAAAACTTCCAGGTGCTGAATTTTGTAGAAACACTACCAACCTCCATTGGTAGCATGATCAAACTCCACGTGGTGCCCGGGAATCAGCAGGTACTCGCTCGTTTGAAACTTGTTGGCCATTAGATGCCGGGTTGGTGGTACCTAGCATTTAATCATAACTGTTAGCTCGTATATTCAGTTTTTCAGTTTTAGGAGATTTTTATGAAGATCTAGATTCCAGTTATTAATTTCAAGCCATAGATAAAATTTCTCTGCAAACATGTAACTTTGGCATTACCCTTTCCTTCATTTAACTGATTAGATGTTAAAGGTTAATTGGCTAACTCTAAATTAGCCATCAGCATTGAACTTTGTTATATTAAGGTGAGAGTATAAATACAAAGCCCTTCTGTCAGCTAGATTAAAAGGGGCATTTCACCTAGACATAACTGCCTGTAGAAACCTCAAAAAAAAAAATCAACTAAAGAACCTTTAGTAAATATGTGGAAGAAAAATGAGAAATATTTAAGTAACTAAGATTTCGATGGAAAATAGCTAGTGTTAGAAGTACAGTCTCTTAATCCTGAAGTTGAGGGAAATGACCGACCGGTACCTACCTGCTACTTCGGCATGTATTATAGGCTCTCAGGGGCGGGGCCCACGCCTTGGTTCTTTGCTTTAGCGCGCCCTGCGTAGGATGCACCCCGTCCCTTCCACTCCCTGGAACTCAGCCTGCTGGCCAGACCCTTTTCTGACCCCCGAGGCCGTTAGGTGCCGTCCCAGTGGCGCCTGACCGTCAGAGCGCTCCTTGCAGCCATGGACCGTGTGTATCTGGAGCGCCTTCCGGATGGTTCTTTGGTTTGCGTAATAAGTTTTGTCCTGACTTCATTATTATTATCTAAATAAAATGTCAAAGACTTGGTATTCTGTAGTAACCCAAAGAGGCTTTGCCTCACAGCCATATGTCACAGGGTGCGGAGTTACTATGTAGTAGTTGAAGGACTTGAAGAGGTCAAGGAACAGCTGCTGAGTGTTAACAAAGAAAACAAAAAACTGGAAGCTAAAAGCAAAGTTACCCCGTGGGCGAGCTACCTGTAGTGACATGATTCTGCCTGAAGCTTCTTTGTGTCCCCAGCAGGCTTGTCTTCCTCCCTCACCTGGCTGGCATCACTAGTACCTCTTCACTTCCGTCTGGGCGGCTCTGTGAGGCTCAAGCAAACCTCTGAGGCACTAATCACCTCCCCTGGGTGGAGTGATCATAGCGGTCTGGGTGTAGAATGGGTCCTCTGTGAGCTGTCCCATGCTTTTATCCGGACACGGGAGCGCATTAGCAAGTTTCTAATATAAACTCTAGAAAAAGTGAAATAACTTAGTAATAACCTGCAAATGTATAAAAGTTTTGACGATAGTGCTCAGGCTCTGGTCACTGTTAAGAAGGCCAGAACACAAAAAAGAATTTACGAGAAGCATAAATTATACCTCCTGAGAATCCATTCTGGTATGATCAGACTTCAAGTTCATTATCTTCAGTTCCTTATTATAACTGAATCAATATTTAGAACAACCCGTTTAGCATCTTTCAACATTGATGGGGGAAGTTTACATTTTTATTTAGATTTTATTGACATTTTTGTTTCCTTCAGATTTAGGCATTGGAGATCTAATTCCTGTGGATGTTAATCATCTGAACATTTGTAAGCCAGAGAAAAAGGATGCTTTTTTGTACCAACGTACCTTACGATTCATCCGTGAAACGCTAGCCAAAGACCTTGAAAACTGAAAGTTGTCTTCCATTTTTTATATGTGAACACAGTGCAAGAAACTTGGTGTTCTCTCCCTCTTTCTAAGCAATCGTGCACACACACTCACGATGCCATCGATATGGTCTGAAGTATGTTGCAGGCAACAATATTCTGTGAAGCACAAACAGAAGTGGCACTCAGAGAGTGAAGGGCAGACTGGATTCTTTTAACTTTTATGTCTCTTACAGTGTTGTCCCAGGTGACGTAGAGTAAGCCGCTATGTTAGAGATGCCTTCTGTCACCTACAACTGTCTGTGGCTTGTGCTGGAGGAGCACTGATGGCTCTGAAAGGATAGCTGTCATCAGCTCACCATAAAAATGCCATTTGGAGAGTACCTAGAATGGAGAAAATGAACTAGAACATGAAAGATTCTGTTTCTGTTCTGGGTTTTGATACTGTTAATGTTTTTAAACATCACAGAAAACCTTTGTCTTACATGTTAACTTTGTTAGACCTGCTCTCATCCACGAGTCAGTTCCTCGTGTTTATTTTCGTATTCCTGGGGACAAATATTCTCCTTTTAAAAAAATTCCAGCTTATAGTAATTCTTTCCAGACTTTAGCTACCTATACTTGTAACTTTTCCCAGATAAAGTATCTAATCCACTATTGATCAGGGTATGAAACAAAACTATTCTAAGTTGTTACATATGTTAGTACTTAGTATCAAGATTCTCAGATTCTCTTTAGCTAAATAAAATATACCTTTCCTTCTTGCTCATTTGGAAATGGTAGTAATTGAACTCCAGCATGGGCGAAGTAAGGCATCATGTTGACTTTTTCTTTTTAAATAACATTATTGAGATGTTAATTCACATACCATAAAATTCACCCTTTAAAATTACAGTTCATTGATTTTAGTATATTTACAGAGTTGTACAACCATCACCATTATTTAATTTTAGAACATTTTATTGTCCCCCAAAATAACCTGTAACTAACTATTAACCATCATTCCATGTCCTCTTGTTCCCGTCCCTGGCAAACACTAATCGGCTTTCTGTCTTTATGGATTTGCCTGTTTTGAACATTTCATATAAATGGAATCATACAATATGTGCCTCTCTGGGTCTGGCTTCCTCTTAACATAATGTTCAAGGTTCATCCATGTAGCATTATTAGTGCTTCATTTTATGGCCAAGTAATATTCCACTACATGGATATACCACATTCATTTATGCCTTCATCGGTTGATAGACATTTTTTTCTTTTGGCTATTATGCTGCTGTTAACACTGATGTACATTTTTTGTGTGTGGATATATGCTGTTGATTCTCCTGGCTCTGTTCTAGAAGTGGAATTGCTGAATCATATTAAGTGTCTGTTTACTAATTTGAAGGTGGACATTTGTAGAATGGCAGTCAAAGCTAAAGCGAGCACAGCCTCTGAGTGTAAACCCTGCGAACATCTAATTGTTTAATTATGCAACAGCCTAACAAGTGAGTTAACCAGTTTTATATAGGTATAGCGAACGTGATGCTTAGCTAACACCAGTAAGCTAGCTAACAGTAGCACCAGTTAATGGGGTGCTGCGGAGAGAATGCGTAGATGGGTTTGGTCTATTTTCTGTTTCTTATGAACCAAGGCAGATGATGAACGGGTTCAGCCATGGTTTAACTTAAGGGTAATGGAACGAGACCACACTCTGTTAAACTCTCGACATAGCTGTTCTAGCTGTGCTTTAAAGATAAGGTCTGGGGGAAAGATCTAGTGTGCTGTTAAACTAACGGCAGTGTTCAGGCAAGACACTGAACATTTTTATTCTGTGAATTGACTGTGATGTACACAGGTTCACGCCATCAGTTTTGTGAGATTTAAGTCAAAAATGTTTTCAAATAATCACTGCCTGAAGAACACAAAGTATGAAAACATGTATTTGAAATAGTTTTAAATTTAGACCCTCAATAAAATGGTTCTCCTAGTTTAGTCAGCTTTGTTTAAATATCCTTTCTGGAAAAAAATTTCAGTGAAGCTTTATATTGCCTCTCCCCTCAGTTGAAAAGTCACTTTAAATGATCTGTTTAAGAGGGAAGTCAACAATATAGGTGTTACAGAACACAGTACCGAAAGCAAGCTGTAAATAAAGCTAGGATGAGAAGGACAAGTCACTTAATCTTACTTACACCCCTTTCACTTCTTACCACATTTCCCCCAGACCTGCTGGATTACACCGTCAACCCTAAATCTCAAAGGCACTGAGTTCCCTTTACCTCCCCCCGCCCCCCGGTGTCTCAATCAGATGTCACCACACCACAGAAAGTGTCAGAATACAAAACGGAGCATCACCTTCCTTGACAGTGTCTCGGCCCCTCACCCGAGGCCGCCCTGGCAGCCGGCTGTGGCGGGGGTACAGGCCTCCGCCTGGCGCCGGCGTTTACTTTCTCCTGAGAAAAACAGTGATTATGTATACTTCTTTTGAACTCGGTTCATAGTCACAGTGCCCCCCAATTCTAATTCCTCAAGTGAGTTTCAGGCATACCCTCCTGGATTTTCATCCCTTTGTAATATCAAGTACATTGTATGATGTGGTGTTTTATTGACATTTGGTATAAAAATTATGTCCATGAAAAAATGTAAACGTGTTCAATAAATGTCACTTTAAAATACAACTGACTGTGCCCTTAATATTGGATGTTGAACACTCCCCAAAGCAATCACTTAAAACCTATTAGAAATAAGCTTTATCAAAGGGGCATTACAAATTACCTTAATAAACCAGAAGATACAGATCTGTTTAATATCTAAGAAATTTTCAAATTTAGAGTGAGTCATTCTTGTAAAATTCCAGTTTCTTGTCTGCTTTCAGCTTGGCCTGGGAGTGTAGCACCTGGTCCCAGCGTTCGGGAACACTCGGCTCGTAGAACCTTTGAGTTTAGTTTAATCCAGACTTCGTGTCAGGATGGTTAAAGCCCTATGTGCACTGATTCCTAGGACCATTGAAGGGTGTGAACGCCCTCCCACGCATAAAAGGCTTTTTGTCACACGTGTCTGTAATTGAGAGTTCAGAACGTTTTGAGGGCTGGGATTATTAGATTAAAACATTTTTAAAAGTTGACTCAGGAGACTCCTGAACCCACCTGTGCCGTGGACTGAATGGGCCGCTGCTCACGGAGAAGTGCAGAAGCTAGCTGAGCGACTCCTGCGCATCCAGCGGATGACGAGGCGCCCACGTCGAAGTGGGCGGGGAGGCCGACGCTCGAAGCTCCCTCGGCGCGGTGAGGTGCCGCTGGGACAGACACACGATTACCGGCTCCTCCCTGCGGGATGAAGGGCTCAGTCCACTTTTTAAGACGTCCACCTGAAGGATGGGCCCCCAAAGCTCTGAAAGCCAACAAGGCGTGTATCCATGACACCTGCGAGACCACAGCTGAGCAGCAGTTTTTCATGGGCTTGCGAGGACACCACGGCTCCCCCCCCCCCGGGCTCGGTACAGAGGCAGCGGAGATGAACCCCCATCCCCGGACTTTCCCTGAAGGAGGCCCATTTGTGTCTTAGAGCTGCGGCCTACGGGCCAGGCGTCTCACTTAGCACACATCCACAGGCTGATCCTCCCTGGAGACTGGTGAGGCCAGTGGGTGCCGCCTTCAGGTTCCCTCCAGCCCACTCCAGGTCGCCGCGTCTGCCTGGAAGAAGCCTACACACGTGTCTGGTGCCCTGGCTGTGGTGACCACTGCCTGTTGGTCCCTGGCTGTAGTGGCCACTGGGGCTTGTGTTTGTGGGTCCCACAGGGCTGTAGCAGACAAACAGTTCTCAACCTTCTATCCACCCAGGACCCCGTGCAGAGGGAGCAGGCAGGAACACCCATCTCGCAGTCTCTGAAAGAGGTCTCTGCATACTTTAAAAGCTGCAGTCTGAGGACCCAACCTCCAATCAGCCTGCACCTAGGTGCTTGCTGAGAACCCCCCACACACACACACACACACTCTGGAACACCGATAGGTCTTGGCAGATCAGCTACTGAGGACCACTGAGAACAGAGATGACAGCCTGGACAATCACGGATATTTAAGAGACAACCAAGAACTCAGTGGGATGAATGACAAGGTTCATCTCCTACATGAAGCCACCCGTTCAAGACTAGGAAAAGTGGCTTTCAATGCACAGAAACCAAAGAGTCTTGGAAAATGGAGAGGAATGTTCTTTCAAACAAAAGTACAAGATAAAACTCTAGAAACAGACCTTAATGAAATGGAGATAAATGATTTGATGAAGAGTTCAAAATAATAAAGATGCTCACCAAGGTTAGGAGAATAATGCATAAACAAAGCGAGAATTTCAAACAATGAAGTACCAGACAGAAATCCCAGAGCTGAAGAACACAGTAACTGAAATGAAAAATTCGATAGAGGGTTCAATGGCAGAGCAGGTCATACGGAGGAAAGGGTCAGCAGACTCAAAGTGGAATTCATCCAGTTAGCGCAAGAATAAAAAAGAGTGAAAAAGAGCAAAGACGGTGTAGAGAACTTCGGAGCTACCAGCAGGCAGACCAATATTTGTCTTACAAGGGCCCAAAGGAAAAGAGAAAGGGGCAGAAAGCTTATTAAAGTAATGATGGCTGAAATCTTCCCTAACTCAGAAGCCCAGAGAACTCCAAAAAAGACGAATCTGAAGTGATCCACACGAAGACACATTCTGTCAAAAATTAAAGACAAGGAGAATCTTAAAAGCAGCAAGAGATAAACAACTTGTTATATCCAAGAGGACTCCCATAAGATCACAGGCAGATTTTTAAGCAGAAACTTGGCAAGCCAGAAAGTGGCATGATATGTTTGAAGTGGTGAAAGAAAAAACAATTGCCAATGAAGAATCCCCGGCAAAGTTGTTCTTCAGAGTTAAAAAAGGGATATTTTCCCAGAAGGGCAAGAGCTGAAGGTGTTCATCACCGCTAGGCCAGCCTCACAAGAAATGTTAAAGGGACCTCTTTAAGCTGAAACAGGATGGTAATAATAGGAAAACATGAAAGCATAAATCTCACTGGCAAAAGTAAATAGATAAATCCAGACTAATGTTGTAATAGTGGTGATAAATCACTTATAAATCTAGTATGAAGGTTAAAGACAAAAATTGTGAAAATAACTACAATAATCTGTCAATGGATATGCATGATAGAAATGAAATTGTGACAAAAAATGAGAGAGGGAGTAAAAAGTATAGATCAATTCTCCAGGATCATGTCTCAGAACACAAGACTAGTGTTAATAAATTTAAGAAGACATACATCAAACATCTTTTCAGACCACAATGATACAAAACTAGAAATACAAGAAGAAAACTGAAAAATTCACAAATATGTGATGATTAAACAACATATAACTGAATAATCAATAGGTCAAAGAAGAAATCAAATTTAAGAATACTTTGTGAGAAATGAAAATGGGAACACAGCATATCAAAACTTAGGGATGTGTAGCAAAAGTAGTTCTAAGAAATCTATGGTAATTAATGCCTGCGCTAAAAAAGATCTCAAATTAACAACCTAACTTTATATATCAAGGAACCAGAAAAAGAACAAACTAAGCCCAAAGTTTGGAGAAAGACAGTAAGATCAGAGCAGGATTAAGTGAAATTCTAAAAAGACAATTGAAAAGATCAATGAAACTAAAAACTGGATTTTGAAAAGAGACAAACTTTTAGCTACTCTTACCAGAATAAGCAAAAGAGCTGTTACACAAGCAAAATAAAATTTCATATAAATAAAATTAGAAATGAAAGAGAAGACATTACAACTGATACCAAAAAAATAAAATACTAAGGATCATGAGAAACTAATAAGCATATGCCAAAAATTGCACAAAGTAGAAGAAATAGATAAAGTCCTAGAAACAATCTACCAAGATTGAATCATGAAGAAATAGAAAATCTGAATATTCCAATTACTAGTAAGGGGAACTGAACCAGTAACCAAAAAACTTCCCAGCAAAGAAAAATCCAGGACCAGATCGTTTCACTGGTGAATTCAACCAAACATAGAATTATTACCAATCCTTTTCAAACTCTTCCAAAATGTAGAAGAGGAACACTTCCAAAATTTTGAGGCTAGGCTACCCTGAAACAAAAACCAGATAAGGACACTAAGAAAAGAAAGTTACAGGCCAATCTCCCTGGTAAGCGTAGATGTAAAAATGCTCAACAAAATATTAGCCAATCAAATTCAACAGTACATTAAAGGATCCCACACCATAATCAAGTGGGATTTATTCCGGGGATGCAAGGACGGTTTGACATCCACAAATCGATGCAATATATCACATTAACAAAATGAAGGATAAAAATCATGATTATTATCTCAATAGACGCAGGAAATGCATTTGACAAAATTCAACGTTCATGATAAAAACTCAAAGTGGGCATCAAGGGAATATACACTGACATAGGGCCATATTGGACAAGCCCACAGCTAACATACTCAAGAGTGATCAGGAACAAGACAGCGATGCCCACTCTCGACACTTTTATTCAACATAGTATTGGAATTACTAGCCAGAGCAAGAAAGAAATATAAGTTATCCAAACTGGAAAGAAGTAAAATTGTCTTTATTTGCAGATGACATTATATACTAAAAGTCCTAGACTCCACCAGGAAACTTTTAGAATAAATTTAGTAAAGTTGCAGGAAACAAAATCAGTATACAAAAATCAGTTGCGTTTCTAACTATTGGAAGGATAAAGAAAACAATCCCATTCACGACTGCATCAAAAATAATACCTAGGAAATTTAACCAAGGAGGTGAGGAGCTGTACATTGACGACTATGAGGTGCTGACGAACGAAACTGAAGGCATAAATGGAACGATATTCCTTGCTCCTGGGTTAGAAAAATTAATATTAAAATATCCATACTATTCAAAGCAATCCACAGATTCAGTGCAGCCCCTATCAAAATTCCAATGACGTTTTTTCCTCAGAAATGGAACAAACAATCCTAAAATTTGTATGGAACTGCAAAAGATCCTGAATAGCCAAAGCCATCTTGAGAACGAACAATATTGGAGGCAACCCATCTCCTGATTTCAAACTGTATAGCAAAGCTGTAGCAATCAAAACAGTGTCATGTTGGCATAGAAACAGACAATGGATCAATGGAATAGAATAGAGAGCCCAGAAATAAACCCATGCATATATGGTTAATTAACTTATGACAAAGGAGCCAAGAATATACAATGGGGAAAGGATAGTCTCTTCAATAAATGGAGTTTGGAAAACTGGACAGATACATGCAAAAACAGAAAGGAAACTGGACCACTCTCTATACCATATATGAAAAGCAACTCAAAATAAGTTAAAGACTTGAACGTAAGTTCTAAAACCATAAAAGTGCTAGAAGGAAGTATTGTGGGTAAGTTCCTTGACATTGGTCTTGGCAATGATTTTTTTTTTTTATACCAAAAGCAAAGGCAACATAATAAAAAATAAACACTTAGGACTATATCAAACTAATAAGCTTCTTCATGGCAAAGGAAACCATCAACAAAGAAAAGGTAAGCTAAGGAAGGGGAAGAAATGTTAGCAAGTCATAGATATGATAAAGGGTTAGTATCCAAAATATATAAAGAATTCACAATACCAAAAATCTAACAATCTGATTTAAAAATGGGCAGAGGAACTGCACGGAGATTTTTCCAAAGACATACAGATAGATGGCCATCAGGCTTTGAAAGAGCTATTTGCCCAGGCAAAACCTGTGATCTTAACCACTCTAATAGAGATTATTCAGGTATTTCCACTCCACAGCTTCTATTATCTACAGAATAAAATCCTGAACTCATTTAAGGTCCTCTGAAGTTATTTCCCATCAGCGAACATCTGTTCCATGAACACAAATCCACTTTCGCTAACTTGACAAATTCTTAATCCTCTTCTCTCAAATCGTCCCTGACCCTCCGTTCACAGTCACTCTCATTGGTTCTCCCCACCTCATGATGGGCGTTACTCTGTTGACACGAACAATTGGCCTTGTAAGAGTGAGTTTCAAATCTCTCTCCCCCACGACCTTGGGAAGGAAGGCACTGTAACCAGCTGTTTCCTCCCCTGGACCAAGTCCCAGGGCTGTGCATTCAGATAAATGAACTCAGTATTGTACTTACTGGTCAGGAAGGACTAGCCATCATTATTTTGAGATTGTCAGTATATTCTTATTCCTAAAAGTCATTAGAGAACATTTATAATCTATATTTGTGTGTCAATCAGATGATAACAAACATAGAACCTGAAGATTATTTACTCCCTTTTCCGGCCTGCAACTCAGTAATGTACCCAAACCAATCTAGCAGTCTAAGATTCTGTAAGTTTGCCATAAGACCCCATAGAAAATGAATTATACCATCTCTCAAGTCTTATAGACATTGTAGCATAAAGTTATTATATATGTTATCATAGTGGTTGGTCCCTACTGGCATCAATAAGAATTCAAGTAATAAATTCTTAAATTACTACTTTTACGACTTTTCAACTTAGTCTGGTGGTTGATAAAAGAAGCAAAAACAAAAACTCAGAGGAATAATTAGTAGTCACATTTCATCAAGAATAGAAGAATACCCAAAGGGCTCTCTTCATCTCTGAAAAGAAACAAGCCAAATAATTTAAAAAAGACAAAATATTTAATAGGTATATTTTTACAATTTCAGTACAAATGATCACTTCAAATACACATTACAGAGTTTTTATTAATTGCCAGTCAGTCCAAGAAAATTTTTGTGGCTTTCCTTTCTGATGAAATCACTTCACTATAAAGAGAACATTTTAATTCATTACTTCGCTTATACACATCGGTGGAATTTTATTAAGTGTCTTGAACTTCAGCGACGTTCAACTTTTACAGGCACTGCTTGGGCAGATGTCCGAATTTCAGTCACTTACTGGACCAAATTTTAAAAAGAGGCAAGTAGTTGGAGAAGACGGTTTTCAAAGGGAATATAGTAATTGGAGTCACAGAGACAATGCTGGGTCGTAAAGTGCTGTAACGTCTCACAGAAAAGTCACGAAGTAAACTACACGGTCACAAAGAAAAGCCCTGTGTGGAAGCGTCAAAGTAAAATTAAAAATACAAAACCACAGAATGAAGCCCCCAGCATGGCAGCAGCTCACTGTCGACTGACACGGCTAACCCAGGAACCCACTGACTGTTAAGCATCGATTTCAAAACAAGGCGATCCGAGTCGTTTTTTAAGAGAACAGGTGTGAGAACCTGAAACAGTATCAGCGCTAAGTCCCCTCCGTGTTGCTCACTGAACTTGAACGCTCACGATCAAATGATGTTCGTTCAATTCTTCAGTAAACCACCTGTCATTTTTCTTGCGACCTGCCTCCCGAGGCCGGCACGATGCTGTGCTTTCCTACGATCGGATTCTTAAGAGCTGCTCGTGACGAGCGGCCATGTTACCTGAAATTCTGTTCTCTGTGCCGTTTACTGGCTGTTGGCGTTCTAGCACCAAGAAGAAACCCAAACGGCAGCCTGTTCCCAGCGCTGCAAGCAACTGTTGTAGCTCTGCTTTCCCCCTGCTTTTCTGACTGGCGGCTACATAAATGTGCTTTCGAATGCACCGCCTTCTTGGTAGGAAAACAGGTTACAGAGAAAAGAGCCCTTGCATTAAGAAATCTTGCTTTCATTCCCAATTGTATCCTTCGTAGCAGTGTAAATCCCAGCAAATTATTAAACTGCTCCAAGCCTATCGGACACATCTTGCTTGCTTTCTCCTCCTAACCCTTGCGAGGAGCGTGTTGTTTACTTGAGCTATAGAGAGAAAAAATGCCATGAGGTACTTCCTGCAGAAGGTGTCCTCGTCACTGTGGGCCAGAAACACCATCTTTTATGACTGGTCAACTCCATGTATTCTGTTTATCGCTATGGGTCGCCAGTACCTTTTCCTTTATCAATTTTCAGATGAAATGAGATAAACATGGTAGTTTCGTTTTTGAGTGCCAGATTTGAATAATCTAGTGTATCTCGATGATGGTGATGAGAAATAACTCTGAAATCCCAGAGGTCTGATAGGTAAAATGAGTGGTCTTCCCCAGACAAGAGGGTCACTGACATCCTGACCATTAGAATTTAGTACAGAAAGTCCCTGGTCACCTTGGGTATAACACGGAATCATTGTTGTATGATTCTATGAGACTTCCAAATATGGTATGTGGCATGCTAAGATGTTGCCAGTGAATCTCTTATTAGCAGAAATATATTTGCTCCCAATGGACTCATTTTTAAAATGTATAACAGGTGTTGTCTTTTTAAGTGATGAAATAGGTAAGAAGTGGTGTTGGAAATGTATAGAAAATGTATAGGTAAAAAAAACCCAAACCTAATAAACATACAGATAAGCAAACCCAGAAATGCTGACACTTTGCTTCCTGAAGCTATGTGGCCAGGCAGACCAGGCTAAAGCAGATACTCGTCCTGTTTGTAACAGAATCGAGAATGGGCCGGTGTGCGTTCACCTTTGTGCTTTTACCAGGCATGAGACATAAGGGGAAAAAGGAATCCTCCACGAGGTTGCCTTTGATAGGGATCTAGAGACAGTGTGTCAAAACCAGGCCAAGCGGTGCCCCGGGGCTCAGGGCTGGCACGACATGGGACGTGCAGCGTCTGAGACGGGGCGCGGGGGCCTCTAGCCAGTGTGAGCTCCGGCTGAGCTAACGGTGTGCACTGCAGAGCCAGCACGCTGTTGACACAGCGGCCGCGTGGGCAAGGGTCACATACGCGAGGCTCCAGCACTCGAGGGCGCACGAGGGCACGGACGGCCGCGTGCGCTCGTCGACCCCTCGGCTGCGTCCAGCGCTGATGTTCTGAGCCTGTCGGGGGCCAGGTCCGGCTCTGAGTGGTCCCTGCCACCTCTCAGTGTAGCCCTTACTTCATGCATCTACCTCCAAGTGAGTCACCAAAACATTGTTCCAAATCTGCAAACTACAAACAAAATTAAAAAAAAAAAAACATGACAGACACACATATATGGAACAACCACTTAAAATTCGATGGGAGAGAACGTCCTGGGCATCATCAGCCAGTTCCTGGCCCTGACAGCCACCTGCTGACCCTAACGGGCGGTTTCCCACAGCCCCGTTTGAGAGGAAACTCAAAACGCACGAGTCCGGAGTGGGACAAATCTCGGTGGCTGCGTAATCATCTTATTGAATAACAGACACAACTTTTGTAAACTGCACAGAGTGACAGAAGCACAAATGGTGTTGCAGTGTGCCTTTAAATGGATGTCCCATTTGACCAGGGGTCCAGGCCGCGGGCTCCGCCTACGGGAGAAGGCACACATTCTGCGGGGGGCGGCTGTCCGCGTGCCCCACTCAGGTTCTCTCCAGGGGGTCAGACACCTGCAGCACCGTCCTCTGGTCCTTGTCACTGACTGCCACCCAGTGACCGAAGTCTTTGTGCCTGGGCTCTGGTGAAGGCTCCTCGGCAGCTGTCCCACTGACTTGCTGCGGGGCCGTATGTGCCTTTTCGAGGTGCCCGGTCCCTGAGTCCAGGGGGTCAGAGCTCTTGGAAAGCCAGGCATTGTTCAACAGTTTAGGGTGCTGGAGAAGGCTCCAGAAGGGATCTTGGTAATCCCCCGGAAGGGGTGCTGCCCTGGCTTTGTCCCCTGGGGGCCATCGGTCTCAGAGCTTGCAGCTGAGGAAGAGCCTGGGAAAGCCGATGGTGGAAAGAGAGCGCCCCCGCCAGGCTGGTGTGCGGGGGGGCCGTTACTGCCGCTGCCGCAGGTGAGGCCCTGGAGGAGCTGGCTGGTGGTCTGCAGCACCTGCAGGTGGAAGGCCGCGGGGGCCGACTTCTTCCTCCTCGGGGCACCTGGGGCGCGAGAGGCAGGACCTCCATGAGAGGTGTCGCGGCCACGGCTGGGGCATCCGTGGCTCTGGCTTTCCGACGACGCTTGGCCTCCTCTCGGCATCTCTCCCCAGCTGAAGTGTCCTTGGTTTGGGAACAGGAGCGACTGTCACTAGAGGAGGGGTTTCGAGGCTTGTCTCCAAGGGTTCGATTGTGAAACGGGCAGCCTGTTGCCCAAACTGTTCTTCTGGTGACGTGGGCTGAGAAAAGACATGATAAAGATGTGAGTGAGAAGCCAGCACGGGGGTGGGCGGCGGGGGGGGTGGCGATCAGCGAGCACACACAGAGTCAGCAGGGGAGCAGACGTGGGGCTTAGAGGACATTCTAGCAAATTCGAGATTTGAGAATGCCTAGGAGGTGGTGGAAATGTGACGGGTAAAAAACAACACAGGAGAAACACACATTTATCACGTCGTACCAGCAGGTCCAATGACATAGGAGTGGACACTTTAAAACTGGGGTCTCCCAGTGAATAATCTGAGACCGGGTTTCCTTCGCTGCCTGAGGCAATGGGATGATGCTCTCCCCTTCTTAAAAGAACTTCGCAGAAGCTGTGGCCGCAGCTTTGATCATTCACGCAGCCCTGCACTAGGCTGCAGCCACTGCCATTAATAATGTCATTACGCTAATTTAAGGACTAATGGATGCTTGTTCCTTGCAGCTTTGATATTTCAATACAGAAAAGGGGAAACTTTACACGCACGCTTCCTTGGTTCGGATTCAAAACTATCACAAAGAAAACAATTGCATGGTACGGAAAGACGCTTTTGTGTCGAAATGGCTATCGATAGTTCAAGCATTGGCCTTGTGGTATTTCTTTTGGTTCTTTAGAAAACGAACAGCAAACACAGCCCCTTTTCCAGCATCCTCTGACTGTCGCTCCCCGTGCAGTGGGCTGGGAAACTGAGCCCGTTTCTGCCTTTAAAGAGAAAAGACAAAGCGAGCACAGGGCAGCGGAGGAGGAAAGAGGGTCGGTTTTGCAAGCAGGCATGGGAAATGACAGATGCGACCAGCCACAGCGGACAGAGGCGGCCACGCGAGCTCTGTAAGGAGGCGGCGCCGGGCGCACGGCTCACACTTCCACCGGCGGGAAAGCGGCAGTGATCTGCAGCGACCAGCCAGGGTTACCGAGTGTCCGGTACCGGAACACTGCGATCAAGCGGAAGATCCGGATGCCTCTAGGGGTGCCAGTCTCTGGGCTGCCACGTCCTGACAAACTCATGTCTTTGCAGCAGCAAGCAAGGCTGAGGCGCTTGGGAGCGAGAGCAAAACACAATCTGCAAGAAAGGTGGCGAGAGAAGCCGTGGACCCTCCAGCGCCCGCGGCCACGGCCGCGCCTCGGGGACTGGTTATCGTTCTTGCGACGCCCGTAGAGCCTGACCGCCTGACAGCACGTGCACACGACACAGACCGCACACAGACGGGGGACCGCGGAGCCCCTGGAATCGGGCCTCCCCCAGTGGCGTGTGGGGACCCGACGAGGACCCCGTCGGAAGGGGCGTGAGGAATTCCTGCTTTTTCTGCGCGGCCAGAGCCAGGACGTGGCGGGGAGACAAAGCAGAGCGCTCCGGGCCGAGCATGCCCCTCAGGGATGGGCCCCCGGCGGGGACTCAGGGTGTGGACGGAGGGACGGAGGCAGACCTGACGGAGACGCGATTCTCATCGAGCGGCTCCGGAGCGAGGGGCGGACGCTACCGGGTCTTACCTTTCCCGTCCTCCTCAAGGTTGGCTTCTTGATGGCGGGGACTCGCGGGGCAGGCCGACGGGGCAGGCGCGGGGCCACCCCCGCCGCGGGGTCCGCTGTGGACGGCGCTTGGTCCCCCAGGGCTGTGGCATTCAGGGCTTCTCCTAGGGCGCCTGAAACATGCAGTGTTATGGCTGGCACACGGGCCGAGGTGTGTCGCCGCGTGGCCTCATCTTCAGACAGCCTACGCGCCCAGGGTAACTTGCTAAGACAAAGCATTTCCCGTTTCTAGAAAATTAATACTTGAGGGCTGTCAAGTGCACGTGGCTAGGCTTGACCCCCACCTTCTCATGCCCACCTTCTCAATGGGGATGGTGAGCTGGGTCCACGGCTGGCCTCGTGAGGGTCAGTGACGCCCTGACGCACGTGCAAAACGTGATGTGCATGTACGTTTCTCAGGGAGATGACCCCAAACCCTCAAAACCTCGATAGGGCCAGCGACCAAGGAAACGTGAAGCCAAACCTCTCCTAACCTCACAGCTATAGAACTTTTTAAAAATTACAATACAATTCACACACCATAAAAGAGACCCTTTAAAGAATACAATTTGAGGTTTTTTAGTGGATTCACTAAAGTGTAACTATCACCACTAATTCACACACACCTTCGCCATCCCCAAAAGAAACCCTACACATTCCCACAGCAGTGACTCCCCAACCCTCTCAGCCCCCGAAAACCATCATAACGTTCTGTCTCTGTAGATTTGCCTAGTCTTGATATTTCATAGTTATATGGTCTGTTTTTGTGTTTTGTTTCTTTCTCTTAGCATACTATTTTTAAGAGTCACCCATGATATAACATGTATTAGTACTCCATTCTTTTTCATGGCTAAATAATATTCCATCGTATGGTTACATCACATTTCATCCATTCATCAGCTGACAGACACTTGAGTTCTTACATACGATTATAGATTTTTTAAAATAAAAAGTACTTTTAAATAAATTTTAAAAACCACTTGCGATGATGTTATCCTACAACAGTATTTTGCAACCTCTTAACTTATGCCCTCCTCAAATGTGACTTAAAAATTCCAAATAAATTAAATATCCTGACTAAAAACAAATATCCTGACTAAAAACAAATCAATTGTAATCAATTGTAAAGGCAATTGTAATTGTATATGGCTATTCAGCTGGCATCATCTCCCCTCTCCAAAATAAAAAGAAAAACCAAAAAATGTTAGCTACCAGTGATTTTGAAGGCATGGGAGAGACTCCAAGGTAAAATATGGTTTAAATAGGTTAAGGGAAGAAATGGCAATAAAAATTAGCAGGCAGTGTGGCAGAGAAGAGGTCCCTCCCTGCTTGACAATAAATAACCTATAATTGCTGGTGACTTAAAAAGTAGAGTTTGTGCCTCAAACAGGGACATGTACCCTGAACTATCCTTTTTTTTTACAGCAGAATGAGTTAGTGCCTGGAGCACTAACCTTTTCTAAAATCCATTTTTGTTTATTTCAGTCTCTCCCTTAAGTGCTGCTTACTTACTAATCCTGGGGTTATGTTTACATACTTACCGAATTTTAAATATATAATTTTAAATGGAGAATAAATCTTAGTAGTGGAATTTTATAAGATGTTGCTAAAGGATGCTCTCGTTTAACACCACATTCATAAAAAAAAAAAAAGTCACTTTCTCTTCTCAGCCCTCACTTTTAGAAGGAAGGCGAAGGTGAAGGCTGGTGGATGGAGAGCCCCGGGTAACAAACACGCACCTCCTCTGGCTTCCAGGAGACATCGGATGGCTGCTTCCGCCTCCTGCGCGTTGGTAGTTTTGATCTGCTTGACATTATAAGGTTTACTTATCCCAGTCCTAGCTTTGGGCTTGGGGACAGAATGAGGAAGAGAGTGTAAAACACAGGCAGAAAAACAGCCTCACCTGGCGTGTTCCCTGCCCACTGTCTGGACGCGAGACTTACAGAGAGCTCCATCAGACGGAGATTAAAACAAACGCGTACCTAAATGTCCCTCAAGCCTTCTCCTCCCACCCCCCACCAGGGGCACTCACATGCCAAGAAGAGAAATGCAGTACTATGTAGAGCTGCTGACCCTCAGGCTCCCAAACTGGGTGGCGACAGGCTTTTGCAATGTGGACAAGCAATTCTCTAACTTCACTTCAAAAGCCAGGTAAGAGCCAGAAAGCACATTAGAAGCCATGCCTTCCACGGCCCAGCCGAGTGTTGAAAACACCTTCCAGATATATGCTTCCGCCTCTTCACCTTTCTACCTTTTCACTTAAACTTCTGGGTTGCCTGGTGACCTGCCCTCATTCCTGTAAACCACTGATATCTTGTCAACCCCCTGTTCCTCCTCTGAACACGTGAGCCTCTGGCCCAGCTCACCACACCTCCAGGGACATACCAGCTTCCACCCAGCACCCTGGCTTCTCCCCGCCACCCCATCTCGATTCCATTAGCCTTCACCTGCCTCTAGCGGCTCACTGCCACCCTCTGGAACCTGTCACCTCTAAAACCCCAATGACTGTTACCACTCGTGTCCCCCCACTGCGCCCTCAGGCCCATCAGATCTCTTTTTAGCCTCTTCTCTCAGCTGACCTGATGCCGGAACGATGATCATTTTGTCTAAAAAACAGATCTGAAATTTCTCTGGTTTTCCCCCCACCAAGCACCAAGCCCTTAAGCACCAAGGTCAACACCAGCCATCAGAAGAGAAAAGCCAGGAAGTTCGGAGACCACCACACAGGGACACTTGGAATTTCAGCAAACGTGAATTTTCTGACGCCCCGTATGACCAATCTAAAAGCCCACAAAGGTCCTGCCTCTAAGTCACAGGGTTTGGAGGACCTGGTAGACAGGTAGAGAGGGCTCAAGAGATAGAAATTGATTCGTCACGAAAAGAGGTGATCCCGTGGACCGCAGGGGCGGAGGATGAAGCACGGGGCCAACCTCCTGGCTTGGGAATGCCCCCCATTTCGCTTTGAGCCGAGTACTCACCGCCTGCTGAGGCGCCCCCGCAGAAGCTTTGCCGTCTGCAAAATTGAGTACTGCCCGTGGGTCCCCGGGGAGATGGACACATCGGAGGCCGACTTTTTCACCATGAAACCAGCTGTGAAAACGGACAAGGGCAGAGTCTCAACCCCAGGGACGTCACGAGGCTTGGAGGCGGGACCCGGCCTGCCGAGAGCCAGGGGGATGAGGGTGCAGATGCCACTAGGGTGCACGTGGCCCTCACCAAGGCGCTAGCTACGACCGAGTGCTTCCGGTTCTCTGACGACTTCTGCCTGCTAGTCTCTCTGGATTCCCTGGAGAGGCGTTGTTTGAATGGGGATTTTAGTCTAACGTCCTGGGAGGTCCAAATCTGACATAAAAGTCCATTCATTTGGGGGTGGTTTAAAACACTCTGTTACTAGGACCGAAATTTTTAAATTGTTTTGTGGACAAATCCAAAAAAATCCGAAGCAGGAGAATAATCTACGTTGTTATACCTGCAGCTGCTCACAAATCATGTTCTTGAACACTTAATGACACAGGCATCGGATGCGAGACAAATGACCAAATAAAATGGATACCAATTTTGTAAAAAAAAAAAAAAAGAAAAAAAATATTGCCTGTAGATATAGATAGATATAGAAAAGGCTGAGAGTCTTTGATCAATAGCTGTGATGTGTAGGTAGTCAAATGAAACTAAAACTTTTATTCTTTATATTTTTTGGTAAATTACCTACAAAAATATGACATATTTTCTGAGCTGATACTCAGAAAATTTAAAAATATGCTTAAAAAACCACATGCTCTGGTTTGCCATCAATTACTATTATGACGTAAGTCAACTTGAACCCATTCGGAATAAAGGCTTAGGAAAATCTACGTCTAATCGTCACATTTGCGGGGGTTGGGGGTAGAAGTAACAGCAGAGGTAACTGGAAACTGATCGGGAGCACGTTATTAATGAAAGTTTGACGGGCGAAGCAGTATTTCATGAGGAACCAGGAAGGAAAAGCGCTGTCCTGTGAGGCCCGGGCCAGGAGGGTTCGTCCTCGGGCTGGAGGATGCCTGGCCCAGGACCCACAGACAGGAAGCCGCCCGGTGAGAGGTGGGCGTGCGGTCACCTTGCACGTTTGTGCACCTGGGCTCACTCAGTAGCGAGAGGGCTGGCTGCAGCCAAGGAGAGAGAGGATTCTGAGAGACGCTGGGGGGGTGGTGGTGGTAGGGGGAGGGAGGAGCTTCACAAGCCCCTGGCCTCCCCGCACCCCCCAGGCTTCCCGTCCCTAAGGCATTGAATAGAAAGCAGCTTAAAGCCTAAAGCAAAGCACGGCTGAGGGAGGGCCCAGGGCAGCTTGATCGAGGGGTCGTTTAATGTGCCACGAGAAACACAACTCTGTCTCTGGTATCAAACGCATCGTGGATTAAAGACAAGAAGCCGGAAGAAGGCCAAGGGCATGGTGGGGGACTCGAAGGCCAGGGAGAAGGTGGTTTAGAGCCATTTGTTCAGTAGCAGCAAAGATGCGATTATTCCCAGCAGGCGTGGAAGGCCAAAGCAGCAAAGTCTTACTTGGAGGGGGGGCCTCTGCGGTGGGTGAGGTGGCCGAGGCCTACTGGGGACCGACAGAGACCTACTTGGAGAACGGTGGCGGAAGTCCCCGACGGCTTCCAGCTCCTGCTTTAACTCCGCCAGGTCAGCATCATCTGGAGGACACGGCGGAGTGTGAACAAGGGGGTCGGGGTCGGGCTGAGGGGTGCACAGAGCCACCTGTGCCAGGAGGAGCTTCTGCGGGGCGGCCGAGGCGTCCCCCTGTGTGCTGGCACGGGGGCTGAGGGGAGGGCACCCGGTGCCTGCTTGGGGCCGTCAGTGAACCCTAGACAGGGTTTGCCGTTCGGATATGAGAGACACCGACACGTTCTGGAGCGTCGGCAGGTTTCCCTCTGCCATAATCACGACCACCACACGGAGCAGAGGGGACAGGGACAGCCGGAGGCCCTCGTGAAAGTCCTCACGCGTGCACCCGACAACTGCTCTGGAAGCTGAGGACAGTCCTGTCCTCGCCGGCAGGGCGGCCTGCCATCCGGCGGCAAGGCCCCCGTCTGTGGTGCCCCAGCTCGCTCGCGCCCAGGGCCAGCTCCTCCATAAGCGTCCGCCGCCCTGACCCGTCCTGTCAGAGCCCCCGAGGCTGAGCGGCACGAGGGGCGACCGCTTCTGCTGTAGCACGCACACGTTTATTACACACACTGTCAGGGCAAGTTCAGGTCTTCCTTCGCCCTCGCCCTACAGCACAGCCACAGCACAGCCCGGTTGTTTTCATGTGGGCACAGACACCCCATCAAATCCACAGCTCCGCCCCCTGTGGCATGAGCTGATCTAGGAGAAAGGGGGGCTCTCCTTCTAATGGGAATGCTTGAACCCCGTGGGGTGAATACAGCTCCTCAATGCCCACCCCCCAACTCCACTGCTCTAATCCTCATTCACAAAGGCATCTGTCTCACTCCACCCTTCCCCAGAGAGGGGGCCCGAATGATGGCCCCTCTGGAGAAAGGGACCGCTTCTTTTCAGGGGAGTACATCCCTCCAGCCACCCCCCTTCGAGGGCAGGACCCCTCTGCAGGTGCAGAGCGCAGAACCCTTTCAGCACGCCAGCGAGGCTGCTGGTTCTGCATCGGGCAGCAGTGCCCCAACCTCACTGTCTCAGTCCCCCGCGGAGCGCCCCGAAGCGCCAGATTCCAGGGCCCAGCCCACCCCGCCAAGCAACCGCAAGTTCCCAGGCTCCTGACGGGTCAACCAGCCAGGCTGTGGACCAGCTTTGGGGCCGCTAGACATTTGTACCTCCCACTTTCCCTCCTGTTCTGTTTTCAGCCCCAGTTCAAAGGGTCCTGACACCTGGCTAAGCTCCTGCACCTGCTGATTCCAGTTCCCAACAGAGACACGCTGGCCAGCGGCTGGAGGGCACTCGGGGCTGCGGATGGATGGCACTGGGGTCTCGTGCTGCAATACAAGCTCCCCCACGCCCAGCCCACACGACGCTGACGGGTTTTAAAACTCATTCAGTAGGGTCACTGTGCCACGTGATCTAGGCACGTGCAGTTCCATCCACAGGACTTTCTGTCCCTCTTGAGTCTACAGTGACATCACGATGCCAAGGTACAACATTGCGCACGCTTACGCTTAGGAAATGTGCACAGTTACTAACGGGTAATGATGCTTTAAGACGGGCACGACACAGCGGCCCCTCGGATGTGGACGCTGAGCACGTGTCCCTGATGGGACTGACTGAGAAGAACTTTGGAGCGGATGGACAGTCACGAATGTAAGAGCAGGCAAGGTGCGGCCCTGGGAAGACTCATGGGAGCTGTGGCGACTCGGGGATGTTGCCGCGGCGCCGGTGGTTGTGAAAATAGCGCAGATCACCAGAGAAAACAACGCCTGTGCGGAGCCCGAGCCCACCGCCCGCCTCGCCGTGGGGCTCCGGGGCGCACGCGGTCCAGCGGGCGTCCGGCACGGCCGGCCGCTGAGCGAGCGCTCGGGGGAGGCTCGTCAGCGCAGGAGGGTCCACGCTACCTTTGTAGGTCGGCTGCTGCTTCTTTTTGGGGAGCGCAGGTGACTGCTGGGAGGCGCCGTGGAGCCGGGGGCCTCGACAGGTCCTCTCCCCCAGCTCACTGTCCGAGACCACGGGCTGACTCAGCTCATCCAAATAGTCATCGTCGTCTTCGAGAATGTCCCCTGGGGGAAGGGAATGAGTCACAGCAAACAATTAGTGCAACACGGCTCAGCCTTCCACGGGGGGGGGGGGCGGGGGCGTTTCAACATGGGCCTTGGGCACCCACGTGTCACCTGGGATGGGACCCGAATTCCATTCGTGCCTGGGACAAGCACCAAGCCCGCAGCCCTGACGTCCTCAAAACCGCTCATTTAAATGTAACTCTCGACGTCTCTAGGCCCCATTCACCATTTCCTTGTGCATCCTCTCACACACGACACTGCCCAACTCAGCACATGGGACGGAACCACCTTTTCCATGCTGGGTCTCAGAAGGGACCTTGACCCCTCCACGGCCATTGCTGGGAGAACCGCCTGCCCACCTGCCCACCTGCCCACCTGCCCACCTCGCCCGACCGACGCCTGAGGACGCCTCAGAGTTACTCGCCTTCGGACTCGTAGTCCAAGCTCGTGAAGTCAAAGTTCTCCTCCAGCAAACAGGAACTGGCCGTGGGCGACGCGGAGGGCAGGCTGCCCCGCTTTCGAACGATCTCCTCCTGCAAACCTTTCAGCCAGTCCTGGGTCTTCGGTCGGATCTTCACCGCCCTGCCTTTCACCTGTGAGGGAGCCAGCCGTCTGAGCATGGCGCGGGAGCCAGCCAGCCCCCTGGGGTCCCCGAACGTTGGTGTCGCTCAGACTCCTGCATCGGGAGCCAGGCCGATCTGCACATCTGCCACGAAAAACGCAGGATCCAGACCTCGGCCGGGCTCACGTTTGCTCTCAATGAAAGTTGAACTGTCATCTCTGGCTTCTCGCTCCGCGTGAATGTAAAAGCAGGGTGTTATCAAAACGGTAACTCCCTGTGACACGCGTGTTTCCAAACCCACACTATGCAGAGAAGGGTAGTGGCTGCCCTGGGAGGCGCGAGCGGGAGCCATACCCTACGCCTTGCTCTTCCTCCTGAGCCCTTCCAGGGGCCAGGGCTGGACGTCAGACATCTCAGCGAAGACACCAGAGGGAAGAGCCCTAGCTCCTGCCCTCGCGCAGGTGAGGAGAGGGGACAACACGATCCAGTGAAAGGACGAGAAAACCAGCAGGGTCGAGGAGCCCCCGCTCCACGGTGGCCGAGCACGACTCACCTTCATGCCGTCCACGTCCAGGACGCTGAGAGCCGAGTGACTGTCTGCGAAAGTCACCAGCATCTGCCCTTGGTTGATCCTGGAAGAAAGGCGTAAGGTAAGTCCACCTCACGAGCGACGCGGCCGGCCCCGCGGGTCCGCGCCAGAGACCCCGCCAGCAGGGACGGTGGCTACCTGACGAGCACGATCGTCCCGTAGTTCCCCAGGGTCTGCATGAGCTCGGTGCGCACGTCCTCGGGAAACTCGTTCTTCTCCTCCGAGGTGGGCGACTGGAGGTTGACGACGACGGTGGCATCCAGGGGACCCTGGAAAGAGGACACTTCCTGGAACACCCTCTCCCGAGCACCCACGTCAACTTCTTGGACTTCCACCTCCACGATCGCCAGCACGGGTCTGCGTTAGACACGGAGGGAAGATGGGCAACGGTTAACCGGGAGGCGACAGCTATGCGGCACCCCGACCCCCAGGCCCCAGAGCCAGGCTGCAAACAGCAACCGACCATGGCCTCTGACGTGGCCCCAGCACGGACACCCGCAGCCTTGCTGACCCGCCTAGGGACTGAAGTCTTCGTCCTTCCCCAATCTTAGTACTATCTTGGTTTTCGTTTTGTTTTGTTTGTTTGTTTGTTTAATCTAAGGACGCGTTGAGAGAAAACAACACCAACCATCAGCAAAGATTTCACATGTGGTCATCACCAGCACTGCTGACCACGCAGAGAAGCGGGCATCTCCCCTCTGCTGAGGGTCCAGCTTTTAGGAGGACTGCTTAGCCATGTGCGTCAGGAATCTCAAAAACGCTCATCTCTTTTGACCTGCTGATCGACTTTGTTCTAAGGAGCTGACCAGAGATTCCAACCGTGATTCATGCACAAGGCTGATCACTACCGCCCTGCTGCTGATTGGGGGAAAACAAGCTAACTCCTCATTAATAGGAAAAACAGGTAAGTTATGACGCAGGAGAACACGCTAGGCGCTCACTCAGACTAACTTGGTAGAAATCTATTTGAGGAACAAAGAACAGATCTACAGGAAATAATGCAGTCATTACTGTAACTTCGATATAGGGATGGGTTTGCCTACTTACAGAAAAGTTACAAAATCCTGTATGATGAAGATTATATGACATTGAAGACCTTTACAATACGATGGTAAATGAAAGTAAGACATAACACAAAACAGCACAGAAGACGGTGGCAACCTTTAACACTAGGGGATGCTGTAAAAATTGTGCGGTGTGGGTGACAACATCAGTAGCACACCCCCCATACGTTTTGATTTTTGCATGTAGAAGCAAGAACAAAGGAAGACTGGGGAAAATCTGGCCCAGGGATGTGGACTGAAGGTTTTTCCAAACTTCTGTCAGCAGAAAACCTTTTCGGAGAAGCGACTCATGCTGGGGAGAAGGGGAGCATCTCTGAGGAAGCGGGAGCGGGCAGTGGCATTCGCCCGGTGACGGAAAGGAACGGGCACCTGACACACACGACAAGAGGCTGGCTCCAGAGGATTCCGAGTGCACAAGCCAGGCCCCCACTTTGGATTCCAGTTACCATTCTTGAAATCACAAACGATGCAGAGCGGGGGGGGGGGGCGGGGGGGAGATTAGTGGCTGACAGAGGTGAGGCTGGGGGAGGGAAATGCGTCCAGCTACGGAGCAGCAACGCGGGACCCCTGCGGTGACAGAAATGCTGGGTACCTCGACTACGTCGGTGTCCACATCCTGGTGTGACCCCGCACTCCAGGTTTAGGGGGTCTTACCACTGGCGGGGGGCGGGGGGAGACTGGGTAAATGGTATCAGGGTCATGTGCATCTATAATTACTTACAGTAAGAAAAAAAAGAAAATGACAGGGGTTCACATGCTATAATCCTAATTTTCTGGTGCACATCTTACAGCTGTAAGCGTGTATGCACCTGACACACGCTTCCAACGGGCTAACGTTTGTGTGTAGAAGCTGCTAACGTACATGGAAAACGCAGGGGAGACACCTAAGCATCGCCAGACACCGTCTTGGGGGCGGGACTAGGGTCTCTTGCTAGTTTATGTATATTTTTTTCCTAATGGTAACATGACATCCGGCTTTTGTCATTAGAAAAACCAGTAAGTGTCTAAGATGCATCTCAAACCGCTATGGCCACGTCTGCGTCTCCCGTCTTCCCCAGCCGAGTAAACGCTACTCGTCTTTCCTGTGGCTCAGGCCCCAGACCCTGGAGTCCCCGTCACCTGCTCGCTCGCTCGCGCTCTCTCTCTCTCTCTCTCTCTCTCTCTCTCTCTCTCTCACCCCTTACATCATCCATCAGTCAATTCTGTTCACTTTCTACATCTACCGCAAACCCAGCCACGTCTCACCACGCGACCTACGGCCTCCGGGCGCCGAGTCGGCACCGCTGGCTCCCCGGCCCCCTGGAGTCTGTCACCCCAGTCACTCAGCTCCCAGTAAAACTCAGGCCACGAGGCTCCAACGAGTCTGCACGTCTCACTCCTCTTGTCTCGCCTCCTTAGGACTCTGCCCGTCACTCCTCTCTCTCCGGCCTCCCTGCTCTCTGGCTCAGGACGGTCGGCTGCCCCGCCGCCCGCACCGACATCCACACAGCTCACTCTCATTCCTCCTGATCGGCCCCAACGTCACCAATTCAGAGAGCCTTCCCTGAGCACAGGGCGGAACAGCACCGACCGCTTGTCCGACCCCTGCCACCACCTTTTTTTTTTTCTTTCATAGTACTTTTATTTGTTTAATGTCTGTCCTCACTAGAAAATTCCATGAGACCATGGTCTCCTCTGTTTTGTTCACTGCTTAGCCTCAGTGCCAGGACCAGGGCCTGGACATAAGCCCCCGATAAGCTGTGGGGAAGTGAACGCGTCTCAATACACTTCCTGAACCTGAAAGTCAAACATCGGAAGATTTCCCAAGGCTCACTTACGACGACATAATGTTGTACATTTGCAACAACAGGTTTCTAAAGAATTTAGCAGTAACTAAAGATTTGGATAGTGGCTGACCACTGACTCACCACCTACTCTCTCTTAGGTTTGGTGGCAGACATGGGGAGATCAAACTCTTCCTGTCTACATCCTCTAATGCCATCCTTGACAAGATGTTCTGTGACAGCGATCCCAACCTGTTTGGCACCAGGGACCGGTGCTCCTATGAGCATCTAATGCCTGAGAATCTGAGTGGAGCTGAGGTGGTGATGCTGGTGCTGGGGAGCGGCTGCAAACACAGACGAGCTTCGCTCACCAGCCTGCCGCTCACCTCCTGCTGTGCGGCCCGGTTCCTAACAGGCTACGGACCAGTACTGGTCCACAGCCCAAGGGTTGGGGACCCTTCTTCTATGAGACGAATCTCCCTCTGTGGCAGGTCCCAGCGCTCGTGGCGGACAGACCACCACTGCTTGTGTTCCATCCGCACGGCATGACACACGAGCCCAACATATTTACAAACCCTGAAACCCTATGGTGTTTCAAATAAATATTAGAACAACGCCTTCGTGAACAGACAAATGGGAAAATTCCATGGGCCTATTTAGTGGAACTAAACTGGACAGCAGTTACAAATGAAGGAGCCAGGTCTCAGATAGTGACGTGTAATATCAACGCAAGTGCGTCTCTAAATGTTAAGTAGCAAAAAGGGAAGTGGCACGGTGACATCCCTTATGAGAATTGAAATGACATACTAACGGATTGTGTCTTTGGAGTTTTCATAATGTTCAGAGCAATGATAAAATGCTCACGTTGATTCATTCTCAGGCGGTGGGTGCACAGCTACTTGTCACGGTATTCTTTGTTCCTTGCTGTTTCACGCGCGCGCCGCACACACACACGTGCAAGTGCGCACACACTCCGATGGGCACGGCACACCGTGCCCCGCGGGGAGCGGGAGACGCTGCCTTCCCTCGCAGAGCAGCACGCACCTGTGGCGGCGAGCACCGTACCTGTGATCAGACGCCTGCAGCTCTGCTCGGCCGTAATACTTGAGGGTCCCGGGAGACCAGGTGTGTCTGACCTTGGTGTCAGCATCCAGGTCGCTGTCTAGAAGGTTGAGTTCTTCGGCTACTCACAGGATTCCCATCAAGAGACCCACGGACGACACAAAATCGTGTTAATATACATGAATGCCGACAATGGAGCTTCTACGAAGGGACCCGGGGCCTGGACCACACCTGTCTCAGACTCATTCGCTCTAATCCCTTGGGCTTAACACCATGCTCTGGGGCCTGGAGTAAAGACTGTCCTCTGTGGACTGTCCAAAACAGAAGAGCAGTGCCACCTGCATCCTTCCCAGAGGCTGACCTTGGGGGAAGGGGGCACAGAAATTGCTGCTACCGGGTTTCTGCCCCAGGGGCAAAGGGACACAGATCTGCAGCCCTTTGTACAGCAGGAGACGCAGAGGCTACGAAGGTGAAGGCGTCCCCACCTTCGGCACCCTGGTGCCATGCAGACGTCTACAAACTGATCCAAACGAAAACGTATCTTTTCAATCTATCGATGTGATTGCCTGGCTTTGAAATCTCAGCACGCATCTTCCCAGAAACGTTTAGTTGCTTATACACCAGGTTATAGGTGTTAAGTTTAAATCGACTGCACGTCCTAGCTGGGCAATCATCGCTCAGGACGTACCTGGCAACTAATTGATAACTGACTCTCGTCTTTCCCGTGCCTTGCGCATGTTCGATTTGGAACTGGGGCTTTCAGCAGATAAGAGTTCGGTGAACAGAATGGGACGGACAAAGTGCATGCGTGTGAGGGCGCAGAGCCCTGGCTCCCGTCCCCGTGCGCTGCCCGGAACAGGAGGCAGACAGGGCAGTGGGGTGGGCAGCATGATGACAGCCATGATGCAGGGGACAGAGGGAAGCTCCCCCAAAGCACAGCTTCCAAAGTTTGGGGGCTGACATCTGGGATGACTGTGGTGCAGTTTGGGGTTATCGAGAACGTCATTTTCATAGTGAAGGGCACGGAGCTGAAGAGACGTGACCTTCCGGCCATGACACTGACCGCCTGTTTTACGCACACCTCTCACACACCTGTTCTGTCAAAAGGCTGCCTCTTCCTCCACCACAGCACCCTGTCTGTCCAGGCTGGGGTGCGGCATTTGTCACTTGTGTCATAGGCAGCGGAGCCAACGTCATACTTGTAGGTGGGTCCGAAATTAATGCTGCCTTCATGGAAGTCTTTAAAAATCTATAGGGAGAAAGGGGAGTCACAAGACCACCTTAGTTCTCTTAGATTATGTACGTTAGATGCAAAGACAAAAATTAAAAAGGCACGTTGCAGGCTGCTCTATTCCTAAAAAGTCACAGAGTCCACATTCATTTACAAATATGTCTAAAACTGGATGTATGTGAGCCTTTTTAATTAGCAAAAAAGTGATGGTTATCTGTTCTGCTGACTGACGCACTGCCATTGGTCTCCCCAACCCCCCACCTCCAGCACCCGATCCGTCACCCTGTCAGCTCGTCAGTCCCCAAAGACAGTGACAGGCACAAGGCAAAGATGTCTACAAGATGGGCAGAGTAACCAATTTGGAGGATAGTCCGAGAACTACCCAAACAAATTGGCGTGTAAAGTATGTTAGATATTCTCATTCTGTTAGTGTCTTCACCAACGAGAAACGAGGATAGCACTAAAGCAAAGTTTTGAGCAGAGCCTAAAGTGACTTGGTGGCTTAGTGTATCTGAAGTTCACGGTCCCTACAAGGCTTGCACGTGAATGTGAGGAGGGGGGACCCACAGACACCAGCATTCACCATCTGCACACTGCAGGGTGCTCGGAGGCTGACACAGGGCCATGTGGTGCAGCTGATTCAGCAACTTACTCCCTGGTGAGACAGGAAGGAAGGCTCAGCTTGTGTGGAGGAGCAAGGGACAGCAGACCCACCTGACGCCAGAGAACAGGCTCTGGCATCGACAGAGAGACTTCCACTGACCCTGGCCCCTGCGTCTGGCCTGCGAGCTCACCAGTGTCCTTTCGTAGAGCGACGGCCCCACGGCCATGAGGACACGCAGACCCTGAACGCAGCCCGTCGGAGGAGGAACAGGAAGTGTGCGTGAAGGGACACCCACGTTTCTCTGCCTTCACAGGTCGCCCATGTCAGAATCGTCGTTAAACCCCCTCCCGGAGCTTACGTTTGCCGAACACAAGCAGATACGTTTAGAAGATGTTACTCCTTATTGGAGCAGCTGCTAAAAAAAAAAAAAAAAAGATTTCAACGGCACCACTTACTTTTCCGCTGGATTTCTGGAGCTGGAGCTGATCGAATTCCAGAAGTTTCTTCCAGTCTTGGCGTTTGACAAAATAGAAGACTTCTTCGTAGGTGAGATCGATGCGGTAGTTGAAATCGCCACACCAGAATACGTAGTCGTGGGAAAAAATGTTCTTTCCCTGAGTCGCAAAGAAAACCGTGACCACTCCGCCCGTCTGGCGGGCCAGGTGGGGGAGGGGGGGAAATCCCATAGGTGCCAGGCTGAGGCACTCTTCTTAAAATGGTACTTAAAGGCCTCATTTTTCACTTATCCCCTAAACCTACCGAGGAACTTTTACATGGCCTACTTTTTTATTTTAAATAATAGTGTCTTTGAGTGGTTTGGAGAAAGCCCCAGCTCTAACTGGGGCAGCATGACGGCCAGTATTTACTCTGCCGACCCGAATTCAATGTTCAGGCTGTGCTCTGCTTTGTTATGTCTTTATTCTAAGAAGAATGGCTCAGACCCTCAGTGTTACAAGGATGAGGTTTAAGGAAACAAGTAAAGATGCTCAGAACATGTGACTTTGTGAAAGTCCGTGGACTGTATACGTTTTCATTCTATGAGCCTCTGTCCCAGCCTCATTCCCCTCCTCTCCCCTCCCCATCTGGCCCAGTCGCTCTGAGCCCCTGGTCCCCGGCATAGCCCTGGGAGCCACCTGCTGTGACCTGTCAAGGTCTACAAGGCCTGAGCTCTGTTCCAGGGCCACGTTGTCCTCCCAGCAGCCCTGTGAAGCACACACTACTGGGTCTCTTTTACATTAAAAAAAAAGGCTCAGAAACTTGAAAGTCACACCACTAGGTGCATGATAAAAACCAGAACTCTTCACCAAAATCTGTGTCTCTTCTATGGTACTAGATCCCTCTCTACAACCAGCAACAATAATCTGGACAGAAAATTAAAATGATCACAAGCAAATGCCACGCTTGTGGAGAGCAGTGCCTGCTGTCTAGAACGTTCTACAGCGATGGAGACGTTTTCCATCCGACTCTCCAGAACAGGAGCCGTCAGCCGCTGCAGCCACCGAGCACGTGAAATGTACCGGGGCAACCCAGGGAGCTTTCATGTCATCAATTTAAATTTCAATAGCTTTGTGTGCCTAGTGGCTATTTTATTTGGACAGTGAAAAAGTGGAGTGTCACCTTATAGGTAACCTCGGTATTTCTGCTGCTGGTCAAGAGAGCTATATCGCCAGTCCTTTAATTTTTTTTAATGTATCCCAAGCTTACTACTTCAAATCAAACTTTTTAAGTGGACAGGGTTGGACTCTTTAAAACCGCATAGATACACAAAGAGCAGGGGTATGTGGTCTGGAAAACTACAAAATGCAAATTTCCCAACTCATTTGTTTGTTTCTTCTTTAATCCAAGTAACAAAAACTACAAGGATGACAGCACTTATTAATGAAAACGAAGGAATTTTTGCCTTGAGTGCTGTGCCACTTAGTAAACGGGTTGTCAGTTTTAAGGGATCTGGCCTCAAATGGAAGAGCTCCAGCAGTGGCTGACCATGTCTCAGATGTCCACAGAATACGTATCAAAAACAACTACAGTGTAACAGCGCATAGCAAGAACAGCTACAGTGTAACAACGCATAGCAAGAACAGCTACAGTGTAAGAACACGTAGCAAGAACAGCTACCACCCGCTGGAGGTGTACCAGCTGGCTGTCAACGTTTGCACAGGAAAGAGAACTTCCAAATCTGAATTTGGGAATGAAATCCTCTGGATCACCACAAGAGGCAGCATGGAGTTATCAGCGACAGCAAGACCAGGTGGGCGGATCCAGGGCTTGGGTCAGAATTCACTGGTGTGGACAATGGGCCTCCTTATCGGAGCCACAGCAGAACAGAACGTATGTGCCAAAGCGTAAGACTCAAGACAACCGAGTCTTGCACTGTTAGGACTCAAAAGTGCTCTGTCACCTGGACAAAGCTGGTTTTCTTTTTTTCTTTTCTTTTCTTTTTTTGTTACCACCTATAGCACCTGGTGTCCTAGGTGGTCTCCCATCCAAGTACTAACCAGGCCCGACCCTGCTTAGCTTCCGAGATCAGTCAGGATCAGTTGTGTGTTCGGGGTGGCATGGCCCTAGACGAGACACCCTGGTTTTCTTTCCCCATTCTACACACTTAGATTAGAAAATCGGACAACACATGTAAAAAAAAAATGCAGCAGGGTACTAAGGACGCTGAGGAACCGTGCGGGGCGGGAACCCTCCAGGGCCGGACACCTGCTTTGCCTCTACCGCATGGGCCCACTTCTCCCCTCAGTGCCCGGTCCCCCAGCACGAGGACCCTCCTCTGCTCGAACCCCAGCGCCGGCCCACGTTAGCAGCTCGGAGGGACAGCCATGCGCGGGGCTGGCCGGTGGGGAGGCCGGCGCGCCCGCACCGCCCACCCGCGCTCACACCGCCCACCCGCGCTCACGCCGCCCACCCGCCCCCGCTGCCCGCGTGCTTGCGCGCCCCGCGGCGCACCGTTGGGAAGCTCAGCTTCTGCGTGATCTCGCGGTAGTCCTCGTTCCGCTCCTTCACCTGGGACTGGCCGGCCGTCAGGTGGCTGCACACGAAGCAGAAGCTGCTGGTGTGGAACTGGAAGCGGACGCCCACGGCGCCCTTGTTGCCCGCCTTGCCGCCCAGGCCCGTCTTCACCGTGTCGATGGCCACGTCCCTGGAAGAGACGAGGCGCACGTCGGGGGCGTCTCCGTGGCTCCCGGGGAGGCGGGAGAAGCCTGTTTTGAGGCCGGCAGCTCTGAGAACTCCCCCAACCACCGGCCCCCAGGCTGTGTCTTCACGTCTTCGGCCCCCAGCCGCCGTGACCAGCGCGACCACCGTCCACTCCTGGTCACCCCTGACTGCCTCCTCTCACTGTCGGCAACACCTAGGGGCAGGACTGGAGCTTCTTCCCCACGGCCCCAGCTCCCCGCCGTGCTCAGCACTCAGGAAAGCGCACCCCAAGCCACCCTGGACGATGAATCGCCTCTGCCCCTGCTCTCTGTTTGCGGAAACAGCGTGGACCTCACCAACCCCCACCCCGCCCATCCGTCATCCGGTCATCCTGTGAAGCGCAGGAGATGGCATCAGGCAAGCAACACGTTTTGAGGACACAGGAAACGGCCAGGTGTTTACGCTGGGCCGGCTGGTGGTCGCAGTGCGGACTCCCGCTCTCATTGAAACGCCAGCTTATAACGCCCGCGAGTGAGCGCATGGGTGCACAGACAGACGGACTAAAGCACAGACGGAGGCCTACGCCTGCTCCCCGGGACCACCACCCAGCAGACAAGGGACGGGGAGAACTGGCCAACAGGTGTGTGTGCTGAACAAGCTTGAGGTCATGGGCGTCCAGGACTGCAGGCGGCATCTTGACCTTTACCCTGACCTTCCGCCTTCCCCTACCCTTCACTGGCCTTTACCCACTCACTTTCACACGACCACATGGCCACGATCAGAACACCACCATCAGGGAGACACAGTCAAGGAGACTTAAACATCTCCTCAAAGTGCAGGAGAGGATTATGAACAGAGCATCTTGCTCTCCGGGTGCAGCCATGGGCGCACCTGTGGGCCGCTAAGGGGGTGTGGACGCCCAGTGAGGCGTGACCCTGCTCAGGAAAGAGCGCTGGTCTCGGCACTGAAGACAGGAGGACATTCTGGTGACATGAATGAGACCAATGAGACAGGTGAGGGGCGGGTTCCTCCCACAACTTAGACACCCATGCGCGCACACACACACACACACACACGCACGCACGCACGCACAGCCTCCCGCCCACATGCCGGCACGCCCTTTACTAAAACAGCCACCGTCTCCTAAGGTTTTCCCTTCCTGACATTCGTAAAACTATCACATGAGAGACATGGTAACGGGGTGACGCTGGCAGAGGCGTTGTGCCCACACGTGTTACTTAGAATCCTTTTTAAGAGAGGCCAAGGAATTGGCATTTCGGAAGGGTAACTCAGCCCTGGGTCAGAGAGTTCCTGTCTAAACCTCGGCAAGGCATCCTTTTCCTTGTGCGAAGCTGAGCTGGGGGGCCGAGGGGCGTGCAACGCTCCCTCTGGAGGAGTTCGGCTTCCTGGAACTAGAAGGTCCCCATTGTGGCTTTTGCATCGCTAGACAATATTCTATTCAGCCTCGTTTCTCCTGGGGGTTGTTCCATTTATCTAGAATAATGGCAGGGCCTGATTCCTGCTGCAGGAGGGGGGGGAGGAAGTCTGAACAAAACACCAAGAACCGCCACACCCCCTGCCCTCCCTTCCCCCCCCCCGATCCCCCCAGATGTCTGTGAATCCAGTGTTCTCACCTGATGAACGGGACGTGGTACGGACGCACGAAGATGTATAGACAGACGCCCACCAGCTGTGCCGAAGTCAAGAGGATGTACCGATGGGAGCGAGAGATGGCTTTCTGAAGCTGCTCGCCCCACATCTTCCTGTTGGTGGTGCTGGGAAGGAACGATGCTGTCCGGTCAGCGGTGGGCTCCCCACCCCCAGACCCCCCAGACCCCCCAGCCCGTAGCATCTTCCTTTTACGGGTGGGCGTCCTGCCGAGGGCACTCCCTTCGTGCCGGGCCGTGATCCCGCCGCGGACTGACTCTCCGTAGAGGTCTGCGTGTGCCACACACGTCACAGCTCGCACCGCACCCCACCCTGCTGCCGGAAACCCAGCACGGGCTTGCTCGGGAGAGCTCCGGAGAGTCTGGTTTTGTCATTTGTTTAGAAATAAAGCTGCACCGGTTTAGGAAAGAAAAGGTCTGGCTGCCTTTCCACCAGGTGTTCACCTGGCAGTGTCCTCCCTGAGGACCGGTGGACCGGTACCTCCTCCCCGCCCTCCTGCTTCCTCGCCTCCACCTAGGAAGGGCGACCAGCACCCTCCAGGCCGCCCTCTGCCCCCGCTCCAGCTCACACCCCAGCTCCCAGCACGACGCCGCCGCACACGGGGCTGAGGCAGCAGAGCCGCAGAGGGACGGTGACGACCCGCCTGTCACGGTGTCCTTAACGAGCAGCGAAGCACTGCAGCCAGAGGCCCCTCCACAGTGGGGGGCTCAGGTCAGCGGACTCGGACGCAAGGCCGCCCCTGCGCCTGCACCTGGCTCGGGAAACCCTCGGTGGGGTCCACGTCACTCGCCTGCGGCCCTTGCTCCCGGCTGCTTACCTGGCATTGACGATGTTCCCAGCACTCAGTTCCACCATCTCCTCGAACCCCACGGCAAAGATGTCAGCTGGGCTGCTGTCATCTGGGGGACAAGGCAGGAGAGGAAGGAAATCACACCCGCCAGGGCCCGCCTTCGCTCACCGGCGGGGCCCACGTCTGCCTGTGGGCCAGGTGTCCCTGTGCCCAGGGGCACGCATCCAGACCACCAGGCAGAGCCCCACACGGGGGCTCCCCCTCCCACCTTCCATGACGCACACGGCCTTTCCCTGTCTGCATCCTGGGGCACGTGACGGACCTCTCCAAACCCCACTCCTGGCTCTGTGCAAGGGACAGTAATCACCACCTCACCAGGTCCCGTGAAGTAGCGATCAGATGCCACACGGGAAGGCCCTGCCCCCACCCCACCGGGCGTGGAGTGAGCGCGATGCCGGCCCACTTCCTTCCTGAGGCTCCCACGGGCATCAGCCCCTAAGTCACCGGGCGCAGGGCTGCCTCACACTCGCTCGGGTCCACAGCACTTCAGACAGTGCTGGACTCAGCCTTCCCCGTCAGTGACTGCCTGGCACCCGGTGGCCAGGAGAACACCCAGCCCAGCTCGAGGGTTGGCCCCTGGCCCCTGGGCCCGCCCTGAGGAAATCTGCTCCAGAAACGCCTGGTTTTACAGGAAGCAGGGCGAGCCGAGAGGTGATACTCGTCTGTCCCCTCGGTGCTCCCTTTAGTGAGGAAGCTTCGCGTTTCACACAACCTCCTGGGTTGTGTCCTTGGTCCTTGTCCTTCTGACACCCAGCAGCCTGAGCCATCCAACCCGACATGCTTCCTTCCACCCTCTGCAGCAGCTGACACCCCCCGTCCCTGACTCCATCGGAAAGGCCAGGCTGCCCGCTATCCTGCGGGCCACACAGGCAAACCTGGGACCTCAAGCTTAACTGGCTGAGAGTTGCTTTTCTTTTTCTCAAAGAAGAAAACGCTCCTCCTCTGCTCTGCTGGGTGACAGCCACGACCCCTTCCCTCTCCTGGACACGGTTACGTTTCAGTGGGAGCCCCGGGAAGCACGCTAGCCCCATACGATCCCCCACAAAGTTAAGAGCCACCTTGCCAGGGCCACCCGCCCCCATTCCTGTGGCAAATGATGAGGACCCGTTTTCGAAAAAGGGGCAGGCAGTTTCTCGGGCCCAGGCCGATGTTCTCCGCGCTTACTGGGCCGGCCCCGGTGGGCACTCAGAATGGCCGCCATGGACATGAGGATCCCAGTGGCCCCGAACTCTGGCCTCTGAGACAGCAAGAGGCACAGACTGGGGTCGCGCTCTGAGGACCCAGCGCCCAGGGCCGCTGCTGAGCGAGAGGCCCCTGCACATCCACAGGCAGAGACTGGGATGGCCGGTCTCTTCCAGAATCCAAGGAAGCCGGAAAAAGCAAGGCCCCTCCTCGGTAAATGCCAACTGCAGACAAATCATGTACTCCTCAAACCCTGAGTTCTGGAGGCCCATCAGCTACTACCTCGCATGACCTACGACAAAAGGCAAGGTGGCACACTCGGACGCATTGCATTCTTAGGAGGCATACACAGCTCCTTCCGTGGCCGCTTAGAGTGGAAGCCTGTAGCCACACGCTTGGTTTGGGGAAAGGCGACATGAAACGGGAGTCTGGCTGCTGGCAGGACCGTGTCTCCAGAAGCCACCTTGCCCTCCCTCCTCACGGCACGAAGGTGCTCGTGGTCAAAACCTAAGACTGCACAATCTCTACACGTGAAGAGAAAGGAGAGCGGCCACTTTGATAACACCCCACCCCGCACCGCCCCCCCCCCCCGCAAACATCTAGAAAAGAGAAGGCGTCAAACAGTTAGCGTGTCCTGGGATGCCAGACCACTGCGCTTTGCCGGAAGAGCCGAACGCCCAACGCCAAACCTCCCCGGGGGCAGAGCGCCTCCCAGAATCCATGCTTTGTTCTGCCCGCGCGGCCGCACTCACCCTGGGGCTCGGCGACCCCGGCCAGCCCCGGCGAGTCCAGCAGCCAGTCCGCCAGCTCGGCCGACCCCAGCAGGTTGGTCCTGAACTGCTTCCCGCCATTCACGTTCCAGGTCCCCACGGCAACGTGGATCCGCTTGAAATGGGTGAATTCCGACTGGCGCTCCGCCATGGCTCGCAGGACCCGGGGCGTCACTGAGAGGAGGCAGAGGAGGGCGCGGCTGTTGGCATCTGCACCTCGAGTCCCCCCCCCCCCGCCCCGAAACACGGACGGGGACTCTGTCAGCGCAGAGAGGGATGGAGGCAGGTGCCTGGTCCTGTGGGACCAGGACACACCCCTGTGGCGTTTTTGCCCTCGAGGCCTGAAAACACCTCCCCCTGGGTGCCCTTCCCCTAGCCAGAGCCACAGATGTTGAGAGAGACGCCGGCAGTCCTGGCAGGATGCCTGGTGCTTGAGCAACAGGGTCATCAGAAGCGGGTGTGGACTTGCACACAAGGACACGTTGCGGGAGGGTGCACACGCCTGACCGATTCTGGGACTTCGTGCTCTAGGGACGAGGATGGGAAAAAGATACCCGAGAAGAAAATCGCTGAAAACATGGTGGTGGCCTGGAGGCCGAGTCTGGGAATTGGCTGAAGTTTGTCATTGCTAACCTGAGAGTAACTAATAATAAGTTGCAAGGCCAGCTGTGTGAGAGAGAATAAAAAGCCACGGAGACAGGGGTGGGAGATGCCAGCATTGCCATTCCTTGCCATTCCTCGTCTCCCTGATCCATGTGAGTCAAAGCATTTCCAGACTCCGACTCTTCTTCCTGACCGTCTCCGCAACACACAGAGGCTGTGACGTCGGGTCACGGGGGACTTGGGGAATTTAAGCGAGGAGGAGATGGGTGAAGGGGGTCAAAGGTGCATGCTTCCAGTAGCGAAGTAAATAAGTCCCAAGGACGCGATGCACAGCTTGGCGCCTCTAGTTAACGATACCGTATCGTATATTTAAACGTTGCTAAGAGAGTAGATCTTAAACGTTCTCATAAGAACACGTTTTGTAACTATGTATGGTGCGGATGCTCACTGGACTTACTGAGGTGATCACCGTCCCAACACACACATGTATCAAATCATTATGCTGTAGACCTGAAACTGTGTCAATTATAGCTCACTTAAAAAAAAAAAAAAAGAAACCTCTAGTTATTGACAGAATCGCGGCAGTCTTGCCCCCAAGAGCAGATGGTGGGCTCTACTTCTACAGGGTCCTGCGGCCAGAAGAGAAGCAGGACTCTGCCCTCCCTGGAGACGCCTTGGGAAAAAGGCACCTGGCAATGGGACCGAAACCCCGCTCGGGGGAGAAAGCGTGTCTGGTGGGAGTTCGCGTTCGAAGAAATCGACACTTGCGGAAGAGCCCACGGACGCCCTCAGGGCCCTCCTCTCGGCTTGGGAAACAGCCCAAACTAAGAAAGGGCAAGAGTGGGCCGCCCCTCGAGGCCAGGAGGCACACGGTCCTGGGAAACGCAGCGACAGCTGGCATTCTGCCCATAGCTGTATTTTCTGTATATATTACGTACACTTTAGTCATCTTTCTGGCTGGGAGACACTGCCCTTCTGGGCTTAGCCAATTCGTCGTTTCTTTTTAAAATTCTTTCTGGTAAGATAAGACTGGCGAATGACATCACAGAAGTTTCCGGTGTACGATACCATGACTCGGTACCTGTACGCTCTGCTGCGTGCTCCCCCTCAAAAGTCTAGTTCCCATCCGCCGTCCTGCAATGGACTCCCTTGCCCCAGACTCAGCCCATCTCCACCCCCTTCCCCTCTGGTGACCAACGTTCTGCTGCCCGAATCCGCGAGTTTATGCTCGTTTCGATGTCTTCGCTCACCTCCTTTTCGTTTTCTATTTCACATGAGGGAAACGTGGTTCCTGTCCTTTCCACCTGACTTATTTCACTCAGCATAATACTCTCAAGGTCCATCCACGCTGTTGCAAATGGACACTATTTCATCACTCTTAGGGCTGAGTAAGACGGCATTACAGAGAACAATCGCAGACACTTGGGCGTTCTATATGTCGCCGTTGTAAGGAAGCTGAGGATGTGTGTGCGATGTGAAAACAAACCCATCCAGGCCCCGGTCTCCTCTCTCTGGCCCACCCCGGGATGTAATATTCCTCTGCGTAGCCATCCCAGGACCAGGACCGGCCAGCCAGAGCCCACCAGAACGGTTCACACTGGCCAGCCCCAAGCTGCTCGCCCTGCCCTGCCTTTCCCACGGAAGGCCTGATAAAGGCCGCGGCCTACGTGCTCCCCGGCTCCTGCCTTCTGCCTCCTGGCCACCCTGGGGATCTTCCACGTGGCCCTGTGTGCCCCCCGAACCCTGCCATCTTGAGGCCCTGTGAGTATAAAAAACTTTGGTTTTTTCCTGGGTCTCTCTGCCTCCTCTTGTGGCCACACGTGCCTGACCGTCTCATAAAAGAATACGAAACGCAGCTGCAAACCGCTCACGTCAACTGGTCAAGCCGGACTCCCAGCAGAGTGCAGAGCCCTACAGCTCGGGACTGTCCACCCCAGCCTGCTGGGGTCACGTGAGGGGCGGGAGGGCTGGCCAGCACCTGCTCCAGGCCCCCGGGGGTGGGGCAGGGGCCGCCGTACCCAGCAGGGCCGTGTTGTCCAGCAGTGTCCTCCTTTGTCGGCCGCCTCCTCGGAGCAGACGTCCCCGACCAGCAGCAGCTTGATGGCTTCCTGCTTCACCCCGTCGAAGAAGTTGGACTGGATGGTGCGTGACACGGAGCGGGCCCCGTCCTTCAGCTTCCCCACCTGCCAAGAGCCGGAGCAGGGGCCGTGAGGCGGGATCCCGCGGCCCCCGCCCTTCCCCACGCTTCCCCGCGGCCAGCCCCGACCTTGGCCTTCCCCTCCAGGGCCCGGCTGCCCGTGAACATCTTGCTCAGGCTGTGCCCATTGAGGGACCACATGGCTTTGAAGGACTCCACGAAGCGGTCGGCGATGGGCTTGGAACTCAGCCCCAGGCTCTCGAGCTGCAGGTGTAGGACCTGAGTGAGAAGAGACAGTGGTCACCGACTTCTCAGCCGGACGCTCCCCCACAGCCGCCTCGGGGACCGTCACCAGGCGCCAGCCCCCGTGATCACCCTGTGCCTCTCCAGTGGACGAGGGAGGAACCCTTGTGTCAGAGATGGGGGCGTCCACCACAACCCCCCCCCAACGCTCTCTAACTTTATCACTCCACCCAGGCCTGCTGGCCTCCCTGCCCCTCCACCAGAGGGCTGGACAACAGGGGCCGGCGGGTGGGTGGACAGGCAGGCCTGGAGGGCAGTTGCTGCAACCCTCCCCCCTCCCCGCAGCAGGGAGCCAGGCACAGCCTCCCCCCAGGCCTCAGACCCAGCCTCACCTCGCCAGCCTCACACGGCCCGTTCCCGGTAACCCTTACACGGCACCTGTGTTCCTCAAGGCGCACCTGGCACCTTGGGCCACCGTGAATGGACATTACAAAAGGTGCATGAAAAGTGTGCCTGTGGCAGGTCACAGGCAAGCCAGCCACCCGGGAAAACCTCATCCCATCCCACCGCCCAGCCAGAAAGCCGGCCAGTGGAGCCACCCTCGTCTGGCAGACGAAGGCGCTCGGCCCGGCCCGCACCGCCGGAGGCGGGGGCCAGGGCACAGGCGGGGCGGCGGCGGGGACAGACCTCAAGTGCGAGGAAGCTCTGCACCGTGTTGGTCCGGTCCAGGCAGTCGAGACAGTTCATCCGCAAAGTGCCTTTCTGAAAACTTAGGAAAACGACAAGAAACGCCAGTGGCTCCGTGTTCTGCTGGAAGGCGCCACGGCTGTAGCACGGTGGCCTACGTCCGCAGACCCCCGAACAGACGCGTACCCCTCCCTTCCTCCCTCGTAGCTCGCCAGGACCCCCGTCGCCATCCCGACGGACCCCAGCGCCCAGTCCCAGCAGCCCGCACGCCTGGGTCGTTGTGAAGAGTCAATTCTCGTGACTCACCGTAGTCACGGTCTAGAAAGTCCCCGTGAACAATCGGTGACATGAACTAAGAGCAAGTAAGCAAATGCCTGACCGTGCTGACAGGGGACGACACCGTGCTAGGCGCCTGCGGGCCTCCGGCCACACACTGCCCTCGACTCGTCACCACGTACGTGACCTTGTGTGACAGGCACGGCTCATTCGTGAGCACTGAACTCGCGGCCGGCGGCACGCTCACGCCCGGATGAAGCTTCCCTAACACGCGCGTTTGCTCTGCAGCACACGTCACATCCTCCTTGCGCCGAGGGGCCCCGGGCAGGGACCACCGCCATGCGAGGGGCCGTTTTAGACAGGGACATCGCCGACGACGGGCAAGAAAACGTGAACCCGCGGCAGTGGCGAGACGGCAAGAAGGACGCTCGTCACAGCAGAAGGCTGCGTGCGGCCTCGGCGGGGACGTGTGCACTAGCCGACTCGAATTCTTTAACCGTTCTCAGCATGTCTGTGAACGGGCCACCAGTGTCCCCTTTAGGGTGACAAATTTTGGCGCGCGGGCCAACTGACAAATACAGCCTCTGTGAACAACGAGGAGGACGGGGGTGTGGGGACACTGGCCGTCCATTTCCTCCTCCTCTCGGAGCCGGGAAAATCATAGCCCGGGTTCCCTGGGCAGCCGGGCCCAGGCCCGCTCTCCCCCTTCACTCTCCCGGGGTTTTATCACCATCTGGACGGGTTACACGGTGCCCCCAGTCCCTCTGTGGTCAATCCGTGACGCTGTGCTCTATCTACTCACAAAAGCGAGTCCTGACTGAGGGGAAGGGGACAGAGAGGCCGGAACCCCAGGTCCCCAACACCGCTGAGCCTGCGGCCCGGGAGGGCGGGCGAGGACTCACCGAGGGCTGACGTCCTCGCCCTGGGCGAACACGTCGAAGTCTTCCCAGTGCAGCTTTAACTGGGGCCTCAGCAGGTTCTCCAATTTCTCTAGCTTCCCGCCTTTGGCGAACTGATGGAAGTCAAAGTTTATCATAGGCGTGTCACCGGCGTGGCAGGAAGCCCAGAGCAACTTCTGAAAGGGGAAAGGGAGAGCGTGGCAGGGGACGAGGGAAGAAGAGAGTCGGCCACCGCGCACCGCTCCCGGCGGGAACCTGAGCGGCTAACACCACACCGTCAGTCACCAGATCGCAGGGTTTAGCGTTGCGGCTTATGGAGGACCAAGTGGTGTTGTCGGTCCTGACCCCGGAAGGGAAGCACAGAGCAGACCCCGGGGATGAACCCAGGAAGAGCATCTGCCTACAGGAGGGCAGAAGGTCCCCTGGGGCCAATGGCAGCCAGGGCGGGCGAGGCTTCCCGGGCAGCCGGCAGCCCTGCTCCGACATCACCCCTCCGCGGGCACCGGTGACGGAAGACCACTCTGTTCTTCGGGCACCCAAGTGCCACAGGCCCATGGGGCACAGGGCAGCGCAGCAGGCTGGGAGCTCATAATCCAGCTCAGCGTTGCCCTGGTAACCGGCCCCATTTGGACACGCGCAGGCCTCCAGGTGGGTGTGCTCTGAAGGCGCTGGGTCTCCCAGCAGGCCCTCCATTGCTCCCGGCAGAGGCCCACCTTCCACAAGAGGAACCTCACTGATCGCTCCGCGGCTCGCTCACCAGACAGCCCTGTGGTCAAGGAGGAACTGGCTGCGTTCCCGGGAGACCTGGCTCAGGCCTCCCGCTGCCCGCACGGCTTCAGGTAAGACTTGTCCAGATAGTCTGATGACTCTGAAGGACTTCGGGCCGTCTGCTCCCTAGGACTCAAAGTGCCCGTCCACCACGGGCAAGGATGCAAACCAATGCGTGGCTGCCATCATTACGAAAGTCTGGCTATGGAAAAGAAGTCGCTCAGCTGAACAGTGTGTTTTTACTGCCTTTACGTTCTGGAGCAAGCACCTTGTGGCCTGAAAACCGCCAGGTCACAGGCCGGCTGCAGGTACATGGACCTCAGCACTGAGAGGTGACCGGGCTGGGGACCTGGGGCTCCACATGACACCCCGGTCAGGTCCCCTGCAGGCGGCGTGGCAGCCTCCTGCCTCCTGCCTGCCCAGGGTCCTGCCCTCCCCGACGTGGGCCACGGGCCCACTGCCATCTCCTGTGACGAGAGCCCACTGGCTCGGGGGGCTCCCCCCGCCGATGGGGCTGACGGACATCTTGCCCCATAGCTCAAGGCATAATGAGATTCTTGGGTTCTTCTTCTTTTTGTTTTTCCTTCTTCCTCAAAAGAAGCTGTCCACATTGCTGCCAGGATGGGTGCAGGGAGACACTTCTCAAGCTTGTTGCTAACAGCAACAAACCAAACAGGAAAAGCAGGTCTGGCCATAAGAAACTGGCAACCACAAAGTCTGCTCCAGGCCCATGGCTTTCCTATGCAGAGTGAAATGAACACCCAGCTGGACGGGGGGCCCTCAGCCAGGGGTCAGGGAGGCGGCAAAAGCCACTTCCGGTGAGGTCTTCATGCAGACTCCATCAGGGGCTTCCGGGCTTTTCTCTATTACGCGGGGTCCACGGGCAACTAGGAAAGGACCATTCTGTAGCTTCTCAAGGCGCAGACTAGAGACACTGGCAGACAGGAGAGTGGAGGACAGGGAGAGACCCCAGAGCGTGGGGTGGGGGTGGGGAGCCTCGTGCTCTGACTGCTTCACCCCTGTCCAGGGTCTCTCCCCACAGCTCCCTGGCCCGGCACAGCGGAACCCAGGGGAGCCCAGGCAGCAGGGCACAGGAAGCAGCCCAAACTGGGGGGTTTGAAGGCTCCAAGACAGCAGGAGGAAATCACGCGAGACGCCTCGCTTAAACGAGAAGAGCGGCCCCAGGCACGAGTGCCCGGCCGGTGTTTGCATGAACGTGCCAGGAGGGGCCCTCAGCAGCTGGGCGAGACCAGGGAGGGAAGGGGGCTCGGGTTCCCTGACCAGGTCAGGGGTGCGTGGGGCGAGGCCCGGACACACGTGCACACATGTGCATGTGCGCAGGCGGGAGAGCGTCTGTATGTCCATCCAGGAGAGCGGGGGATAGGCCCAGCTGTCCTGAGTCCCCAAGGTCCCAGCAGGCAGTACCGAAGGAAATGCAGCTGGCGACGGGAGACGTTCTGTTTGACTTCGGGCAAATTATCTTGCCATGAGTTCGTAAAAGTTACACTTGACCCGTCAGGAGCCCAAACCACCTGATGCTGGAGCTCTTGGAGGGAGGAAGGGAACAGACCTCCCAAATGTGGAGAGAGGGGCACTGTGGTTTCCAGCTCCCCGCAGAAGCCTGCCTCTGAGCGGGGGTCCCACCGCCTCCCCATTCTCCCCCCGCCGCCCGCACCCACGGTGGAGAGGTGGGCGCTGTTACCTTGAAGGCTCGGTTAAGCACCTCCTCTCCGCCTCTGCTCCCCAGCAAGTTCACGACCACCTGCTTCCCATACTGCTCCTTCAGAAGCACCATATGCCTGCAACAGAGCAGCACAGCGCGGTGACCCCAGGTCATCAGGACACAGGTGGACAGCCCTGCCCTCGAGGCGAGAGGGGGCGGAAGGAAGGACCGGCTGGGCACCAGGATCTAGGATGAGCCGTTCTCCACGACAGCCGTCCTCCAGGCCAAGAACAAACACGGCAGGTCAGACTCCTAGACAAGCGTGACATCAGAGGACATGCTGGACTTCCTGCAAAGCACCCCACGAACTCCCGAACGGCTAACGCGGCCTTTCACCAACGCGCCTTTAAATGCACTGTATGTCGCAGATCGATCTAGTTCCTTTGGCCCTGTCTGTCCTTTTCCAAACTAGAAGAACTGGGAGAGCTGTCCACCTCAGAGTCCAAGCGCTGCATTTCACGACGCTTGACCCAAACAAGAGGGCACAACGAAATTTCAGTCTTCAGAACAATCTGTAGATCACAAACCAGTTTTAAAATATGTATGCTGAAATATTAGGGAGAGACGCTAATATTTATCTTTTATCACCAGCTTTTGAGAACTACAATTGTAATCATGCTAGGAATGCTTAAATGTAGTGTTTTAAAAACAAACAAACAAACAAGGAAAAGCCAAAATGCAAAAAGCAAATGTAAAACTGTAATTTAATAGGGTGATCTTTATGCCTAAATATAGAAAAAAGTCTGGACTGTAACACACTGTGATGTTAAAAGTGGTGGAATTTTAGCATTTAAAATTCTTTTCTTCTTTAAACATTTTCATGTTTTCTGAATTTCTACAATGACATGTTTCTTTGACAAACAGATTTTTTTTAAAAAAAGTTATCACAAAAGAACCCTTTTTAGCCCAATAAGAGAAAAAACACTCCCTTAATAACTCTGAGGGGCAGCACTGTGTGGCAGGAGGACATAATTCCAAAATGGGTGGTCTCGGCTGCCCTGCCAAGAGTTAAAGGGGAGTCTACCCCCGCCCCCCCACCAGTGACGCTCCTGGCAGCCCCGCCTCCCTGAGGTCCCTCCTGGGGGAGACGAGGGCTTGGTGAGGTCAGTGCAAGCAGGAACTCTGCACAAGCCGGCAGGCTGTGCACTGTCCCGAGAGCTTAGCGACGTGGCAGCCCTGGGTGAGGGTGCCCGAGACATGGGATGAGCGTGGCCTGGCCCCTCTGGGCTCGCCTGGTCCGCCCACCCAGGGAAGGCGTGTCGTCAGCCTGAGGTCTGACACACGGACCCAATGGCAGGCTCTGCCTGGTGGGGAGTCTGAGCCACTGGGCACTGAGTGAGCATCCTTCTCTTAGGGGTGAAATCTGAGGAAGCCGGTTGTGGCCACATATCCCAGCCGTACTCAGGCCACAGTGCACCTTATCAGAAATAAGGCTGATGTGTGACCTCCAAGTGACTGATCTCTGAGCCTACATCTCAGCTGGTTCCCAATTCCAAGGTTGGGAGAGAAACGATATTACTCTTTATTCATGCCGCCGGTCCCAAAGACTCTGGATCAAAGTATGCACCCTCTGAGCTGCCTCCTTCGTCTGTACCGTGAAGGTGATGCTCATCCCGTAAGAACGGCTGTGAGGACCGAAAGGTGAGTAACAGTGACAAGTGCTTGGCACGTGATAGTTTTCCTTTTCTTCCTTGAAATTTAAAATTAGGATAGTATACTTATCGATAATTAAAAGACTCGTGTCACTGGCTCTGAGGGAAGAGTCGTGGAGGCCACACCAAGGTCAGCATGAGGAGGACTCACCCTGGCCGTGGTGGCCCTGTGCATTTAGGGCCTTTTCTGGCCCATCTGTTACCGTTAGGGGGAGCTCCCTGGAAAACTGTGGGGGTTTTCAGGACATTGAGGAGTCGGGATTCCAGCATCCTTCTCATATTCAGGGCATAACTGAGGGACTGAGAGCTAAACACACCCTAACGTCCAGACACAGCCAGCTCCACGCAGAGGGAGGGTGTCCACTGTCGTGCAGAGTGAGGCCCAGGTGCAGCCCCAGAAAAGGGCAGTGCTTTCATCAGAACTGCGCCACCTGCGAGACGCGATCCTCCCCAAGCAAGACCCTCCCAAGCAGCCCCGGCCAAAGGCCTGCTCGAAAGAGCCCTCTCCTCCGGCATGAGGCAGACGAATACAAGAACAGCAGTAAGTAATGGTGACAAGTATTCTGTGTGTTAAAGCTACACACGTAAAGGGTTTGTTCTTGGCGTGGGGAGGGGGAGGGATTTACTCTGGACCAAGCACATATGGAAGAACCGAGAAACTCTTCTGAGCCCCGGGATGTCCCAGAAATTTGGGAGCACCCTTACATGGGGTGAGACGGCCCTGCTCCACAGGGGGGCCACAGCGCCCCACCACAGCTGATAGAGAAACCCAGGACCACACTTCCAAACACCGCTCACACATGAGAGTGACCTGGTTAGTCACCAGCCTGAACCTCCCACCGGACGCGGACGGGCGAGCAGGGTTCAAGTCACCCTTCCCCGTTAGGATGTATTTAAAAAAGTGAGTTCCCGTACGCCAGGATGTTAAGTGGCTGCCTGTCAAAGGGCTCACAGTCACAGAGACGTGTTCGGTGAGTCACCGATTTAGGGAAGAGAGCATGTGAGAAAGGAACGGGCTTATTCTTCTGAGTAAGTGTGCATGACACAGGCACTCACTCCCTAGGGACGCACACTGACACACACACACACCACACAGACACACACACACACTAACAGGATTTCAACGGTTGTAAGTCTGTGTCAATGTTCTTAAAGTGTGTTTTAAGCTCATCAACACATGAAGGTTTTTGAAACAAGCCCAGCAGGCCCTTCCCCTTGTGCTTCTGGTCAGCTCAGGAAGAAGTTCATTTTTAGTTATATGTTTACTATTTCCTAAGACATTTAATGTAGCTCCATGTCAACTGAAACAAACAAACACACACACAAACCCATGGACCGTGTGTAGGACACAATAATAGTGCTCGGGAAAAAGGCAAAAGCATCTTCACTAACGGGCCCCACCCTCTCCAGGGAAAGTCCGCCCCTGGGGCTGTGCGAACAACGGGGTCACGGCCTGGCTGCTGCTTCCGGTCTGGGAAACACGAGGGCAACAAGCTCAAGAGTCCAAAGGAAGCTTCAGGCAGAACGGTTAAGGCAGTACAAAATTACTTCTGAATTTTTATGATATTAAGTTTGAAACTCAGTATTGAGTTTCAAAAAGCAAATATTTAGGAAGATAGTAACTATTTCGAGTTCAAAATACTAATAGTTCAGGTTAGCCATGGCTTTTCTTGAGCAAGTTGTAAAACACTGTTATAATCCAATTTGCGCTGTAAAAAAATGAACTATACGCCTTTTTTTTTCTAGAACGATACACAGTAAACACCGAATAGAAAACAACAAATAGTAAACAACAAAAAGTAAAATCTCTAGTAGCAGAAATTGGGCGTTAGGGGACTGTTACCTCTCACTTTATACCTAGTTCTATGCAGTGACTTCTTAAAACCTGGGAATATATGACTTTTAAAACAAAACCAGCTACAAACATCCTATAATTTAGCTGATCCCTTACGAACCAGTACAGATGGATGAAGCTTCACTGCAGAAGGAACTGCTGAGATAGAAATAAAAGTGTCACCTGGGGAGGGAGGAGGCAGGTGGGGTCAAAGGGGTCAAATATGTGGTGACAGAAAGAAATCTAACTATGGAGGTGAACACACAATGCAACATATATGTGCCTGACTGTTGAATTGTACACCTGAAACTCACTGGATTTCATTAACCAATGTCGCCATTAAAAAGTTAATTTAAAAAAAACAAACCGAAAACCAAAGTGTCACCTGAGCATTTATACTGAAACTTCAGGTATCTGAGAGGAGCTCAAAATCTCATTTTGGAAACTCCCTTCTTGCATAAAGGACCACAGTCAAAGGCAGATTTAGGTACAGGGTGTGGGGCCCTGGCCTTCCCGCCGTCCTCCGTCCCCTGTGCTGCTGTCTGACGGGAGGAAGACAGGCTTAGGGCGGTGTCAGACGACCCTACCTGTCGAAAGCAGGGGCGTTGGCTTCCAGGCCTCTGGTGAGTTTCAGATGATGGGAGCCCACCTAAAACAGAGAGAAATGACACCAGTGACGCTCCCGCTCTGTGAACCCAGGAAGCGATGGTTTCCCCATGGCGCCGCACTGCCAGCCAGGCCCCGGGGGCTGTTCCCAGCCCCCTGCACTCCCCGCCCCCCACACACCCCATCTCAGGACAGCCAGGCCGGCACTCAGGTCCCACAGCCTGCGTCTGGCCCCGTGGGACCCAGTCCCAGCCTCAGCATGGACCACACTGCAGGAATTCTTCCACAGACAGGACAGACCCCAGATGAGACTGCGTGAGGCCCACGAGCCCTTTGGTGGCGAGAGGTGCCGCTGGGCCCGGGAGAGACCAGTTCCCAGCCTGCCCTGCAGCAAGGGTGGCCGTGACTGCCCCGAAAACCTGAGTTACAACTACCCACAGACTCATTTGCCTTATTACTTCAAACTATCTGGTAAACACAGGAAGTTTCAAAAACAAACTTAAAACGGCATGTCGTGGGAGCCGGCTTGAAGGAGCTCTCTCTAGACAAATCTGGGACATTGAGCCTCGAATTATATAAGGACAATAATGGATTATAGCCCAAAGAATAAAATGGGAATCCATGGATCTATGCAGATGAGAGCTGGCTGGACGCGGGGGTGGGCAGAAGGGGGTGCTCTTCTTCCCAGGAGAATACCAACCGACAGACAGGGGGACATGGCAACTCGCCATTCCATAAACCGCAGGAAAGAACTGTTCAGCATGAACCATCCATGGATCACAAACGTTAGGGGAGAGTTGGATGAGGAACGAGATCTTCACATGGTCCCCCAGTGGCTCCCACAGATTGCTTATTAGTTGAAAAGGAAAACATTCACTCTAAGAAACATCAGCACCTTGCCCAGGTGATCAAAATTAACATCACCAATGAGGGCAGAGGGACACCGTGGCCTCCAGATGGGACAGCCTGCAAAGAACATGGCCTCAGGGAGCCATACCCCGCACCCGACCATAACAGGACACCAGGAAACACCAAGATGAGGGACGTTCGACTGAAAGCAAAAGATCTGCATTCTCCCAAAATGTCAGCGTCGCAGAAGACAGAGTGACTGAAGAACTGACTCAGATTCAAGAAGATGAGGGAAGCGGCGACTCCATCGTGGAACGGGACCCTGGCCCGGACCTGGGCCGGAGGGGTAAAGGTGTCGTGGCGGACGTCCCTGAGACCACAGGTAAATCCGGAACGGGGGCTGCAGGTCAGACTAAGGCGCTGAGCCAGTGTTGCGTTTCCTGACTGGCGCCTACACTGTGGTGGCGGAAGGGCATCTGTGGTCTTAGGAGAAACACCCCGACGTACTCAGAAGAGACATGGTGAGCGTGGCCTCTGCTCAGGCGGCTCAGAAAACAAACAGCAGCGTGTGCGCGTCACGGCACGACGGTGACGTGTGGTGACTCTGGGTCAAGGACACGTGGCCGTCCTCTCTGCTGTGCTGACAACGTCCCTGCAGGTCTGAAATTCCTTCAAGACCCGAAGCTCCGTAAAGCTTGGGTGGTTACTGAGCATCATAAAAGTGGTGCCACGTTAAACCCATCATCACGCGGTCAGATGTCACCGGGCACACGTGCTGCGTGCTCGTCACGGCTCCTCGCACCGTAAGTGATGCACGTGTCCCTCCTTGTGCCCGAGGAAAGGACCGCCCAGAACACGGGCTTCTCAGCAACGGATTCAGAAATCACTGAGATTAGGCTTGTCCATCTGAGCGACACTACAAAAAAAGTCTCAAACCCCTTTCGACCCGAAGAAACCTGGGAGTTCAAAAGAAAGGTCCAACCAAGACGCCTTCGTGTGGCTGCTGTGTTTACTCTGCCCTCCCTTTCCCCGTGGCCGTCCGAGGAAATGAGATACTTCCAAACCCCTTCCCAGCCCCCGGGCTCTGAGAAGACACCATGTCCTGCACCCGAGGCAAGGCGGCTCCTGCCTTTTTCCTGAATTTACACGGAAGGCGCCTGTGGAAGTCGGGTCTGTGTCCCTCTCAGCGGCGTGGAGAGACCCCCGGCGGCCGAAACCCGAGAGGAGGGAGAGGAGGGGCTGCTCGCCCTGTGTCAGCCCTCAGCTTAGGGAGGAGCGGGGACTGCTTGCTTAGAGTGGTTCCCATGGGAGCACAGAGAGGGGGGAACAGAAAGCAGGGTTCAGGGCTCGGAAGCCTGGCGTTCAGTCGTGACGGTTCCAGTACTGGACGTGTCTAACTCTCTCCCTGCGTCCCAGCCTGTCTTCTAAACAGGTGGGAATGTCAGTTACGGATGACAGGACTCAGGTGTGTCCGTCTCTGGGCTCTAAACTCCTCCCACCGGGAAAATTACTTAAGTCCCATTACGAATTGCATAAGCGGCCCGAGACTGAGCTGGCAAATGCACCCTGACGCCCGTGGCGCACGGCACGGGGCACCGCAGGAAGACGGAAAAGTGACGGCCACGCTGAATTCCCTGCCCTCGGCGGCTCCCACCCAACGGGGTCTCCGCGGCAAGACCGAGAAACACGCCTCAAGGTTTGCTGCAGGTCTGCACAGCAGCTGCAGATTCAGCTGACGGAAACTGTGTCCCTGCGTCCTGGGAGCAAGCAGTGTGACAGGGTGAGGCGCCACGACAGGGGACTCAGGGGTGACGGGACCGGAGGGGAAGCAGCAGCCCACAGCGGGAGAGGGCACAGCCCACCCTTTGGATGCCTCCGCCTCGTCTCTCTCTCACCCGACCTGGATGCCCATCTGTGCAGGTGGGCTGGGCGGGACCATCGTAGGCATGTTCTAACCCTGCAGCAGTTAGTCCAACGTCACTGCTGACGACAAACCCACCTGGGAATACTAGGAAGTCCAGGCCCCAGGGAAGCGACCAGGGCGGTAAGGACCCCTGCCTTCTGCAGTTCTCCATGCGTGGTTCCTGGGCCGGCAGCATCAACATCCCCCAGGAGGCTTGTCCTACGTGCAAATTCGTGGGCCCCACCTCAGATGACTGAAGGAAACTCTCTGAAGGCGAGGCCAGAAATCTGTTTTCACAAGCCTTCCGGGTGATTCCTGCATGTGCACGCGTACGTCGCACCGCAGCTTTGAAGGCTGAGCAGCACCTGTTCCGACATACTCATCTCCCCCCTCCACGTGAGGGGTCAGGCAGAAGGCCCGAGCGGCTGCAGGGCCGCGTCCACACCTGCAGAGCCCCAGGGCACTCTGTGACCAGGCCCAGCCTGCAGCCGCTGCTTCCTCGGGCGTCATGACCTCAGGCTGTGTCCCCTCTCTCTACCTGCTAAAGCGGACAGGGCCTGGGCAGCGTGGGCCTTGGGTATTCTCTCGGGAGCTCACCTTTTCTCCATCCTCCCTTAAGTCTGGTGGCCTTAGGCCTCACGCCCTGCCTCTCCCCACCCTGGGCTGTGCCTCCTTCCCTGTCCCGTCTGACACGGACCTGCACCTCTCCTCTCTGCTGTCACCTAGTCCCGAGGCCACCACGGGTCAGAACCCTCGAGGAGGCGGTCCCACCAGGGCTGGAATGCAGCCGCTGTTGCTTTACTCCCCCTCCTTCTCCTCGCCTTCACCCGGCCCCCTCCCCCTGGCTGGGTGGACACTTGGACAATCACTCTTGTCTGGTCCCTGAAGTCATCAGTTCAATCCTGCAGAGCAGTGGCCCCCAACCTTTGTGGCACCAGGGACCGGTGCTCCTATGAGCATCTGACGCCTGAGGATCCGAGGCGGAGCTGAGGCGGTGATGCTGGCGCTGGGGAGCGGCTGTGAACACAGATGAAGCTTCGCTCGCTCACCCGCCGCTCACCTCCTGCCGCGCGGCCCGGTTCCTAACAGGCCACGGACCAGTACCGGTATGTGGCCCGGGAATTGGGAACCCTGCCATAAACCACAGACCAAGGCGAGTTAGTCGGCCATGAGAATAACCGAAGTCTCCAGAAGCCCGGCTGGGCCTGGGAAGCACTTGAGAAAGTCCCCTACACCCACGTCACAAAGGGCACCTGAGACTCTCTGGCACCCTCTGCCCTCCCCAAGTGCAGGCTGCCGACAGCCTCACCTGGATCGCCACAACTGTCCCACCTGCTGGCTTTACTTTCAGTCTTCTCCCTCCCAACTAGAACCTACCACGCTGACGTCTAATCACGTCGCCCGCCCCCGGAGACCCTCGCTGCAGTGGTCTGGCGGTAGGTAGCCAGCTCCCAGCAGCTCACAAGCCTGTTGCCTGAGCATCTCTTCTCGGCTCCAAGGTCAGGGGTGTCAAGCTGGTAGTGTGAAATTGGCCGTGATGGGAGTATTTACACCACAGTAATGGGCAAATGCTACCTATCAGAACTTCTCCCTCCTGACTCTCAGAAAACTGGTTTATCAGCATCCCTCCGAGTGGTTCCCAAACCTTCCTGAATGTTGGGGTCTTCAGAATGTACTGATGCCTGGCTCCCACCCCCCACATTGTGATTTAATTGGGATGGTATGCAACCAGGAGTTTTAAAGCTGCCCAGGTGATTCTAATGTGCAGCGAAGTTTGGGCACCGCTCCTTCAGCGGCTCCTGGGGAAAATGTAACCTGAGCAGAATGTACGAGGCCTGACTCTCCAGCCTCACCCCTCGCCATGCCCCACCTAGGGCTGTAGGCGGCCAGGCCAGGGCCTGCTCTGCGTAGCGGGGACCTCAGGGCTGACAATGTCTGCATCTGTGCTCCCCTCTGCAAGGCCGCCCTCCGTGTCGGGGATCCCACCCTGCCCCTCCCAAGTCGGCTCAGACCCCCACCCCTCAGCCCAGAGGGCCAGCCCTCCCCAGAGCTGCCCATCTCACAGGCTCTGGTCACACAGCATTGTAATGTCCTGCCCCCTCCTCCCCAAAGGCTGTGTCTGACATCAGGGGCTCTGTCTCATGCCCCCACAGACGCTCAGTGGGTGTTTGCGGGATGAATAAAGGGCGTTCTCTGGGGTATCTCTGAGGACTGGGATGTGCAGCGGCCTGGGGGACTGACTGGTCCTCGTGCTGAGAGAGCTACGAGGACACTGTCTGTCACTGCACCTCCCAGTGTCCCCATGGAGACGGGGGGGGGACCCTCGTTCCACTCTCCAGCTGCGAACAGCCACGCTTCTCCTAACGCGGCCTGTACGTCTGTCTCCTAGACGCTGTGACTCCTATGGACGATACTCACAGCTACCAAGCGCTTTCTAAGTTCTAGGTGCTGTGCTCAATGCTGATCTCCACGATGGCATTTAATCCTCTCCATTACCCTGTGAGGTTGTGGGATGGGCCTCTTTTCCAGACGAGTAACCCAAGCTTAGCAAGGATGAGAACTTCGGGCTTTTTTTTTTTTTTTTTTTTAGCTAAGAACTTCGTTTTTGAAATAACTGTTTTTGAGATACCCTTTCGAGATAACATTGTTTTGAGATAAGAACTTTTTTTTTCTTCTTTTGAGGTCAGAACTTTTCAACAGCACGTGGCTGCTAAGTGGGAAGCAGGGCGGGAGCCCAGGTCCACCTCACTTCCAAGCGCCCGCTCTGAGCGCATGACAAGCGCCCGATCCCGTGTCTGCGGCGCCGGCTGTGAGCTGGGGAACTCTGCTGTGAGCACGCAGAGCCCGTGGCCCGGAACGGGCACCAGGAGTTTCAAAGCTGCCCGGGTGCAACCTTATCGTGGCCTCAGGTACTGTCGTGATAGATAGTTTCCCCCCACACCCCAACCTCTCGTTTTGACGCCGCTGTTCTCGAAGCCGTCTCACACTCTGGAACGAAGAACGATGCAGCCACAGCAAGGCGCACACAGGGCGCCACGCACCCGAGGGCTCAGGAAACGGTCCCTGCGGGGAGCGGGCGACTGCGGGCAAGGCGGGGGCAGCCGCGGGACCAGCCTGCTCTGCTCCCTCCTCCGGCGGCCTTCGTCAGACAGGGCGCACGGCGCGGACCTTGCTCGCCTTGCACGTGTCTGTGTCTGCCGGTCACCAGGGAGGTACGTTCCTAAGTGACGAGGGGGCAAAATCTTCCACCCACCAACAGTATGTGGAAAACATACTCTATAACTCACTCCACCAGGAGCGGTTAGCTTTAAGGGTGAAATTTCAACTGCTCAACCTATTCACAGGTACAGATGAAATTGATAAAGGTAGAGTGTTGTTAGAAATGGCCCCCAGATCTCGGAGTGTCTAATGAAGGTACCTTTCCTGTGAAAACGCACAGACAATTCATCACCCCACAGTCCTCTGTGCCCACCCGGCCCCATGCCCAGGCCCCAGGCCCCTGTCCTCACCCCCACCCCCTGTCCCTGGCAGGGCTCACTGGTTCCCTGGGGCAGTCCATGAGAGAGCAGCATGGCAACTTAAGACGCAGGCTATTCACCCCAAAACATTGCACTTCTCATGGAAGTCAAAAGGAAGGGGGAAAGTTCAAAATGGGGAAAAACAACTAGATCCAACCCTCAGGCTTGTGATTTATGGAGTTCAGGGAGGGAGACCGTGGACCACCCTTGAAAGCTGCCCTCCTGGTCCCCTATGAAGATGACCTAATCTTTCTCTGGTGATGGCTGGGCTGAGAGGATGCACATGGGTATTGACCCAGGCATGGCAAATCTTAACAAGATGAATGAACACAAAGCCTCGGAAGCTTATTTCGAAGGAACCACGAGGCTCTGGAGAAGCACACGAGTTATGAGTCAAAAGGTGGTAAAGCTGCCGAAAAGTGAGCCACCCAGGGTTCCACGGGCACTGTCCCTTCAGACCGAGGGACAGCTGTTCGTGCGGGGTTGGGCTGCGCCAAGGAAGGGGGGTCAAATCGGAGATCCGAGTTAAAGAAGGGATGGCAAACGAGTTTTGTGTCGTTTTCGGAAGAGGGAGTCCCGGCAGTGTGCCTGAAGATGACTGAGGTCGCTGGGACGTCCGGGAGAAGACAAGATGGAGAGAGGGAGGACACGAGGCGCCTCCGTGAAGGCCTGAGGAAGCAGCCCTCCTGGGGCTGCAGAACCTGGGCAGAGCGCACTGCAGGGGGGACTTGCCAAGAACCGCGCACACCCCAAAGCCCGTCCCCCGTCCCGGCCTAGAGCGCAGCGTCTAGAGGCCAGCCTCTCGGGGTTCTGGGAAGAGGGGCCCTGAACTGGGTGAGGGGGTGACATGGATGAATTGCAGAGCCTTCCCAAACTCTAGACTCTATCATGAGCACCCCCCCAATTTGTGGATTTACACATTTTTACGTGAACCAGAACTTGGTCTCTCTCTTTTCCTTTTGACAATCTACTTGTTTGATTTTTTTTTTTTTTTAAGTACAGAGTTCCCCAAGTTTCAGAGGAAATTTTCAAATCTAAAAGAAAGCAAGTTTCAAAACCCCTTCTGGACTGTCCAGGATAGGCCAGTCTGTAGGGATGGCATGTTCACAGTTGCTTTGGCCGCAGGGAGAGCTGGCAGGGGTAACCACTAACTGGACAGGATTATCTAGCCCCGATGAACGTGTTCTAAAATCAAATTACGGTGCTGGTCACGCAACTCTGTAAATGCGTTAAAAACCACTGAACGGTACGCTTGATGTGGGCGACGTTTATGGATGTAATTTATATCTCAGCAAGCACACACACGCTCTTTCGGGACCCACCAGGGGAATTGTCCACGCCACGATCATCCTCAGGAGTGGTCCGCTCTGCCGCCACTTAAGGCCACCAGCTGCCCTCATGCATCTTAGGCGTCCTTTCTCATGGAAAGACTGAGTTAATAAACCCCCCCCGCCCAACAACTCGGAGCACACGAGAGCCTCATCCCCCCCACCTCTAAGGGCTGACATGGTACCCGCACCACGGCCGTCAACTGCAGCGTGAGGACCAGGCGCCTACAGCTGACGCTGGATCAAGTCAAGGGCCATGTAACACCCAGTATGTCCAATGCCCCCGAGAACCTGGCAGGTGGCCCGGAGCCTCTGTTGTCACCAGCTGACGACCCAACTATTGTCACTCTGAGCCCTCGGTGAGAAGAGCAGAAGTGACAGAGGCCTGGGCAGGCCCAGTGCACCAACGTCCCCTTGGGCCGGGCCATCTGGGACTGCGCTGGGCATCTCAAGTGCTGTGACCCTCCGGGGAAGGAAGTCGCCAAATGAGACAGCTCATTCCACTGACAACAGACATGTTCCCGGAACACAGCGCCACGGCCCGAATTCTTCCCAGGAGACGGAACGCCAAATACCTCCGCTCTGACCGCAGCCCAGTTTGGGACGGCAAGCTGTATTTTTAGAAATCAGGGGAAAGCTCCGTGCAAGTCTCACGTGGCCCCATGGCAGGCACCAGACCTGCCGCGCGGCCCTCAGGGCCGGTGCCCGCCTCTGGGATGGTCACTGCTCCCACAAAGCGTCTTTAAGCACATTGTCAATGCCGTGGACGTGGGATCTAACTTAAGGGAATCCCACTCAGCCGTACTGTGTGGTTTACTCATCAGCAAACACCTTCCCACTTCACTTGCGCCAACAGTGAGCTCATGGTCAGAAAATTACACACAGTGCCTAGGTTTCTCTGTGCAAACCCCCCACACACGCGCACACACCCGCACACACTCACGTGCACTCGGAAGGCGCAGCTCAATCCACCTGGGCTGAGGAGAAAGGCCAGAAACTGTGCCACGAAAGACACATGGTTGAAAGGCACAAAGAAGAGAAGGCAGACAATAACACACGTGGACGTACTTTGTCTGTAACCCACCTGAAGCCCTGGCTGCTCCCAAAACAGCGGGACCGAGCCTCTGATCTGGACAAAAGACGACACGCCATCATCCATGTAAATCGTCTGCAGCACAAGGGAACATAAAGGGAAAGTGTTCTTCAGTGAAACCGAATGTCCTGGGCCGGTAACGGGATCCGGCCGCCTGAGACCCGACACCGGAGCGGAACGAAGGGCACAGGGCGGACGTCAGGCCCTGGCAGCCCTCCCCCGCGGGGCGTGCGGCTCCCCGGCCCCCGGGGCCGCCTGGCGCCCTCGGCGGCGTGCTGGCTGCTGATCGGCCTCCACGGAGTCTGGAGCAGGCCGGGGGCACCCGGGGTCTGCGGCAGCTGGCAGGGTGCTCGCTCGCACAGCTCCACGGAGCTCCTGAAAAGCCAGCGATGCACCCCCCCCCCCCCGTTTCAGGAATAGAAGCAAATGTGCTCCAGGGTTTAACGAAGACCTTCCTGAGACCCTCTATTTTTACCGCGCCAGCTAGCTGAGGAGCAGAGAGCACATGGAAAAGGGCTGGCGGAATGAAATGAACGCGCCGCAGCCAAAAGAAACGGCGGACGGCTCGAATCAGTCCCGCACTTGACCGGTGCAAGCCGAGGCGCCACTTGAACTTGTGGTTGGTCCTGGTGCTACGCCACTGCGCGCTCAAACAAGCCACTAAGTCAACACATGCGACTCCCAGCGTGGCAGCGCCTGCACAGGAGCAGAGGGTACTTACGCGCCGAAGACTCCTACCCGCCCCGCACCCCCACGCACAGCTATTCCGGGGGGTACCGACTCGTCCGCGGCCTGCAGGCCCCCACTGACATTGTCCCGCAAGGGAGTTCTTAAAGGACAGAAAGCACAGTCCGGAGCATCACGAGGGAGAGGCCGTGGCAGTTCTCGGGGGCACTGCCCTTTATCTGCGTAACCCTACCCTGGCCTGGCAGGGCCGGCCGGGGCGAGGCCGCTCCGTCTCAGTCCTCGCCAGCCTGCTCCTTTCCGCGAGGCTAGATCACGCTCCGATCGCACATGCATTAGTAATTCCGCAGCGGAGGACCCGAACATTCGACCCGCGGGCTCCCTGGACTCCAGGAATGACAGAGCCCGGCAGCTGCATTGTTGAGCTGACATTCTATCCCTCCATCTCCAGAGGACGAGGCACTGGGCTAAGAACCTGCGGTCTGTTTCCAGACGCCGACTCTCGGCAAACGGGGCACCACCCTCCATTGTTCTACTGCCCAACGGGAGAAAGCCGCTGGGTGTTACACCGCCGCAGGCAGAGCTGGCTGCAGTGAGGGCGCGAGGGTGCACGGTCCGGACTGCCCAGGAGGAAACCGAGCCAGCCAGCCACCAGCCTTCCCCGACGCGGACCGCGCTTGACAGCGCCCGGGGCCCGATGACTTAGGCTGTGGACCGTTACCTGTCACCACACGCTGACCGTGCCACTTCCGGCGTCACCCCTGCTCTTCAGTGGGAACTTGGGCAGAGCCAGTTTCGGAGAACACCTACGGCTGCCCCCGCGCTCCACAGCCCCCACTTCCGGCACGAAGACAAGACGCCCCCAAATTTCTCCTTTCCTCCCTCCCACACAGACGTCTTCTGGTTCTGTGTCTCGTCCTCTCGGCAGGACCGACTTTGTTTCCAAGGGGACAGCTGATCATCAAACGCGAGTGATGGGATACTGTACTTCCCTTTCTGGATGGGAGAACCCGGGTTTTAAACTAGCGGAGCTGCGACATCTCACCTCACAGCTGTAATGTTAACACAGGGGCATTTGGGGTCCTTGTGGGAGGAGACGTAGGACAGAGCGTGAAAGCAGGTTGGCACGCGGGCTTTGGGACAAGAGCAGCCCGGGTCCCACTCCTGTTTGCACAGCGGGATGACCCTGGGGATGCACACACAACACACATATGCACGCACACACAACACACATATGCACAATACACACATCCACAAAATGCACAAACACGCTGTGCATGCACAGACACAATCCTCCCACAGACAGCCTGCCTTGGAGGAGAAAGACTGCTCGCTCCCCTCAGGAAAACGTTAAAATGAGGCAGGAGCGCACAGTGCCAGCAGCACCTCCTTTGCTGGCTCCGAGCACCGGGGAAGCACCAGGAGGAGCCGGCTGCCTGCTGAGAGCCCCCGGCAGGAAACCAGGCTGTTCTTTGTGTAGTCCCATGGTCGGCTTGAGGATGATGCCTTCCTGCACGTACCTCAGGACTTCCACTCCCACGGCTCCGGGCCGGGGTCTGAGGGGGTCTCAGTTCTGGAGCCGGGGACCCCGGCCAGAGGTGACCTGCAGCCACCAAGGTGGCCGAGCTGCCCCGGCCGAGCCTCCTTCCTGCTGTGGGCTCAGCACCAAGCTCCTCAAAGACGCTGCCTGCCACCCGCGGGCGAGGAGACTGAGTGTCAAAGGCTGCCACTTCTTCAAATGTCACATCGTGAGGCAGGTGACATGGTGCTACCCAAAGGAATCAACCCCACTCCGCCCGCTGGATCTGAAGGCCTCAGGATGCAGCGCACAACCGCTCTGTCACCCGAAGCAAAGCCACCAAGACCGCACGTCGAGGGCACAGCCTGCCCGTGACACCCCCGGCCCCGAACTAAATCGTGCTTCCCACAAACGTGGGGGAGCGGGACATGCCATCCGCGGCGGTCACAAGCCAGGTGTCCTCACACTCACTGTGCGACCACGCGTCCCGGAGCTCAGCCAACGCCCCCAGGCTGAGCACCCTCCCCGGCGCCAACCCCTGACTTAACCCTATGATCTCGCTTAGATGCGGAACCTAATAAAATAAACGAACAGAACAGAACGGACTCATAGGTACAGAGAACAAACTGATGGCGCCAGATGGGAGGCGGGTTGAGGGGGGGCGAAAAAAAAAAAAGCAAGGGATTAAGAAGTACAAATGGCAGTTATGAAACAGGGCATGTGAAGTCCCTATGCTCGACTTCGCACCCCCGTGACTATTTTACAGCCAGCAACGCTGTCATAACCACGTACGGTGTCAAGGGGGTACGAGATTTATTGAGGTGATCATTTCGTAAGGTATATAAACATCTAACTACGATGCCGTACACGTGAAACTAATATAATATTGAATGGCGACTATAAGTGAAAAAACTAAAAAAAAAAAAAACCCATACCTTCGTTGGCAAGTGGTGATGGGGGCGGGGGAGGGGTACATAGCTGCCACGTGCCAGGAACAATGCTAAGTACGTATTCCACTTAAACATTTTCTTGTTAAAAAAAAAAAAAGCTTAGATCAACCTGAGCAGCTCCGTTGCTCCAAAGTGCATAACAAACCATCAATCAGCCCATGTTTCCGACAGAGCCAGTGGCATTCCTGTACGAGCGGGTGGCACGAAGGCCTTGCACCTCTGGGAGCGGCTGCTCCATCAGCCATCTCTGCTCATCCCGCCTCTGGAGGCATTTCAGAGAGGGCGATGGTGCCCCTGCAGTGCACAGGACCGGGTGGGCTATGGGGAGGGGCTGATCCCCCCACCCAGCCATGCTGGGTCCCGTGGGTGTCACCGGGCGTCCCTCAGCAGGATGCTTTCCCAAGGAAGCACGTGCCTGCATGCTCTCCTGGATTCCAGCTGCACTTCCTGTCCCTCCACACTCCCCCGCCTGGCACAGAGGCCCCTCTGTGCCCTCCCGTGCCCTGCTGTCTTCCCCGTGCAGCTGGGCACTGACTGTGGGAGGCACCCGGAGGGCACAGCGCCTGCCTGCCAGGCCAGCTCGTCCGTCTTGTTCCTCTTGCGTCCCCACTGGGCCGGCTCACAATTCAACTCGGCTTAGGGACCCGAGTTTGCTCCCGTGTTGCCAATAAGGACACCCTGGGAGTGGCTCTGGGAACTGACTCCTCCCCTCCCCTGGGAGTCGCCTTCTCTCCCACACGCCCTGGTGGGCAAGCTGTTTGGGGGCTCTCTGATGGCGTCAATCAGCCTGGACTCCTACCGCCCACAGCCAAGAGCATGTGGCCCATCGGCAGTAGCCCGAAATGTACATGCCCCACAAAGAACTGCTCCGGGTGCGAGGCCATGGCCCTCCGTCCCTGTTACGTGTCTGGTAGGAAGGAAATCACTGTGGGTCACGTTGCCACCTCTTGGTCTGGGCAGGGGCCATGCCTGCAGCTGCACGCTGTCTCTGGGGGCCCGCACATGCGGAGCGGATGGGGGCGGGGTGGGGTCTGGCTGCCTGTCAACCCGTCTGCTGCTCCTGAGAGCCAAGCAAGGGTGAGGGCTTCAGAGAGGAAGCAGCACCCTCTGACCCAGAGCCCAGAGGAGGAAAAGGGAGGGAAAACAGGGAGCCGGACGGCCACAAAGGCTGCCAGAGCCGAGAAATACCTCCCCAGTTGCGATAAGGGAGGCAGGTGGCGGCTGTTTAAACAGCACCAGGGTGTGGGCCCCAGCAACCAGGGGGCAGGCCATTTATATTTGTAAGGCTTTGCTGGGCTGCCTACAGGGTGTACAAGGGGACAAGGACCCTGTCTCCAAGCTCGAGTGAGGAAACTGGGCCCACAGGAGACAAAGGCAAGTCACCAGGCCCACGTCGGTAAAATACTCAGAGCAAAGACCTCACCCCTGGTCTGGAGGAAAATGAGAAGAGTAAAGACGATAGAGAGATTTTCGTGAAGCTTCATGCGCTGTGTTTGAACACAGGATGATGTCCTCGTTATGGATTGACTTGTGTCCCCCAAAAAGACGTGTTGAAGCCCTAACCCCCGGCCCTTTGGAATGCAGCCTTATTTGGGAACAGTCCGTGAGATGACATGAGTTAAGACGGGGTCACGCTGGAGTCAGGCGGGCCCTTAATCCAACAGGACCGGTGTACTTAGGTAAAGGGGAGACGCATGGGCCGAAGACATCACATGGGGGAGGCAGGGACTGGAGTGAGGCTGCCACCAGCCGGGCCACCAGGAGCTGCGAGGGGCAGGGAAGGGTCCTCCTGAGAGCCTTCCGAGGAAGCCTGGCCCTGCCACGCCTGGACTTTGGATTTCCAGCGTCCAGAATTACGAGATGATAAACTTCGGTTGTTTAAGCCGCCCACCTGCTACAGCTGCCCTCTTACATTTTCCGAGCAAACGCCTGTCTTCTCATAGAGAACGGTAATGTGCAGTCGAGTTTCCAACGACGTGCTTGATAAGATACAATAGATGAGACCTCAATAAAAAAAAATGTTTTAAAAATAAAAAATAAAAAACTGGTTGACATTCAAAACTCCAGGGAGAACCAGAGAGGGACCGTCGGCTGGAGCGCTGGACGGACAGCCAGGCAGAGGCGGAGCGGGCCTTGCTCCAGGGCTGCCCGGGGAAGCCCCTGGAATCAGGTTCAGTGACCAGGTCCCTGGGCTCTGGTAACTGGATTTGCACAAACAGGCTGTGCACCTTTGGCCCCCAGTTCCCGGCCCACGTAATAAAGTTTTGTTGAATCAACTGGATGATTCAAGGGTTAATGACACGTGGAGAAAAACTGACATGGAAAGTGGTGATGAAGGTGGGCCGTGAGAGCCAAAGAGCGCTTTTCCTTGAGCAGAGAGGAGCGGGGGAAAGGAAGCAGCCTCCATTTGGGGGCCGCGTTCTGCCATTTTTTAACCGGACCTTCATTTACCTGCCTCGTCTATACCCAGGAGAGCAGACAGCGTGAGAAGTCACAGGCAAGAAGCTGGCGTTGCCGCACATCTGCACGTCCCCGGTCCCACCTCCTCCCGCTCAGCGTCTGACCCGAGATGACCCTCCCGGCCTTTGGGCATCGGAAGGCAGGCGGCAGCTCACACAGAGGCGGCGGCGCCAATCTGTGCTGAAGGAAACTGGCTACAGTCCTCGCAGGAAACCCCCCTCACAGCTGCGGCAAGGAGGGGTCGCAAGGCCCCATCGCCAGGACACGCACACAGGCGTCTGCAGCTTGATACCCACGGCCGTACCGCACCTGTGCCTTTCACGGGGCTGTCCCTTCTTATAACGTATTCCACCTGTCCGTCTACACGGTGGCACGAGCCACCAGATTGCAAGTTAGACAGAAAAAAAATAAGAACAGTTGGAAGACAGCATCTCTGGGAATGAGAACAGAATTTAGAAAACAAACCAATGAGAAACTAAGCAGATGGTCAGAGTCCACGGCAGCTGAAAGCGGCTTTGCCCGCAGATTTCACGCCCAGGTGCGAAGATTTGCTCCTAGGATGAAGCCCGAGCTGCTTGAGAATGAGAAAGAGCTGCTTCTGCTCTCATCCTCCCATCACCCTTCTACTTCTTCTGTCTTGAAAAGATTTTCAAACCCTCTTGGTTCATCCCCCCTCAGATGCTCTCTGCACAACTGCCACCTTTCACGATCATGGCAAAAAGTCCTGCTTCTTTTCAGCTGCAAATACCTCAGGTAAGCAGTATTTCCCAGCACAGAAGTGAATCAAAAACGATAGGACGATAGGCCCGCAAACCGGAGGCCACCTTTGCCGGCGGAGCCGCAGTGACCGTTCCGTTCTCCGGTCGGAGACAGGAGCCAAGCTCATCACAACGGCCTCAAACACCCCCAGAGAGAAACGCGTCTGCATGGGAGCACCCACGCTGAACCCCCGCGGGCGCCAGGCCCGCCTGGGCACTGACCTGCTCCGTCTCCACGAAGTTGGACACGTGGCCATCGTCGTTCACGCCGCGGGTGTGGAAGCGCGCGCCCGCGCGTGCGCAGCTGATGCGGGAGATGAGGCAGACCTTGGCCTGCTTGTGCGAGGCGTACACCGTGCGGATGGCCACCACCCCGCAGATGACCTTCAGCAGCCAGTCACAGCAGCTCACCTGGTGCTGCCTCAGGGGCACGTGCAACAGCTGGTTCCTGCAAAACAGAGCGCCATAGCGACTCAGGTCACCTCACACCCTCCAGAAAACTGCGCCCAAAGCAAGCAGCGAGGAAGCACCTGTGCGGGCGGTGTCCGCTTAATAGGAAGCGCATGCGCACGGCGCCCCGGGAGCCCTCCCCTGGGGACACGCAGCAGGGATCCTTACGGGCTTCTGAGAGACCTCAAGCAGGGCCACTGAGACGCGCGTGGCAGGAAAGGGAAAGGAGTCCTTTCCCAAAGCCACCACCGTGTCAGCGCCACTGCAGGCAAGCCGAGCGTGGACTGCGAGCCCATCACGAGCCTTCCAAGCAATTTCAGAGGAGCCCCACATTAGGCCCCTCCCCCCCGCCCGCGCCTGGCCTCTACATTTTAAAATCAGAAACCCCATCAGTAAAACAATTAACCATGTTTTGCAATTAAATAATAATAAAAATGATCATATTAAATCTAGGCATGCTTAACTGATATACATAGCCCATGAGATAAATTACAAAGCAATCCCAAATGAATAAGAGAGGGTGAGATACAAAATAAGACTTAAGCAAAGTGCCAGTACTTCCGTTCTTGGCGGATTGTTCTGGGCCTCTGGACACCCCTGGTGACCCGCATAATGATGGGGATGAAGACCAACATTTATCAAGTGCCCAGCACCATTCTAAGTGCTTCGGGATGGATGAACTCACTCCATCCTCGGGACGCCGTTGTGTGACAGGTATTTAGCATTCATTCACCCATTGTGCAGGTAAAGAAACCGAGGCACAAAGAACCAAACTGCACACTCTCCCTAGACCACGGAGCCCGGAAGCGGCAGCGTGGACCTGGGAACCTGTCTCTTCTCCCAGCCCCGCCGACCCCGCGCCTCCTCTGGGGAAGACCCTACCTTGGCAGCTGCACCTGCCCGTGGCCCCACCCTCCTCTCATCCCCCACTGGCTCAGCCTCCCAGCATCCATAGCGGAGCAAGCAGCTGCTCTGAGAAGGGAAGGCTCGGAGGGGCGCGTGGACACCTGGATACCTTGAGCTACTTCCGGCCCGAGCAGTGCTGTTCTGAGGACCGACCTCGTTTCCAGGGAGGCGGGAACCCTTGGGACACTCCCTCCTGTAGGGTACTAAGGACGTCTAGATCGAATGCCCTCCTGGTTTAATGAAGACAGCACTGGTCCTGCTCCGGAGCCTTCCTCAAGGATAGGCAGCATTTTCTCCTTCCCTGACGTCTCAGGGGACCCCCTAGCTCTTAGGCCAGCCTCCCCGACTGTGAGCATGGCCACGTGGGACCTCCTTCTGAGCTCTCAGAGCCACAGCGCTTGTCCACCCGAGGAAAGGACGATCACGAAGATGACAAAAACGTATTTCCCTCGTCGGCATCACTCTTTAAACTTCAGATGACACACCGGCTTTAGTAACGATTAAATTTGCACATGGCATCAAGGCAAAGCCTCCAGAGGATTCCAGCCACACAGCTAGGGCCACCACCAGGGGTCAGAAGAAGGCGCCTTTTGCCAAATGGACGACAACTCTGAATAAACCCTGTTGGAAATCACACTTGCCCGACCCTCTGTGGGAGGGAGGATCACAGCCTCGGAGGAAGAGACCCAGTTCTAGACAGGAAGACAGTTCTGAGTTTCCTTGCAGGCCTTGCTTGTACAGGGGAGCAATTATTGGTGGGGTCAGTGACCAGCCCGGAAAAAATGACTTCACCCTGACGACGTACACTCTCCCTTATTCACCAGCCACGTTCAGTGCTGACCCCATCTGACTCCAGATGTGGGTTTAGATCAAAAATGTGGCTTAGATCTAATGGTGGGTTTAGACAATCCAGCCTGTGACCACTCGCTGGCCTGACTGGAGGTGGCCAGTTCTGTGGGTGCCACCTTGAGCCCAAACATCACACCCAGCAGGCTGGCATCCTCCAGAGTCACCACCCCCTCCCAACTCAAGACAGAGTCTGGGGTCCACTTGGGGCCTCTGAGGATCTGAGGCCTTCGCACCCTCTGCTTGGTGAGTCATTGCTCGGACTTCCTGTTTTCTGGGTGCCTCACATCTCCAGCCACAGAGCTGATAGGAGGACCTGAGAAGGGCAATTACACAGGTGCAGGGGCACCCAGAGGTCCCAGGCACCCCCTCCAGCCCTGCAGTGTTTCCAGGGAATGTCACAGCATCTGAATCTGGGACCTCTTGCCCCTGCTTGCCTGACAGTCCCGGTTAGAAATGGCCACCTAGCCTCAGCGCAAAACGTCCTTAGTCCCTACATTCTGCTGCCTTCAGGGGCACACGCACCGCTGGTCCCCGCAAAACAGATCTAGGGCTTCCCAGAAACACGGCCCCCTGGACCTGTGACTCTGAGTGTGGTCCTCGAACCAGCGGCATCGGTGCCACCATCCTCACCTTCCTGGAAATGCCGAATCTCGGGCCCCAGCCCAGACCCGCTGCATCAGACCGCTGTAACAAGAGCAGCCGCAGATTCACTTGCGCTCTGAAGTGTGGGCACCTTATTGCCCGAAAAACTGAAAGCCAGAGAACCTGGAAGGATCCGGGGGCGGGCGCACTAGGCATTGGCGGAGCCCCCCTTTCTCCAAACGGAAGTCAGGCGGTTCCTTGGTGGGGGACCCAAGCACCAAGGAAAGAACATGCACCTGGTGACGGGGACTCTGACTTCTTCTTTTGGGGGCAAAGGTGGGGGCGGGGCACACAGAAAGGGCACACATGCACCTCGCCAATCCTGTCTTAGGGCTGGGAGACGGGGGGGGGGGGTAGCCCCAAAGGCCGACACTGGGATTCTGGGAACGTCCGCTACATGAGGTGCATGGGAACAGTTTCTGCAGCAGGGTTTCGTCACTTCTGCTTTCTGAACTCGCTCCCCACAACGTCCCTCCTGCGGGGTCAGCACCGCCGACGACCCAGGCCTGGGCCCTAGTGTGTGTTAACCCCTCTCCCCACAGGACTCGTGAGGGTCATTACCTCCAGGACCCAGAAAGGGCACAGGCAATTTACTTACTGAGAGGGTCACCCACCTAGCTGTGTCCGTGAAGGAGCGCCCACATGGCCTGACACGTACAGAAGCCCAGCCACCTTTGTCTGGGCTTCGGGACACATCTCAACGTGTTACTGCATGTCCCTGGCTGGGAGGGGGACATTGCTGGGGCTGGTTTGCGATCTGCAGCCCGAATGCCTGGGTTCGACATCCCTCCCCTGTCGAAGCTCAGGCTCCTTATCTGTAAAGTGGGAATAACAGACCCACCTCACAGAGACCTACGAGGAGGCTGAGTTACTACCCGCGGAGAACTTAGAGCAGGGCCCCGAATGCGGGTGGCGAGCGTGTCCGCCGAGCGCAGGCGGGATGGCCGGGCAGGCGGCAGGGCCTGCTGGATGCGGCTCGCACGCTCCTTACCGACGCCCGGATTTCCTCCCTGAAGCCACATCAGTCCCCTTCGAACACCGTCCCTGACCCCAGGGGTGGGGAATGCGGGCTCAGGCTTCCCCTCACGTGCGGGGAGCGAGCGGGCACGGATCCCAGCTCTCAGAGGTAACCCGGGCCCCTGGGGATGATGCAAAGTGATCAAGGAGGACACAGGTGCCAATCAGCGCCTGCCTGCCGTGTGAGCTGGGGGCAAGGGAGAGGTGGGGCCAGGGCCTCACCAAAAGAAGGAGTTCCCCCATTCATGGCTGTCATCGCCCTGCTTCTGTGCCCGGACGGTGAGGTCGAAGCGAGACCCGTCGTTGGGCCACGAGAAGTAGAAGACGCCCGAGTTGAGGACCTTCCTCAGGGCCGCGAGGCGGTCCCTCCTTGGCCCCTTCCTGGAGCGGGTAAAAGTCGATGGCGGTGATTTTGTAGATTTCGGCCTCTGGAATTCTGCCCACAGAAGTGCAGCCCGTCACCAAAACCAGGAAGCTGAGGGACGTGCCACCTGGAAGGACAATCAGACAGAGGGGGTGAGGATCGCCGTGGGCCACTCACTGCGGGGCAGCCGTGGGCATGAGCGGCCCAAACAGCCCAGGTTTTGCTGCAGCTGTGTGACCTCCTGTTCGCCCCTGTACTTCCCCTGGCACCTCGAATTCCTAATCTCAGCGTCTCGGGGATCCGCCCTGCCACCAGAGCCCGCAGCCTAGCATCCCGGTTCCGAGCTTGGCCCAGGAGCAGGAGTGCCTGCCGCCTGCGAGCTTCTCAGAACTGCGAATTCTCGGCCCGATCGGACCTCTGGGCGAGGGCTGGCCACCTGGGCCTTAACAAGCCACAGGTGATCCCGCTGCCAGTCAAGTCTGACGGTTGCTGGCCTGGAGTCTCCCCAGCCCCCACTTTCTCCCCGTATCTGCCACCCAGAGCCTCTGAGACCCACCCTCCAAGAATCTCAGCCGCCGCGTGGCTCAGGGCCTCCAGACTAAAGGCAGTCCTCCAAGCTCTCACGGTGTGCCCTCCCAGACCCACAGGACGGCCCCTCCACTTAAACCTTCTGTGGCTCCCACTTCCCCTAGGACTGAAATGGAAACTCCTCCCCATGTTCGGACACCCGGGGTCCAGCAGCTCCCCCGGGCTGTGCTCTGAGCTCCTCAAACGTGTCATACATCCTCGCACCCCTGGGCCTTAAGGCATTGCCTCTGTCCGGGACACCCCCTAACCAACCATCTGCCCAGCAAGGTCTCCCACAAGCCCTCCCTACCCCTCTCACCTTCCCCGCCTCCGCCCTCTGCAGCGGCCCGAGCCCTCCCGCATGCTGGTCAGGACCTTCCTGCCTGCGCCCTTACCAGGAGCTCGCCCTTCGGGGTCAGCTCAGCAGCACCTCCTCCAAGGAGCCTTCCCTGCCTTCCCAAGATGGTTAGTGGTCCCTTCTCCGTGCCAGTGGCATCCGTTAGCCCCTGTCACAGGCAGTGCTAACACCCTCCTTCCCGGCCTGCGTCCCAGCAGACTGGGGGTTCCTTGGGAGCCGCGCCCTGTTTCGATGTTACGTCCCAGCACTGCCCGTGGCAAGAGTTTGAGGAATTCTTCCTCAACGAGCCAATGGGAGAGCAGCCCAAGCCTCCTGCCCCGTGAAAGGCTCCGAAGCACCGCTGGCCCTGTGCCCGGAGGAGCCACCCCTGCCGGGGACCCCATCCATGGCCGCTCTCCCTTCTGCATCCCTGGCCCCACACAAGGCCCCTGGCTCCCAAAGGTGCTGTGTCAGCAAGGTGCACGGCAATGCTCAACTCTGGGGACCGTGGGGACAGCACCCCTCTTCCTCTGTTTCAGGAGACGGCCCAAGACTAACTGGCCTTTGGGGGGGGGCATGGTTCTGGACCACACGCCACTCCCTTCCAATAGTCTCGCAAAGACCCGCTCCAGACGGTCAGTGGTCAGTACCTGCAGCAATGCAATGCGGTCAACACTCTTGTATCTCTTGATGCTCGGATAAAAGACCCCTAAGAAGGCCAAGGCCAGCAGTACCGCCCCCACCACGACTGCCCCTCACACTTCACAGGAAGGAGAAGGCTGCGTGGGGCCAGGTAAGGTCTGGTTTTATGAAAGATTCCTCCATGCAATAAGTAAGTCACCATGCATACCACGCCTGCTGGGCGGAGGGCGAGCGGAACGTCCAGTAAGACAACCAGATTGGCTCAGACCCCACCTCTGCAGTCAGACTACCCAGGAATCGTTTTCAAACCACTTAAGAACGAGGCTGTAGATGGTGACAGGTGTCAGGGGCTGGGTTTCTTAAGTGGGACAGGCGTCATTTCCTGCAGACAGGTGGGGTTCGTGTTAGGTTGAGGTCCTCATATTAGAACCTCACAAATGCCAATATCCCCACAGCGCGTGCCCAGACATCAGACAGGGGCTCGGTGTGGGGAGAAGCAGAGTTTTCAGGTCAGACCCCTTGGAGCTCAGCCGCCAGCCCCAGATGAGACGGTGTGGGCAGCGGGTTCAAGGAGAGGCATGGAAAATTTTACTTCCCATCTCTCCAGCGGAGACGTGAAGCTGATTTCTAGCACCACTTCCTCACAGCCTCTGCGTGGGGGGACCACGTCCCTGGCAAGAGTCCCAGGTTGCTGTGAAGGCAGCAGGCACTTCCTGTGCAGGGCGGGCCGGGGGAAGGCTGGGGATGGGCGTGCTGCAAGCAGGTGTTGCAAAGGCTCTTAAAATAAACAAGAACAAATGGACAGCCGCCACCACGGAGAATTCGGGCTCCTGCATCTCGGGACAAGGGGCTCAGGAGGGGCGCGAGCGAATGAGTCACCGTGGCGGCCGCAGAACCCGGTGCTTTAATGACAGCTGATTCTCAGGGTGGAGCTCGCCCTGCACCAGGCACCAGGCCACCAACTTCCTCCCGGCAACCCCTCGGGGGAGGTGCCATTTTTGCCATATTTTATCAAAAAGGAGACAGGGGCACAGGGAAGTTAAAGTAGCCTGCTGGAGGTGACACAGGGGTAGGGGGCTGGGACTCGGACCCTGGGCAGTTGGTCACACCAGGTCCGCTTCCAGGCCTGGCGCCCTTAACCAGTCCCTCACAGAAGGATCGCCAGCCTACGCGTGAGGACATTGCCGTCTCACACGTGAGTGACTGTCCCCCAGGGAAGCGGACTCGCCTGCCCAAGCACACGGCTTGTCTGCACTGGACCCAAGACGCCAGCACAGGCGTCACCTAGGCCCGGGCTCTGTCTAGCCCTCGGCCCTTCCATCGCTGCCGCTTGTGGTCTCTCTACGAGCCCGGGTGATCAAGGGGCCTCTTGCTCGTTTCTAAATCGACGCCAAATGTTTTCATCATTAGTTTAAGTGGTTGTAATATAGCTCCCAGCATATGCTCAATATTGACATGTGAAAATAAAACCCTCGCAGGCCTCTTCACCAGCCTCTGATGGAACCCAGACCGGGACGTGATGCTCATCACCATCTATTATTTAATGGAACATGCAAACGAGTTCTTCTTTAACAGATGGGGTTTTCACTCTTACTCCATTCCCCTTCCTCCCCAGAATCGTATCCCAACGTGACACGTTGTGTTCCCACGTCCCGTACGGATCACCCTGGTCATACTGTGCAGCAGTTTGATCCTCAAGGCGAAAGCGTTTAAAAAGAGCTGCTTCTGGTTTGATTTTTTGTACACCCTCAGCCGAACGATGTAAACAAAACATTTTGCTAAATAATCAGTTAACAGAGAAAAAAGATTTGTCGGAAAAGCACCTCAGTGAGACAGACGGGGTTTCTAGTTCACATATCCATGGATGAATATTATCTGTTGATAGAATAAAACTCGGTTCCGTATGCATCCTAGCTCTGGTTTTCATTTTGCTGGGCGTAAACATTAAGAAAACGTGTTCACATCAGTAAATCCACGGGCCTGGAAAAGGCTTCATGATAGCAACGTCAGTCAATTCTTCAGAGCCCTTCGGTTACGGGCTAAAGAAGTTAACCAGGATCCAAGAACGAAATCCCCGTTCCCGCTGTCAGCCGCTACCCTCGTCAGGTTCTTCGGTTTGCAGAAAGCAGACAATGGGCCACCGCCTGACTCGTACACAAATCTGTTACTGAGTCATTAAGGTGAGCGACGTCCTCAACACTACTCACGACTACGGTTTTGAACTGTCCCTGTGTCTGGCCTCCTAGAGGTATTCACTCCCCGGGGCAAAGCAAGACGCTGCATGGGAGAAGACAGGAGAGAGGCGGCTGTGGACAGGACGGAGTGGATGAGATGCCGGGGTCTTGCAGGCACATTCTTAGGCAAACCAGTGCCGGGAAGGAGCTGGGTGCCCGGGCGGGGTTTTCCTCAGAACGAACCATGTTTGCGAGCTGTGCTCAGTTTCCCCGGTGACTCCAGCACTGCCCCTCCGAAGGCAGCCCCCCCCCTGCCCCCGCCCCCGGCCCTGTCAGCCGAGCAGGTGGCTCCCTGTCACCCCACTGTCGGGGAGACCCTGTCAACAGCCTCGCGTGCTCTCCACGTGCTACAGCTTTAGAGAAGAGGGTCCTGGTCTGAGCCCAGCACTAGCCTGCAGGGAGGTCACTGCCCCCCGGCCCACCTGTCAGGGTGGTACTGGCCTGTGGCACCCACAGAGGTGTCTCTAGGGAATAAAACTGGGTCTGGGGCGCTGCTCGGAAGTCGTCAGCGGAGGTGGCGTGCGGGGCCTGAGACCAGAAAGCTCTGGTGGCAAGGTGAAGACAAGCCCACACCTGCCGTGGCCTCGGGAGACGGGGCTGGGGCTCTGCAGCTCCCAGCAGCCTGCGGGGCCTGGGGCAAGTCCCCTGCCCTGCCCAGGCCTCAGCGGGGGCGCACCAGACGGCACCATGTCCCTTCCAGCTCACACGCTCTGTTCCAGGGCTCTGGCCAAAGCAAGATGACGTCCAGGTCAGAGACTGCTGGCCAGGTGAGGAGGCAGGGAGGCGGGCAAAAGGTCACAGGCCAACACACACACCGGAATCAGAAGCGGATGTGCGCACACCCACACACTCTCACACGCACGCACAGGCACACACACACATGCATGCATACATATGCACGCACAGGCACACATGCACACGTGTGCACACTCACGCACACACAGGCACGCACATGCATGCATACATGTGCACACACAGGCACACAGGCACACACGGTCACACATGCACACACATGCACACAGGCGCACACATGCATGTGTGCACGCACAAGCACTCGCGTGCACACACATGTGCACACACACACTCACGTGCACCTCCAGGGCCCGGAGGCTCGCAGTCCAGACGACTCTGCCTGTGGCCTGAACAGGACAGTGGGGAACAGAGAGCTGCTCCTCACTGTAGTGTTTGAAGGGCGCAGAGTTTGGAAAGATGGAAAGTTCTGGAGACGGCTGGCTGCACAACAGTGTGAGCGTCCTTCATGCCTCTGAACCGCGCACTTAGAACCGGTGTCATTGGTAAAGCTGGTTTTCTGGGCACTTTACCATGACTGAACGTCAACGCTCCGAAACCTCGGTGTCACCTTGGAAGTCCTTTCCCCCCAGAAGGCCGCCCTTGAAACTCGCCCCCGGCCGGGGTGGCCCCACAGCCCTGAGCTGCGCAGTGACGGGCCATGTCTTATCTTGCTCTGGCATCTGGCTGGGAAGGGCTGGCCCTGGGATCACGGTGAGTCACGGCAGACACAATGCCGTCTACTCAGGGACAATGCTAGGCCCATGCTCGCCGGGGCCCCTGCTTCTCCTGGTCCAGCCTTTCTCCGTGTTTGCTCAGGCTCCGAGTTCTCCCCCCAAGCTCGTTCTTACCTGCCTCAGCCTGGGCTGCCGTCTCACCTACCCTCCCACACACTGTCACACTTAAGTCTGTGAACAAAGGACTTAGGAACGCTGGGCGTTCGCACTGGGGAGTGGCGAGTTTGGCCAGACGATCCCTGAGCAACCCCCCACCCTCCGCCCCACACTGACCAGCTCAGAATTCTCTTACCCCAAACACCAAACACCGTGTCGAGGAGCTCTGAGCAGCAGAGCAGCCCAGGCCGCGGGGAGCTGGCCGCTCACCTCCGCTCGCGAGAGCAGCTGTGTGTTTCTCCCAGCTCCGCACTGGCACCCTGAGGTCAGCCGGGGTCGGCGTAGTCACACCACGGAAAGCGGCAAGCACTACACATCAGGGCCTTTTCCCCTCCGCCAGCACACCACTGGGTACAGGTATTAAAGAAATTATTTAAGACCGATGACGGCCATTCCAAGACTTGCTGGAAACACTGCATACCCTGGATCTCAGAAGACTGTCAAACTGCCCTGTCCAGAGACTTATGCTGAAGTGATGGCCCACGGAGGTCAGCCCTCGGCCACCTGTGCAGGAGGACGGCCCGCCAGGAGTCGACAGCGTGCAGGCCCTCGGCGTGCGCCCTTTACCCCACACCCAGCTCTCCGAGAGGGACCCTCTGCCGGCTGGCCCCCTCCTCCTCAGGACCCACATTCATTCTCTCACGTAATTCTTTTAAGAACTATGTAAGATAGACATGAGGTGGTTTTCCTGGTTTTACAGGTGGGAAAACGGCCCTAGAGAAATCAAATGAACGCAGAAGGCCAGTCTGCTGTGGGGCCAGAGCTAGACCCCAGGGGGGCTGGCCGTCTGGGGAAAAGCGTTCAGGGCGGCCACACGCAGCTTCTCGGGCTGTGCACAACTCCAGGAGACGCGATTTATTCGAGACCTCAATTTATTCAACTCTTGAAGCTATGAAACAGGGAGGCCTTGAGAGATTAGGTTAAAAGTGAGTTAAATCCCTATAATCATTGGGATAAATTCTTCTTACTGCTATACTCTCATTTTCTATGCTCTGCATTGTGTAGTTATTGGGAAGCCCAACTCCCTTTCTAATTGTGGGAGCTCTACCCCCTTTCTGCTGGCATTTCAGGGAGGAAGAGGAGAATTTGAGCTTTCAATGAAAACTTAAGAACCTGAGATAAAGCTTTTATGCAATGTTTGTGCATGTTTCTTAATTTCTAATATAAAAGGTTATTTTCATTTCTGTAGACTGAAATGGAACAATTTGCCCCAAGTTGAGAGACTGAAGAGGTCTCAGAGACTCTCAACCTTAAAAAGTCAAAAGGGAGGCCCACCCCCACTCAGGAGGGTCATTTTGGGGGCGACCTGAAGTTGGAATATGCCCCTCAGCAGGTGGGGGCGGGGGTAGGGAGAAAACAGATTCTAGTTCTGGGCTGGGAACTTGCAGTGGGAAAAGAAAATCAAGTTAAATCAAACACTTCTCATCTTAACCAAAAGGGATTTGAAAAAGTTGCTTATAAGGCCGAATCCTTCCGTCCTTGAGATACTCCAGGGCATTGTCGGAAATGTGTTATAAAGGCCAAATCATCCTGACATTCTGAAAGTCAAACTTACCCTCACTACATTCAGAGCGCCTTTGCAGCCCACCCTGGAGGGGGACTCTGGCCAGCAGGCAGGGGGTATTCAGAGGACATCAGATATGGGGTCTGGTGGCCTGATGGCCCTCTAGGCCAGGCCACAGCCCTCCCTGGGTAGTCCCATATGGACACCAGAGACTGTGCTTGCTCGGTCCTCACCGAGGGCCAGCCGGTGGGCACTGGATGCAGGAAGCAGGGAGGGCCCTGGCTAGGGCAGCTGCAGGAGTTGGTCACTTCTCCCCACACTCCCTGCCCTGGGAGGCTCCTGCTGAAGCCCTGGCCCCTGGGCCAGGCTCCCCACAGACACCCTGCTTGCTGACAATGTTTCTTGGGGGGGGGGCGGGGGGAGCTTCCCATCCTTAGCTGACCTCAGATCACAGCCCAGGGGAAAATGTCGGGAGCCATTTTGAGACACTGAAGAAGTCACGTAGCTTATAGGCCATAAAGCAGTTACTGAGACTGCTTAAACAATGGTTCAAGGAAGCAGGGATTTGAGTTAAACATTACTGACCCTGAAGGGAGGATTGCCTCCTAAAGTAATCCTTTTAAGATAGTGGAATGTTTTACAAAAGCAAGGATGTTTGCCCCTGAGGGAAGGATGTATAGGAACTTATGTAAATGTCAGCATTCCTATGGTAATGTACTCTGTGCCTTGCTATTGTGTTCAAAAGAAATATAAGGGCTATGCTAAATAAACTCAGGCTGCAGCATTGACTGTATGCCCTCCCGAAGCGCTTTCCTGTCTTCTTCTTTTTTCCTTAGGCTTCACCCCCTCTTTTAGGTGCTGTTCGACTTTAGCCGGCTGGCTCCGGCAAGTGGCGCCCGAACAGGGACCTGAATTTGGGACGGAACGTTGACGAACGTTGAGGTGAAGACCGCCACCGCAGGAGAAAGGGGGGGCCCCCCGAGTTTAAAGCCGAGTAATCGGCAGAGGTGAGTGCGGTGGAACAGTCCGGGAGTAAGAAAGACACCGCGTGAAGTGAGCGCTCAGAAAAGTAAGGGTTGCGGTGTTTGTAAATACTAGAAAGAGAGGAAAGTCGACTTAAATAAAGAAAAATGGGAAATGGAAACGGCCGCATGCTTTTTGTACATATGCTTAAGAATATGCTCCGGGCTAGAGGAGCTAAGGTAGGGCATCAACAATTGTGTAATTTTTTAGAGTTTGTAAAGAAAGTTTGTCCTTGGTTTCCTGAGGAGGGAACAGTGTACATAGGAACATGGAAAAAGGTGAGAGAAAAACTACAAGATTTTTGATGTCCACGCACCTGGCAAGGTACCTGTAGATACTTTTAGCTTGTGGACTTTAATTAGAGATAGTTTAGATCCCAGGCATGAGAGGGATAAGGCTTGGGAAAGCCAGAAAGGGGAAGAAAAACGGGACAATATAGGAGATGTCCCGCCATTTGAAAAGGAGAATGAGACTAGACCTGCTAGACCTGCTGCCCCGCCCGAAGAGAGGAGCGGGAAACCTTTTGATCTGATGCTAACTAAAGATAGAGAGGAGCCTTTGAGCCCCAGAGATGCAAAAGAGTTGGAGGAAGAAGCCACACACAGTTCCATACAATGGAGGCTATTTCCCATTTATCGAGGCTGTTGCTCTGATCATAAGCTAAGGAATTAGAGAAAGTTGTTCATGGTTTGCAAACTGCTGTGCATCTACTTAGAACTCTTAATACAGAATGTGTTAGTATTTACAACTTTTGATAAATTCTCTAGAAATTAAGGCTACTAAGAGTTATGAATTCTAGTATAAGTAAATGATTTACTAGGAATAATGCAAGTAAAAGAAAAAATTCTGTATGCAAAGTATGTGTTTTGAGATATAAAGGATGTGTTTTTTAAGAAAAAGGAGAGTAATTTTATCCTAAAATAGTTTCAGGTTATTTAAAGGTCGTTTGAGGCACAAAAGAAGGTATAAAGTATGGAGATTTGTTTTGAAGGGAATTGAAGGAAAGGTGTTTGTCTTAAAGTTGGTTATTTCTGAGTGAATGAGAAGAGGCAAACTGAAGGAAGGAGAAAAGTAGTAGAAGGTTTGTGAGAGAAATCCTGAGAGGAAAATAAAGGACAAGAACATGAGTGAACATATGAAGTTGTAAAAGAGAAAGAGAAAATCTTGTTTTATACAGTCATAATTTATTGTGCTTTATAGTCTTTATGTCTTTGATTATTTTTAAAACAAATTTTTTCATTTGGAAAAACTGCTCTGGAAAAGTATAGGCTCGAGATAGCTCCTGAGAATATACAAGATTCTGTTCAATATTGAGGATATAAAATTTTGCAACAGAAATTACTCCTCAAAAAATAGAAATTAGGAGAGAGCTCTCAATACTGTTAATAATTTTCAAAAATTATTGAGAGATATTAATTGGCTCTGTCCTTCCCTTTATCCTCACATGTGCTTTAACTAATTTGTTCTCTATTTTAGAAGGGCCCACTGCATTGGATAGTCATTGGAAACTAACACCGCTGGTGGAAAAGGAATTTTAAATACTGTATTTTTGAAAGACACTCTTGTAGTCACAAACTTGCATTGCTCAGGTTTCATTATTGTGTGGTAAAGGGTCTTTCTCTAACTTGAAATTTAAAAACTTTTTATGATTTTCTTTTTCTTTTATTGGTTAATTAGTCTAAAACTTACTTAGGACATTTTAGCATGGAGTCAACAGTGAAGATAACTTGATTTTGTATTGGAAATGAGAAAAGTAATGACTAAATTACAAATTTCAGTGCTTTTAAAGGTACCTTTCTGTTCCTGTTTCTGTTGACCGGTCACCAGGGGTCCGTGGAGAGACTGGACGCAGTCATATCTCCCGGACCATGGCCAGGCAGCGGGACGCCGCCTCCTGTGCCCTGTTGTCAAAGTCTGTTTATTGTCTTTAGTCTTGTCTAAGTGGTAGGTGGCAAATTTCTCTAGGCCCACCTACACCTCAGTAATTGTCCTTGTCTGAGTGTCTGTTTTGTGTTTTCTGTTTTGTGTTTTCTGCGCAAGCGTTAGAGGGGAAAAAACCAGAGTTCACAGAAGACACCCTTGGGGTGTCTCCTGCAACATTTCTAAGAAGGATAAGCTTATAAAACAAAAAGGGGGAATATGGTATACCCCAGACAAAGGCTTAATAGAGCATTATACTTTTTAAATTTTTTAAATCAAGATGAACAAGGTAGCACAGCAGCTCATCGGCATTGGGTGAAACAGGCCGGTGAGCCTTTGCAGCAGCCAGTATACTACAAGGATCTAACAGGGGATTGGGTGCCTGCTGAGGTACTGAAATGGGGCCGAGGTTTTGCTTATATCTCTACAGGAACAGAGAAAGCTGCTCCTGATGATGATGCTGATAGGCCATCTTCTGATGTTGAAGGAGAGCTGTATTGGACCTATGTACCGGATCCACCAATTTTGCATCCGTCCATTTGGGAAGGCCCAGAAATTGTGGTGAGAGTAAATGACACACAGCTGTTGCATCTGCCCCAAAGATGACTGATCTAAGGAGTAAATGAACCAGGATTTAATTATACTGGAATGGTGAGAAGGATTGCCCATCTGCTTTAGTAAGGACAACACAAATCCTGGATTGGTCAGGTGGAACCAACGAACATTGGAGTTATAGATTGAACACCAGTTGGACAGTGGGACTATGGTGGACTGATGAGGAGTTTCCTCAAACTTATGTGTGGAGTTGGCGCAGCTGGGTGAACTGCATCCTGGGGGAGGGGCTCTAAGAGAGCACGCATGAATGTAACAGCATGTGTTGCTCCACCGCATGTGCTGTTGGTTGGTGAAATTAATATCAACATAGAAGGAGATTTAATGTTACATGTTATAACTGCAATTTAACTAACTGTATTTCTTTTGTTCTGGAAGGAACTACTGTAATGGTTTTTCATCAAACCTTTTTGTGATGATTCATGTTTATGTTACTGGGCCTTGGTATGCTGACCAGGGTCTCCAGGTGTTAGTCTCATACTGTGCAAAATGCTAATAATTTGTCTAAAAATGTTACGATGGCTTTAGGGACCCAGGAAAATATTGACAAGTTAGAACAGAAGCTTGATGCATTATATAGTCTAGTTATGTATTTAGGAGATGAAATCCAAGGTCTAAAAGTGAGATCTCATTTGGAATGCCATGCAGCATATCAGTGGATTTGTGTTACCTCAAAAATTTATAATGAAAGTCAACATGGATGGGATCGCGTGTCTCATCTCCAAGGTGTCTGGCATGATGCTAACATGTCCTTAGATTTAATACGACTGCATAGAGAAATTCAGGGACTGCAGGAAGCGGGACCCCTTCAGTTTGATGCAGCTGAAGAGGCCTCAAAATTTTTACAATCTAAAAAGTTTTTACCATCTTGGTCTCCTTTGGGTCATTTGCTTATTTCGGTTTTAGCCTTGGGCCTTTGTATAACTATAGGCCTATGTCTGCTTCCTCCTTTGATGAAATACTTCTTCAATTCCCTGCTAAAGATTCGAGCAGAGATGCATGGTCTCAGGCTCCAGGCTCAGGCTTGAGCCAGTTATATGTTACATCTCCCATTTGCAGAGGCTGGTAGTCAAAGACGGGTAAGAATCCTCCAGGGCTGGGACCAACCTAAGACAGGGCATGATTGCAAGACTTTCATGTGCCAATGACGGGTAAGGCCCAGACCTGTGGAGGGTCGCCTAAGACAGGCACAGTCTATCTGCACCATAGCTGGGAAAGCTTTGGCATTTTAATAAATAAAAAAGGGGGAGATGTCGGGAGCCATTTTGAGACACTGAAGAAGTCACGTAGCTTATAGGCCATAAAGCAGTTACTGAGACTGCTTAAACAATGGTTCAAGGAAGCAGGGATTTGAGTTAAACATTACTGACCCTGAAGGGAGGATTGCCTCCTAGTAATCCTTTTAAGATAGTGGAATGTTTTACAAAAGCAAGGATGTTTGCACCCTGAGGGAAGGATGTATAGGAACTTATGTAAATGTCAGCATTCCTATGGTAATGTCTCTGTGCCTTGCTATTGTGTTCAAAAGAAATATAAGGGCTATGCTAAATAAACTCAAGGCTGCAGCGTTGACTGTATGCCCTCCCGAAGCGCTTTCCTGTCTTCTTCTTTTTTCCTTAGGCTTCACCCCCTCTTTTAGGTGCTGTTCGACTCTAGCCGGCTGGCTCCGGCAGGAAAAAAAAAATGCTTTCCCCCAGGGGGTGGGGGAAGGCACTGCTCTTCCTGTCCCTAGAGGCTCAGTCTTTCTGCCCCTTTAGGGAGAGAGTGGCCTGGAGGCTGAAAGCAGCCCCTGCTGTCAGAAGGGAAGAGTTTAAAACCTTCGCACTTGAGAATGGCCCGACCTTGGGCAAGCTTCAGCACTGCACTGAGGGAGACCCTCAGATGTGAAATGGACCATTCATTTATGTACAAGAAAACGGTAACTGTAAGCTGCCAACAACTGTAACACGTCCTGAGTGCCGGGAGGTTACAATGTAAAAAAATAGCTTGTGTCACAGACTAGATGGAACACTGCGTGTAGGCTTTCTGAGCTTCTCTTTTTGTCCGTAAAGGACAGCAACAGTACCTAACAGGCTGTTGGGAGAGCTGAGCTGATCGGTCATGACACTTACACATCCCCTAGCCCAGAGCAAGCACGATGGAAGCTTAGCTGTCATCTTCACATCATCACCATTGAGGCACGGGCCACAGGAATTTTTGGTGACCTCACAAAGATCACTGTAGGGCGAAATACTATAGAAAACCCTTGGCAAGCAGCACATGTTCATGGAAAGAAACAAGCGTTTGGAGCATTCGACCCAGGTTTCAGTCCTGGCTGAGCTTCTTACTTTAGGCAAGTTACTTTAACCCCGTGAGCCTGATTCCTTTATGGTGAATGCAGATGAAGATACATTACCACACAGACTTATTTGTAGGATTAAGTCATGACTATCTAGCCCTTGGCACAAAACAGACAATTAATAAATGCATTTTGTCATGTGGGTACTGAGTGCTTTTCCTAAACACTGTTTGGAAATGATCAATGCCATCATCATCATCATCATCATCATCATCATAGTTCAAGAAAAATCATCCCATAAAACAGAAGACCCAGAAAAGTAACAGCAAAACAGCACTGTGCTGTCGGCTTGAAATGTCCCCACCCATGAAAACAGCTGCTGAGGGAGGCGTGGAGATGAAGGTGCTTGGTGTGGGAAAGCCACCATGCTGGCATTTGCTCAACTCACAGCCGTTCCCTGTTTGACCCAGTGGGGCCGAGAATCAGGAATGTCAACCACGCTCTGGTTTTGGCCCCATAACTCATCGATGACCCGGGGTGGGGCCGACAGAAATGAGGCCGCTGAGACAGAAGGAAGGACATGGTGGCTGCAGACCCAGGAGCGCAGAGGTGACTCGGTGGCCCCAGGGGGAAGGTGGGATCTCAATCGGGCTGTCGGCTCAGCCCCTCAAGTCTCATACTGAGCAAGGATGCCCACTTTTCCCCGGAAGCTCTTTGCCCTTTCGAGTCAGACCGCATGGCCCGTTCTGTGAACATTAATTTCCTCTCATCTCGCTCACACCTCCCCACACCCCTCCACCCCGTATCCGACACTCAGGTCCTGGTGGCTTTTTCTCTTCTTGCCAGCAACGCCAGGTTCCTGCACCTCTCCCTCCAGACACACCCAGCCTGTCCAGGGGCTTTGGGACCCCTGGCACCCACCTTTTCTATAGTACAAATCCTTGTAAACAACGAGCAACCCCCCTAAGCAAAGCCCTCCCTCCCCCCACTGCAAAAACTCAGGTCCTGGGGGGCGAATAATGAAGGTGAGCTTTCCAAGGCCAGGGGCAGCACAGACAGGTGAGAACCGGGCTTCACTCACCTTGACCTCCCAGCATGACGCGCAAGCTCAGCAAAATAAACATTTTAAAAGATCCTAACGGTTGAAATAAAGCGTCTAAATCTGGCAGTCTTTCCAAACCAGCGGCTCTGCCCAGCTGACAGGCGCCTGACAGCTGCGTCCCTGGGCGGGGGATACTCACCGGACTTCACCCGGAGCTCCCCCAAGCAGCCATAGGCGTCGGTGAGCTTCCCATACTGGCCTCTAATGACCTCCTTCTCCTCCGGAGCTGGGGGAGAAACACATCACAGACATCGGCTGAGTCTCCCGCTGGAGTTCACTCACCGCAGCCTTCCAGTCGGCTCCCCACCCACTCGAAAAGAAAACGCAGCGACAATAGCTCGGCCCCCAGTCATGGGTGTGGAGGTTTCACCACCAGCGAATCACCAAGCAGCAGCTTCAAACCTCCCCACGAAAAAACCTTGTTCTCCGGAAGCGCCCACAGCTTCCTGGGGGCTGGCCAGAGGCGCTGGGTTTGAGCCCGGAGCAGGTGCCTCGGGCCTGGCCCTGTCACTCTCCTCAAGCTCAGAAACGGGAGTGAGTCATCGTCACCAGCTGGGGAGGGCCTTCCTTCCTGAGTTTTGTCCACTGGAGGCTTCCCTGTGCGAGTGCCGCCCCCGCCCCCCGCGCCAGGGACCTGTCGGCAGGAGGCTGGGTTCCTGGGTGCCCCAGGTCTGCGTGCAGTGAACCCCAAGGCAAACTGCATGAGCAAAGGGTTTCACTGGGCGAAGAGCAAGGTGTCAGCAGGACTGTGTTCTTTTTGGAAGCTCCAGGAGAGAATCAGTTTCCTGGCCTTTTCTAGTTTCCAGAGGCTTCTGTGGCCCCTGCCCCATTGGCTCCTCATCTAAGCCGGCAGTTGGGTCGCTCTGCTCTGCACCAGCCTTCACTTCTCACCCTCTCTCCCACTCCTGCCTCCCTCTCCCATCTCTTAAGGGCTCTTGTGAGTACGCCAGGCCCACCCAGATCACCCACGATGACCTCCGCAGCCCAAGCCCTGAACTCTATCACAGCTGCAACGCCCCTTCCGCCCCGTGAGGGAACATTCGCGGAGTGAGGGAACATTCGCGGGAGCTGGGGATGAGGAGGTGGATGTCCTAGGGACCCACGGAGGGGCATGACCCGCTTCCGCGAGCCCACAGCTCTCCGTCCCACAGGACGCAGGGGGCGGGGGTGAGCCATCCTCTCTGGTCCCTGAATCTGCTCCCGGGGTCATGAACCACGTCCTCTGCCCAGAGGCGATGCCAAGCCCAGTGTCCAGGGCCATCCCTGGATCATGGGTCTACGGAGTCCTCCCGGAAGTGGATCTGCTCTCTGTACGAGGACAGATCCAACCTCACAGGTGGACGCGAACGTCCCTCCTGCAGGCGTGTGTGTGGCCCGACGTGGCGTCTCTCCGTCCACGGCTGCTGCGGCGGGCAGAGCCAGGAGCGGCAGACGGGCCTCCGTTCAGTGGGCAAGGGGACAAATGCAAGAGGATAATCTTGATACAAAAAATATATATATGTATATAATTTGATCCTCAGAGCTTTACGGAGCCGTCCAGCGGAACCCCGAAGCCTCAGCACCGCCCGGTTCCCGGCTTAGTAACCGTTCGGCGAGGCCTTCTTCCTACGTTCATTCACATCTGTGAATGATCCTGAGAAGCAGAACAGCAGGAGGAGACCGTTCGGCAAAGCGACGTGTTCAAGCCCACACCTCAGAGGTGGGGACATGGGGACGCGGCCACGAGGAGAAGCTGTGGAAACAGACGGACCCCCCCGTCGCTGCATCACAGATGACAAGGGGCACACACCGCGTCGCCCGTCAGGGGGAAAATCAAACACAAATACAACAACCAAACAACCAAACAACGCTTTTCATCTTCATACTTTAAAAACGAATGAACACCACGTCAAGTCCTCTAAACTGTTGATCCACAATATAAACACCTCCCCGCCTGCCCCCACCTGCCTCTACTCTACGGTGACAACCCCCGTGGACGTGTGGCCCTCGAGGGTGCGATCCTCTTGTGAGACACTGTTTTCCCACCACAACAGACTACCTGGAAATAAACCAGGTGACTGAAAACAGCACGGTCTATCAGCTCACAGTTCTGGACGCTACTGCGTCTGAAAGCAAGGTGCGGAGGCCCAGGCTCTCTCGGCCTCCTCCTCCCTCGGCCTCCCCGCTCCTCCCGGCGACCCTCGGCTTCCGGCTGCGCCAGCCCAACTTCTGCCTTCTCTCTGTGTGTCCGTGTCTGTCTCCTCTTCTCGTAAGGCCACCTGTCATACGGGATTTGGGGCCCACCCTACTCCAACAGGACCTCATCTTGACTTAACTAATGACATCTGCAGTGACCCTCTTTCCAGCTAAGGTCGCATGCTGAGGTCCTGGGGGTTGGGCCTCCCACGTGTCGTTTGGAGGGTCACATCTGAGCCATAACACTTGTGCATCTTTTCACGGGCGGAGCCAGCCCCTGCAAAGCATCTCTCCAGGAAGCACATTGTTCTCAGCATCTTCCCTCCCAGGCCCCTCCGACCCACCCTGTGATGCAGGGCTCCCTCAGTCCCCTTCACACTCCCAGAGCCTGGCCAAACAACTCACTTGCCCCAAAGAGACGCATTTCCTCACTTAGGTTTGAAGAAATCCACTTTGTTCTTCAAAAGAGCGCTCACAGATCAATGTCTACAAGCCTCAGGCAGGCAACACGTGAACAAGGCGCTGAAAGGGGCTGAGGGGGACCAGAGGGCATGTGCCCCCTCTACCAGGAGCAGCCAGTCAGCCCCAGCCAGCAGCCCCAAGGCGGGCACCCCGGCCTCGCACCAGCAGGTCTCCAGTTTTTCAGCTCTGACAGCCGATGTGTCGGCGGAACACCTCTGCAGGTTGTGGATGGCCCGCTGCCCGTTTGCAACTTCCGTCCTTCCCTCCTTAATGCCTCGGAAATAGAACATTCCCGTCTTCCGCATTTCTGCTGAACTTCTGGTAGGTTTCTGCCTGTGCGAATGCTTTTGCCTCCCCTCCCACTGGCCACGGACGTCCAGCCTGCTAAGGAAAGTCTCTCCTCGGCTCTCCCGCCCTCTTCTCTGCCCATCTCTCGCCCCCAGGAGGCAGCCATGCATCAGTGGACAGTGGACATGCCTCTGAGAGCCTACGGGGGCCGGCCCTGAGCTCGGCACAGGGACCCGGCAGTGAACCAAACAGACAACAGCCCGAGGCGGGGGCCCTGGGCAGCGGCAAAGAAGGGATGTCTGTCATGAATGGATGAGTGATGACAATGGAGGCCAACGGGTGGGGGAGGGAGCCAGAAGCAGGGGCACTGCCAAGACACAGCCAAGAAGGAAGGCAGTGAGGTGGTGGGGGTGGGGATTGCTCGGGGTCAGGTGCCGAGAGAGCTTCCCACCAGGGCGGACAGATGAGTAAGCACAACACAGACGGTGGGTGAGCTAAGGCGCACAGGCGAGCAAGGAAGCAGGGTATGAAGAGCTTGTGTGTGTGTGTGTTGTCACATTTCACATACTGAGGTCTGAGAAGGCCTTCCTGCAAGGGTGACTTTCAAGTGCAGACCGGAAGGAAGTGAGAGATGGCTAAGGAAAGGGTCGGGAGCACGTGGTCGCAGCCAGCGTGTGCTGAGGTACCGAGGCAGAGGTATTGCTGGCATTTTCGAGGACCAGCGAGGAGGTTGGCATGTCTGACAGCGGAATGGGGCTGGGGGACCCATGGTGAAGAGCTGTCTAGTTGACAGAAAGACTTGGGGCTTCACTCTGGGGGAGAGGGAGCCCTTGCAAGGTTTTGAGGGTCACTCTGACTGCTCTGTTGAGAAGAGATTTTAGAGGGGTCAGGGGGAAGGTAAGAACACCCGCTAGCAGGCACTGCAATGGCCCAGGCAAGATACTAGCTGGACCACGGTGGTGGCAGTGGAGGTGCTGAGAAACAGTCAGCTTCTGGGAGTGCAAGCACACACGCGCGCACACACGCACGCACACACGTGCGTGCACAATGTGTGCACACACACACATGCACGCACACGCAAGCACACATGTGCACACACGCACACATGTGTGCGCGCATGCAGGCACACGAGCAACACATGCGTACATGTGCACACATGCACACACGTGAACGTGCACACACGCACACACACATGCTTTTTTATTACAGAAACTTCCAAAGTAGAGTAAGTGTAATACACCCTATGTTCCCACACGGCCATGTACCCACCAGCTCCAGCCGCAGTCAGCTCAGCTCATGCCCACCTTGTTTCATCCACCCCCCACCCCAGCTCCTACACCTGAGATCAGTGGGCCTCAGAGAGCGGGTACCACCCAGTGTTAGAAACACAAATTCTCAGGCCCCAGCCCAGCCCGGCTGAATCAGAAACTCTGGGCTCAAGCCCCAGAAAGCTGTGTTTTAAGGAGTCCTCTTGGTGAGAATCACTGCCCCAGATTATTCTGAGCAAATTCCAGACTTCACATCATGTCATCCATAAATAGTTCAGTAAGAATCTCTAAAAGATAAGGGTTCTACTTAAAAATGCAACCCCAATACCACTATCGCATCTAAACAAACCTTAACCATCATTCCTTGACATCGTCACATATCTGCGTGTATTTTGAAAGTAGAATCAAAAGGACACGTGGAGGGGATGTGGGATACGCGAGAAAGACGGGGTTCAAGGATGATGACGCATTTGTCTCCTGAACAACTGAGCGCATGGAGTGGCCGTCGCCCAGGACGGCGAGGCCGGCAGGACAGGCCTGGGTGCAGCATCGGGAGTCAGGGCGACAAGCCAGCCCCACGCGCCCGCAGGCGCCCACGTGGAGAAGCCGAGCACAGGGTCGCTCAGCCTGGAGTCAGCAGAGAAGTCGGGATGAAGACGCAAAGCGGGCGTCCCCAGCAAACAGAAGGCATTTAAAATCCTGAGACTGGGGGAGGTCGTGGGGGGCGGGGGTTGGTGAGGGTAGGGGACAGTGTGTTTAAAGGTCAGGGAGACTGAAGAGAAATGGCCGAAAGATTCAAGAAAAGCCGGAATTGTGTGGCGTCCTGGGAGCCCAGAGGAAGAAGTATTTCAAGGAGGGGACAGGGCACAGCGGGTTCAGGAGCTGCTCTGTGTCCCTGACAAAGAGTGCTCGTCCTGTCGTCAGGCTTTGGGAGCCACAGAGAGCATCTGCAGGAAAGTTGAGGGGCAAAATCGTAATGAGGGGGGGAAGAGGGACTAGAGACAGCGAGGGGAGACAATTCTTCAAGGAATGCATGTGTGTGTGAGTGTGTGTGTGTCCGTGTGTGCGTGTGTGTGTGCGCATGCACATGTGTGCAAGGCAGAGTGATGGGGTGGGTGGCGTCAAAAGGTTTCTCTAAGATGGGAGGTTAATGCCCACGTCGTACACTGATAGAAATGGGATAGAAATGGTAAGAGAGAGAGAGAGAGAGACAGAGAGGTGACAACCCATGCGGCAGGAGAGGGGGGTGGGAGCCCTGCCTGTGATCATGGCGCCCCCGACTTGTGATTCTGGGGGGAGGGGGCTTGCCCTAAACGCACGCGGCCCATGCACGGTCCATGCACGGTGCCGGCTACCGGGACAGAAGGGAGCACACGCGGCGCAGATGTGGGTGGGCGGGCAGCTGTGGGGATTCCCTCCTGATCCCTCCCATCGTCTCAGGGCCCCGAGGAGCAGCTCTGTCGGAGAAGAGCGAAGAGGAGGAGCAGGCGGAGCCGAGAGCAGGGAAGGTGTGAAAAAGTGGCCATCCCGACGGCGGAAGAGTGAACGGAACACATCAGCGGCCGAAGGGTCCCCTGCACTTAGGGATGGTGAAGTGACACTGAGACCTGTCAGCCTGCTCGTGCGTCCTCTCCAGACACTTCCAGCTGTGAAGAGGAGGGTACCGGCGAGGAGAGAAGCATCTAACCCTGGTTCTGCCCAGGGAGCAGGACGAGCAAGGCAGGGAGAGTGCGGGGAGGGCGAGTGAGGGGGCCGGGAAGAGGGAGGGGAGGCGGGGACAGCGCAGGGCCTGGGAACAGGTGGCAGGTTCAAGGGATCGGCTGGCGGTAGGTTCAAGGGATCGCGATCCCAGGAGAGCCCAAGATGGCTGGGGTGGGGTGGGGGGGGGGCTGGTGAGAGCTGAGAGGACACAGCGGGGAGATGAAGAGAGAGGGATGTTTGACACTGAGGGGACCAGCGTATGGCTGCAGAGTGAGCGGCCGAGGATGGAGGGCACGCGCATTGGAGGAGGGGAGGCCAGGGAAGAGAAGGCCAAGGGCTTCAGGAGGGTCGTCATGGCAACTGAAGGTGCCGAGAACAGGGCAGGAGTCAGCCCTGGGGAGACTGACAGAGGAAGAAGGTCAAATTGCCAAGGGACCAGGCAGGTCGAGGAGGGCAGTGGGTGACGTGGCTCCTTGGTATGTGTGGCCAAAGGGTCAACAGAGCCTGGTAGAGAATTTGACCTTAGGTTCACTTTCTAGCCCCGTTGCCCTGGTGACCTGATAAAAGTTGTTTGTCTATGTTACTAGAAACCGTGGCTGATGCTAAAAATAGACCCAACTGATAGAAGGATCTAGATTCGGGGAGCCACAGGTCCAACGGGGCCACGTGGACCCTGCCTTTTGAGAGACCCTGGAAACTCAGCCACCTGACATGGATTCTATAAGGAGCGAGACCCCCCCAGCCAGGTGGCCCTGGCACCCACGCCAGGTGGGTGAGCCGCGCCTGGGGGGCTCCGAGCCGTGTGGATGCCCCTGGAGGGTGTCCCCAGCGCCCCGCCAGTGAGCTGCCCTGGATCGGGTGGGCTGTCGACAGTTTGGATGTTGAGACAAGCCTAGGAGGACTTCCTGGTGGGCACTGTGCAGGAGACTCAAAGTTGAGTGTTTTCATGGAGGGGGGAAGGAGAGCGGCTAGAGGGGACAAAGAGGAGCCAAGGGGACACCTGTCTCGCCCTGGGCCCTGACGGCCAAGTGAAGTGGAAGAGAAACACCTGAGAAGCCTGCAGGGGAACGGTAGCTCGCCCAGAGTAGAACGAACTTGGCCACGGACTCTGAGGACAGGGCCCCGTGGCCAGCACCCCTGAGGCTGGGGCTGGCCTCGGAGGCAGCGGAGGGAGCGGCAGGTACCGCTGCAGCCAGAGTTGGCTTCTTAAAACCCAGGCCAAAGAGGCCAAGGAGGCCGACAGCCGTACAGATCAATGCTCAAACCGATCACACGTGCCTCATTCTTTCGTAATATTTTCCACAATAACACACCACCAGGAAATTCCAGCAGAGCCCAGCCCACAGGTCAGAAAAACAAGTGGGTCAAGTGGACAATGCAGACTGAAGTGCTGTTTGGAGCCGCATTCTTGTGCACAATACGAAACCATCCTCTTGAGTTTCAGGGTCTCGAGAGGCTGGAAGCATCCAGATCAAGGTCACTGCCTCCTCGACATGCTCATTCTGAGCTCAGCTCAGGCTGGCTTGGGGCTGTTCCTTCGACTCGGAGCTAAAGCAGCTCTTCGGGAAGACAAGAGTTTTCTAGGGCTGACAGGGGCTGCCGGAGGGTTGCTAAGCACAGTGGAAATCAAAACATCGGTCTGAAACAGAAGCTGGAGAGCCGAGACAAAAGCCAACTGGCCTGCCCGTCCCCCCAACCTCCCCACCGGTCCCTGCCCTCCCCCCACACACACAAAACGCCCAGGCCACACAGAAGAGGCAGCTGGGAGTGGGGGCTCAAAAAAGCATTACCTAAGCAAGTGTACCCCCCCACAATCAGGACAGGCGAAAGGAGAGGAAAAGCGGATCCTCTCCTGTGCCCACAGCTGGAAAAACATCTGCGGGGCTGGGGCGGGCCCCTCCGCACCCACGGCCTGCGCTGACCCGGGATCAGCTGTGGCTGAGGTGACGGGGCCGGCTCCTTGGGCAAGAGGGCTTGAGCGGCGGCTGAAAGAGGGAGTCCGGGTGTCACAAAAAGGCTGGCACAATGCTGAATATGCTTCTGGCCGAGCCAGACGGGAGAGGACCACGCCCCCGATCGGCAGTCTCCCTTACACCTAGGACGGGGCTGGGGTGGCCCCCTCACCCAGCGGGAATAGGAACGAAGCACAGAAATGACCCATTTCTCTACCGATGTGCACGGGTTCTCCCTACACAGGGGGAAGCGGAGCCTTCAGATCCCCTCCTGGGCCTGAGGTTTCTGCCCTGCAAGGGACCCCTCCTGCGGCCAAGCTAGCTGGGTGTGCCACTTCCTCCCCCAACAAGCCCTTTCTGTGACTGACAAATTAGGTCCTGGCCGGGGCCTGGTGCTAGAGCTTCTGCCCCAGCACTGACTCAGCAGCCAAACAAACCAGTTCCTCGGTGCTTCCCCTCTCCTGTTCCTCAGTCAGGCTACCCCGCCGCCCCCACCCCGCCCCCGCCAACACACCCCTGAAGGCGCGGCCCGGCCCTGCCCAGGCCAGCTCTGTGCCGCCTCCCTCCCAAAGAAGCCCTATTTCCACACGCGCACACACCCCTTCTGAAGCCGTTAGTGCGACCCACATATAGCTCCTGCTGCGTGAGTCGCAGGGAGCGGGACACAGGGGAGAGGCGCGGCCTTCAGGCGCATCACCCAGGCAGGGCCCTCCAAGCCTCCTGGGCGCCAGGGCTGCTCCGGGCACTGGGGGCGGGGCAGCAGCGAGGCAGGGACCTGACCCCGAGACCACGCCTTGCTCCGGGAAGGAGGCGTGGCCACGGGGCGCCGCTGCTGCGGGCTGGAACCCAGGCCTGCGAGGGATCTGCGGACCCGATGGGCGGGGCGGGGACCGGGTGGAGGGAGACGAGGAGGAGGAGGAGGGGGGAGTGGAGAAGACGCAGGCGCGGATGACCCCTCCCCTCCACGTGGGGAAGCGGGCGGGACAGGGGGTGGCGGACCCGACCGAGCCTTGACGTCCAGGGGGGAACTGGGGGCGGGGAGAGGAAGCAGGATGGAGGTGGACTGACAGCAGGCCCCGGGGTCCTCGGCTGTGACAGGCAAGGCGGTGCCCACCACACAGGGGGACGGGGTGAACGTCCTCCTTTTCTGTGCTTTGATTTTCTCCGTGATATCTGAGCCGAGAGGGGCCAGGCGGTGCACGCGACAGTCACCCGGAAAGCAGAGGAGGCCCCCGACTAGGGAGACGCAATGAGGCTGCCGGACAGCACTGAACACCCGTCGGGGGTGACACCACGCAGGCCGAGGTCGTTGTGTTCCCCTCCAGCCGCGTGCAGCCAGCGAGGGTGTGCGTGGGGGAGGGGGGAGGGGGCTCGCTCAGGGTTGGGGACCCCGCCTGGCGCGCACAGGGGCGCAAGCGGGGTAACACACCGAGACGGTGCGGACAGACGGCCGTCGCGGCCACGGGTCGGAATCCAAGCAGGACAGGCAGGGCAGCAAGGGCGTGGGGGAGTGAGACGGGTTAGGTAGGAGTCCACAGACTGAGGGTCTCGGGGCGCTGCTAAGTGCCCACCTGGCGGGTTCTGAGGGAGCTAGGAGGACAGGGACGTGGAGAGGAACCCTGGAAGCTGACCTCGGGGGAGAGGAGGTCTGAGGTGTAGACCGTGGCAGTGAGGGGTGAGGGCAGAGAGGCCAGCAGGGCAGATAAATCATGCTAATGGCATGATGGGCAGAGGCGGGGCAGGGGAGAGCCCAGCCAGCCAGGAGCCAGGCACGTGCTTCTGCAGGAACAGCCTCTCTGGGGAGCGAGGAGGAACCCAGGTGTGCGAGCACACGAGGAGCAAGGCCGGGTGGGGGCTGTGTGAAGGCGAGTAGTGAAGGCAGGGCCACAGGAGAGCTGATGACAGGAGGGGCCCACAGAGGCCAGACAGTTCCGGCAGGCTGGAGTGAGCGCTGATCCATCGACAAAAGTCAATTCCTACTCTATCTTTTAATCCAGAATCCAGAAAACAGGCCACTCTGGTTTTGTAGTTTGGAGAGCAAACCAGCATTCGTCGTTAGAGACCTGATGAGGCCAGCGTGGTGCTCGCCCGTGTTGGGTGCTCCTCAGAGACTGCTCAGAGCCGCAGGCATGTTCCTGCTCACCTGTGACAGGGGCGCGGTGTGTGCCACAGGGTCACGCAGGTCCAGGAGAGGTGAGGGAAGTCCAGGAAGTCCCGGCATTTGCCCAGGAAGCCCTTGGGTTCCAGGAGCCTCTCTCTGGGAAGTGGTGCCTTCCAGAATGAACGCTTTGCTGCCTCTGATGCCTGCCCCCACTGTTCCTGGGGTGGGGCGCTATTTTGTTCCCCAACCCTAGTCCTTCCCAGCCTGGATGCCATACCTACGGCCTGCCCCCCCCAACCTCTGGGTACGAAGACGCCTCCTAAGTCCTTGAAAGACACAGACTGAAAGAACTCCTATAAGGAGAAACTGATCATCTGACTAGGCCTAGTAAAGAAATTCAATCAATAATTAAGCATCCTACCAAACAGGAAGCACCAGGTTCAGACGATTCCGCTGGGGAATTTCGCCAAGCATTTAAGGAAGAAATGGTCCGGGTCCCCGCCATGGCTGTCCCCAGCCCCGAGCATGGCTGGGCTGGGACCTAACAGGTGTGTCCTCTGAAGGGCCAGGCAAACCTGGGCTTGTCTGGAAGCCTGTGGGGCTGGCCCGGTGAGCCGGGGCCTGAGAGACCCCGCGTCTCCCAGGATAGGGAGAGCGACAGGCATGAGGGCACTGTCTGTCCCAAGCCACAGCGGGAGACAGCAGGAATGACGGGGCAGAAGCACAGAGACCCTCAGCGGCCACGTGAGCAACGCTGGTCACGGCGACCGGCGGAGGTGGCAGGGCTGGCTCCCCGCGCTTGGCCGTCCGTGCTTTTCCCGTTGAGAATACTCGGTCTATCTTTGGCCAGTTTTTTTTTTTGCCGGACTATTCATCGTTCTTCTCCGTGATGGGTGCTCTCTTTTTTTAGACGAAGATTAGCAACCTTTGGTCCTGTTGTATCTTGCATGTCTTTCAGCTACTTTATGGTGTCTCTGGATAGCCCCGAGTTTAAATCTTTTATGTAATCAAATCCACCAGTCTGACGGGGGTGGAGGAGGGGCGGGAGGTGTTCGGGGTCTCATCACAGGTTATGTGTGTTCACTTTGTAAAAATGCATGGAGCTGTACGTTCAGTATTTCTCCATTTTATATAGTATACTTCAATTTAAAATATTTCCTAAATCTGTCGAACTTTTTTCTGCATGACTTCTGAGTGTCACTCTTTGATTAGAAAGGCTTTTCATTCCATGAAGCTGAAAGCTTCTGCTATCTTTTCTTCTAATACTTTACAAGTTGGATGTCTTTTCGTTTAACTCGTAAATACCTCTGGAATTTAATCTGCTGTATGATCTAATAATGTAGGCTCTAACTTAACTAGTGTCCACAGAGGCCTAAGAAAATCTTTCCCTTCCGTGTAAGAATCTGACATTGGTTTAGCTTTCTAGCTCTGGTTCCCTGGGACCCCATAAAGGGTAAATGTCAGCTATGTCACTAGATATGATAAAAACTACTTATGACAAAAATGACCTTACCTGGTAAATTGCTTCTGGATAGGAAAGAACCACAAATAAATGACAAACCCCCAATGGGGACGCCAGGCTTGGGGCCTCCTTACGTGAGACAACTCTTGGGACAGGGCGTGCTCTTGGGTGAACCCGGGATCTGTATCTTCGGGGGTTTCGTAAGGGGTGCGGGCTCCTGTGGGCGTGACAGGGGGTGGCGGACATGACTGAGCCTTGAGCTAGAAGGAAACCAGTTACAGACGACTGTGTGAGAGGTCACTGCCTGAAATGCCACAAAGACCACTCACTTCCCTGGACGAGGGACAGTGGGCACTGCTGGGGGGCAGGCCCAGTTTCCACCCTTCTCTCTGACCAGTGGTGCCAGTGGACCGGGTCCGAATGTCCGGCCCCAGTAGGCACTGCGCCAGCCCCGTGCACCCACTCACCTTTCCCCCGGGGATTTGAACCATCGCCTTTATAATCAACAAAACTACTTTACACGAGTCTGTTCCGAGCCCTCTCCTCTCCTCTATCGATGTGTGCCTACCACACGATTGTTACGGCTTGACGCTGGGATTTGCTGTCTGGTAGATCACGCCTGTCTTCACCGATCTTTTTCGAAACCTAGGCCCTTTTTGCCATTGCTGCGTCGTTCAGCAGTGCCTCGGAGTCTCTCCTCACACCAGTGTTGAGAAGACAGTACGAACTGGACCGACGATGCCCCGTTTTGTTTCCTGGGGCTGCAGTGACAAAGCACTGGAAACTGGGCAGTTTAAACAACGGCGATCGATTCTCTCACAGTCTGGAGGCCAGAAGTCCAAAATCCAGGCGTCGGCGGGGCCCCGCTCCCTCTGAAGGCGCTAGGGTGGCCCCCTCCCCGTCCCTTCCAGCTTCCGGTGGCCCGGGCGTCCCGTGCCCGGTGGCAGCAGCACTCCAATCTCTGCCTCTGTCTTCACGGGGCCGTCTTCCTTCTGGATGTCTGTGTCTTCACGTGTCGTTCTCTCCTCTGTGAGTGTCTGTCTCCTCGTCTCCTCTTATGAGGACACCAATCCTCATGAAGTAAGGGCCCACCCTATCCAGTAGGGCCTCACCTTGCTTTCTATCTTCATTGGCTCTGCAGAGAGCCCATCTCCAAACAAGGTCACATTCAGTTGCCAGGGGGCAGGGCGCGGACATATCCTTTTGAGGGACGAGGTGCAACCCACAGCATCCTGCTCTGAGGAGCTTGCCTTCTCACCAACAGCAGAAGATGCAAGCAAACAAATAAGGTATTGCAGTGCTAAGTGCTGCAAGACGATACAGGATGGAGCAGAGATGGCTGGGGCGTGGAGCCGTGGGCTGGTGCTGCTAGGGCGGTCAGGAAAGTCTCCCCAGCCGCTGAGTTAGGCCTGAATGAGGAGGTGGCAGGCCAGGCAGAGGATGCGTGGCACCGCGGGCAGAGGGCACAGCCAGTCAGGGGTCACCAGGGGAGTGAGCCACGACGTGGTGGGAGAGGAGGCTGGAGACCGAGCCCGGCAGAGGACACAGGCCAGCCAGGCCTGATCGGGCCACTGTGCGATGCCCGGGAGGGGCCCCCTGCAGCCCCGGTGCGAGAGTCCAGTGTGAAGATGAACACCGTAGCGGCTGTAACAGGGGAGCTGGTGGGATGGATTTTGGAGGCAGAGGGTCTGGACTTGCCGGCAGGTTGGATGGGGCTGGGTCAGAGAGGGGACGTGGATGACTCACGGGTCTTTGCCCGGAGCACCGGCCCCCACATGCGTATGTGGGTGTCGTTAACCGCAATGGGGGATCAGACAAGAACACATTCGAGGGGCGGGGAGTCCCAGATGTACTTTAAAAGCGGCCTGTGAAATTTTATATCGAGGCCTGCTGATTGGAATGTAATTGGACTTTACTCGGATCCTTGCATTTATAGATGACTTGGAGAAGAACTGTTACCGTGGCACTGCTGATGTCCCCATTCTGAGAAGGGGGCGCACCTTTCCGTTTATTTCCATATTGAAGTGTTACTGCTTTCTTCTTTCAGGCCTTATCTAGGTCATTACGTTTAGTCCCAGACAGTGTTGTCACTGGGAGTGGAATCTTTTTCCCATCGCAAACTCTAATTGACTAATGATGGTACACGGGAAAGCTATCGAGTCTAGTGGACCAGCGCACACCGCCCGGCCGCCTCCCACGGTTATCGCTCCTTCCTCAACCTTATTTCACATCCCCTCCCCGCTGTGTGTGCGTGTGCGTGTGTGCGTGTGTGCACGTGTGTGTGTGTGTGCGTGCCCGTCTGTCTCCTGGAAGATCGACCAACGGCCGCCAGGCGCGCTATCACTGCACTCACGGATACTTCAGGATCTGCCTCCTGGATTTTCTAAGTGTACAATCTTACCCGCGCCCAGGACTAGCGAGTGTCCGGAGAGGGAAGACAGAAGCCACAGAGGGCCCAGGAGAGAACAGTGGTGGTGACCGGCCTGGGGTACGAAGGCACCCGCCAAAGCTCGCCGGCTCTCCTGCAGGGCCACTCTGTGAGTTTTCCGCCTGGCTCTGTTTTCTCTCTTAGGACAGAATTCTAATAGCTCTCAGTAACCTCTTTTCCTAACAGCAAACTGAACCAGAAACCTAGCGGGGGAGGGTGCTGCTGGAGTCCCACACGCAGCCTCGACCCTCCCCGCCCCCCCCACACTAGAGCTGGAGCTGTTCCTAGGCGAGCACCAGGATTTCATTATAATTTCTCACTTCATATATGTGGCCTTATGCACTTTGTTCCCACGCTGTAGGGGTACAAGGACCAGTTCCGTGGTTGGATTAAAAACATTATTACACCACACGAGTTAGAAAAAAGCTTTTACCAGTCACTTTCTCCATGGCCACCTCTAGCAAATTGGGTGTCTTCCTGTGAATTAGAAACAACGCCCCCTCTGGACAGATTCAGACACAAAGTTACACCCGGAAAGTGGGGCTCTGGGCAGGAAAGGGGAGTCCCCCACCCCCATCACACACACACAGCTGGGGGACACACCCTTCCACCGCCAGAAGCCAGCACCAAAGCCCAGACTTTCTCAGTCCCCACCGCAGGCTCCCTGGGGTCTTTGGCATTGTCAGTATTTAAACAGCCTAATGGAAATCATACCGCCTCCTCTGTCAATAAACAGCAAATTAAGATAGATGAGATAGATGATTCATAGATGGACGACAGATAAGATGGACAGACAGGCAGACAGAGTTCTGTTACTTCTGGTGAAAATCAGTTTATACTATCAGACAAACATCTCTCAGTCCTCACCCTAAAACACTGTTTTTATAGTTTGCCTGGAGAAAGAGGCAAGTAGCCTTTGGAAATGAGAAATAAAAGATTCTGTTGCTCCACTCAAGAGACCAAATTTCAGCACGGAATTCCCTCCCTGCAGCTCCACTGCCAGGTGTGTCTCGTGGGGACCACGCAGAGGTGTGTTCTGACCGCTGCCCTCCCCTCCTGGTCAGGGGCCCACAACTCCCTCTGGTCAGTCCTCCAGCTTCTCCCGTCCTGGTGGTCTCAGTGAAATGACAAACAGATACAAATAGAAATGACAAATAGATGGACCTTGTTACAAGGGCCTGGCTCTTATTTCCAGATCTTGTTTCAAATAGTCCTTTCTTTATCCACACTACTCAAATAAAAACAAACCCGTTGCTGAAATCGGGCGGGACGCGGTGTCATGTGGACGGCCACCTCCTCTGACAGCATTCTGATCACTCTCCACTGCTGGCCAGATCCTGCTCTGCTCCCCTTGACCTCAGTTTGGCTAAATCAGGCAACAAGGAGCGACAGAGAACTGTCTCCTCCGCTTAAAGAGAGTTTTTCCAACAAACACAGTATTCGTATCAGCCATGGATAAGGCTCGCGGTGAAGCCAAATTCATGCAACCACAGTTTTTTAAAACAGATCAAAAAAGGCCACACGTGCCGAGACACACACACACTCCACTCCAGTCCAGATTATTTAAAAAAAAAAAAAAAAAAGTTATGCAACACGGCGAAAGGCACTTTTGAGAATGGCAATGCGTATTAATAAGAACTGGCTGAAGGCGCTACTAAAATATCATAGTTTGTGATGTTTAATAAATACCCTACTTTGTGTTCCTATATTTAAACATAAATTGTGAATGCCTTGTTTTGTTTTTGCTGGTTTTATAGGAGAGGGCAGAGTGGAGATACATTCCACGCATTTTAATTAATTTATAAGTACCCCATAAAAAATGTATAGCATCCGATTCCCAGGTTTGGCTCAGACTTAGATCTGAGCCATCTTAGATTTTACATTGCCAGATCATTCTCCTAAGATTCCTATTTTGGGTAGTTTATAATTTTAAGCAGATGTGTTAAGTGGTGATGTTGCTTATTTGCTTATGCTTAGTGTTTAAGTTGTTGTTGTTGTTGTTGTTACTGTTTTTAAGACAAAGAATCTCTTAGTAGAACAGCAACACAGGTTGTCATTCATTTGTTTTCAGATTAGGGTTCTGAGGCCTGGAGGGGTTAACTGAACTCCCTCAAGACAAAGAAGCATAAGGAGCCAGACAGAGCCCGAGGCGGCAGACGAAACAGGTGAAGGGCTTGGAGGAGGTAGCTCCATGTTCCAGGGTCAGACCTGAGGACAGGGAAGCAGTTTGCTTTTTCTGGGTAGAGATTACTACCTCCGATCAGTAATCAGTCAACGCAAGTAGAAAGCAAAAAAAAAAAAAAAAAAAAAGCAGTGTCTGGCTGAAATAGTCACCTTGAATCTGGCCATTTTCCTAGGTTCTAATGGGTGGCTAGGCCACCCCGGAGCTCTGCTGGGTCTGAGCATCAGCCATGAACACCCTGCCTGCCCCCCACCCACCCTGCCCTCAAATCCCACGTCGACACTGGAAGGAGAATGAGATCGAGGGTCCCACTGGGGTTTGATTAAATTCGGTTTTAAATCCTAGCTCTAGAAACCATATCCCTCTCTCTGTCTCTCTCTGCCCCTCAGAGACCCAGCCTTCCCCCGGATAAGCAGCAGTCCCCAAGGCAGCAGAGGACAGTAGCTGGAGCTGACCAGTGGTCACAGGGTATGGACCTCTGGCTAAAGATAACATCTTGAGTAACTTACGTTTCAGTTCCTGAGCCCTAACGTGGAACTCTCCCGTGAGATGGGACACCAGCAAAGACCTCAATTGTCCTCAGGACCTGAAGAAGTGATCTATTCCCCGACTCACCTCCACCAACCAGCTCCCAGCTCGACCTGAACCTCTGACCCGCGGTGTCTTGGGGTATTGCCTGGCGGGATCTGCACCCTACACCCATCAGGGAGTCGGCTTTTTCAGTGTACGAGTTCCCCGGCTCCATATCGGCCAATTCCATAGTATTAAACTGTTTTCTTTCTATACCACAAGCTCCTGCACTTCTTCAGGCCGTGCACGCACGGGGGCCGGCGGATGAAAGGAGAAACAGCACCCATGTTCGCTCTGTGAGACCTCACCCCGCTTTGCCCTGAGCATCACCTCAACCTTGTTCAGGACGGGAGTGGCAGGTGAGGCCCTGGTCTCAGGGACCGTATGGCTCCACCGAAAACACATGAGGAAGAGTGGGAGTTGGAGAGTGAACCCGGCGGCTTGTCGTCAGGTTGGACAAGGAGGTCGGGGAAGGACGCCCCGTCGCACCCCAGCCTCAGGGAAGGAGGACGGGGCAGAAGTGCACAGATGCAGGAATAGAATTAAGTACCAACTCCCGTGATATTACAGCAAGCCTCCCCGGAACAGTCCCATATCTCAAGAACTGCCTTAAAATCAAGTTCAGACTTTCGCGTTCATACTTTGCAGTTGCTCCCATGAGCTGGGCGAGCCGCAGGCACTGCCCCCTGCCCTGACGTGCTCTGGGTGAACCCTCCCGCCCGGAGCCCGCTCTGAAGCAGGAAGCCTCGCGTGCCAGGAATGCAGCCGGCGCCTCCCCCAGGACACGGCCAGAGGCACACCGCCTTCCAGGCGGGGGCCCTTTGCTACGGTGGCTGACGCAGCCCAGGCCACGATGGGTGCCCAGTGCCCACTCTGGGTGCAAAGCACGATAAGTCCACCCACTTGGCAGAGCTAACTAGGCCAGGAAGATATATTCCCCCAGGGCACCCAGCACCCATGCGCAGGAACCTCTCTCCCACGCAAAAGGAGGGGACCTTCGTGATGACACCGGCCTGCGTTCTATCCGTTTGACAGCCCTGTTCAGAAGCATGTCCTTGGGAAGGCTGGCGTCTCGTTGCTGCCTCTAGGCTGAGCAGCCTCTAGCAGTTTCTCCGGCGCCTTGCGTTGGCATCGGGCTGAGTTCTGGGTGCTGGAGCACCCACGAAGGATAAGACCCAGCACAGTCACAAGGCCAAAGGCCACACATGCCCTGCACAGGCCAAAGGCCACACATGCCCTGCACAGAGAGGGGGTGACTGCTCCCCCAAGCCGGAACGCCACTCCACGCAAAAAGTGTCGGGTGAACACCCAGCGGCAGTCACGGCCGGGTGTTGAACTGATGCACGCTCGCCAGCAGCCCTGACCCTCACTGCCGACGCGTGAGTTTTAAACCCAGTATAAGCACCGCGACGATGGGCCCGAGCGGGTATTCTTCCTACACACGCTGAACTTCCTTTGTTCCCTAAGAATGAGATTTTACTAAACAAGCTGTTGTTCTCTGGGGCCTCCCAGCCTTGTTCAAATCACGGCTCCTCCACTAACTAGAGGTAGAACCTCGGGCAAATTCTCGTGCTTCTCTGTGCCTCAGTTTCTCCAAGTGTAAAATGGAGATTATTAGTACCCGCCTCATCGTGAGGACTACATAAAACGACACATGTAGACCACTTAGAGCAGCACCTGGTGCACGGTGAGTGCTCCATGATGTTAGCTATTATTAACAAGTTGGTCCAAAATTTTAACCGGCTAAAAATTCAAAACAGCTTGTAATGAACATCCTTGGAGCAAAATGGGCTCAGGATGTGTGAATATTTCTGGAGATAAAGTTCTACCCTTAGAAACCTGGATGAAAGAAATGCACATTTTAAAATTTTTCATTGAATTATCCTCGAGGAAGACTTACATTTCCATAACGGGGCCCAAAAGCTCCTTCCAGCAAGTCCTTGAAAGCAGTTAAGAAGTGCCTTTGACTGGGCTATCTTGACCTTGAAGGTGAGCCCTGCCTGCTGCCCACCCCTCTCCTACCACTGTGGGATAAGGGAAAGGATGACGACCACCCCTCCTTCCCAGCGGCTCTGGGCCTTTGCTTTCCAGCCTCCAGCGTGGTCCTGCGACGCCCTTGCCAGCCCGATCCGGTCTCCCCCTCTCCCCCTGCCCCCCGAGGTGGGCTGCACGTCAACCACCCAGTTTTGCCTGGAAACGCTTAGGGACGCCAGCCTCAGTCCCAAGTCTGCATATGAGCAGTTTCCCATGCTTTAGGGACAGTGCAAATCGGTGGAAGAAAAGAAAATATTCCCCATCCTCAAGGGCAAGGCTAAACCAGACCAACAATGGAATGAGCAGCCAAAAACCAGAAAGGGGCGCCTGGCGCCCCGGGACGAACGCCCCGAGTGAGACAGAGCCAACGCACACAGTGCCCAGCAGCCCCGACGCTGGGGTCTGAGCCACAGTACCAATGGGGCCTGTACCCCAAAAGTCAATCTTTTTAAGTTTAAATCCAGTTAACAAAGTAGAAAACAAAGTGTTCTCTGACCTGTCAGCCTGAGAAGTTCCCCGGGACTAGCTGCAAGGCCGGTTCCGGATTGTGAACAGCTGCAGGAGCTGTGCCTGCCGGGCCCCGGTTCTCCACTGACCTCCCACTCTCCAGGTTTCACGCCACCACTGCCAAGGGCCTTGTGCACACGCCCGAGGACACACAAGTCCGGTTCCGCCCACACCCGGCACCTTACCGCAACCGTCCCCTGGCCTAAGCAACACCCACTACACAGTCTTCGCCCTGGGAAGCGACCTGAGCAGCGGGAAGCAGCTGGCGCTGTGTGTCGGGGACTCACGGTCCTGTACCTGCAGTGTCATCGACTGGGAGCACAAGCAGCATTGCATATGGCCCTCTCCCAGCTCATCGTCCCGGTGACAGGTACCGGGCAAGGAGCCTCTTGTCATGGTCTAGGGGCAGTGGTCCAGACTGTCTCCTTCGAGCCCATCAGCAACGTCCAAAAGAGGGGAACCCCTGCTCTTCAGGCTGTGGTTTACTCTTCCCATGGGACCATTCGCTTTTAAAAATGTATCTTGGCCAGAATCTGGGAACCAATTCACACACCACGAGCAAGCAAGTTTCTCTGTTGGTTACATTGAAATCTATTGAGTAAAATTAAACTTACACACATATATGCAAATGTAAGTCAGGAAGGAAAAAAAAAGCCAAGTCAAATAAATTAAAGCCTTGCTTGGCACTGAACCAACTAATTTTAGGAGACTTATTTTTCATAAAAAAATACAGGATGTGACATAGATTCGAAATATATTATTAATTATCAAGGATAAGTGAAGGGTACATGGGATTCATTTTTCCTTTTGCTTTGTGAATTTTGAAAATTCTCACCATTAAAGGTTAAAGAGCCCAAAAAAGAGCCTACAAGATTTGCACTAACCCAGTTTGCATTTCTTGTAAACATTGTGCCGAGCAAAACCTGTGCAAACCTGTGACTAGGAAGGACCCGTGCTGCAGCCCTGGAGGCCACCAGGCTGATGATGCTGCTCCATCTCCCAGGTCAGGCGCCTAGAGCCCCACCTGGCCCTACCTGTGCTTCCGTCTTCACCAGGAAAAATGACAGAATGGCCACTCAGTCGATCCTCTCGGATGCGCTTAAGCAGGTCAAACTTCAAGCCACTGACCGAATAAAGCCAGGCCACAGAACCAGAGAATGCGACCCAGGCAACAGTTTAGATGAAGCTTGGTTTCTAGGTCCACCTCCCCAATTCAAACGAAGTGCTACACTGTGTCCTCTCTCACCAACACAGCAGCTGGGAAAACCCAGCCAGTGTTTACACAGAAACTTTCCCCCCAGAAGCTCCAAGTAATTTAGGGACACTCGTTAATTAACTTAATTAAGTCTCCCAAGCCTCCTTCCTCCCGCCCCCCCCCACTGCCTGATAACAGCGAGCAAGGCTGGTGAAGGGGGTGGGCAGGCAGCACTCGCTTATAAACACGTGCAAACACACGGACACTTGCAGCCGCCCCTCCTGAGGGCTGTTTGAGAACACTGAACTTTGGAGCATTGGTGCCAGCTCTGGAAATGGACCAAACTCCATGAGCGATAGTCACATTTCCCTTCGTTTTGTCCACACTAAGTCTAAAAGAGACAAAGGAGACACAGCCACTACTTTTTGTCCCGATGTGTAAATAAGAGAACGTCTGTCCCTAATGTTGTGTTGTGAGCCAAGGGGACTGTCACACGCTATGGCTTTTTCACCTCTACCTGAGGAGCCTGCTGCCCTTGAATCAGGTCACCAAGAAAACTTTACAAAACCCTTTGAATGGGTGCCAATATGTTTGGCTTTTCTGCCTCTGGCATTCCTGTTCCCACTGATCGGCATCAAAGACAGATTCCCACCTGATTCTCTGAGAAGCAGGAACTGGGAAGGCCATCGCAGCGACTGTCTGCTGGCCGGCTGGACGGCCTGCCGTGGCCACCTTTGCAGTCACGTTGGGGCACAAGGGCTGCTCCCAGCGACCCACCCACCGTCAAGGACCAGCGGCCTTTCCGAAACCCACGAGCCAGTTCAAGCCCCCGTCTGCCTCCAAACACCACCTGAAAAACACTAAGCAGCGCGAGCCCCCTCCACAGAGAGGCCTTTCCAGGGTAGGATCCTCATGGGGTCACATGTGCCTTTCCGAGCTGTGCTTACACTTGGGGGGACCCTAGCTCTCCTGCTGCTCCCCCTAAAAGCAGCATGTGCCACAGAGCTGGGCAGAACTCAAGACCACTTGGTGGCCCGGGCAAAACCATGGTCCACATAGGAATAAACCCTCTGCTTAAGTGTCCCTGGCCTTCCGTTCCTCACTGAGAAGACCCATCGCGGTAACCGTGGCTGAAGAGAAAAAGGAAGCTGCCTCCAACCTTGAACTTCACAGAAGTGACTAGTCAGGACTCGGCTGTCAGCTGTGCCAGCTGCCACAGGTGCCCGTCCCACACAAAAGTACAGATTGCAACCTTCGGGGGGTGGGATGTGGGAGAAAAGAAAGCACTCTTAACCTTGTCAAGGAAAAGAAAGCCAAAAGCCAGCCCTTCGAACTCAGATGGGGATTTCCAACTCAGAGCTGTCCTCGCCAATAATGTCATATTCAGGGCACTGTAAAAGTTTGAGACAACAACTTTCTAGTAACAGAAGGCTCTCCCATCCTTCTCAGAACCAGCAACACCACCAAATGCCACACAAACAACCACAACAGCTTTACTTCATTCAAGAAAAACAGACTTTAAAAATGAATATTCAGCCAAGGTATACTGAAAAATGAATGAATGCTAGGTTATGACCAACATGGGTCACATGTGAGCAGGATGTGCCCATCCCCTTCATTACACCCCCAGTTCTAGAATCCAGTATTGTAATCACCAACATAATGAACATGCATCTGGCCCCATCTTAATTTCTCAGTGGAAAATATGCATTACATTACTTTCATGAATCATATTTAAAGCTCCACTTTTGAAAAAAATAAAGTCTCTTTCGCCAAGGGGCTTCAAAGGAAGTCTTAAATGTGTCTGAATCTCGTTCAACATTGTAATCCAACTGAGGGCGTCTTAATCTCTTCGATGAAAACTAGTTTTGCGCCATGAAATTAATCCCTCGGCTCTGATAAATGTGCTATGAAGCGGACATCTAAAACGGAATGGAAATTCTGTGTTTTTCTCGAAAGACCTTAGCAAATGACCAAACTTGGTCCTTTCGGGACTGAGCACCAATGGGAACAATCTGATAATAATTTGATCCACGATTCACTGCACACTCACGGTGCTGACTGTACTAGAGACATGGTTTCAGTAACCAAGTGGCTGAAAACGAGCCCATAACTAGAGGGTAATAAAATGATTAGAGAAGTAGAAAGAGCAGAGCTTGTCCTTCCGAGACATACCTTCTACCTGAGGAATCAATGCATTCGACTGAACAAAAGCCTGAAGACACTTACAAAGCATGGTGGACGGGAGTGCCCCCGTCTCACACCACCTACAGGACAAGTGGCCCTCCTCAGTACTTTGTTTAGCTACGAACAAGCGAAGACGGTCCGCTGGACTCCAGCGAGAGGCCTGTTCTCCAGGGTGCAGGAGTTACCTACGCCTTCTTTATGAATGTCAGCCACAAAACAAAGGACGGGGGTGGGTGATTCCAGGAAGCCATGCACTGGACGACATTACAGAAATAGCCACATGGGAGTCAAAAAGAGCTGTGTTACATTGGGCAAGTGTCTTGCCTCTTCAGGCCTCAGTTCACTCATCTGTAATATGGGGGATAATAATAGCTCTTATGCAGAATTGTGAAAATTAAATGAGCGCCTCTCTAAAGTCCTTGGCACAGTGCCAGTCTCGAGACTTCCCGAAGCCCATATGTGAAACATACCGGCTTGGCAGCCAATTTCAAATACACCCAGCATAAAGACGGAGCCATTGGGAAGGATGTTTGCCTCTAAGTTCTATTCTTGGCTTTACCCAGGCCTCTCCACAAAGATGCATGAGCAGGAAAAAGAGGAAGACCAAACGTGGCATGAGTCTCCACAGAGAAGCCCCTGGCAGGCGTCTACAGGAGCGGAACAGGCCGTTGAGGACAGGGCATTGTGAGCAGCATTCGTTTATAGGGTCACTCATTCATAGGGTCACCAGGAGTCCGAGCAGACTCTACTGCACCTGGTAACACACACGAAGATGCCACCTGCGGTTTCTCCGGAGTCTAGTCACGGTGCTTTTGCCCCCTCCCCTCCTCTGGGAGTGAAGCCAGCCACACAAACCGACGGTTTCATCAACAAGTGCCCAAGAAAAAGAGCGCCAGGCACTTGGTCCGGCTGGCTCTTAAATCAACCCCTCTGAACCGCAGAAATCTGTCTGGCGCGGGGCGGATCGCAGGGCATCAAAGGCCGGGGCTGGGGGGTGCTCTCCGAGGACTGAACCCTGCGGCCGGCGGGCCGGCAGACGGGAGACCCGGCGGAGGAGGGCCGCGGGCCTCCGGGAGCAAGAGGCCCCGGCAGAAGTGGGCTCTGGCGTCCCGGCGTCGCTTCATTCAAACAAGCCGCCACCCCTCACCCTGAGGCCCCCGGCGGTCACCTCGGGGAAGAGAGGTGCCCACGCCTCTCGTCTCGGCAGGGAAGGCGCCCCCCGCCACCCGGGGCGCCCCTCCTCCCAGCCGGGGAGCTGGGAGCGGCCCCCGCCCGGGCCGCGCCGCGGGTCGTGCGCACTCACCGAGCGTGGCCACGGTGCCGGCCTCGAAGAGCAGGCAGTCCCCGCGGCCGCGCCTCCAGCAGGACGCTGCTGTCCCCCGCGGCCTGCAGCCGCCGGAGCAGCCGCAGCCCTTTGCTCAGAGCCATGGGCGCGGGCCGCGTCCGGCCCGAGGGCGCGCGGCGGCCACGGGCTCCCCGAGCGCGCGCTCCCGGGAGTTTCGCTTTGCGCCGAGGCGCCAGCCGCGCGCAGGCCCCTCCCCGGTCCCCTCCCCGGTCGCCTCCCCGGCCGCCTGCCCGGCCGCCGCCCGCCGCCCCGGGCAGGTGAGCGCGCGGGCGCCTCCCCGCGTCCCGCCCCGCGCCGCCCGCGCGCCGCGCGCCCCCAGCGGCGAGGCCGAAGCGCGCGCGCGGCGGCGCCGGACCGTCCCGGGGCTCGCTCGGGGGGCCCCCGGCCGGGCGGGAGGGGCAGCGCCCCCCGCGGAGGCGGGGCGGCGGCCGGAGCCGGGGCGGGGCGGGGGATGCCACGCGTTCCTCGCGCGGGGGCGGCTGCCGTCCGGGCGGGGGCCCTGCTCGCCCTGCGGTCCGCACGGACCCCGCGGCCTTATATGGGCAGCCCGGGCGCGGCTGGCGCGGCGCGGCCGGAGCCCCCGGCGGCGGTCGCCGTCCCCGGTCCCGCCCACGGGGCTGCGCCTCCCTCTCCGTCCACTGCCGCGTCCCGCGCGGGTCACTTCGGCTCGGCCACAGCTGCCCTGCGGGCGAAGCGCGGTCAGGAACGGGCCCCGCGCCGTGAGGCTGCGGCGAGGATCGCGTTGACTCGCGCGTAAAGGGCTCAGCGAGCGTCCGGCGTGTGGAAAGTGTTCGATAAACGTTGCCTTCTCCGCGCTTTTTGGACGTGCACCGCGGTCCACCGCCGCACCCGGCAGCAATTCTGGAGTCGAGGGTGTGGTGTCCGGAGGGAACTGGGACCTCTGTGGAGCCGCCGTTTCCCTGGTGACCTTGACTTCTCTGAGCCCGCTTTCCCCACGACAGTCCCTGTCCACCCCACCCCCACCGCCCTTACAGGAGGGTCCCCGCGAGGAGCGAAGGGCTGAAAGCTGGGAATCGACAGGCAGGGGCATCTGTGAGGCGCTGGTGGGTGCGGGAGCGAGGGGGGGCTCTTCCCTCGCCCTGCCGGTGCCCTTCGCCCTCCAACTCGCAGACCCTCCTCCCGCTCTGTGAGTAAAGCCCCGACTTAAGGGCAGATGCTACGACAGACCAGTTTGTGCTCACACGTGAACACCGGGCACATTTCCGTGCACCATCCGGCCGGTAGGTGCCCCACCCAGGATGACCTCACAGCTAAGTAAAAGAAGGCAGGGCGCTTCCTGGCACCTGGGCTCCGCCTGGCTGGCGGGACTCACCTGCAGGGGAGGGGCGTGGGGAGAGGCCTTCCCTAGAATGGCCCCTCAGGTGGTTTGGGGGGTTTCTCCTCTTGTAGTGCTGTGTGTGCAGAGCCCCCAGGGACCTCCACGGGGGTGCTTCCTTCAGCCTCCCGAACCAGCCTGGTTTCTCTCCTCCCCCATTCTGCTCACACTGACAACCATGGGTCTAGCCACTCGTCCCTTGGGCACGGTCCAGAAGCAGCAGAGACCCCAGTGCCAAGCAGGACTCAGTGACGCCCTTGCAGACATTCAGGAATGACCAGGAATGACCCATTCGATCCTCTGTGGACAACCTCCCAGGTGATGAATCAGAGGATAAAAACGTGAACAACAGACAGATTTAAATCATTCTCGAGTCTTCTGACACCTTGCTCGCGAACCCAGTTAAGAAGTGCCGAGCAGCCAGGTACGATGCTCATAAGCTGTCCGCACAAGGATGTTACTCGCTTCGTGAGAACAGTGTCCCTTTGGCTCACTTTCCCTTTTAGACTCCAAGCTTCTTGGATGCTGAGGTTCCAGATAACAGGGTTTATGTAGACGCAGATCCACGGAGGCGACTTCGACTCTCGCTTGCTCGTGTGCTGCTTGAGAAATGTTTTCCTATTTCTTTTCTCTTGGCCGTGTTTCACAATTAGGTGTACGATCTTAGGAAGGGGGCCGAGTCTTTTTTAATCGCATCTTTCCTCTTCTGTCCTGCCTTCCCTAGCATCGCATTATTTAAAGCTCTGCGCAGTGCCAGGATGTACATATTTTAGAAATTTTCCTACAGTCAAGACCAGCACTCAAGCTTTACAGCTTAGAGAATCCAAGACAATCCATCGTAAGACGAGCCACTATTTTATCTACCACCGAGGAAGAAAAAATGCTGCCAATTAAAATATTTCATTCTGCGCTATGCCCTGACGTCAGCACTGTTACACTGTGCGCCTTAGACCCAGTGAACTCCAGCAGCTGTTCCCTTGTCTCTGAGGATGGACTGAATGAGCCGAGAGCCTGCTGGGTTTTCGGGGAGCGGCCTCTGGTTTGAAGCGGGGCTGTTGTCAGCGCGGGTAGCAGAGGACACGTCGACCTTACAGACACACCACCTAGACAGGCCGAGGGTCACTGGAGACGGGCACGTTTAGCCGGTGAAGTAACTGATGTTAAGATGTTCAGGAAACGGTCAGCTCTGATACCTACCTGAGTGGAACCAGGGAGTGTGGGTCCCAGTTTGGGGACAGCTACCACCCTCCCCCCACCCCTTAGATGTGGAGTTCCTGAAGGCCTATGATTGGAAGGGAGGAGGTGAGGAAGGAAGGAAAGGCCAGCTCCGTCAGCCCCAGGAGGAGGCCACTGCAGGAAATTCAACTTGGCTGTGGGGTGGGGAGTCACTCAGGCCCCAGGGGGCCGGGGAGCCCAGCAAGTCGTCGGAGCAGAGAGAGAAACGGTGGAGAGCTTCGCAACTGGTGAAAGGCTGAATGTGACACCTGATTCCATGAGAGGCCAAAAGGACAGCGAGGACCCGGAAAGGAGCCCCGGCGTTTAGGGAATGGGTCAGCGGTGGCATCACCACAGAGACAGGAGACCCGGGGAGGCGGCTGGTGCCAGCAGAGACAGGACTGGGGGTGGGGGAGTGGGGAGGGTTTGGGTCATGCTGGGTGTAAGATGAGGAGGGCCCCCAGTGGGAAAGGCCCGAAGCGAAGAGCAGGCTGTGAGGGCAGCAGGTCTCTGCTGGGGAGAGGAGACAGGCCAGAGGAGGTGGCTGGTGTCCAAGCCTGGGAGGGATGGGAGGAAAAGACTGGAAAGAAGTAGCCTGAGAGGTCAGAGGAGCCAAGTGTTGGGTGTGGAATGTTCTGGAGCAGGGAGTGGTCGGTGGTTTGAAAACCTTAGGAAGGTCTCGAAAATGAGGACTCAGAGAAGAACTGTGGTTCGGGGAGAAGGTGATGGTGGCCTTGGAGTGGGCGGTGTTGTCAGAGGGTTGGGCAGCAAAGTCAGCTTGCAAAGCGTTACGGAAGGGAGGCAGACATCTGCTCGCTGTAGGCGCCTGGCTGGGAGAAACAGAAACTGCATACGATGGCAGGCAGAGGGGACAGCCGAGGCCGTTCTAAGACGGGCCAGGCCCACACGCGTCAGAAGGCGAGCCGCAGAAGGCCGGGCAGGAGAGCCGAAGGTGCTGCATGGGAAACACGCTGTCTGTAGGCACAAGAAAGGAAAGCCCCCAGATGCTGGAAGGACAGCGAGGAGGCAGAGAGGGACAGGGCCGGGAGCGGGCAGGGCAGCGGGGAGAAGGAGGCGCCATGCCCTGGGGGCCTGGGAGCCCCCTGTGAGCAAAAACAGGCGGAGTGGGAGTAGAGAGAGCGGGAAGGGCCCAGAACGTTCCCTGCGGTGCCGGCATCCAGAGGTCACGGTCAGGTCCCTGGTCCCTGAGAGAGGACAGACACCTGAGCGGGCGGCCTCGGCCGATCTTCGGTGTGGCTCTTCTAGGGAAGAAGGAAAAGGTCGCTATCCTGTGGGCTCTCCCTTCCGAAGCTCTCCAGGGTCTGAAGGTAGAGTCGACAGCATGGAGCCGTGCTCTGCTGGCCCCCGTTGGCCTCCCCGTGGTTTTCGGCTTGGTTCCCTGTGACTGACAGACCCGGAGCTGAGGACTCGGGCACAGATGCAGTGGGAGAGTTCTCGGGACCAGCACTGCCCCAGGGAGAACGAAGGCGCTGAACGTGACACAGCCCCGCTGACCCCTCGGGGCCTCCAGAGTGGACTGGCCGTGGAGGTGGCCTGACTGCGCTGACCAGTCTGTGTCTCTGAGAAGGGTATGACCTCGGGCCAGCCAGCTCCCTGCAGCCAGGATCATCACGGCAGCACTGGGAGAATGACCACCTCCCGCCAGGCAGCACCTCACACCGCGGCCCCTCGTCTCTCCCGGCCGAGTCACCCCGGCAGAGACGTAAACATGGGGGCTGTCCACAGCCCAATCGTTTCATCCTCAGGCCTGCACGGGTCCCCAAGGCCTGAGTGTTGTCAGCAGGTGGGAGGGCAGCCTGCGCCCGGGGTAGGAGTCCAGCCGGCAGTTAACAGTGTCCTGGCGTCGAAGGGGAGGTAGTGTCTCAGGGAGCCGATGGCATCGACGGTGGCGAAGGCTGAGATGGGGCCAGGAGGAGGAGACAGGACCTTCGGGTCTGGCTGTGTGGCGTCACGGCTGTCCCCGATACGAGCGATTTGGGGGGATGGGGGGTAGTTTTCTGGCGACTCTTCTCTTTTCGCTTGACCCTCTGTATGGCCGGGATCTAGTTATCGACTTGGGGTTAGTAAAAGCCTGCAGCAAACTTGAGACAGTGACTCTGAACCGCCCTGGCGCCTCCCGGTGACACTCCAGGTTCCTGTGCCGGCACCGGCGCCTCCCATTCCCCATCGCTGATTACGCGGTCGCCTTTCTTGGACCGTGTGCCGGTCTCCCCACTTCCGACAGCGCAGCGAACGTGCTGGACAAAACCCTCTAATCAGGCTCTGACCACGTGGTGCTGATGAAGGTGATAACACGGATGATTTTCGGATTCCTTCAATTTCACGTACCTTTGTGCTTTCCTCAAAAGGGATTCCTTAAATGCACAACTAATCGTGACCTTTACCTCAATGAGAGTTCTCGTCTAAATACGTCCACCAAGTAGAAACCATCCCTTTGTTCACACGCCCCTTTGGAGGGTTGAGAAGAATGTGATCTCCATAAAGGCGGCAAAGCAAGTCACCCCCCCAGCCAACGGTGCGTTTACTGCGTCTCTGTGTGTGTGCTCACTGCTGGCTGTCGAAGATGTCCAGCCCTAATTTTTAAATCGCACTTCACCACTTTTCGAAGTCCTTTTTCACACGTGGCATTTCCTTAGATATTAACACCGCGACTCTGGAAGGCAAACCCCCCGATCCCCTCAGCTCCCCGAGGAACTCGTTCACTCATTCGCCCAGACGGCAGCCCCCACGACGTCAGCACGCTGGCCTTCCTCTCTCCCTTCACTCCGAGCCCCTGATGCGCCTGGAGAAGCTGCATACCCTTGCATGGCGGTGTCATTGTTCTGAGCAGCAATTATGCAGTATCACCAGACGTCCCGTTACTGGTCGTCTTTCCCATTCTCTAACATGAGTGCTTCCCACAGTGTGTGTATGAATCATACAAGTAGTGCTTCCACCATGTGACCGACGTGATTTCTCAAGCCCGTTAATAGATTGGTTTTCTTCCCATTCCTTTTTTTCTTTTCCTCTTTGCAGTTTGCATATTGAAAAACAAAAACCAACAAACCCAGGGCGTGTGCCCAGCACGCCCCTGCAGACTGGACTTGCCGAGCGTGCCCCTTAGCGCGTTCCTTCGCCCTTTGTGTTATCTGTGGCTCGGTGCTGGGTGCAGAGTGCAGAGGTGCGGGCTGGTTCTGTCCATGGGTGGGGCTGGTCAGGAAGCACATGTCTGATGGTCCCTCCCTTGCGATGTGTAGCCATGGCTCATTCGTGCCGTCATCTCTCTCCCGAACCGTTATGTTCTCCCATTCCTTCTTCATCTGTAGCCAAAATTCTTCCGACACAGAGAATTCCCAACGGTGACCTAAACAAAAACAAGTAGAATAGGATTCCTGGCATTTTGAACTCAGTGAGTTTGTCCGTTAATATCCTCCAATGGTGACCAATTTGTTTGTTTGTTACTTTATCCCCCCTTGTGAACTCATATTTGGATATAAACGCACGTGATGTCCAGTCCACTGCAATTCTAGCCTTACTGATGCTCAAGATGTACCTTCTCTGGCCAGTGGGAACCGCTTCGAGTTGGCTCCTGGTTTTCTGGACATGACTCCAGTGGCCGTTGACCAGTTCCTCGTCTTCTGGTATGACAGTACCAGCCCATCTTGTACATTTTCTGCTCCTAAGACCCGGAACCAATCATTTCTGCAAGAAGCCCTGATTTTTTCAGTGGAAAGAGGAATTTCAGGACCAGTGGGGGGCTCCGATGCCTGTGACGTTTAACCTCATGATCTCGAAGCTTCACTGCCTATTCATCCAGACAGTTACATGGTTAAACTGATTTTCTCTGAGACACTTATTTCAACCGTCTGCTCCTTCATCCCACATTCTACCCTTATGCCTCCCTGAGAGAGGAGTCCTCGTCTTCCATCACTGAACCTCCCGGATCGTCTTCTTCCTGGCAGTGAAGGAGGACCAGTTCCTGCTTCCCTCCACACGTGCTGGGACCCCACCCTCTTTCCTCCCCAAGGACCTTATTCCTCCCCACAGGCCCACAGTCCCCTGTCACCCATCTCTTCCTCTCTCCTGGATCATTTCCGTCAGGTTACAAGTGTGCCTTTCTAGTTGTCCCCCGCCCTAAAGAGGAGAACCCCCCCCTCCACCACGTCCCTCTCACTGTGGCCCTTCTGAGATTATGAACTTAAAACAAAGCCGGTCTGCGAGATTGTGGGCATTTCCGGCACTGTTTAGGGGAGTTAGAAGCGAGCTGGGGACATCCGTGCAGCAGGTAAACGTCACCTGGGCCCATCCCTCCGCTGGACCACTGCGACCACCCCGTCGCTGGGCTCTGGCAGCGCCTGCCCTGCTTCCTCTCCTCGCCGTAGAGCACGCGTGGCGAGTCCCGTCCCCGCTCCTGCTGCTCCGTCCTTTCCTCATCCCCGAGTGCCAGGCTTGGCCCCGTGACTGTACGTCAAGCCCCAACTCAAAATGCCATCGTCCACTGGCTGGGCCCCCCTCGCTCTCCTGCTCCAGCCTGCATGTGACCCTCAGAGGGGCGCGGCCACCCTCCTGTCCCCCGCGTCTCCCTCTGCTCGCCCCTCGGAATCCCCCACGCATCGGCGCTTCCCTTGGTCACCTTCACTTGGAATCTTGCAGGTCAGCGCCGGACTCCGGAACCTGGTGGCCTGGGCCTGAGTCCCGGCTCCGCTTTCCATGCGGGGTGACCCCGAGCCATTTGCTTAGCTTCTCAGTGCCTCGGAGTCTTCACGTCTCACGTGGACGAGCTGTGAGAACGAAGCGCATTGGAGAGTCAAGGGCACGGAGCCGTGTCCGCACCACGGACGTGTCAGCCCCCCACCACCACGCGTGCCCCCACTGTCCTGCTGGCTCCCGGAAGCCGGGGCCACGTGCCCGTCGGTACTGTTGGACACCCAGTGCCTGGCACTCCACGAGTCCTCGCTGCGTGAGGGAGCCCAGGCGTGGGAACACCCGCCTGGAGCTGCTGGGAAACTGACCCTGTTCCGCAGCCCCTGGCGAACGGCGGTGCAGGTGACCCCTGCCATTGTCTTTCGTTCCCACAGTCTAGCATCGCAACACTGATGCACAAGGTACAGGCAACGTAAGACAAGCTGAGCGGCTATGGTCGCTGGAAAAGCCTGGATGATGAGGTTCACGAGGCTAAAATGCACGCGGGCTGGCTCCGAATTCTCCATCGTAGGCCGCCAGGAGCCCAGGGAAGCAGGGCCGCCCGTCAGCCTTCAGGGTGGGCTGACGTGTCTTTCCTGGTGGCGAGCAAAGCCAGTGACTGTCACTCATCGCAGGAACGGCGGCACCTCTCGTCGTCCGAGACGGACACAGGAGAGAGCAGCTGGGAGCTAACGAGCAGGGGCCGGATGGCGGGCTGTGTCTGCCTTGCCTTTTCACAGCCAGCATCTGATCATCACTATTGCTCCTTTAGCGTGGGACTTGTTGCTGCCTTGGAAACGGTTATAAATTAATTTTTCCCACGTTTCATTGATTTCCTCTGAAGGCAAACCTGGAAAAAATGGGAAGGACAGCACCGATTTCTGATTGGCTCACGAGAACGCCAGAGCCCTAACGGGACTAGCTGTTAGGCAGCTGTCCAAATGCCTCGCCCCGTGTTTCTCTGCTGGTTACACTGCTCCCTGGTTTCGTATTTTACCTATCTGGGAGAACTTACTTTTTGCGCCAGGTAGCTAACAGATTCAGGTTTTCCTCACGTGCCAGTTACTAAGCACAAATTGTTAGTATTTCAGCACAGCTCTGGAAATGAGACCAACCTGTCACTGTCCCCGTGGACATATTCTACCAGGAGCATGGATGAAAAGGGGAGTGAAATAAAAAGCTGACAGCAGCTGAGAAATATTACAGCGTTTTTGCAGATCAAGCTATGTGACTGTTTTAACCTCAAGATTGAACATAAATCCATGTAAGACGTACCAAAAAAATGCTAACTAAAAGAGGATCTCCCAGACTTTAGTGAGCACAGTAAAAATCAAAAGGGAAGTGCTATCCCAGGTCACTCGGCTCGCATCCATCTTCTGAGTCCTCACTTTTACAGCTTCCGAAAGAACCCCTCGTTGAAAGAGGTGTTGGTTCTCAACGAGGACATGGCTTTTGCACTATAAAAATGCCTTATGGTTTGTTTTCAAACGTATTGCATATAAAAGTCTGTGATGACTCCGCCTGGCTCCAGCCGGGTCTCCTGGAGTGAGCGGAGTGTCTCCAGAGACTGAGCTGTTTTCCACCCTGAACTCTTTCCTGCCTCCCACGCCCAGACCACCAGTGCCTGCGCATATCTATCTAGACAATAACGTGGACGAGACAGCCAGGTGGTTTTCACGCTCATCACGTCCGGAAGCTTTGCTCATAATTAGTTAAATTAGCTTTCTCTGCCTGTCAGTGCCAAGATCTTCAGGAAGTAGAGCGGATATGCACAACTTTCTCTGCCTTCTCGTTGTGATTCTCTGCCACAGCTTTTCCCATTCTTTCCAAAACCCTTCATATGAAAATGTAAAACCCCGCACGGAGCCACATAGGACGGGCATCTTGCCTTCCCCCTCAGGGCTCATTCCTTCCTGTGTCTCCTTCCTTTGGCCAAAGAGTAAGAGATCTTGTGTCACTCAGCACAGCTATTCTGAGCATAAAGAGCTGTTGGGTGCTTTTCACAATGATGGCACGGATTAAAATACAGTGTCGCTCAGACAGCCGACCTGGGTCATCAACCGGAAGCTTTGAAGACTCATTGGAAATGACTTCCCATCCGCTTGTGCAATTTTTCGTCTTTCCCCACCAGGATATCCCTTTAGCTCATGTATCATTAAAGGAAAGAGAAGGAGAAGCAATTACAAGAAAAAGACCAGGATGCAGTTAATAAAATGGGAGATGAAAGTCTGGTTAGGTGAGGATATGGACGTCTAACAGTGACCCTTTCCTGAGTCACCTATACCTTTAAAAATCTGATGAAAGATACACCTTCCCCAGGAAAAAAAAAAAAGGTAAAAATAGGCACATGAATAACCTGCCTATGATCACATGTGATTCATTGATACACACACCCAGGTACTACATGGGCCGTGGGCCAAGAATTCCCATTTCAGAGGCAAGTTAGAAGCTGCTAACAAAAGTGCCTCTAGGGGTGGTTGGAAATTAATCTTAACTACTAAGCAATGTGGAGGGCACCAGGAAATGCAGAGCTACCACTGTGCAAAAGACGGGGATCAAGAGCTGAGGGCTCCTCGAAGGAAATGTTTAGCTCACCTGGGTGGGTTCTCCTGTCGTAGGGATGTGCCTACCATTTATGCTAATTTGTTTTCCATTCTGTTAAGACGTGTGGCAAGGGAAGAATAAACCCTTCTGAATGGGCATGGATTGATCCATCTGGAAGTGATGGCAACACATCAACAAAAGAATCCAGGCTCACAAAAATGGTTTGCTTTTATACATTTTTGTTTTGCTTTGCTTCCTCCTGTGGGTTGAGTGATAGTTTTCCAAACGGTACATTTTCGAATGCTCCGGCGTCACTAAGGCAGCATATTTTCAGACACCTGTTCGGGGGTCTGGGTGGACGCAGACTCCGGCTTGGCCACCAGGGGGACTTCCGCAGTCAGGGCAGGCTGGTGCCGCTCCAGCCGCATAAGGACCAGCTCCAGATCTGCGTGGCTCAGCGCGGCAGGAATTTATTTCTTGCTCATGCGTAATCTGCTGTGGCCCCAGCAGCTCCCCGGGCTGCCTCTCCCCAGCGTGTTGGCTCAGTTCTAAGCCGCTGGAACCCTGCAGCCCCTTTAGGTCACCACTGGCTCCACAGTCTCCGTAGGGGAAGGGCTGGAGAGCGAGCGCCAGCCATCACATGCTCCCCCCTGGAGGTGCACACGCTGCTCCCAACTCCCTTCTTTGGCCAAAGAATGTCACGTGCTGATGAGTAATTTTATGGAGCTGGGAAAGCATGGCTGAGCCCAGAGGAAATGAGAACCAAATGATAAAAGCTGTAATGTCTGCTGCAGAGACTATTGGAACGTAACTTGAAAATTAACTTGTGAAGAATATGCGTGTCCAGATGTTTTCGGTGAAAACTACCCCCACCTTAGATTTCAAAAATGATAGGCTGTCCACTTCCTGCCGTGATGATACAGGCCGGTTTACTCTCCTTAAATAGAGAGAGGATATATGAAAATGGCTTCAGACATTTGACAGCAGGCACCGCGGGACTTTGATCCCCAGAGGAACGAGGTGGAGCCCCGGGACGGCCCAATCACTGTGCGAGTGCAGATTCCAGGCCCAGACGGGGGCGGAAAACCAAATAGTTTCGTGGTCTGAGTTAAGGAGACAGATCAGCTCAGGGAGACTCCGGTGGCCAGGATCTGAAGGGCAGGAGAGAGGGGAGGGACAAAGAGGGAAGGGGAGGGAGAGGGGGAGAGGAGAAAAAGGGAGGAAGGGAAGGGGAGACAGGGAAAGGGGGAGAGTGGTGGGGGAAAGGGGGTGGGGGGGAGAGTTAGTGTGGTTCTGAAGATCTGCAGGAGAGTCCCCTAGAGAGACAAGCCTGTGGCTGGATAGTGTTTCATGTCCTTATGTGAGGACACATGGCAACAGTGACACAACCGCCAGAAAGCAACGGGCCGAACACGTCCCCAGACTCACACAGGACTGGGAATGGGTCCCATGGTCACCACGCAGGGTGTGAGGACATCATAACGCAGGCACGTGGCAGGGCCTTCGGAAAGGGGCTTCAGCTTGTCCGCCATGATCCATTCTCCCGTCTGTAGCCAGGGGAGCCGTTAACATGCAAACCCCACGGCGGCTCTGGTCATTCCTGGAAAGAAGCCGACTGTCAACCTGGAACCCGCTCAGGTCACTGTGGCTCCCGCCACGCTGCCTTCGGTCGTCTCCAGCCTGCGTTTCTTGCCCGATGGCCTGCTCGCTGTCCCTCCAGCTGACCCTGGACCGCCGAGGCTAAGGCATAGCACTGAGATCCAGATGAGCTGATAATCCCAGTAGCCGACACTTATTATGAAGGAGTGAACATTCAACCCGAGGCTGTTCCTTCACCTGTGGGGGAAGGAACCGGTGGGCGAGAGAATCTGGGCAGAGCTGACATCCTACAGGTGGTTCTGGACGCACGCCGTTCCTCACCTTCCTATTAACTGCCCTTTCACCTCCTCCCTCAAGAATTACTTCTGTCTGATGACTAAGAAACAAAGCAGAAAACTGCTACTATCTCACCACCAACGATATACAGGTGCTGATCAGAAAGACATCAATGTGAAAAACGATCTGGATTGGGCAAACCAGGAGTGAGAAGTGGACAGGTGTGCCCCCTAGGCCCGGAAGAGGGGTGGAGCAGGCCCTGGCCGCCATCAAATCACACAGAGACTCGATTTGAACAAGGCCCGGGGCCTCCCTCTGGTTCTGTCACATGCTTTAGGTGAAACTTCCAGCCACAGGACATCACATGCTATGGATTTAATGTTCAAATAATAAGCTCAGTGAGTCTCTTAGATGATTTGGACTTTTCTGAGACTGTGCTATTGAGAAGGAAGTAGAGAAGACCACAGACTCTTGCAAGCCAAAGGACTTGTGGTTTAACTTTTAAAAACCTCGCAGAGGACTATTCTCCTTTCCTGTAGCCCAACTAACGCCTACGGTGGGAGGGACGAAGATGACAGGTGTCCCTCGCTATTTCAGAGGCTCATCATTTCGTGAAGGTAAAAGAAATCCGTAAACACTAGTGCTTGGATTTCCAAGGCCTGGAGCAGATGGTGCCACTCAGACTTCATTTCCCCACCGTGAAGTGACAATGATTCTTGCAGAAGAGAACTGCTGAGGAGTCACCTTCCAATCAACAAGGTTACGGAGGAAAAGGGGGGTGTCCCATTCGCCCTGGATCGCAGGTGATCCTAAGCTACCTGTGTCGCCTGCCCTGGGAGATGTCCCTTGAGCAGCCAGGTGATACGGGGGCCAGGTCCTACTTCTGAATTGGCAGGGCTGATGAGTGCTAAAAATAGGAAGTTTTGGGGCACACCCTGCCCTGTCCTTAAACTCACTGGGTGGGACTGCGTCCTCTAGGGGTCACATGGGAGGCAGTGCCAGGAGTGGCTGTTCCAGAGAGGGGGTGCCCCCTGAAGGAAACCAGGTGTCCCTGGGCCTGAGCCCCGGCCCTGCTCTTCTGTTCCTGAGAGGGTCTCAGGTCTGGAATGAGCCCGAGGACACACCTGTTGTTCTCGTCTTGTGACTCTGTGGATGAGGGGACTGAGGTCAGGAGAGCTGACGAGACTTGTTCAAGGTGACAGACTTGCAACCACAGCCCAGAACTCCAGCTCACAATTCACATCTCTTCACACGACCAACGGTTTCTTCACCGGAAGGTCGTCCTCGAACTGTTGGTGAGTCCTCCATCATGGGAGGGCTGAACGGCACGGACTGAGGTTCGCACGTGCGGCGGGAACCAGAGACCGGTCTAACGACCGTCCGCTGAACGGATGGTTTAGGGAACGAGTCCTTCCAACAGAGCAAATGATTTTGCAATATAAGCCCATTTTGTTAAAAACTCAGGAAAATGTACTTTTACAACGAGCATCGCCCTAACCATTCCCCCGAAAAACGAGTGGAGCAGCTCAACCCCCACAGTCCGTGTCCCGCCTCCTGGCCCAAGTGCTGCGTTTCGGCCTGAGATTCTGCCACCCTCTAGGCTCATCTCCTCTCCAAATGCGTAGCCACTATCTCTACACCGTCAAGATTTGTAAAAATCAGAAAGATTCCACAGCTCTAGCTCTTCTGCGATAGCTAACAGTGGATACAAATAATTACAACTCAGGACATCAACAGAAGAACCACATGACGTGTGGGACCTGGAGAGAATGATAGACACACTAGGTCGTTACCGTTTCGCCACTTGGAGGACAGTATTCCAATACCAACACCCAGGGGTAACTGTCACCGTCTTCCACAGTCCCTTTACGTTCCCGGCTCGCAGGCGGCTGTGAGGCATCCCGTGTCACCTTCTTAGACTTCGTTCATCTTCCCGGCCCCTTCCTCAGACCAGTGAGAGCAGAACATCCGAGAGGCAGACGCTGGGTGCGATGGTTCGCTGGGCCATAAGGAGCCACAGGCCCGGGCTGCCGTGCGCGCTGCCCCTGCTGGCCGCAGCTCCCATGTGCGCGAGGCAGCGGCCGACCAGGACGCCCACTGGGACCTGTGGGCAGGCCGCGTGGGGGAACCTCAGCAGGCCTTCGGGACCCAGAGGCGGAGGAGCCCTGCTGTCCTCTGCAGACGACTAGTCTCTCCTGGCCTGCCGCTGGCCTCAGCGGAGACTGACGCTTAACCACTGGCCACCAAGTTACCGTGCGACCTGAGCTGTCCGTCACGACGGGCATTACCTGACCCACCAAGCCACGCGGCTAGGCGTGCAGGGCAGTGCTCCATCACCGGATGGGATGGACCGTGTGTGACCCGGCCCGAGCAGGCCCCGGAGGCTCAGGAAGGTTACAGGAAGAGGTGGCCCCAGCACCCACGGTCCCCACTCAGCTATCCTACCTTCTCTCCCAACCTGTGCTATGGCACCAAGGGGGCTGTTTTCAGTAGCTGGCAACAAGAAGCAATTATTGAAAAAGAAAAAAGGGAAAAAAATCACACAGAAACATCAAAATGTGTTTTGAAAAAGTGCTTTTGAGAATTTACTGTACAGTTTTTTAAAACAATTATATGTTGGCTTCTACATGCTCTTACATTTGTGTAAAATATTTATACATATTCTTTACAATTTGTACATATATTAAATGGCTGTATCATAAACACTGTTCTATGAGATTTTATAAAAGAAAAATCAAGTAGGGAAAATTACTTAAAAAACATTAACAAAAACCCGTGATATGAAAGAACGAGAAGTTCTCATATTCATGTTCATCTGATTTCCTCTTCTACTTATTTTTTGGCTTCACTTTATTTGTGCTGGCCCAAACTTTCCAATTTTTATAATTATCAGGTCCAAAAAGCAAAAGCGGTGAAGACGAGGCAGTGAGGCCACTGAGGAGGGCGGAAGAGCTCGTCCGCGGGAGGAGGGCGGGCTGTCTGCGGCGCGGACTCGAAGCTGCGGCTCTGCAGGCTCCGCTCCGCTTCACGCCTCACGCCGCTAACTGAAGTACTCGTGACCAGGGACGCTCTCATAGCTAGTGAGCAGGAAAGGTCTGTCTGAAGTTTAGGCTCCAGTCAGGACGGCCATCCCAATGTGCTTTTCTTAAACACGACAGCTCTGGGGCTTACTGCACTGCCTGTCATTCGGGCTGCCACCCGCTGGTGGTCCCTAGGCTCTTCCACCGGGTGGAGTGGGAGAGCTTTATGAAACTTTCTTCTTTTCGGATAATACCGAGAGCCCCGCTAGGCTATAATCAGAAGACTGAAAACGGGTGGCGAGCTCTGGAGGGGCCTGTCTGTCCCCAGGGCGCTCTCTCCTGAGCACTGACATCAGCACGCTCCATCCCCGGGGACAGAGACGGAGCACTTGAAATAAATGTCCCCAACTTTATTCTTTTTCGCATAAAGCGTGCCATGCTTAGGGAGGAAGTGTGAGGACAGAAAGCACTCCTTGTGGAAGACTTCGGGGTGGGGGTGGGGGTGGAGGGAGGGAGCAGGGAAACCTGGTCATCAGCTTTTGCCAAGCTGCGTCCTCGGACATGTGAGGCCTGTGAGGCCCAAGGACAGGCACGAGAGGGTGCCTCTTCGCTTCCCCTCCTGGAAACGTAAGCACTTGAGTCATAAATATGTCAGTGAAAGGCAGGTAGATTTTCCTAAACGGACAGGAATCTCAAAGACTTGAAAGGAATTATAAAAATATACAAACATATATTTTTTATTCTGGCATATTTCATATTTTTAAGAAAGCAATTAGTAATTATCTGACACTGGGCAAGAGCTGGAAAACTGTGGATGACTTATAAATTACAATTTAATATAAAGTATCAGTGGGAGGAACCTCTAATTTTCCACTCAAAATTCTGATAATTTTAAATACTTTCCCAAAATAGAGACAATTTCCATTGGTTTAAATATTGGTTTAAATAATGGATGCAGAAAGACTACATAACTGATGCATATAAGCTGGTAAACACAGTGTTTTGAACTCGTATTTCTTTTTGGTTTTTCCTTCTCTTTTGGATAGGGGGGAGAAATTGAACTGCATTGCCCCGAGTCAGAAAGAAGCACTTCGGAGTTTTCTTCATGTTCCGTTCTGTTCTACATAACCGGGAAGCGGCCGAGGGCCTGCCTCAGCTTTTCTGCAATCTGGTGGGGAGAAAAAAACCCATTGAGACAGCACTCCCATTATGACTTCATAGTATTCTATTGTTTCCACCTCTTATGAGTTAAACATTATAACAATTTCAAACACTTGGGTCCATGCATCTAGTCTCTTCTGGCACCAGCCCAGCCTCCACGTTGCTGCCCAAAAGACCACCTTAAAGCCCAGCCCGTGTTGCCAACGGTGGGGCCCTGGCCCGCAGGAAGTGCCCGCCTACTCCCACGGCACAGCCCCAGCTCCCCTGAGTAGCGGCATTTCCAGGGCTGCTCGCTTTCCCCAGTGAGGCAGGAGGCTCGGTCTGCGAGCCTGCCCAGGTCCGCCTGCCTTCCCAGACACCTGTGACTGCCCGAGACCCGCCTATGAGCATGCCCTCTGCTCCAGTGTCGGGCAGACAGCGGGCGCCCCATCACCAAGCTGCCGCGGCTCTGCAGGCACAGTGATGAGCCTGTGCCTCTCCTTTAGGATACAGACGCCTTGGGCACCCTTGGATCCTAAGCACCTAAAATATGTGCTTAGTATTTAATAATAAATGTTGGCTCCATGAACAACTATGCAAATTTTAATAATTTAAGGGTTGCTTTCTCATAAAACTGTTAGGTATAACAAACTCAGTGATTAAATACATAGCTTCCTATTTTGAATTACGGTGTCATTAATAATTAAATCTTGGGCTTGAGAATTAACACATTGACATCATCAGTATTTCAAGACCTGCTCTTCAATCACCTTCTAACACATGTAATCTTTTTTTTTTTTTAATTTTTTACGCCTACAGCACCTGGTCTTCCTAGATGGTCTCCCATCCAAGTACTAAAAAGGCCCGACCCTGCTTAGCTTCCGAGATCAGACACCCGGCGTGTTCAGGGTGGCGTGGCCATAGACCATGGACTGCAGCTCCACTGGGGTGCAAACCCAGGACCTTCTGCGTGTCAAGTGTGCTGACCGCTACACCATGGCACCGCGCTCATGTAATCCTAACGCCTGGTGAGAGGCGACCATCCAGCGGCACCAGTGAAGGACGCAGCCAGCAGGAGCGACCCCGGGAGCCGCACCCTGGGAGGGGGAACTGCTGGTTCCCGAATTCTTTCTGTAGACTTGTCTCCGAAACCGTTTCCAACACACAATTCACAATATGCATTAGCCACATCAATCACAGCTCCCTTTCAAGAATCTGCTGTCAGAAACAGGCATTTCGGCAGTGTCGAGCCCAACGACAACACGGGCATGGATGTGAATTTGGGGTTCCTACTATTATCCCTGAGCAGACGTGTCGGTACCATGGGAACAGTGGAGGACTAGTAAGAAACATGGCAGCGGCGCCTGGTCGGTTCTCAGGTTATCTTGTCTTCCGATGTCTGTGTTTCCATTTACACACTAGAGCGCTGTTTTCTGTGCACTGTTCTGAACAAAAAAACGACTACACAGAGGTAAAAAAGTCTGCGTTTTCAGAATGAAAATATTTAAGGTTTCACTCTCTTTGGCATTTTCTCCCTGCAGCCCCTCTGGTAACTGAAACCGCATTTGCAAACAAAGACGGCCTGTGGCGTCCTGTGCGGTGCCAGGCTCCCGCCCCAGCTGAGCCTGCATGGGTGGAGGGTGACCTCATCTCATTGAGCAGTGTTCCCTGCGCACAGGGCGGCTGTGAGAGATGGGAAGGAACCTCACAATAAGGGCTTCTTGCGGCCTCACGGCCAACATCCAGTACCCCTTCTTCAAAAGAGAAACCTTTTTATCCAATGCTATTCAAAAGAAAAAGGCAGATTCAATTTAAAAACGTTAAAATAAACCCCACTCAATGGTTAGCCTCTTTTGGTTTAAAATTTAGGATACAAAAAACACAAACGGATAAACTTTATATGGTCCAAGTACGTGACCATGAATTTGTCCTCGTGTGTGCACAGCCAGCCTGCGGGGAGGCAACTTACCGTTTCGTAGAACTGCACTTGCTGCTCCAGGTACAGGCGGATGACACTGTTGTAGTCATAGATGCGGTTACTATGGAAGTGATTCATCTCAGCTACAACCAAAACCGAGACGTCAGTCAGTACCCCCGCAAGACGTCAAACAACACCTAGCTCTCTGCTGGGTTACGACTCATCACCAACCAATTTAATCTGGCCAGCGTCAGGGCAGAGCCAGTTCTCAACAAACTTTATAAAAGGCTAGAAAACATTTGAACAGTTAATAGCAAACACCACTTCCCAGTAGTGGATGGTTTTTGTTGATCTGCACATTAAACACACATGAAACCCAGCACGGATCATCACCTGAACGTGCCTCCTCTCCTGACTGACGGTGTGTGAGCAGGGAGCCGTGAGGGCGCAGCCTCCACAGACAGCGACTGCGGCTCAGAGCTTCAGGCCTGTTTACAGGGGCCTGGCAGGCACCTTGTGGGCCCTTCCGTGTCCCTTCTGCACAGACTGTCCAGGCCACTTTCTCGGGGTCTGACAGGCGGGGCAGGTGAGCAGACGTGGGGCGGCCCCGTCTGGTGCTGGCGCTTCACCACCCCTGAGCACGGCGCTGTCAGAAACCCGCCTCCCGCCAGGCCAGGGGGTCTGACACCTGCTCCTCGTCCTGCTGGATCTATCGATTCACGCCACATTGAAATGCGTCTCTCACTACTGCCCCAACCCCAGCAAGCCTGGAGAGGCCCCCCTTCCCAGAGCACCTGGCCACCCCTCCACCTGCCTTCTCCCTTACACTCCGGGCCTAGAAAGCTAACGAGTGGTATCATTAATGTTTTACATTAAGTTATCTGAAGTTGTACAAAGCTACTCATTTACTTATTTGGATAACCTCCAACACAAGTTCAATACCAAATTCCCTATTCCAAACCCCTCGAAACCCAAACCTGCCAGCAGGTTCCCCGACTCTGCCCGAGCTGCCTTACTTCTGGAACTCTTTCACACAGTCTTCTCTGTCCCTGACAAATGCCCCGGTCCTGAAGGTGGCTGCCCCGATGGGCCTGCAAATGTTCTTTGTCCCCTCCCCATCACACGTCTTCCTCCTCAGGCCCTCGATGCCACATGCCACAAAGCTGGGGTCTTCTGGCCGCCGGGCCGGGCAGACCCGCGTCGCCCCTCCCACCGACCCCATGTAACCAGCAAACCGTCTCCTTTAAGCAGAGCTTTTTTCTTTCCTCATCAAAACCGTTTAATGACTTCTCAACGCCCGCATCAGTCCAGTCTCTGTGCCTGGCTTTCAAGGCCCTCCATGACCACCCCAATAACCTGCAACTAGGTTTTTTTTCCCCAAAGGCTAATGACATAATCCTGTACCATTATTTTGTGTGCTTTTGTTCATACTAGAATATCCTTCCCCTTTCTCCTTTGGCCATGAAATGTCTACCTGTCCACCAAAACAGGAAAAATCTATTTGCTGCTCCTATGTGCTGGAAAACACTCAAATATAAAAATTAATATCTTTTTCCTAACAGTCACACTGTGCCAAATGCTTCCTCCAAATACCCTTTACACCCCCTGGCCCTGGGGCGCAGAGGTTACAGACTACTAAAAGCTGACCTTGGGAATCTAATAGAGCATTATGATAGGTGCTGATATTAAGGGTTCAAAAGGAACTTTCAATGTTTCTAAGAAATAATAAAAATGTGCAAAGTTAATTGTCATTCAGTTATATCAGGCAAATGTGTGAATGAGTAAAACATTGCAGATTTTCATTAACACTAGAAACCTGCAAACAAGAGGCTTTTGAGGATGTTTGAAATCAGTTCTTATTTATTTAACTATTGATCACAATTGGATTTCTCTCCAGCAAGGAAAATAGCAACTTCCCTGAGGAAAATGATCTCCACTAGCTCCACATAAACCTTTTCTCTTACCTTGTAAGGCATAAGACATTGTGCCGACGCGTTTCACCATGTTCTGTTTGTCCTGTGGGGTGATTTTACTAGTTGCAACCAGTTTATCACTTTCTTTCACTTTTTCTATTGCTCCCTGTGAAATGTAAAAATGAAATGGAATCAGGAAAACAAAGCTAAAAGGATTAGCCATCAGTTTATAATCTAACAACACGACATCTTTTATAACTGACCTGCTATTGAATAGGAAAATGCTGCCACAAAATAAGAACACAGGGAGAGCATCTAAATGTCATTTTCTTTATGTCACTTGGAAGCAAAAAGGTTACTATTCTCGAAAAATGTAATTATGCAAAAACTTGCATTTTTATTTGACGACAGAATGGAAAACGGAACCGCACTCTACTTGTGTAAGAGTTATAAGCCACTGCCAGGGCGAGCACAGCTCCCAACAGGCAAACAGGCGCGGTGGGTCTACAGAGACTTCGGATGGGGGGCGGCCTGGCGCACGCAGCCCTCCGTCTCTTCTGTACTCGAGCGAGGGGGTCTCAGGACGGCGCTCAGGGGTGCAGAGCGTAAGGCTTGAGCTCTTCTGTGATTTCTATAAGCAGCACTGAATCAATTTAAATGCACACTCAGATGGAATTAGCTGTAAAAGCTGCCCAGCGTTTCACGTTCCCGCATCGACACGGCGCTCATCATCTGGAGCTGTGCGGGAAGGAAGCCGCCACACTCGGGCACACGTCAGGCCCCGCGCCTGGAATGACTCTGCGGGTGTGAATCCCTACGACAAAGCGACTGTGCTGAGGTTCCGACATGCGGAGATTTTAACTTCGTTAATTTTATCTTTTCCAGTTTTACTGAGATATAACGACACATAACACTGTATTACTTAAGGTGTGCAACATAATGATTTGATACGTGTACCTATTGTGAAATGGTCACCACAGTAAGTCTAGATGACATCTGTCATCCTCACAGTTACAAATCTTTTTTCTTATGATGAGACTGTCCCAGAAATGCCATTTCTGGGTATACAGGTGAAGGAAACGAAATCACTCTCTCAACGGGGTACTGCATTCCCACGGGCACTGCGGCATAATCTACAAGAGCCAAGCTGTGGAAACAGCCCGGTCGTCCATCAGGGGAGGAATGGATAAAGAAAAGGTTCTGAGTTTTGTATTACGTGGTCTGAAGCTGCATGAAACCTCCTATCTACCTCTTCATGATACTTTAACTGCAAAGTCAAATGGGGCAATGGACACACGCCAGGATCGTCAGGATCACAGACTAGCCGTTTGTGGAGAGTATGCGAATAAATCCAAGTATATCACAACACGCTATGGTTGATAAATATCCATAATTCTGAGGTAACAGATTTTGAAACGGAAAAAGTTAATCAGAATCAAAATGTGAGAACACCCTATATCAATTTATTATTTGGTTTTAAAAAAAACCTTTTTGATGGAAATTACATCGTTTCCTTTTTATTACACCAACATTTTGATTTTACTTAGGAAACCCATCATGGCTCCGGGACAGAACACTTTATTTCCCCTTGACAGGGCAGGCACTTCGGGGACTTGCCCCAGCAGCTGACAGGGTCTCACTGACAAGGGACAGACTATTCCTATTACTGCCTTGCACTCTGAACACCATGATTATTTTGTTGAATACCTGACTTAACTACATGCATAAATGCTTTTCTATTTTTAGTTCCTACAAAATAACCTTGCATAATACAAGAAACTAAAAACTCTATGTGCAAACGTGTGATGGGACCTTGCTATTTAAGCAGTGCGAGCATTCCCAGCTGGTTCCAGAAAGCCTCCCCATGCGGGTGGCCGCGCACGCAGCTCCTGATGCACCCGGGCTCTCGTCTGTAAACGCCTCCATCGAGTTACCTTGTGAGCGCCAATAATGTCAGGGAAGCAGCCAAGGAAGCCTTTGTATTCATGATTACATTCCATCAGGAAATGCAGATCTTTCTTTGGCTATTAACAAGACACAGGTTGGTTGTTATTGGCAGAGGAATTCAGACAATCAAGGAAAGGAAAACTTCTATCTGTAGGTTATATTAACCAAACCCTCCAGGTACTACATTCGGTTGTTGAGTGTTACACAGTCGGCTTGGTTTTCCTACAAAAAAATAATCTCCAAGGCTACTGCTATCTTCTTAACCACAGGTTGTAAGGAAAATGATAAAACATCAGATAATTTTTAAGTTGGTTGGTCAAATTAGCTATTTTGAGGTGGCCCAAAGTAGAACACCATGAGGAAAAAAATACTAGTTAAGACTGTATATTAACATGTAAGCAAACAAGATATGTTTAAATGAGCAGAAAATATTAAAAAATCTGGTAATCAGTTTAAGTGGCAACTTTAACATCTTCCATTTTGCTGAATTATAATATTTCATAGCTATGTTACTAACAGTTTTAAAATTAATCTTTTTTTATAAGTATCAGAAAAGTGGTTAATGCCACTACATGAATGTTGGGCACACGTGCACCAACATATTTTTAAAAGCCATTTGAAAAATTTTTTTTTAACTTGGGGATTTGGAACAACTTAGATGGCGTTCCCCTTAAAGGTACTTACTTCTATTATCTGTAAAAAGGATTCAGAACAGGCTACTAGAGACGCTAGCAAATGCCACGTGCTGTGACAAAGTCCTGCTCCATGCTGGACTGGAGCAGGTGCTTCCTCCTTACTGGCTGTTGAATCCTGCGCTCCTTACCAGGCAGGTCCCTCCCTCACCATTCACCAGGTGAGGAAACCCAGGCCCAGAGAGGCTAAGGAATAGTCAAACACGGACTTGAGCCAGGGCTCCTTCCTGTATATTCTGAGCCCTGATGGCTAAGAATGTTCCTGAGCCCGCAACACTGGAAGGTATTCATTTAGATTTCTTGATGACAACTTTATCCATCACTTTAGTATAACCTAAGAAACATTATTACCAAATACAATTGGACAAGAACACAATAGGAATAAAAAAGAGAAGGATGTGCATTTGCATAGTCTGTCTTAAATAGGTTTTAAATTAAATATGTAGACTAGATGGCATAAAATCTTAATTGGAATTGTACGGTTATTATTACCTGTTCTGCCACAAGACTGGCAATTTCCTCATAAGTCTTTCCTGCTTCTGTTATTGCATTGTTGAGATCTGTTTCACCTGAAAGTTATTACAGTTATACCAGTGGTTTTAAGTTATATTGCTTTTTCATTCATTTCATTATAGAAAATTTCAAACTGTTCAAAGCTAGAAGGATAGTAGAATGAATCTCCATCTATCCATCACCTAACTTTACAATTAACAGCTTACAGCCAACATATTTTCCCCCTATACCATCTACTTCCACCTCCCCCGTTCACTGGCCATAGAACATTTCATCCATAAATTTTACCCAGAAAACAAGGACTCTTTAAAAAATAAGGACAATGCCATATCACAATTGAGACGACTGTCCCTCACATAAATGATCAGTCAGTGCTCAGCTTCCTGGCATCTCCGATCACACTGAATCAGGACGTGGAAAGGACCACATGGTATAAAGCTGACGTGTTTCTTAAATCTACAGGTTCCTCCCCGCACTCCTTTCCTTGTAAATTTCTTTTGGGGGTAAGGTGAAGAAAACCAGGTCATTTGTGTTGGTACCCACGATCTGGGTTTTGCTGTCCCTGCTGTGATGACATAGTCCTTTGTTCCTTGTATCTTCTTTACACTAGTCATTAGCTCTAGAGGCTTGATCAGATTCAGATGACACAATTTCTAGTTCTTTCTGTTTTGTGTGATCTTAGAAGCCACAGATGAAGATCATTTAGAGCTTTTAGTATGGGTTTGCAAAGTGATGCTATTCCACTTCTATCACTACTCCTCCTTTATGAGATGAAATACTTCTATGAAGGAAAACTTTCCTTTAACTACTTTTTGGTTACCTTGAGGTATAGGAAGAGGAAAAGCAGGTTAAATGCTTGATTCTTCCTTTTTACAGTTTTCAGAATAATGAGTTGATACCCTTTGTTCCAAAGGTAAATGAGATTACCATTTTTGAAGTACCAATTATGAGTTATGGAAAGAGCTATGAAAATAAAAGCAAAGAAGCTAGTGAGAAAATACAAATAACAACCCTCTACTTTTCTCAAAAGCAGTAAGGTGAGGCTGTGAAAGTCCAGAGTGGGGGGCCGCTGGCGGATCTGAGTGTCAGTGTCACGAGCGCGTCCTTGGAGGGCTCCAGTCTGCCTGCGAGAGCCTGAGGAGGTCAGCCTGGAAAAATAAGGAAAGCCTCAAGAAAGAAAGAAAAATAAAGACGTACCTTGGTAACCACTAGAACTGAACACTGTTGCTAAACTTTGCAAGGCCTTTCCGATCTTCTGATATTCCTTGGGTAATGCTGAAAGAGAAAAAGTAGTAAGCTGTCAACTGGTCCTCTGAGCGAACTGAAATAGGATTCGACTATTTCCTAAAAGTGATTACTTTTATAATAAAAGAAATGTGAAGTGATTCAAAATAGTCTATGTTCTTTAATGAAATGATTGGGTTTTTAAAAATAATAATTTTTTTCAATTTGTGATTAAGCGGTTGCTCGATTAGTGGTGGACGCTATTATTAACAGCCACCTCCACTGCCCATATTCTCGCTCATCGAACGAAACCAGAGTGCACTGGAAGCTCGTTCAGAAGACGAGGTCGAGTTTACCGAGTGCTTCACAGATCACCCCACTGGAGAGCACAGCGGCCCCTCTACCCGATGCAGAGACGCCGCCTCCGTTCCATCAGTTAGGAGACAGGGTCAGGTGAGCAAATCGACTTGCCCAGGGTCACATGGCCAGTTAACAGAATTGGCACCTGTGATTCCAAATCCATTGTTTTCCCACTGTTACGTACGTATGAATGGTTATTTGCAAACAAAGAAACAAACAAGAAGAAACAATACAAAACCGAAAGCAACAAGGTGTGGAGGAAAAAATGGCAGGGGGACGTGTCGCAGGGCCAGGGAGGAGGGACTTCAGGGTCTGTGTAAGAAGAGTAACTGTGCGAGCTGCCAGGGTCGTCCTGGTGGGACACGCCAGGGTCCTGGGGCCGCTCTGGAGAACTTCCTAGACAAGAGTCTCTGTATCCGAGGCTGTTTTCTTTGCATCTGTACATAGTCCCTTTAATCACATCTTCATCTTTCAAAAGAAACCACTGTTTGCATTTGAAGAATTAGTGTGATATTAAAGAAGAAAAATAATTCAAATGTTTTTTTTTTAAAAAAATCCAGGCCAGGGAAATCTGAAGCATGGTCCATAAATTGCAGTACTCAGGAAACATGAATTCAAACTATATGTTTAACTTTAATAGCTTGTTTGCCATTTGGTAACTCTTTAAAATATTTCAAAAAAAAAAAAAAAGAAAAGAAAAGAAAACCGCTTTCGAAGAACATATGAACTTCAATGATTTCTTATTATGGCCTCCTGAGAGTTTATAGCTAACATTAATTTGTTCATATGGATTACAGCTAAAATGACTTCATTTGTATTTTAGAGAAGTGCCACTCCCCTTTTTGCTCCTGAGTTACTCCTCGTGACCAAAGGCTTGAATCGATCTTGTTTTCTAGTGCTGTGCTGTATGCATCGTTTGCTTAGGCGCACTTCTATATGCTGGATGCAGCCTCTACTTTTTCACGGGAAAGGAATGTTGTTCTTCCTCCCTGCGTCCACCCTCAGGCATGGGCAGCCTGGTCGCCGTGAGCCTTTAGGTGTTATAGAGTATGTGGCTGGTAGAGGGCCCTTCAGTGGGAGGCACGCATGGCCTTTTAAAATCTTTTAGGCTTTGTGAGGCCACAGGTTTCTGCTGAAACACTCTGCTACTGTAGCATGGAACAAGCCACAAACAATAAATAAATAAATGGGTATGGCTGTGTTCCCACAGCACTTTATTTACAAGAATAGGTGGCAGGCCACATTTGGCCTGCAGGCTGGAGTTTACCAACTCCTATGGTAAGGCTTAAATTTCAGGTCTGGATCAATACACCTTAGAATTGCTATTAAGTTTGCTATGTTACTTTAATAATTCATCCACTAGTCACTTCACATTCAGTTTCTTGTTCATTAAGATTGTTTTTTTACTTTAAATTCTGATTCTTTTCCATTATTTAGAGGAAAAATACCACCTTTAAAAAAATCTTTACAAAAATAGATAATTAACCTCCTTCCTTTGCTGAGTACCAAAGTATTTGACCTAACTGTAAAGTGGGTACGCACTACTTTTATAATTCAAAGTAGAAGCCACAGAAGCCATTTTTACTTTTAAAAAAATAACTGGAAACCGTCAATATTTGTGTAGGTTCTAGTGACAGACTAGAAGTTCCTTTCTCCCGAGATTCGCGTGGCTGAGCCATAACTAGGGTCCAGTCTTCCTCTTTGGGACTCAGAGGCTGTTCGGGCAGTGAGGCAGGAAGGACTTGAAGGGCAGAAAACTGCTCGGCCGTCTGTGTGGACGCCGCTGCCGCGGTGGTCTGGCCTCTGGAGCCTCCTGAGGCTCAGGGAGGGACAGGGCCGATGCTGTGGCAGGCCGCCACAGCCGGACACCTCGCGGCTTCCGCCCTGGGCTATCTGACACTGTTTCCCCCCTAAAATGAGGGTGTTAAATAAATGACATCTTACAAAGAGATGAAGATTAAAAAGTAAAATCACGAGATTAAAAATAGCCACAAGCATTCTCTAAACTTGCAGAAGAGATTAACTTCCCATAGATCACGAAGCCCTGAACAGCGAAATATTTAAGCAAACGCGGTGCTTTTTATGCGAGCTCCTGAGCTGGCTGTGTCCGAGCCGCTGTCTGTTGTTTACCCTGGACTGCGAAGTGGGGGTCATCAAAGCGCTCTGGGAGGACATGGCCTCAGATCCCTGCGTGGTTTGGTCGCCCCCCCCCCCCGCCGTGCGGCAAGGCAGTGACACAGAGCCCGCCCTGCCGCCTGAGCCCGCGGGGGCCGCGAAGCGCACTCACGCCCTGTGCACCGCTTCCAGTGCTCCTGGCCCACGGTCAGCAGCTCCTTCACGCCGTCGTCCATGGCTCTGGTGAATTTCCCGACAGCTTCGCACTTCTGCTCTCTGTGGGCGAAACACAGGAAGGCCGGTCCCGGGTTTAGCTACCAAGTGTCCGGTGTCAGGAGGAACAGGAGAAAAGCCCGTGTGGTCGGGGAGACGCACAGCCAACACAACCACAGGGACTGTTTTCTTGCTGGCTAAGGCTGCCCTTTAAATAAATTGGCCTTAAAAACAGGCTTGATTCAGGTTTTTAAAGAACTGCTTAAAAATGTGTCATTTATATTTTACTTTGCTTTCTTTCCCCCTCGATTCCTTGTGAATTTTTAAATAAAAGTATTCTAAAAGTAAATAAAATTCTCATTTATTGACTATCTAGTTAATGAAATTCAATCACTAGAGATACCGCTGCATCTATAAAATGATAATATGTGTGGCAAATGGTGGCTGTTCATTCATTCCAACCATGACTCACGGAAAACCACCTTGATGCAGAGCCGTCTAAGGGGATACTGAACGTATCAGTTTTTTTGAGGGTGTAAAAAGTATCTCCACCCTGAAAAAATCATCACACTGTACTCTTAAATTAAAAAAAAAAATTATAAAAGACAATGTATAGCGTGGGGTCATTTCTGTTTAAACATTTTTTCCTTTAGATACTAGATCTGGAAGACTACAGGCCTAGGCCAACACATCGATGCTGGTTTTCTCTCTGGGTATTTAGAAGATTGGGGTTTTCTTTTTCCCTTGTCTATATTTTTGGTAACACATGAGCAGTGATTTCATAAGAAAAATGCTTCTTAAAATAAAAACAAACCCCAAGACTTATTAGACCTTATATAGAAAAGGAACTACTCCAGATTTTGAACCAAGTCTACATTAAAAAAAGATGATGTGATTAAAAACAACAGATTAAAAAAAACAGAAAGAGCCGGCAGACTGCTTCCTTCAAGGCGACGTTCAGAGATTTCTGCTTCGCTGAGTATCATGTCAGTGTTGCCGGCTCTGTGCCACTTCTGTTCATCACCCTTTACTGGAAATAACTGCCAACCACTGTCAACTACGCAATCACTGACTTAAGGTAACAAGACAGCAGATTTCATCTGATGTTATGGTTAGAAAGACAGTGCTTCTGTGCACGAATCATGCTTTCCTTGTCATCCGACTACAAACCCCACTCGTTTCATACACTCTGGTCCCACAGTCTGAATTCCACTGGCCAAGACCTGAAAGCGAAGGAGGCAGAGAAGGAAAGTCTGGCCATGTCTCTTACATCTCTATTAAGTCCAAGTCAGGCGCCTCTGGTTCCATGGTGGAGAATATCATAACTCCCACCAGCTCATCCTTCTCGGCCTTCCTCTTCCCCGTTTTCCACTCCTGTGGATAGGAACAGCGCAAGTTAAAGTGGAGAGCAGAGTCACACTGGCCCTTCAAAGTTCCCTAGCAGAACCCGCCCTCTGCTCATCCTTATCTGTCAGGGAGCAGCCCCCACGCCATCCCCTCTGCACGCTGGGCCGGGCGCTATGCATCCCGAATGCAGCCCCATCCTGAACAGCGCGCTCCTTATGAGCTCGGCCCTTTCAGAGGGAGGTGATTCGGCGCCTTTCCTTTCCCAATACCCAGCAGCAGAAACACCCGGGGTATAAATATGCCCTATGATTTCTGAAAAAGTGCCTCAAAACTTTAGGTTGTTTTCTAAAAAAGGTGAAAACTTTTCTAAAATACAAGAACCAATACTGTGCGCTATTTTTAAACATATTATTGTAAAGAAATACATAACATATACACACATACATATAGACAAGTGCCCAGAGCAAAACTCTCGTGCAAGAATTCTCACGAGTAAATGCACTACCACAAAGGCCAAGAAGCGAAAAGCGCTGGCATTACAGAAGCCCCCTCGTGTCCCTTCCCCACCACGACCGCTTCCTCCCCCCAGGGTAACCGTGACCCTCTCCCTCACGGTTATTTCCTCACTTTAGAGTGTTACTACCTGAGCCTGAGTACCTAAACTACCGTTTGGCTGGTTTTTTGCATTCTTTTGTGTCTGGCTTCTTTTGCTCAACCTGGGCCTAGGAGCTACACTCACACTGTTGTTATAGCTGTAGTTCATTCGTTGCTGTATACTATTCCGTTTTATGACTATTCCACTTATTTATCCATTTTACCACTGGCAGCTGCCCCTGCCCCTGCTGAGTGTGAATGAAGCTGCTTCGTCCACGTCCCCTGGTGCATGTGTGCATGCATTTCTGTTAGGTACATGCCCAGGAGTGGAAAATCGTTCCACGTTAGCAGGTAATGCCAAACTGGTTCCCGAAGTGGTCTTAACCGATCTCACAGCCAGCGACAGTGAGTCCCAGCTGCGTCCATCTCAACAAAAGACACCTGACGTCAGACTTTCTAATCTGAGCCACTCCGGTCTGCATGCGATGGTATTCACCATGCTTTAATTTGTATTTCCTTGATTACTAATGAGATTAAATATTTCTGTAAACATCTGTTGACGACTCAGCTACTTTCTTTTGTGAAGTAAAATTAACTTCGCAAAACATTACCTAATCTCCAGCTTTTCTGTGAGTAGATTATCTTATCTATTTGTATGGGTTTTCATATATTTTAAAATCCAGCTCTTGGTTGGTTTATATGTTTAGCTTATTTTTATAAGCTATATATAGCTTATATGTATCTTTAGCTTACTTTTCACTTTTAATGGCTTCTTCTGATAAACAGAAGTTCTTAATTTGAATGTAGTTTATCAGTCTCTACTTGTATATTTGCTTTTGTCTTATTTCAGAAATTCTAGGGGAATGAAGATAATCTCCTGTTACCTTCTAGAAGCTTCATTGTATTGCCTTTCGCATTTAGACCTGAGAACTATCTGGAAATGATTCTTTAAAAAAAACTTTACACAATGGCAACTTCCAAACATACAAAAGAAGAAAGTACAGTAATCCTCTACAGATTCAGCCTCAATAGTTATCAACATTTTGCCAATCTTGTGCTATCTACTCCTCCATTTTACCTTTTTTCTTGTTTACTTAAATGGAAATCTCAGGCATAATGTAATGTTACCTGTAAATAGCTCATTAATATATCTTTAACAGAGAAGGCCATGTTTTAAAAACATAACCCCAATGCTAATATCAACTCTAACAAAATCGACAGTAGATTCTTGTGAGGTACTAACCAAATTTCACTTTTCCCCATGGTACCATCTAACTGATCCAGCACCATTTACTGAAAAGACTGTCCTTCCCCCACTGTACTCAGCACCATCTTTGTCAAAACTCAAGTGTCCCTGTTCTGTCCTGCTGGTCTGTGTGTCTCTCTCTATGCCACTACCTTGCTGTTGAAATGCTTTTGGCTTTATGAGTCTTAACATCCAGTAAAGTCTTCCTTCCACTCAGTCTTTTTCAAGGGTGTCTTGACTAGTCTTAGTTCTTTGATTTTCTACATATGACATCTTTACTGTTCTTTAATCCATAAAAGCACATGGAAAACTTACTCAGGTCTTTTATTTTTCTCAATAATGATGCTTGATTTTTTATGTAGATCTTTTGTATTTTTTCTTTTGTTTATTCTTAGGTATTTAACATTTTTGATGCTATTGTAAATGATAGGTTTTTAAGACTTTCATTTTGTTTATTACCAATATATAGGCAATGTCTCATATCCAGCTACCTTACTAATTTTATTTACAGTAATTTTTTTCCATAGATTTTTTTTTGAATTTTGACTCCATCCAATCTATATGAGCTACTATTGACCACAAAAAAACAATTCTTAGTGACTAGCTAGTTTTACACTGTCATTTAGCATGTGACAAAATTGTGGCCCAAAGAGTGTAAATGTCTTCGCCAAGATCACAGGGTAGTTAGTAGTTAGAAGCAGAGTCAAGACTGGAACTCAAGTGCCCTGATTCCTTTTTTCTCTTATATCACTTTTATAGTAGGCTGATCAATCTTTGAAGGTGGTAGTTATTTAAAAAAACAAAAAAAACAAAACCAATGTCGATTATTTTTAATAACATTCTGCACACACACAAAAATCTTTAGAAGTGTTTCCTAAATCAAATCCTTGCCAAATCAGTAAAATAAGCCCTTGTGGGTCACCAGCAAGGCACCAAGCTTGGAGGGGGTTCCATATCTCACTCAAAGAACCTAACGTGGCTACCTGACATGCTGTGACTGAGTGTCACATCTCACCAGAAAACCAGAGTTTTCCAGAGCAGCTTGCAAGGCTAGATCCAAAATACACACAAATTCACAAAGAAACCCTGAAACACCTCAATGCTTTCTAACCCCCACATGGTCACATAAAACACATTCAAATTAGCCTGTCAATTCTAGAAATACACAGTAATACTTAAATACGTAAACTATGTTAAGGGTATGCATATGTGTGCAAACACACCGAGCCCTACCTTTTAGCTTGTTACTGTAAGTGTGGTCACTTTAGTAGGGAAAAGTACTGCAAAGAAGTTTAGCAAGTAAACCTGTCTGAAAGTTCCAACAAGGTATACGACATTCTTTCATTAAACATGAGTATCATTTCATGGCTCTTTTTCCAGGATCATGATGTATTTCATGTCTGCTTTTGGCATCTGAGCTAACTTATACTTTTATTCTTCAGATTGTTTTCTAAGACATGTAATAATTGTTGTGAGAGAAACTAGGGGGAAACCATCTTTAGTTAAAAGCTTAATGAGCGAGAAAATGACTTTTAAAGAAGATAATAATGGGATGTCAAGCAGTCAATTTTTTCTTGATTATCAAAAAAGAACAGATGACCACTGGCCAGATGCCTGCCCATGGGGGCAGGCAGGGAGCAGCATCTGCTCTGGACTCGCAACTGCAGTGTGAAAACCACCTGGCTTTGGGAGGGATGACTCAATTCTGATACCTTTCCTTTCAAAACGCTATTATACTTTCAGATTAAAACGTGATCACAAAACATCATTCATTCTACTACCCTCACTCATACCGATAATAACCCGCAGAGTTTGGGGGTCTACCCCATTTTTAAAAGCATCTAGGAAGAAGTTCTTCACCCAGTGGCATCCTTCATCCCCTGCCCACGCCATCCCTTTTAAAGAAAACTATCCCAGCAAGCCATTCGGTCCCATTTCATGACTCATTCCTGAGGGCAGGAACTTAGGTTTCTGTCCCTTCATTGTCTTTAGAGGAAATAAGGAATAATCGCCTAACCAACATAATTTTAACTCCTTTCAGACATAAAATTTGTGTGAATGAGATGATTTTCAATATACTCTAAAGCTGTCATAATAAAATATCCTACCTTTTCATCCCGGAAATTTAGAAATTGCTGGAAAACCTCACTTTCTGCAATTACTGGATGACGACACATCCTGGTCATCCACGCCTGAAGTCTCTCCATGCGCATTTTGATAAATTCTTCTTCAAAGCGACCTGCAAGACACACGCCAAGAGTGATATACAGCTTTGTCTAAAATGAATCTCTGTACTACAGCTGAAAAGCTACTGGCTACTTGACAGACACCTATTTAGTAAAAGGTAAAGCATGGTAATTTTTCACTAACCTAAAAACAAGCAACACAGTGAATGCCCTAAGACCCATAGGAAAGAGGCAACAGATTTTTTTAGTTTATAAGAATCAAATTCTATTTTGACAAATTAACAAATCTTTTGTGCAAGAATAATCATAGCCGTGGAGTGCTATGTTCTTCAAGGGTCTCCAAAATACTTAATGAATTTAAAAGTAAATCTTATTTCAGTATGAAAAAGTTTCTCTTTCTTATAAACTAACATTATGCTAGTTCCTGTATGGTCATATTAAGTCCTATAGATAAAATGGGGTGATAGTGTGGAATTTAATAAATAATTCAAAGTACATGAAATTTCTATATTTATAAAAATGCATCCAAATACAATATAGCTCAGATATACAAATGTAAATTTAGTATTTATGCAAAGTAACTCAAGACTATAGTTTTTTTCTCCCTTGTTTTTAAATTACTTAAATGGAAAATAGAAAAAATACATTTTCCATGAATGCAATAATAAAAGCAGCTATTCCAGAACTTACGACCATCTTAAAACAGAGCTTAATAACTCATATTTGTTTTAAAAGTAGAAAATCAGTTTAATGAGCCTGGCACACCAAACATCAGGGGAGCACTGAGATTTTTTATAAGCCTACGAAACAAAATCACTATCAGTTAAAAGGTTTCTGAAGAAGGAAATTTTAGCTACAGTCAAGTGAGGCCATCAGCATATCCATTCCCCCCAAAACTATAAACCCAGACAATCAAAAAAATCAGCGCTCTGGAAATCAACCAAAGGCAAAGAGCTTTCTGAAAAGTTTATGTTTGTAAAACTGCTGAATTTCAGGCAAGAACAGTGGAAGTCGGGGCTAGGGCTGCCCCATGCCTCCCACCCTCTCCTTGGCCGAGCTGGAAGTTCTGCCAGGTGGAGCAGGCTGTGAAGACTGGCAGCTACAGCTTTCCTGGTGAGGGAGGAGGCTCACGTGACCCGGAGTGGTGGGAGATGTCCATATTCAGTGGTGGCAGTGACAATCCAGAGCCTAGTGACCAGGGAGGGCGGACAGCTCCACTAGGCAAGGTTATATGGTAGAGAGAGCCAAGACAGATACTCCAGGCTGCGGCCGAGGCAGAACCAGTGCAGACTAGATGGGGTCCTGACCAGCGACACACTCCTGGCCAACTCCGAGGCTACACATGCATGTAAAGGAGACACGAAAGGGCCCCCGAGAAGGTAAAAGCCAGGGCTAACTTTAAAGTGACCTGTGCTTTGAATGTGCTCCCCTACACACACTGGCAGAGAATAGAATCCTTAATGGCTTGAGGTAGGCTTATCCCCAATCTACACAGGTGCAGGTGAACCCTAGGAAGCCAAACTTAAAATGAAAAACATAAAAACTGAGCTTCAAGCAAGATGAATTTCAGAGATTTATTTAGCCCAGGCAAACAAAAACACATGAAACAGAAACAACCACCTTCAGAGAGGAAAATCAGAATCCAGACTTGCTAAAATAATATTCTCTAAAATGTCCAGTTTTCAATAAAAAACCAAGAGATTGTAAAAAATCAGCAAGGCGTGACCCATGCTGAGAAAAGAAGCAGTCATAAGAGACCATCTGGAAAGTGTCCCCAGATGTTGAATTTACAGAAAAAACAAAATGGCAGACAGAACCGCTTCTATCAATATTCAAAAATCTAAAGGAAGCCATGCTTTAAAAATGAAATAAAAATATGGCAAGGAACCAACAAATAGAGATTCTTAAGAGACAGAAATCAGAATCAAATGAAAACCCTGAAGTTGAAAATACAATGACTAAAATTAAGAATTCACTGTAGAGAGTTTAACAGCAGATTCAAGACGGAAGAAGAATGAATAACAATCTGAAGATAAATCAAAAGAAGTGATCTAATATGAAGAACAGAGGAAAAAAAACTAAAGTAAAATGAACAGAGCCTCATAAAACATCAAATATACCTACATACTTGTGATGGGAGACCCCAAAGGAGAAAAGACAGAAGAAAAAAATATTTGAACAAATAATGGGAGACAATTTCCCAGATTTGATAGAAACCTTTAATCTGTATTTCCAAGAAACCCCAAAGGAGAAAAGAAGAAGAAAAAAATATTTGAACAAATAATGGGAGACAATTTCCCAGATTTGATAGAAACCTTTAATCTGTATTTCCAAGAAACTCACAAACTCCAACTAGGATAAATAGAATCAAACTGCCGAAACACAAAAACAGTAAGAAAAATCTTGAAAGCAGCGAGAGAAAAGCAATTATCACATGTGGGAGGGTGTGCACGCACGTGTGTCAGCGTGACCCATGAACAGAGTGCTTTCTCCTCTGAACAACGGTGGGCAGAAGGCAATGGAAAGACATATTCATCACGCTGAAGGAAGAACCATCTGACATGAATTCTATGACCCGCAAACCTTCCAAAGTAAAGGCAAAATAAAGACATTCCTAGATAAACACACTATGAGAGAATTCACGGATAGCAGACCTGCATGACCAGAATTAGTAAAGAAAGTCCTTCAGGATAAAAACATACTACCTCAGGCTAAAAGGAAATTACCCAAATCCATAGGGAGAAAAGAAGAACACCAAAAATATGTGGGTTAATATAAAAGACTCCTAGATAAATGTTTTCTAACTGCTTCTCCTAGCTTCTTTAAAAGATAGTATAAAAAGCAGTACTTATCACACTACACTGATGCATTTATAATATGTAAAAATCAATATATAATAGCATAAAAAGAGGAAAGGAATGGAATTATACTGCAGATATTTCTATTAATTTACTAGAACAGTAACTGAAGTGCACTGTGATGTTACAAGACGTGTATTATAGCCATATACACAGCTGGACAACAATATCAACCAGCTCAGCCTAACTGACAGCACATATAGAGAGAGTGCTCCAGCCAGCTGCTGCAGAGTTCGTATTCTTTTGAAGCTCACACTGACACTCTTCAGTACAGACCATATACTAGGTCATAAAAAAGGCACAATAAATTGAAAAGGATTCAAAATCATAGGAAGTATGCTTACTCTCTGGGCCTAACATAATAAAATTGGATACCAAACAACAACAAAAACATGGGAATGCCCAAATATTTAAAAATTAAACGTATTCCTGAATAATCCACAGGTCAAAACTTAAAAGGGAAATTAGAAAATATTTTTAACCGAATGAACATGAAAATGCAAATCAAAATTTGAGACATAGCTAAATCTACTTAGAGGAAATTCTGTAACATTTAATGCTTGTAATAGAAAAGAAGAAAAATCTCAGAACAATAAGTTTCCATGTTAAAAACTAGAAAAAGAGTAAAATCCAAAGCAAGCAAATGGAGAGAAATTATACAAGAGTGAAAAATAATGAACTAGATAAAAGAAAAACGAGAGACAAAATCAAGAAAATAGAGACAAGACACCAATGATCAAAATCAGGACTGAAGGAGTGCCTATCGCTACAGACCTTAAAAGAATACAGGAAAACTATGAATAATTCTAAACCCACCCCCAACAACTTAGATGAAATAGATCAATTCCTACAAAGACCCATACTACTGAAGCTCACTGAAGAAAAGACAGCCTGACGAGCCCTATGTCTGCTTAGGAAATTCAGACTTAAAAAGCCTTCCCACAAAGTACACTTCAGGTCCAGATTATTTCAGTGGTGAATTCTATCAAACATTCATGGATGAAACAATATCAATTCTACAGAATCTTGTCCAGAATATAGAAAAAAAGGGAATACTTTCAAACTTATGAGGCCAGAAATGCCCTGATACCACAACCAGACAAAGACATTACTAGATAACTAGACCAATTACCCTCATGACCATATTCACAAAATCCGTCAACGAAATATTAGCAAATTGAATATAGTAATATGAAAAAAAAAAAAGAGTGGCACATCATGACCAACTGAAGTTCATCCCAAGAATGCAAGGCTGGTTCAGCATATTAAGAAAAACCATGTGATTACCGTTAGAGATGCGCAAAATGCATTTAACAAAATTTAGCATCTATTTATGCAGGAAACTTTCAGCAAACTAGGAAAAAAGGGAAGTCCCTTAACTTGGTAAAAGGGCATCTACAAAAAACTTCAAGCTAACATCTTATTTAATGGTGAAAGACAATGCTTTCTCCCCTGTTGTGAACAAAGCAAAGACGTCTGCTTTCACTATTTCTATTCTACTTTACAATGAAAGTCAAAAACAGAAGCAGAAGGCACACACTGGAAAGGATGAAATAAGGCAGTCTCTAGTTTAGAGGACATGATCATCTTAAAAATCCTCTCAAATCCAAAAAAGCTCCTGGAACTAGTGAGTTTGGCAAGGTTACAGATACAAGGTCAATATGCAAAAATCAACTGTCTCATAATGCAACAAACAGCTGAAAAACAAATTAAAAATAAATTTACACCAGAATCCGATAAAATTCTTACACATAAACCTAATGGATGTTGTATTCTGAAATATGCAGAATATGTGCTGAATCTGTATAATGAAAACTATAAAACACTTATGAAAATCAAATACGATATAGTTACGTTCTTGGATTAGAAGACTACATATTAAGATTTCGATTCTACCAGAACTGATCTATAGAATCAATGTAATTCCAATCAAAATCCCACCGTGATTGTTTATAGATATCTACGACTGACTCTTAAATTTACGTGGAAAGGCAAAAAAGGAGAAGGAAGAGGAGAGAAGAACCAAAAACAATTTTGAAAAAGAATGAAGCTAAAGGATTCACGTCACCTGATTTATGACTCACTAAAGCGACATTAATCAAGACAGTGTGGTACTGGCAAAAGGACAGACACAAATCAAAACAGAATCCGAATCCAGGAATAAACCCACACGAACGTGGTCAACTGACTTCTGACAAAGGTGCAAAGGAAATTCAACGGAGAAGGAACACTCTTTCTAACAGACAGTATTAGAACCAGTATTAGATCCAGATACAAAACATAAACTCCTACCTTGCCATACCTCACATCTTATACAAACATTAACTCAAAATGCATCACAGACCTAAATGTAAAACCTAAAAGCACAACACTTGTAGAAAAAAGTATCAGTGAACTTGGGTTAGGCAAAGAGGTCTTAGTCATTACACCTAAAGCACAATCCATAAAAGAAACAATTGGACCTCATTAAAATTAAAAGCTTTTGTTAGCAAAAGATGTTGTTAACAGAAAAACAAGTCACACCTGGGACACATTACTTGCAAATCACATCATTTGACAGAAAAACTGGTTTCCAGAGTATATAAACAATTCTCAAAATTTAACTATAACAAAACAACCTGAGGGGAAAAAAAATGGGCAAAAGAGTTAAAAAGACATGTCAACCAAAGAAAATATATGGATGGGAAATAAGTACATGAAAAATGCTCAACACCTTTGGTCATTAGGGAAATGCAGATCAGAAGCATAAAGAGATATCACTACATATCTATTAGACTTGTTAAAGAAAAACGGACACGATCAAAAGCGGAAGGAAGGATGCAGAGCCCCCGCAGCCTCATCGTTGCTGGTGGGGATTACAAAATGGTACAGCCGTTTTGGATGACAGTCTGGCAATTTCTTAAATATTAAAGATATACCTACCATATGACCCAGTCATTCCACTCCTAGGATTTACTCAAGAGAAATGAAAACTTATGTTCATGTAAAAACGTGTATGTAAAATGTTTATGGCAGCTTTATTTAGCATTGCCCCAAACTGGAAACCCAAATGCACTTCATTAAATGAATAGGTAAACAAACTGATAGAGTCATACACTGAAACATTCTCAGCAATAAAAAGAAACAAACTGGGTGAATCTTAAATGCGTTCTGCTAAGTGAAAGCCAGACTCAAAAGACTACACACTATGTGCTTCCATTTATAATGATATTCTAGAAAAGGCAAAATTAGAGAGTCAAAAAATAAATCAGTGCTGACAGGAGTGAGGACTGCGGGAGGGACTGAATGGAAAAGGGCGGCTCAAGGGACGCTGGGAGGTCATGGGACCTTCTGCGTCCTGAATGGAGCGGTCGCCAGACTGCAGTGGTGGCTGTCAACGCTTAGAACTGTACACCTAAAGGAGTGAATTTACTACACGTAAGTTAAAAAATAAAATTTAGAATGCAGCCTGGACTTCCTCTTAGAAATTATGAGTACTAATAAGCACGAGTCTTTTAACAAGAAGACTATTATCGACCTACATGTGAAAAATTCATTTCCTAAAAAATTGGCACTTGAGCGGCATGATGGGTCTGGACACCTGCTGTACATTAAAGCACTTCAAGTTCTGCACTTACTAGTAGAGATTAAGTACTACTTAAGCTTAGGCTGTGCAGAAGCAGTCTCATCTGTTGAGATGACCCTCCACCCCCTGGAGAGAAAAGATCCAGTGATCAGCGGGGTTATGCCAAATTCCCCATTAGGGGCAAATGAATTATACCAAGAGTTCACAATCTTCTCGTTGGCTGAAATGAATGAATGATTCTTGCTCCTCCTGAAAATTTTTTGCCACAGCTGGTTTACTTCCAAAATGACAACTTCAGATGTTATTTTGTGTTTGGTCAGATTTTCATACCAGTTTCCAAGGAATTAGAAAAACGGGAGGAAGGATTTCCATTTTCCTATTTTCAACAAACCTTACTTAGGTTTTCACTAAGAATTGCGAATATACGAGTTTTGCACCCAGGAATAAAACCAGATTGATTTGATATTAGTTCACGAAGAAAAAAAAATTGATGAACAAGTAAAAAATGTCAGCTGTAAGTTCTTCAAGGAACGATCAAGTCCACAGAAATGTCATGACATCATCTACTTGGCATTCCTTTTCCTTTCCTCTGGGGCTTAAGCGAGAGGGGGGTTTATATAATAACGATCTTGTGGGCGCCGTGGGCAGGAGGCACACAAGCGAAGGGAGGAATAAAGTGGCTTCTGTGCTTTTCAGTTTCCTCGGCACACAGCCCAGGCCACGAATCAAAGCACAACTATCTTCAGATGAGGGGCTGCCGCTGTCTGGCTTTTCAAGGACATACCCCCTGGCTTCAGGCCTGAAGTTATTTTAAACAAACCTTAATGTGGGAACAGAACCATGACTCTATGATGCTTTAAAACAGCACTGAGTTATCTGATTTAGAATAAATGATGTATTAAAATCTAAAAGATAAGCTCATCAATCCATTTATTTAAACATCACGGAGCACATATTGTACCAATCAATTCAAATTGATAAAGAAGAGTATAAAATTCAGGAAATGGACTAAAATTTGAAAATGGGGAGAAAGGCAGAACTGAAGTTGTCATGGAAAGAAATCTAAATTTTTAAAAAAGGAAGCTGTGATTTAACACAAGAGTAACAGAAAGGAGGAGCAGGGACTGTCTGAAGCGGGCACAGGGGTGTGGTGGCGCCTGAGTGGCCGGAGGCAGCAGTCTCCGCCAGCCTGGCCGCCCTGACCCGGCTTCCAGGCAGCACAGGAGTCACCCCCACACAGTGAGGGTGTTTACCTGCCTGGCAATGCGGCCCCACTCTCCAATCTATATGAGAATTTGTAACCTTTGAAAATTAAAAAAAAAATCAAAATCAAAACAACTTTTTAGAAACAAGTGTTTCCATTTCCTTAAAAACTTTCAAAGAAACAAAAATGTAAAAAAAAATGAAGTTTTAAGGACAATGCCTTTTTATCCTAAGGACAACTAATTCTACCTAAAGATTAGTTGGTCCGTATCTCATAATACAAACAGAGCAAGCTCCGGATCAGATTCAAATACCTTTTTAGCACTACTGAGCAGAGCGTCTTCAACTTCTCTGAGCTGAGAAAGCATAAGCGAAGTGTCTAGGCACACACAACGCTTGGCATGCAGGAATAAACCTCAGTACCACGCTGAAAGCCGTCTTGAGCTGGCTCCGCCGTCGGCTGCTCAAAATTCTCAGTCTCTCTCTAAACCATTTATCTCAACTCTTAGCAACTGAGGAGCAAACCCGCTCTGGCCTTCCCTGTCCTCTGGAAAGACCCCTTTTTTCCTGGCCTCCATGTCACCTCTCGCTGGGTTCCGGTGAGCCCATGGACGTCATCCACTTCTTAGAGGCCTTCCTAGTTCAAACTTTTCAGGCCTTACTCTCTTCGATTCTTTCCTTTCTATACTGCCTAGTTTCATTTATCTGAAAATTTCCTAGCTACAAACAACCTCTTTCTAATCTTTAGTGAAGCACAGCTACTTTACAAACTTTTATTCCAAGACAACACACTGAGTCCTGAGTACTCATATTCAAAGTTCTATACTAGGCTGGAGAGTAAAAAAACAAAAACAATGCCATTTCTCGAAACAAACACAGAAACAAATGCTCTCTGGCTGCATATTTAAAGGCTCTGATGGCACCCTTGATGGATTATTGACCAAAAAATTTGGGGCAGGTCTAGTGGGGAAACATGACACTTTTAATAAATGAAAAAGAGGGGAAGGTAATAATCAACGACAAATAGAAAACATTTAATATAGTCACCTAAATAACTAAGTAGAAAACTTGGGAACTTCTGACGTTAACAGAAGCTCTATGGCCGCTACGTTTGATGTTTACACACCTCTATGAAAACGATGAAGCCGGACTGACCGCATTGTGTTTATTACATCCACTAGGGCGTGTATTACTTCACTTTAGGTTATTTGGATCATTTCTATTGGTAGCATTTTCACATTTAAAAAATTCACATATTTCCTTTATAGGAAAGGGTATAGCAATAAAGACACAATGACTTTGCTAGAATTCAAGATACGTATACAAGAACTCTGACAGGAAATTTTATGACACATTCTTGTTAGGTGTTTAGGAACTTCCAAGTACATGTACAGTGTTCATAGCTGTACGTAGCCACTGTTTCCAAACGCACACATCTTGCTCGTTGACAGCAGCAGCCCCCAGCCTTTGGCACTATGGACCATGTTCGCTCTGAGAAGCGCGATGCCTACGAAACCTTATCTGAGTTGAGGTGGAGCCTGCCGCGGTGATGCTAGTGCTGGGGAGCGGCTGCAGACGCAGACGAAGCTTGGTTTTGATCGCCGCCACTCACCTCCGTGCCCAGTTCCTAACAGGCCACGGACAGGTACCACCAGTCCGCAGCCCGGGGGTTGGGGACCCCTGCTCTGGAGGATGGAAAATGCCATTACAGATTTACATCAGGATACTCTAACTGGAGTCTTTTTACTTATCATCCTGAGTTCAGTGTCACACACACTCACCTGTGACTTGCTTATCTGGAAGAGAAGGGATTGGAATGGCTGACCCAAACTTAACCAGAAGGCGCTCATATAACCAGTCAAAGTGTTTATACCTGTGGTTTACAGATCGATTAGTGTTCTACAAAAGAAGGAAAAGAGGAGAAAAAGTTACCAATGCCAACTACAGAAAATGCAGAAAAAAGCCAATTGTAACTAGTGCTGTAAGTGTGATTCTGCTTTTGATAACCTGGATACTTACAGTAGGTGTTAACTGATATTCAATGTAGCTCTTCAGCCCGTACATTTTGGAGCCTTTCCTGGGATCTGCTACCACACAGTCAAATGTAGAGGTAGGATAAACCCACATCGGGCCATAATCTCCAACCTACACAATGTTACAGGAAGAGTTAATTTTGTTACATGGAAAAACAACAAATAAAATTGATGTAAGTCATCAAAAGATTCTTTTTGTGCCCAGAAGTCCTTTGGGGGTCATTCTTGCTCTCTTTTAAGAAGTTACGTATGTGTTCTGTGTTCCTGTTGGGGTTGTATTTGAAGCACACACTCACCAGGACAAATTCTCCTATTCTGCACATGGGCACTGCAGGCCACGCAGAAGAGATGGCCATTTCCCTCCCCTCTAGTCCAGTTGTCTTAATTATATGTATGAAGGGCTAGTTTTAAAAATTTTTTCTTATGTATCATGGGCCGACAGTTTGTGAAATATAAAATTACACCCTTGGAGGTCTCAGCCACGTCAAATTATCCTCAAACTTCCTCAACACTTACTCTCATTTTCTGTATACCCAGTCCTAATTCTTTTTAAAGGTGGAAGGAAAAAATAGTAGGGTGGGATATGAAAGGTCAGAGGTCATTAGGGCAGGACAGTTACAGGGGCCCAGAGAATTTTAATAAGGGACTGAAGATCTCTGACAATAATGTGCTCTGGGTGCCCAAGAGGAAGGCCAGATCCAGAAAACTCTTAAAGCTGCAGAGTAGGAATCTTCAAGAGGAGACTTTGGGGGCATTTCCTGCAGTGACAGTGACCAAGCAAAGCAACTCTGATCCACTAGGGCTTAATGCTCACAAGTCACATTTTATTAGTGAGGAAGTTTAACTGCACCTTAAATTACAATCTCTGCTTTCTCTTCGTTTCCTAAAGAACCTTTCCTCAGCTTCTTTTCCCACACAAGAAGCCCATGCAGGGAGGCCTGCCTGTGGGTTATAAGGCCCAGCTCTACCCAAGACTTGTGGGACAATTAAAACAATGGGGGACAAACTCAAATGCTCTGTTCCACAACCATCACTGTGCCTGTGACAAAGTTCCCTCTGAGAATCCAAGGGGCAGGGCCAATGGCTCTAAACTGTGTGGAGTTTTCAATTTAATGAAAAGGACAATAATACATGTTTAGTATTCACAAGAAAGTCTGAAGAAAACAAAATTATCTTTAATATCAGAAGTAACCACGCCAAATTTGCTTTGAGGGAAGAAGGATGAATGGGGATCTTGGTCACAGTCCTTCTCTCTGGAGGTTCCTAGGATTTTAAGCTTCTCAAAGGTGTAAGAACAAGTAATAAAATAAATCCAATATCATCCGTGCACTTTGATCAAGTTTCCTAAGACCCAGAGATGCCAGAATAAGAGCAGGTGTTTCCTCACCCTTGCCTGAGTCCATAGTGATAGCACTCAGGTTCCCCCCATCTCAGAGTTACAGGGCTAAGTCAGCAGGGCAGAAGACAGCCTCAGTTCTCTTCCAGAATCTCATCTGGGAATACACAGCTGTACAGCTCTTACACGGGAAATCTATCGGCATGTTAACTAACAATGAAGTTATTCTAGGGCAGAGAGTCTCAATGGCGTCCTTAACTCCTAGCTTTTATTTCCTATCTCCTTATCGTTACCTGACAGCTTGTTTACTGTAAGATAGACTAATTATATGAACATAGTCGAAAAGGTACCTTCTTCTGATAACAGGCATGTACTTTGCTAGGGCAGAAATCTAAATATTTGAGTTGGGTTTATTAGCTAAAGAGATAAGGCTGGTAGCCAAATAGCATGTGAAAGATACTTTAAGACACCTTAGAGAAGAAAAATTGTTAAAAGAATATATGGTATGGGTGCTGTTGGTTCAATTACTAAGTCTAATAGGTAAATATAAAGAATATCTAAAGATGATAGGCATCACTTTATGCTAATTATCTTTAGTACTCTTAGAATACTAAGAGTACTAAATACTGTCATTTATTTGGAGCATTAAGTGTGTTTAAAAATACTTTCCAAATGAGTAATAACCCTCTTAGCTTTAAAGCATTATAAAAAGAGCTTAATCAGAAACAGCAGCAAAGAAACAAAAACGAATAAACTTACAATGATAGGAATTTTCTCTTTGGGTTTTGCTAGTTGCTTGGCCAACAAATACTGTTCCATCCCAGGTTTTGCAAATCCAGGAAACCTAATCATGAGGACAAATGCTTATGAGTCAAATCTTTTCTTAGAAGAATTCTGTAGCCTTCATCCGCATTTACTTAGTACAACAGTTTTAAAACAGTTTTAACCTTGTTCTGTCTTTCGGATGTACTAGACCTAGGAAAGTGTGGTCAATGAAACCTAATACAATCAGATTGTTCAATGGCCAATTAGTCATTTAATCAAGCTTTATCTAGTAAGAGAACAGTTTGACTCCAGGAGGTATATTTATGGTACCTATTTGCTTACCTGGATCTGAAACTATCACCCCATGAAGAGTGAAGGGCTCAGAAAAATGTCCCCCAGGTCACAGGGGGAAACGGTAACAAGCTTATGAACTGGAGCTGGCCACATGGGCAGCGGCCACACACAGAATTTATGTATCCCAACTGCAGAAGCCACAGCAACCCGAAGCTGCCGCTGCTCATGGGCCCTGCGTTGGCTTCCTGAGGCTCGGCCCTCAGAGCCAGTTTAAGAGACACAAAGAAAACCAGTCTTCCTAGTAGAGACCTAAAACGTAATGAAATTGGCTACTGCCAGGAATCAAATCTAAATCCAAAGCAAATGTCTAAAATTAGAGAAAAGCTGGAATAAATAAATGTATAGCCATCCGAAGTGCTACTTCTAAAGAAGACAAGATTAACTTGAGTTTTATAATTTTTTAAAAAATAAACAAGAAAGAAAGAAAAAAAATCCCTCAGGAAGCAAAGAGCTAAAATAGAAAAAAGAAATGTTATTTCTACAAAATATCAGCTACTTTTGATTTCATTCAGATACCAGGTTAAGGGCCAACGTGATGCTCAGGGGCCTGAATCATCTTCATTCTTGACTGAGTTCCCCCCTTTCCTTGTCCCCAGACTTCTTTAAAACATGGCTCATATAAGAGAGAATTAAGTGGCGTCTAGGAGCCGAAAAAACAACTTTAAATAAGCTTCCAAGCTATGATCAAAATAAAAATGACCAAATCACACCCAAAACATCATGAATACTGACAAGAGAAAAACCCCTCTGTACCTTCTGTCTGTTCTACAGAGAGAGGAGTCCACGCCCCCCGACTCCCTTCAAACCTACTTGTTAAGTGGCAGCTTCATGGACGAGGAACCAGCACGGCTGTTCCCACGTGCAGCACCGCCTGCCTCGGCTGACTCTGAGTCCTTGAAGTAGGGGGAAGACGACTTGGGGTCATCCCACTCATCATCCCAGTCGTCATCATCACCTGTTGCTGGTGTGGGCATGGAAGATTGTCAGTAAAGAAAAACAAAATAAAAATGGAATGACTTAATTTTCTGGTAAAACTATGAAGTGGGTTAACCAATTAAAAAAAGGAGAAAAGGGTGGAGTACGTGGAAGAAATGTCGGTCCTGCAGTCCGCTTTAAGGCTTGAACTGTAGATTCGCCTTTTACAGCAGACCCATCAGAAACAACTTAAGAGGACTGTCAGTCCAAGTGACTTCAGATCATGCAGACCATAAATACCCCACGAGGTACTCAAGGAAAGCCTCCTAGAGGCCCATTCATTGATAAATCTTACTTATAGATCTGCAAATAAGCAGATCAATACCCTTTAAGTCGAGATGATTGGGGAGGACAAAGGGATGAAAGGGCTCTGAAAAGGAACTGTGTAACACCAATGATAATAGAGGTGAGGGAGGGGCGATGAGGGGAAAGATGGAAAGAAACGGATTAGGGGATGGAAGAGAAACAGAAAGAAAAAAATGAGAGAGAAGAAGTAATTAACCAGCATGGCAGCCTAACATAACCATCATCTGCATCAGACAAGGTGCTGGCAGCTCCAGCTTCCTGCCTCCTCCCCGCTCTCTGTCTGTCTCCCACCTCTGGTGGTCTGAGGTGTCCTTTTGCTATTGGGCAGGAAACTGCCATGGGATCTCTGTCCTAAGAGTGCCACCACGAGAGACAAATGCCAAAACAGAAAAGAGTAGAAAGTATTAGAAGGATCTGGGCCAAGTTTCCTGGGGCCATGCCAAATCACTATAGAACTCGATGTCAGCAGTCTGGTCTCACCATGTCTACCGAGCCCACGACTCCCGGGCCTGCCAAGAGTCCAGCTCCTGCCTACGAGTGGGGGCTTGGGACCAGTACCTGTGCCATTTATGGCTCCCACGTGCAAGCTCCTCGCCATGTAGCACACTCAATTTCTGGCACAATGGGCTCACACAGGGATCATAAAAAAATACTGAGCAGATTTTTCTCTTTATATTTAATTTCAGAACAGACATAAATACCACTTGTTAATTCCTGAATTGTTTTCCCTTCTATAAATTCTTTTCTGCCTCACTATTTCCATTAAATAGCCTGGCAGTCAAACAGGTAGTTGAGGAAAAGATGAAATAGCTAAGCAGAGATCATAAACTGGCAGGCGATGAACCATATTCGATTTATATACACATTTTTGAAGGGCCCAAGAATTAAAAACAGATGTATTAGTTGCTAAAATTTCAAAGTGCAAAGATGACATAAAAATCGAGCTTTCCAGTCTCTTTCTGGGACCGTGGAGGGCCAGGAACACCAGCCCGGCTGTCCTGCAATGGCATCACTCCCCTGGTGAGAGGGAGGCTGCCCTTCCATCGGCACAGCCCCGCGGGGCCACTCTGCTCTTCTGCTCTATGGACCTGGCCCCTGCGAGTATTTGTATTTGTGGCTCCTTGACAGATAACTGAGACTGGACTAAAGATTATAACAATTACCACCTACATTAGGATCCAGAAAAATAAGTTTGCTATTAGGAGCACCTAAGATGAGTTCTTTGGATTAAAATCCATTTTTGATTCAGAAGCCCTAGTCTTCAGGCGGGCCCTGCCACCAGCAGAGCTCTCTTCCTTACCTGGTCCTTGGTAGCCTGGGGATGACCAAAGGCAGTGTCCCAGTTATTGGAAGTGTTTCTTTGGGCTGCGGACCCCTCTGGCTTTGTTCCCCAGCCATCCGTGCTGTCCCAGTTTCCAGATCTGGAGGCACTCCAGGCTGACCAGGGGTCATTGCCACTGCTGACCTGTTGTTAGGGGTAAAAAAGGAGGAAGAATATTTGTGACATCTAGAAAACATGACTCAAATCAGCAGGAATCACATAACAACTGACTACAACAGAAAATAGAAGTGCTGAAAGAAATCGAAAGAAATTTAAAACAATTTTAAATGTGAATAAAAATTTTTAAACATGTAAGAAAGAACAAAAGCCGCATCAACCTGATGTTATTGGTGTTCACATTTTGCCGTATTTGCTCAGGAACTCTATGACAGCAACAAAGAAACTGCTAGAGCAGGCTGCCCCACTCCCTCTCCACTTCCCTCCCCCAAGGAACTACTCTCTGAAGCTGAATCCATTCCTGGGCATGTCTCTATACTTCCACTGCATGTGTGCACATTCATAAGTAACTTTTATGTTTTTAAAGCTGAACTAAATAACATTGAACTGTATGTATCCTTTTGCAAGTTGTCTTTTCTTTCACTTAACATTATGTTTGAAGAGCATACATGCGAATAATGAGAATCTGTTTTATTCACTTTAACTGGTTTATAGCAATCGATTGTAGGTTTAATTCAGTGTTATTTTTATTTGAAAATGTAATACATTCCCTTTAAAATATTCAAACAGAATAAATGGACATGCAATTTAAAATATGGCTACCACCTTAAGACGCCAATTCTTTCAAAGACAACTACTACTGACAAAATTCCTTTATGTAATTACACACCCCATACACAGAGATCCTTTTTGGCTTTAATATAAGAGAGCCCAAATTATACTTTATGCTCTGTACTTTTTCTTTTTTCCACTGGACAGCCTGAAACATTCTCCAAAGTACATCAGCACATCTGGATGGCATCCTTCTTTTACATGGCTCCAGAGAGTTCTACTGTATTTATTCCCCATAATTTAACCAGCAGATGGTGATGCTCATTCACCTCGTTTTCAGTGTTTTGCTACTGTAAATAATGCTGCAATGCACATCCTTATACATCCTTCCCCTACCTGCCAATAAATCTGGGTGAAATTCCCGAAGAAAAATTGCTAGGCTGATGAGACTGCATTTGGAACTGATGAATTTTGTCAAACTGCTCTCTGAAGAGACTGCAGTTACCTGTCTGCACTCCTACTGACATGCCACGGAGCTCCGTCTTGCACAACGGGGGCTACCATACTCCAAAACTATTTTTACAGTACTTTTCTCTCATTAGTCCTTAGAGAAGTTTTATAGTCTAATAATACTGTAAATAAAATTTTGGAACAGGAAACAAATGGCGCCCAACTTCAAGGAGCATTGCGAGAAGAGCGCCTGCAGCCCACCTCTTGCCCTTGCCGTACGCGTCCCTGAGGCAACCATGGTTTTTCTGGTGTTTTTTTTTTTTTTCGGATCCTTGATTTTAAATTTTTAAATCTTTAATCTACCTGGAATTTACATCGGTATAAGAAAAAATACAGGAATCCAGCTTAATTTTTTCTTGTAGTTAGTCTGCTGTCCTAAGACCATTTAATGAATAATCCATTTTTCCTCCAGTGATCGGAAATGTCACCTTTTTCATACTGGACTTGGGCCTACTGCTAGACTCCACTGTATTCTGCTAATCTCTCTGTACAAGTAGCAAGCGACTTTGGAGCCCACTAGATAGAATATCATTAGTACTTTAGCATAACATCTTTTATAGGTTTGACACAACAACTTTAGCACCAGGATGGCAAATTTTTAAAAAGCTAGCTTTCATTTGAATCATCTTAAATTTACAGATAAATTCAGGGAAAACAAGTAGTGCCATTTAAAAAAACAATACAATTTCAATGTTGAATTTGTTTATCCAAGAATGTGAAATAGCAAATTTTCCCCTTGAGTTTTCTTTCTTATGTTAAAAAACAACAAGAACAACAAAAAACTTAGTGTTAGTAAATGAGAGAGAAAGAGAGAGAAAGAGAGAGAGAGAGATTTGTAAGAAAATTACGCAAACTGTGTAACACACCTCTCTGACATTTTAGAATTCTATGGTGGTTGGCCTTTTTCACCCCTACGTGACAGCAGATGGGGTGGATAATTGCCTGCCACGTACCAAAAGCATCAAAAACAGAATATATGTTGTTCATGTGGAAGTATGATTTCATTCTAACATCTCTTACTCTCTCAAATGAAGTTATTAGTGATTTTTCTCTAAATAACATATTACTAGCAGAAAGACATTTCATCCACATGACTGAATTTCTTAGACACGTGACTTACAGGTGATACCTTCAAGACACTCTAGTGGGTACTGGCAAAACAGGCAGGCAGTCATGCTGAGGGTCTGGCAATCACACTTCATTCATGAGGGTCCTTTTCTTCCACAGTTTTCTTTGAGGGAGGGTGTTATTCAGCACTATATACTCTGTGCCCTCCAAGCTCTAAATTACAGGGTTTTGTTTTTAGAATAAAACCTCGAGAAGTACAAAAATTTTGTACAGTGAGGTGACAGTGAGTATAGACAGACATTCACTTGTCTAGGATTTCCATAAATGGCGGCGTGCTGAGGGCGGCTCAGTGAGGAGCACAGCTTCCCTCCAGGCCAGCTGCCATGGGCTTGGGATTCTGGCTCTACCTCTGTCTAGCTGGGTAGCCTCAGTCTAGAACTCAAACCCAGGCTGTCTGACTCTGGTGTGGAAAGACTGACAGAAGCTAAATGAAGTCATCTGAAAAGGAACAGAAAGGCCAAAAGCTAGAAAAGGAAAAGTGAAAAGTTCAGTATTACCATGACAATAAGACTATACGTGTTAGCATACTGTCAGAGAAAGACTTTCATCAATACTGAGGGAAAAATAATCAAATGTGGACTGTCCATAGCAAGTACCCTAAAAAAATTACAAGTTAGGACAGAAACATGCAACATGACAGTTCTCTTTAAAACTTTGTTTACAAACTGCTTGTAACAACTGCTGTACTGTTTGTTATGTGTATGATCTTAGCTCTCTATGAAGGTTATGAAATCCTTTTAGGCAAATCTAGTTAATTGTTTGCTTCTCTCTGTCCTTTGTTTTTTTCCTGGAACACTCCATCCATCTTGGTTTTATGTGACTCTTGCCGATAAATCTTTCCAAGCCTGATCCAAATCTTTCCAAATCTCTCTCCTCTTCCCTCTCTCTCCCTCTCAAATGACTTTTTACTGACCACCAGGGGCCCTCCTCCAATATTAATAACTATTAATCAGCTCACAGTCTGTCACATTCTGTCTTTCTCTGAACTTGCCCTTCCCAGACTTTGGCCTCTGACTTCTTTGCTTTCAACTCCCAATAATCCTCTTTGTCCCTTAACCGCAGGCGTTTGGTCACACAATAATTCATCCTGCTCCCCTGCTCGAACTCCCTGGTGCCTCTTCTCTACTTTCTCCCGACTTCCTCCTCTCTCTCCTTCTACTCAGCAATGGCTTCATCTTCGTCCTCTTCTTTTCCCTGTGTATGGTACCAAACCCCACCTGACTCTATCAACCACATGTAATTACAAATTCTTCGTTAGCTCTAGCCGACCATGGAACAAACTCCAAGCTCCTTAGTCAGTCAATCAAGGTTCTAACTTTTCCCTCCATGACACTCCTCATTCTTACTTGCCACTAACCCTCACTCTACGCTTTACCTTTTCAGTCTCCCAAACTTTCCCACATCCTCACCTTTGCTTACAATAGTCTATCTGCACAGAAAGCCTTCTCTCTATCACTTTCCCAAATTTTGTCGAGTCCTACCCCGCTAAGGGCTCCGGTCTCTGAGCCTGCTAGCTGACATTGCCACACGCTTCCATCCCCCACGGGTAGTCCTCTGTTAGAGTTACTTGCGTATCAGGAGTCATTCCCACTAGTAAGTCATGGGCACAGGCCTGTCTTATTTTTTAGAAATTTCTCTCAAAGATTCTCAAAATACCTTATATAAAGTGGTAAGGACTAAAAAAAACTGTGGTTAAATATGATGTTTTGGATCATTTGTATTAAATACATATTACTCTTTGTCAGACATCTAACCTTCATAACACTGTCATTATTTCACAAAGAGGGAAACTGGATTTTCTTTAGGTATAGCAACCTGAGTCTTTTCTAGGAAAATCACCTGCTGTGGTGGAACACAGAATAAGCGATCTTTAGCACAGAACATACCATGTTCTAAAATAACAATGCCTCCTATGGTGTAAGAGTAGTGTCAGCACACTGCAGAAAAGCTGGAAGACACAGATGGGCACAGATGGACAGACAGACAGATGTGTGATAAAGCAAGAAGAGTAAAATGTTAATGGTAAAAAATCTAGAAGGTGAGTATGTGATTATTCACTATGAAATTCATTAAACTTTTCAATGCTTGAAGTCTGAACAAAATGTTAGTAAATTCAACAAATCTGTGTATACAATCATTCTGTTTTCTGAACTCCATTAGGATGCACGCAGGGGACACAGAGAAGGGCTGTGTCCATCGGCGTCACCAGGGATTCCCTGTTGCCTTGGAAAATGAGGCCTGGCGTGTAGTAAGTGCTTATTAAATTAAGTTTTTGTTAAAACACTCCAAAAGCATGTTTGTCAAGATTTCTTTTATAAACGCATTTTAACCTGCTTTGCACCAAAACTGGCTGATTGTATCTGTCTCTCCCCCTAACCCTACACTGACTGAATTAAATGCTCCTTAGGTCAGGGGCACCTAATTCAACACTTCTGCTGACTTAGCACTCCAAATTTAAAAGCTATCCTATCCTCACAAGACAAGAGGGAAATACATTTACAATGGCTTCATATCACGAGACTTATTTAAATATATCCACTGAAAGACATAGCATAAGGTGAGTTTCTTCAGAAAGCAGGCCATCTGTTCTGCACCTGCCTGTAGAGCCAGAAAGACCACAGAATGGAGCCAGCATGGCCATGCGATGGCTGTTCCCGAGATAACTACAGGGAAGCTCTGTGTCTTACGAATATATAACATGGGGCAAAAGAGGGCAAGGGTAAGAATACTGGTCCACTGAATTCTAAATCCCAGGGACCACTGGTTTCAACAAAATTTGATTCGAGTAAATTTCACGTAGGCGCAGTGGTTAAGAACTTGGCTCTAAGCTGTCTACCTGGGTCTGAATCCCAGCTTTAGCACTTACTAGTTGTATGAACTTGGGCAATTTACTCCCACTCTCTTAATTTCTACACTTAAAAAGTGGGTATAGTAACATTAACTTCTTCATAGGAGCTTTTTAAGGATTAAATGACACAATGAATATAAAGCACTTAACACAATATCTGGCACATAGTATGCACTCAGGAGTCGTTATCTTATCATATGGGGCCTGGTTTAGAATATAAAGAAAAGAATGAAGATTGGCAGTTCTCTGAGTAAATCCCCATGAGTACTAGTCCCCCTATTTGTTTATGCTTTAGGGGAAAAGATCAGACACTTGTATTTCCAAATGGTTTCAAGGCCAGATTGTATTAATAGAGAAGCTTTTGATTAAAGAGTTCTCCACATCCCCAAGAAGAGCTTTGGTGAGATAGTTTACCTGAAACAATGACCTCATTGGGAAAAAAGTATTACTTCTAGGGGTTTTAAACGTTTATTTCCTCTTGCATTCAAGTTTGAATTTTACCTTATTTATGGAAGGAGGAGGAGAAGGAGAAGATGAAGATGGTGGTGACTGGCTGAGACTTTCAACACAACCAATCTGAGCCAAAACATCCATCTTAAAATAAAAAAGGTGCTCAGTAAATGGAGAAAAAAAAAGAGTACACCAAAACTTTTAACTAAAAACAGCAAAATCATAGCAAAGCTAAGTTCGCCAGAAAATTCCAGCATGCCCTTTGCTCACAAACATTCCATGCAAAAAGCAAAGCGCCAGCTGTGCAGTAGTGGATTATCCTCAATGCACTAGCACAGACTCTGAAGACTTGTCATGACTCGGTATCACCGAAGCACTGAAGATAATTATAAGCCGCGCAGAAGGAATGGAACAAATGCAAGTCATACAGCCAAAGAAAAAACTCAAAGGAGAAAACATAGCCAAGCTTTTTAAAAAATGTTAAGATTCTGAACCTTCTGCTTTTATGGCCACCACACACGGGAGAGAGCCCAGAAGAGATAAGCAGAGCCACCTGGTCAACGAGAAATGACCGCGGAGCCACAGGGAATCCTGCCAAGCCCGGCTGAGAGCACAATGCAGCTTGGCCAGGCCATGGGCTCAGGAGTCAAGGTTTTTGGTGTGTGCCCCGAGGTCCAGACTGGCTCAGTATGCAGCATCGTCGTGAGAACAGAAGCTGGTACACGCCCATGAAGCCAATCAATGGCCAAACGGGCATCACTGTTAAGAGGACAGCCTTGAGTCCAATTCCAGCTTCCAATCTCAGCTCCACCACTATCTACTAGGAAAGTCGCTGCCACTATTTAATGTTTATAGTGTTATAAGAATGTGCTTTCAGGTACAACTGTCTTGTGAAGTCAAGTGGTGGTATTATTTCTATTTTATAGATGTAGATAAACTTGGTTTTGGAGGTCCATTAATACACAAAGAAGACAAGACAGAGTCACTGGGATCAGTTGATGCTTCCACTTAAATTTAAAAAAATAAAAATGATAATGATGTAATATGCAACTGTTTTCAAACCACTGGGCATCAGGCAATAAAGGACCTGGTCCCTGCCTAGAGAGATTTTCCAGGCTACAAATCGGGGGTGGAAAACCCACACGAAGCCTAGTGGTGTCTGTGAATTGAGGGACAGAGCTGGGCGTGTGGACAGAAGCCTGACGGGGAGATCTGACTGAATGAAGGGAACCTGGTCTCGGCTCAGGACCAGACAGCATGTGCATGTGAGAGGACTGAGCATCAGCCCCTCACACAGGGCCTGCCTCACCAGCCAGAGCTGAAAACTCCATCATTCACAGGGCACTGCGTACAGAGCTAAAAAGGGTTTTGCCTCCATGGAAGGGCAAAAATGTCCTTATACTAAATATTGCTCTGATCCCACTTTAAAAGGCTTAAAAATAAGACTGAAAAGACTAAACTGTTTCTTTAACTGCATGCCAGAACAATGATCAGAAGTATTTATGGGAATACAAACATATCCAGCATATAACAAGGTAAAAATCACAATGTATGGCATCCAATAAAAAATCACCGGGCATGAAAAGAAGTAGGAAAATATGACCTATAACAAGAGAAAAATCAATCGTAGCTGACCCAGTAATAACACAGATGACAGAATTAACAATATTTAAGAGCAAGAAAGCTTTCGAATATTGATGAGACAGAGGAAACACTTTGAATGGGCTTCCGAGGGGTGACAATTTTAAGCATAAAGAAAAATCCATTCTAATGGGCTGAAACACACTGAATCAATGTAAATCCATGGGTCCATAATATACTAAAAAAAAGAAAGGTAGGAAAACTCATTGTCGCTATTTGAAGCAGCTATTTAAACAACTTATTTTGAATACAGGCCATTAAAGGGAAAGAATTAGACATCTACATTGAATTCCAGTACAAACTTTTTCAAGGTAGCTAACTAGCTTCAGTTAATGGAGGAAAGTGCTACTTTATAGAGGAAAGCCAGTTCAGTAAATGTGGAAGAAATAACATTGATTCAGGCAGGCAAGGATTATCCATTGGTGGTAAACTATTAGGTGAATGGTTAATAGCATTAAATTAATACCAGATTACTTTCTGGTCACACGGTAACAATATAACTCAATAATGGGGGCACAAGACTGTCATCAACTCAACCTGAGGTCATTCTGATCTGTAATGGTGGGCTGACCGGATATGATGTCTTCTGATGTGAAGCAACATAAATATACAATATCACCTATGATATATTCTTGCTCAAAATGTGCAATATGAATCCTTTGAGCCTTTAGGTACAGAGGAGCAACCGGACAAATCCAGAATGTAAGAATTCTACACAGCTGGCTAAGGCGGGATTCTGAAAAAGCAGACACTGTGCTGGAAAAAAGAATTCACAGGGACATAACGGACATAACCAGATGTAATGCTTGGTCCTAGACTGGACATTAACCTACGAACAAGTTGTAAAGAACAATTGGGGGTCAATTGGGATATTAAATGTGGTCTGAATTATATGTGAGATGAAAATGAACTAAAAAGGAAAAGACTGTCAACTTTTAAAAGGTTACCAACAGTAAATACTCCTACACGTCTCCCACGAGCGTACATGTGTGCACCCACCCATGTTCACACACAAACACATGTACTACTTCCACAACAATAAAATGCTATTTTAAAAAGAATTTTTAAAGGAAATAAAAACACTAGTCTGTAACTGTCAACCACAAAAATGATAGGTTCTGGTTTTGTTGTATTTTGCTTCTTATATGACATCCTTGGAGGACTTGGAATAGTAAGAATCACACTCCTACTTCTGACAACAGGTATCAATGAAGATGCAGTAAGACCTAAAAGAGCTTGTCAGATAACAACGGTGAGCGCTGACTCAATTAACTGGGTACCCAGTAGGTAGACGAGACGTGGTCCAAGAAAAAAACGTTCACCGCACAGACCATGAGAACACCACTCGGAGAGGATGGGGGAACGTGAAGAGATGGGCAACAAATGCCATTTATCTCTGTGTCCACTTGAACTAGGTCAGACCTCAAGTGAGCTAGGTCTGAGAATCATAAAAAGGTAATGTATATTTCATTAAGGCTGCTTTCTACAGACCAGCACACAGGAGTATAAAGGATATATGAAGGCTCAAAAGACAGGGATGAGCACTCAGAGCTGCCACTGTCCATCTGGCCCTTACAGAGGACATGCGGAGTTCAGTGTGGGTCAATGCGCCACTCATCTTGCTAAGTCCACCAGGTAAGAGGAGTCCCTAACCCTGGGCTCACTACCTCTGACATTAGCATCTCAAAGAAGAGGCCGGAGAAGCGTTTGAGGGTCCACCTCGTTAAGGAAACTCTTGCTGTGCCTCCGTCACACACTTCTATGTCCTATGGGTTTGCTGTCATTTAGCTCACCATGCCATGGCCTATCATACGACCCTAATAAATGGTTTCCTGCTTGGAAGGAAAGAAGGAAAAATTTTGCAACTAGAAACATAAGGCAAGACTTTGTCCAGGGGTACGCAATAAAAATGAATGGAAAGCTACCTGTTTTGTGAAGGTGAGGTTATTATAGCTTTCTTTCTTTCTTTTTTTCTTTGCCAAGTCACATGACCAGTCTTTATCTGACATTCCTCATTTATCAACATTTAATAACCATATGCCAACCGTGTTAGGAAGTGGAAATACAAAAGCAAATAATGTGATTCCTGTACTCAAGAACACTTCAGTTTCTGACACAGACTTAACAATTCTTTTTCTCAAAAAGGCCTACAGAGGGTATAAAATTCTTTTAGGTAAAGAGCTTAACTATTTCAGGTCAAAATACAGAAGAGTTGTAAAATTTCCTATTTTATTCTTCATATTTGCTCAAAAGACATCATCTAATCCTACAGATAAAATCCTATTGACTTCAGAAAACCATTAATAAAATATAAAACTTATACATCTCTTTAAAATGAGGCTAGATCATTAGGACATATTAAACCCATTGGTAGCCAATCACATCAATACTACTAACTAGAAATTACCCCTTGAAATTTAAACGGCTTAACAAATCCTTAGTTAACACTCATTCTGAACCGCCAGATGCCAATTCCAGGTGTTTATTTTTAAATAGAGAAAATCAAAAGAATAAAATTTGCCTTAGAAAATGAACAATATTTGTATTAGCCTAGAGAGCTTACTTCTTTTGTTAGCACAAGGTTTTAAAATAGGTAGTTTTATGATGCCACAAATAGCAAAAGAACATTGACTTCTAGAGAGAGCTAATAAAAGTACATGCTAAATGGACTTTTATGGAAACTCTTCTGATGACAAGTTGTGCATGTAACAATGCTGAGTAGCCCTTTATCAGAGCAGTTTTAAGGTAGAAAAAAAACCCCTTTGCTTTTGTCATCTGTTTTCTGTTAGACAAAAACAAACACCACCACCAAAACCACTGCAAGGAATAAATTTCACCGTGTGTATTTTTGGAAGGTTCCCTGCATGCACAAAGCGGTCTGTCATATATAAGGCAAGGATCTGAGATCAAAGAAACATAGAAAGTTAGTACTGCCTTCCTAAAGCAGTTCTGAAGATAAATGTCAAGAAATCCTATCAGTGGATGTATACAACCTTCCTTACAAAGCCCTGTCATCAAGTACTGAAGAGATTTACTTGGAGTGGGGGGTGGGGAGACAAAGGACCTTTTCGATGGGGTTTTGTAGAGGAAATCTTGATAAGCAATTATGAGAGGTCTAGGCATTATAGACCTTATTTGAGACAATGAAATAATAATAAGCAAACTTAGTATTTTTATGAAGGTTTCTTTTGCAAATTTATTTAAAAATGGACTACAAAATGGCCTTTAAATGGCCTGAAATGGATTTTTTGAGAAAAGAAAAACCAAAATGTAGTTCTAACATAAAAGTATTATGGCCTTCCTTATCCGTTAACCAATAAAAATTCTTTCATAACATATTACACTGAAAACCTCTGCATAATAAAAAGATGTTATATTCCTAAATACCCACTTGACTTAGAGCATTTAATACCTCAATGTTAAAAAATCATTTTTAACAATTTGGAGTGAGGGGCTGGAGACGGCTCCTGGTCCTACAGCCAATGCTGAGAACACAAACCTTTAGACAGGGACTCAGGTTGAAATCTGCTATTTGTACTTCTTTCCAATGAAAACTCTGTTCACATACTTTGCCCATTTCTTCTCCTAAATTGTTCATCTTTTTACGATAGAAGAGTTCTCTGTAGCTTAAGAGAATAAGCTAGTATCTGTGGCATGTTAGCAATATTTTTCCTAGTTTCATATTATTTTTTGATTTAATGTAGCAATTCTTTCCTTAATGGCTGCTAGATATTGTGTCCTGCTCAGAAAGGCCTTTCATATTCCAAGGTTATTAAAAAAAAAAGTTCTTTATTCTCTCCAAGTATTTAAAAAATAAAAGTTTTATCATTTTTAAAATTAAAGTGCTCCAATACATTTAAAGAAAATGCATTATAATCCTCTGATGTTTACAATTTTAGTCTGTACCTAGCCAGGCAACTGGATTGTTTTATAGATAAAGGGTTCCCTCATATACTAGCAAAGGGAGAAAAGATCCTAACGGGTCATTGTAATGAATGTGTCAGTGCTAGCTACCTCTGCACCAGTTACTGCACCTACCCCGTGACTGCTCAGTAAGAAGCTAGAGCCACAAGGTACCCTAAGCAACCCCAAATTAGGAGTTTTAAGAAAAACAAAAAGCTAAAGAAAGTGCTATTTTACATATTCAGTTACAAATTTATGAATGTAGTTTCTCTGAAATGCAATATAGATTAAAAATACAAAGTGAGGTTGAATGAATAAAAAATTACCAGGCTCAAAAATAAGTCATTTAAGGAGATCTGCAGATGGACATGACCTTTAGAGGATCTTTTCTTTTTTAAAGATACGATTTAAAAGAAAGATACTACAGTCAACCTTTGGATAACCAGCAACCCAGCTGCGGAGCTTTAACTTGCCTGTGGGGAAGAAAGCCTGACTGAGATTAACTGTCCTGAGAAGGGTAAACAGAAGCCTGCAGCGCACCAGGCTGAAAAGACGGGTGCAGCCTGCATGGCCTGATCAGGGAGAGGAGAGAGAGGCCTGGCTCTCTGACACACTTGTCCTCCGAATAGAACTGTCCTCTGCAAGAGAACACAGGCCAGAGTAATGAGAAAATCCCAAGAAGCACATCACTGAAACAAAAGTGGTTTTTTACTGACATTCAGAAATGTTTAAAAGCTGCCAAGTAAATATGGCGGTCTGGTCTCTTATTCATGACATCTTCATGGTATTTGTAAAACGTAGCACAATCTTGGCCTATTTAAGTTGCTCTCATAGCCCAGATCATTGAGAGTATAGATGGCTGTTAAAAATATTTTTGCTTAATTTAAATGAAATCCAAATGCTCAATTAATTACGGTCATGCTTTCTGTATTTGTTAGTTCTAATTTCAGCTTACTTTTCTTTTCTTTCAAAAGATCTATTAGATTTAATATTAAATTGGGTTGATAAAAATCCAACTTTTTAAAAGCTAGTTATTATTTTCTTCTAAATAACCTGGAAGAAAATTCAGATTTATGCTAATCAGTTTATATTACTACACTTAAATGCTACAGACTCTTAGAACTGAGCAAGATTTGTGCCTGATTTTTTGTTTTTAGGCAAGGCAATACTTGGTTGACCTCACAGATTGCAAGGACCTTGTCAGCTTACAATCCTTTATTTTTTATTTTTTTACACCTACAGCACCTGGTTTCCTAGGTGGTCTCCCATCCAAGTACTAACCAGGCCCAACCCTGCTTAGCTTCCAAGATCAGACAGGATCGGGCTTGTTCAGGGTGGCGTGGCCATAGAATATGCCTGATTTTGAATGTGTTCATCAGCTAAAGCACTGTGGTAACAGCTGAAGTGGGTTCTTGAATTAAAATAAGAGGAATATTTCCATCTTCTTTCCTTCGCTTACTCTATGATCATCTCATTATAATTTCCTTTTATTAAAATGTTGCCTTTAACTTAATGTAAACTCACTTTACTGACGTTTTTCTTTAGCTCGATGAATCTCAGTTGGGTTGTCTTGGGCCCCGGGGAATATCTGACAACAACTGGAGACATTTTGGTTGTTACAAATGATGGGGGTGCTACTGGCACCTAGTGCATAGAGGCCAGAGATGCTGCTGAATGTCACAATAAGGAAGTATTGGGCCCCAAATGTTAACAGTGGTCAGGTTGAGAATCCCTGGTTAAAGTTAAAGTAAGGTTTAACTACTGTTTCTTCACATTTTATCTTCAGTAATCTTTAGTTACTAATGTTCTCAGATATTACAGAGTAACAAAATACAGGAAAATGCTCAACTCTGGTGATAACTTGCCTCTGAATTTTAAATACCTGGGCCAGATTGATTCATAATTCAGGGTGTCCACAAAAAGCTAAAGTGTATAACATCTGTAGTTATATATGTTAATAGTACTCTGATAAACTCTCTTGGGAAGTTAAGATATAGACATTCTGTAAGCAAATCACTATAAGTGATATGATCATTTGGTTCACATGATTTAAACCTTTTGTATAGTTGAAAAAATATCAAGAAATAACATTCCCTAAAACCCATTCATTTCCAAGGATGTAGGCGGCAATAACATTTTGATATCCATACCCTCAATTTTCTTGTTGTCACTCACTCTAGGTAATCATCTAGCAATAACTGAACTAGACAGCATCACCTAAACTGATCAAATTTTCATTAAAATTAATGTTAAATTTCGTGGATTTTCCTCAACTCACCCCACTACTCTAAGTTTTCTAGAAGTTATACAATGATAGCACCGAGCGCAGGATTTGCAGTCACTCTGGCATGTGCCGCACCTGCTCTGAGAGTGTGTGTTAGGTGCCAAGGTCAGACGAATCGTTCCCTGTCCCAGCCAGACCTCTGATACTGGCTGCCTCAGCCCAGGACACTTCTTGTCGTTCCACATCCTCACCTGACAGGATATTCACATGGGGTCTGTGTTCATATCATGCCAGACTTTTAAAAGACACTCTCAATGAACACCCTGTCTTTTCTCTTAAAATCAACTTTATAAACAGTCTTCAGCGGGTTCGATAGGTGAGTTCTTTGTTAATACCCAACAGAAATGCCACACAAACATTTAACAGCTGTAACGCATCACAAGCTTTCACAAACGCGCTTTGTTTTCAGTAAAGCCAGCCTCGTCCTGCAGGGTGATGCAAGACTTACCTGGTTGTTACTGTTGGCAGCTGACGCGTTGGCTTGAGTTGTACTTGCTGAGAGGGAATCGAGGAAGGCTTGGTCAGCCACAGAATTTCCACAAGAAAATGGATCTTTTGCATCATTGGGCAAAATCTGAATATTAGGAAGAATCACAATTATTTCCATAGATTAGAGTTATTTCAGAGTTAGAGTCCCTGAGGACAAGTAAGAATTGTCAGCTATTATAGAAAAGGGGGTTATATTCTAAAGGACAAGCAGGCCTCAAATCATCTGTATTAACTATTTCTTTCTGTAAACATGCAGAATTCTAGAAGATGCAGTTGATGCCCGTATCCACTTAAATCCTCAGATTTTTCTCATTCTTGTCAACTTTTAGAATCCGGAATGCACAACTAAAATACAACATAAAAATAAGACATGTGGGCTGAATTAAGGGACCTGTGAACCCTCTGAAACTATATGAAAAAGGTTGGGTCCATGCGCATGCACATAAGGGCTACAGATTTATCAGATTCTCCAAATGATTCAAAACTTCTCAGGCCAACTCAATCAGGAACAGGCAGCCTTCCTGTTCTGCAGCCAGCGCCCCAGTAGACATCTCCCACAGCATTATTCCTCTCTACTGGAGGGAAACCACAGGAACCTTTATTCTTGACCTCATTCTGATTTTACTCACAGGGCACCAGACGACCTTAGTTTCTATCACAGAGACAAGCTTATCACCGACTGGGTACTTTGTTTTGAGAGACCTACAGACACCCAGCAGGGGGTGCCAGGAGGTTGACTCAGAAGAGGTTTGTCTGCTGAGTGGGTGTGTCTTAGGCTGGGAACCTCATTCATGCAGGGTGTTCTAACACCGCCTTTGGCATCTATCATAATAGGGTTTAAACCGGGCTATGGTCCATAGCAGTTCCTTCATGACCATTCTGTCTATGGAACTGGAAGGAGGAATCGAGATGTATGTCCTAAATTAACACAGGAAGAAGCTAGCTACTTAAAAAAATCTACTATTTAAGCTCTATGAATCAATTCTACAATAAACAGTACTGTAGATAACAGCTTTTATATAATATAGCAAATGAAAAACAGGGACTTTTATTCAGAATAATTGAAGTTGCTATCCTCAGAAAGAACTTGACCTGAATATCTGGAGTCACTCTTTGGACTTGGGCCTATAGCAATATTTTTTCTTAGTTCTACTTCAATGTACTCTCCACATTTTATCTAATTATCATGTACTACTTTTACAATGGAAACTGTTTTTATTAAAAATAAAGTTGCTATCTTCCAGTGTGTCCTTTAAGTGGGTAATTCATAAAAAGATGTTTGACAAAGACTAGGTTTAATGAATACATGACAGTAAGTTCTTACTTCAACATAGTCTGTGGGAACAAGACCTCGTTCTCCTTTGCTGTTCTTTGCTTCCAGCCATCCTCCGCCAACATCCTAAGAGAGTTTAAAAAAAAAAAAAAAAAAAAAAGGAAAGATAAAAGAAAATTAAAAAGAGAAAGACTTAGAGTTTCCTGAGGAAATTTTGACTGGAAATTGTCAGGCATGAAAAGTAATTAACATTAAGTGTTTTACTCCTAGAGTTAACACAGTTCAAACTTTTAAATTCTTAAGCCTTCTCTTTACTCCAGAAAATTATAAAATCTAAAGAAAAATCAAACTTTAATAATAAGTGATCAAAAATTTTAAAACAGCCTATTAATAGAATGCCATCATTTTGTACTTCATTTCTATCTACTGCTCTGTTGTGGCTTACAAAAAGTGATTTGCAGCTCCAACTGTCAAGAAGGAGAAAGCACACCCCCTCCTCTAGAATCTGCGTTGTCCTTTGTGACCACTTTGGCCAAAAGAAAGAGGTGGAAATAATATGCATTCAGTTCAGAGCCTGGCCTCAACAGGCTTAGCACTTCAGATTGTTTATTTCCCCCAAACAACACCTTTTTCCCACAAAAGAGCTGCTATGTGAATACATTTGCTCTGCTACATGATGAGAGAGACAAGGCCCAGTCTCCCTGTCACCCCATCCAAAGCCAGCCAGCCCCCAGCAGGAGCGCTGCAAGACATGGGAGTGAGTGAGGCCACATGAAGCCCCCGAGCCCAGCCTGGCACCCCATGAGGTGAGCGAGCCAGCCCAGGCCAGCGGAACCATCCAGCGGAGCTGCAGATCCCCGAGCAACGACAAGCGGTTGTTTAAGCCTCACCGCTTTGGGGTTGCTGCTGTTTCAACAAAACCTAACTGGCCCATGATTCCTTAGCTCTTCTGGATAAGTAATTTTAATAAACTAAATTAAGCACTCGATACTAGGATTCCCATTTTTCAATCTATTCTCCCAGCAAAGTCCCACTTTTCCCTCTTAAAATAATAAGTTTAGTTAATTTCCTGAATCTAGATAAAACATCATTTTTAAAAATCACTTTAAGTTTGTCCATTTTTGACGGCAACTTAAAGACAAAGCTATTTTACCAAGATATGAAGAATACTTTTTGATTAAAAAATTAGACGGGTATATAAAAGAATCTTAATGTCTCCTATGATTAAGAACAGAACTCATTTACTTACATGCTTCTAGCATATTTTATAAAATGGCATATGCTTCTTCTACCAGTAATTCTTTTTGGTATCTAAGAAACAGGAAACCCACCTGTGTGAAAAAACTACCATCCTCTCGGTCACTGCTGTTTCTCCCACTTTGCTCTTTGTGCTGCCACAGTGCTCCTCCCTCCCACGGGGTGAAGCACACCGCATTGCCACCTCCCTTTCCCCAGAGTCCCCTCGGCCCTCCTGGCACCTCTCCTCACGTGCTTCCTGTCAAAGACGTCCGGGGAGCCAGCCTGTCTCTGGCCCTCCTCTCCAGCTCTGCGTTTCATTTTTAAACTGATCCGAAGCTACAAGTCAGAATTGATTATGTACTATTCTTTAAACTTAACATACCTAAAACTAAACTCATTTAATCTCTCCAAAGAAGCTCTTCTTCCCGACTTATAACGTTAATAAATCCAGCACTGTCTCAGGTGCAAAGGGCAAAAACCTCAGGGGTCCCTGACTCTTCTCACCGACAGTGGGTGAGTCTCCAAAGCCTCCTGCATCCACTTCCTTTCCACTCCTATTGCTACCACCTGACGTCAGGTCCCTAGACTCCAGCCGCACCATTCGTTCGATACACCTCTGCCAGATTAATTTCCTTGAAGTGCAGGTCTCATCATGTCACCTCCATACAGCAATATGAACCACAAAATAAACAAAACCCTTAAACGAATCCACTACTTAACAAATGAAATCCAAAGTTTATGTACGGCCTTGTGCACAGGTCCTGTCTGATTTGGCTCTAAAAGCCAGTTTTCTTAGTCTGTCTCCTACTGGCATATACACTCCCTGTACTCCTGGGACACCTGTTTACGTGTGGCATTCCCCAGCAGAGAAGAAAAAGCAGAGGCTTAAGAGGCCAAACAGGTGTGGCTTTGAATCCTTGATTTTCTACGTACTGAATAGAATGATCCTGGGCAAGTTACTTCTTTAAGTCTCATTATCCTTTTGTAAAAAAGATTAAAAATACCAACCTCACAGAATTCATGAAAAAACTTTAAAGAAAATATGCACAGCACTTAGCGAAATACCTGGCACGTAGGTCATCAATGAATGGTAGCGAGACTTCTAAGAAATCCTGACTACTTTCTAATCTCTAAACCTTCGATTTGGCTGTGACGTTTCTCCATTTCTGTCTGATGGAACCCCACTTAGCAATCTTTAGGGGACTAAACTTTTCTCAATGCTTCTAAATTATTCTTACTCCACCATAAATACTTTGTAATCAATAGGGAAAAAAAATTATGTGGACTTGAATGATCAATTTATTAAAAAAATAAAATCTTAAAAATAAGTCCTTAAGGGACAGTCAGACGTAATAGCTCTCTTACCGGATTTGTAATTGTGATGATTTCTCCTTCATTAACTGTCAGTTCGTTATTTCCAGGTTCAGCAGCAAAATCATACATAACCCGAGCCTGTTACAAGTGGAGAAGAAAATAAATTACGAATATAAACTTAACAGTAGAAAAGCTAACAACCTTTAAGTTCATTCTGTAAACATGCTGGCGTGAACAAACACGTCATCATGCAGTGGAAGAAAGGGAGGCATGTGACTAACGTGACTGATCGCCCTCCAGTGAGGAAGAGTGATGCCCATGGGTGAGGGCCCCTCTTCTGCTTTGGAAACAAGGGAAGTTTCTGGTAGCTGCCCACACTGCACTGAAGATTAGCTCCCCAAAGTACTCAAAATACACCCACTTGATTAGGGCAAAAAAAAAGTGTGTCCCTCCTCTCAGGAGGTACCAAGTGAAAATACAGATATTACTCATGCTGGGAACACAGACATGCAAATATGGACGCACATACAAAAGTCACACATCTTTAGATGATTCCTAATGCAATTAAAACTCTCACTATTCTTTATCTAGAGCCACTGGGATGAACTTTGATAATGCAGTACCCCCGGCCAAGTAAACTCAGAAATATAAGATTTGGGTAGCAAAAAAATTTACTCTCTTCTGCTCCAATACCTCCCACTACACAATGATTTTATAGACCTGTGTGTACTGGCCAAGTAACCTGAAGAGCTGTAGTTTTCAAACTCTTTCCTGCAAAGAAATCTTCATTTCACAGAAAACACAACAAGAGAAGCTGCTTGGTTGATGTGAGGTGGGGCTGCTCTCTCAACCTCCTCCTCAAGAGGGTCCTTGAGGCACCAACCCAGAAATGTGGATGCCTTGGAATATTGCCACGCGTGTAAGTATTCCAAGAGAGGATCACAGTTGTAAAAAGTGTATTTTATATACACTTTTATGATATATAATAAATAAATCTTATAAATTGGGGCTCATACGTACCTAGAAAACATATGGTTTATTTTAAAAGCAATTGTCCTAAGAGGAAAAACCGAAGTTTACCCACAGGGCTAGTCAAACAGGACTAATGGAACTGTACTCACTTTGCAAATATTGACTGAACGCCCATCATAAGCAAGAGCCGGGCGAGGCTGTTTCGCTCTTTCTCCCCACTTGCTTAATGCCTGAAATCTTTACAACAAGGATTACGGATTCACAACTAGTAATGAAAGATTAGGGGAAAAAACCCAGTACTTATTCTGAAATACATCAAAAATAATAAGATGGACTGAAGGATGAATATGTGATTAAGCAGGTATGGTAAAATGTTACAGACTCTAGATGGTGGGTTTATGGGGTTCGGTGGAAAATGATTTTAACTTTTCTACACGTTTGAGATATTTCATAATAAAATGTTGGAAAGAAACAAATGTAGTGCCACAGTCTGTCAATCAAAAAAAAAAAAAGCACCAGATCCCTGGCTTCTGTCTGTACACTGGGAGGCGGGGAAGGGGCATCGAAGAACAGACTGCAGGCAGAGAACTCTGCACGCATTACAGTCCTCGGTCATTACAGAGGACGAAACTGCTGAGGCAGTTTTCTCACACAGCTGCAAAAGTAAACAGAATTCTGCTTGTCACGTTATGGAGAATTTTTTAAAAACACGTCACACCAAACTCAACCCCTGTGCGATGAGGGCAGATGTGAGATGAGGGCTGGAAGGCCTGAGGAAGACCTCGGCTGTGAGGAGGTCCCAGGGGATCCCAGGGTCAGAGGCACCCACAGGACGGCAAGCTTCCTGGGGAGGGGCCTGGTGTGCTACAAGGGCTGACAAGGGCCGGATGTTTTTTTATGGTTCCTTAAGAACCCTGGTTAACATTTTTTTTTAATCCAGCTAAATCCAACTAATCCCCAAATACTGAATACCAAGCCTCTTGTTTACCAAATTTAACTTGGTAAAACTCTTACACATTTAAATGTTACTAAACACTTACCCATGAAAAAAAATGTATAAACATAGTAGGTTTATTTAAAATATTGATCTAAAATTTTTCTTTTCACCTAGAAATGCTTCCTAAAAATTAGAAATGAATTTAAATTTGGAGAACAAAATGATTTAAAAAGCACATTTCCAAATGAGCATACTGCGCTAACAGAAACATGACCATTCCACTTAGAGACGCAATTATTCTTACAAAGCTTAGCTAAGACTGGCCACCTTTAGCATCGGACACTGTCTCCCCACCCCTGCATTTGGCTTCCACCTGGCCTCTCACTTTCTTGCTTATCACTCTCCTTTTTTCTCTTCTCACTCACAGACATATCCAAATATAAAGCTGCTGATCTCCACCCCACTGCCAATCTGTCTATTTTTGAGGTGGCCTTTGAAAGAAAAGATCTATTTTCTACACTGCTTTTTCCATGTGAAATCTACTTTTAAGAAATGACTGCAAAATTTTCAAGAGCTAAACGTCCAGAGTTCCTGATAAGTAGATAACGTCACACTGTATGTTGAATTCATACTGTGTACAGTGTGCATACAGTATGCAATGTTTTTTGACTGATCATATTTCATCTTTTCAATAGCAATTTCAAAAAGTACTGCCTATAAGGTGAATGGCTAGAGACAGCAATCTTACACATAAGTTCGATTATCTTCCCATAGTAAATAAACATTATCGGAGTCGAAGATCGCAAAGTTGGCATCTCAGGCACTGGACACCAAGCGTGCTACCACACACCTGGCTGAAACGCGCAGAATCCACCACCCATACATTTCCTTTTGGAAGACAAAAGCATAAAAACATTCATTCTTTTTGATCCATGTTGTAATCATGTGTTATTTTGTTTGCTCCCGACCCTTCCTTCTGGAAATTCTTCGGACTCCAAGTGATTGCTGAGCATATAACCCAAACAGGGGTAACCAGAACTCTTTTCCAGAAAGTGATATGGATGCTGGGAAAAGTGAGTCTTTCTGCAAAAATGTTGCCAATGGCTAAAGAGCTGAGGTATGGAGAAAGTTTGAAAAGAGAAGTGGAACAGAATGCAGAGTGGAATGGCAAAGAGAAAAGGCATCCTGATAGGATCACTTGAAGGACAAGCCTTTAGCTATTTCTGTCCTTAGGGCTTTTCAGTCACTCGAGCTTTGGTGCTTTAAGCTAATGTGAGTTCAGATTCTGTCACTGCAACTAAGAGCGTCCCAGCTAATACAAACCAATAATCTCAAGTAAAAGAATTCATTAAGAAAACATTTTAAAGAAAAACAGTGGGTATATATATTTTGCAAAACAAAAACCAAACAAACCAAAACCAAAAAAACTACAACCTAATATGAACAATAGAGAATTAAACAGTTCAAAATAGCAAAACAAACAAAAAACTGGCAGCAAAAAAGTTTACAGAGGCGTTAGAAAGCAGAAGACAAGCCCCATTCCCTCGGCATCGCTTCACTGGTTTCACACGAATCACAGGGAAATCTTGGGGAAAAGCAGTCAGTCTTCAGCAACGGAGGTCTCCATCTTTAACGCAGAGACACTCGATTCAATAAAAAGTAACTAAAATATATAAACCTTCAGCATCCAAGAGACTGAAGGAAGATTCCTTTTTAATGACACCCTTGAGAACTGCAGGTTAGGGTGCAGGTGTTATTTCTATAGAACTAGTTTACCTTGGCCAGCTTGTTTTACTTAACCCACTCATGTGACTTTTTATAAAAACTTATATATGTAATGCTTTATTTCTCATCTTTCCCTAACCATCAGATCATCAGAAGAAGCAGAACTCTAACAGACTCCAAGAGCATTACTGTTATTATGCCATTAACAGATGTAGATGTATCTGTTCTTAGATTCTAAGTGGTTATGGCTTAAGTGTTTTTCAGTTTATATCAGTTTATGATTTCAGTAACCTTGTTAGATCTTGGCCAGTGCTTATTCAGTTGGTATTCTGGTCAAATATAGAATCTTAAATAGCCCAGTAAAATTTCATCTTGTTAGATTTAGCCCATGGCTCCAATCTACTAAGAGTTTTCTGATTCTGAATCTACCATCTAATTATCCCTTAGCCTTTCCTGCTGTCATAAGAACACCTGAGAAGCATGCTTTCCATAGTTTCACGTGCTTCATCAGTAAAACTGTTAAATATGGCAGCCCAAGGCCCAATACAGCTGCTCAACACAAGGAATTCTTTCCAAGGGGACATAGGTCAATTAATTACCACTTTTTGAGTACAGTTCTCTTAAAATTTCCAAAGAAGGAAATAAAATTAGTCAGTTTCCTTAAATGTTCACCAGCAATGTGTTTAATAATCTATTAAAAATATAGTTAAGATGATAGAGTTCTGTTAAGGTTTTAACAGTTGTTCTAGTAAAGATCTTTTTCCAATAGAAGAAATTTCTCTAAAGAATTGGTAGTAGCCACTGAGAATGGCCGAAATTTTTATTTTTCTTATGCAAAAATTTCAAAATAAAACTAAATGAAATTAACGAAAACAAAATGAAATTAATATGTTCTTTAAAAATGTTTTCCCTAAAATGGGTTTACATCTGTTATCCTGAAACATGATGCATCTAAAACCGTGGTCAATTAGAGGAGCAGTCCTCTAATTTCCAAGACAAAAAGAAATGTGAATAGAAATTAAGTATAGGAATATAAATCTCCACGAATTATTTAGAATAACCTTAAATATGAGCATAATGAAAGACAATTATATAATCCCAAAGGGAAACAACAGTTCTCAACAACCAACATCCACTTCCACATCACTCCTCCCGCCCTCCATGCCACTCACGGAGAGCGGTTCTGGAAAGTATGTGGACCAAGGAAATCTGAGGCCAATCTGTTAGGAATTGTGAAGATTTTATGGGATTTTCTATCCAAACTCACCCAGATCAAAGCTTCTTTATATACTGTATATAAGAACGATCGAACAAAGGCAATTTTTACAATTACTTGATGTTAGGTATCAAACTGGCATATCATACATAAGATCGCTACTACCAGTAACGTGCCCAAACAGACACTTCTGACACCCGTGTGACTGCCTACCCTGCCACTGCTTCATAATTACACACACACACACACACACACACACACATTTAGTTGGCTTTTTATTTTTAAGGCCATGTCAAAACAGCTACATCATACAAAACACTTTGATGTGGTTGCTTTAAATTGGGTTTAAAGCCCAATAGTAAATATTTTGAGGTTTGCAGGTCATACCGTCTGTCTCTGCTGCTATAATGCAAAAAAAAAAAAAAAAATATATATATATATATATAATATATATATATATATATATATATATATCATGGACAATAGATAAACAATGAGTGTGGCTGTGTTCCAACTAACATCATTTACAAAAAACCACATGGCAGGCCGATTTTGCCTCTGGGCCATAATTTGTTGACACCTATAATAAGATGGCTGGGAACAAAGTCATTGTACAAAAATCACTAATATATGAAACCTAAGGTATGAAGGAAAGAACCTTTGCAATTCATGTCACAGAAGTTAACCTTTCTAATACATAAGGAACTTCTAGAAATCAAGAGAAAGATCAGCAGCAGAAATCTCATTTTGGGAGTTCATTCTCTAGATGCACCTGTACACATGCATACAGGTTATTTACTGCAGCACTGGTTACAATATAAAAATAAGTAGACACCCCTAGTTGTCTACTTATCAGCAATAGTTGGCTAAATAAATCATCGAATATGATGACAAGGGAATATAATGTAGCAATAAAAGAATGAGAACTACCCCCATGAACTGACGTGGAATGACCACATCATTGAGGAAAGCAAGATGCAGAACAGGGCATAGAGCATGCTACCTTCTTCACAGGTAGAGAGCATTTATATTTATATTGGCCAGTATTTCCATAAAGAGGCACTAGATAAAATTATTTTGAAATTGGTTACCATACAGATGGAAGATAAAATGGGTAAGAACAGGAATGCAAGTGAGATTTCTCAGTGTATTTCTTTTCATATTATTTTAATTTTAACTGTGTACATTATCATCTGCCTGAGAATTCTAAGTTAAAATGGGGGTGGGGAGAGACACCATTTATAGTAGCTCCAAAAGATAAAAATATCTAGGAATAAACTAAAGATATGTATAAGACTGATCTGGGAAAGGCTTTAAAATGTTCCTGAAAGACACAGAAATTGGAAGCATTGGGGAGTGCTTATCTGCAGAAGCAATCATAATAAATCTTCCCTTCCCTGTATGAATACTCCTTTACGATGTGACTTTGCTACTCTTCCCTTTAAGAAGTGAAGGCTATTTTCTCACCTCTTGATTCATGTGCTTGCTTTGGACAACAGAATAACAACAAATGGGATACAAGCAAAGGCCTGAGAAGCACTCGCACACTGGGGCCTGCCAGGTCCACCTCTGTGACCTGAAGTGAACCAGCGTGGGATCTCCTCTGCAGATGGGAGACCACCACCCTACCCCGGCCATCCAGCTATGCGAAGTGAGACCCCCTGTACATGCGGCTGAGGCCACCCAAGGCCATCCAGCCTCAGCCCTGCTCTCTAGACCACAAAAACCACCCACTGGACTAAAGAAACACTATGTACGTGCTGTTTTAAGTCACTAAGTTTGGGAGTAAACTATTGTGCAACAATTCATGCGAAGAACCACACTCCATGTTTTTAGAAGGAAAGCCCCAATACCATCAAGACCTCAACTTTCCCTTCAATGATTTAATAAAAAGATAACCAGAATTTCTTTTTTCTGAAACAACTAATCCTACAATCCATATGGACATAAAAATAGACAAAAATAGCCCCAATTTTTTTTCTCTCTCTCTCACACACACACACAAAAGTAGAGACTAGAAAAAGTAGAAAGTTCGCGTAACTTGTCCAAAAGACATAGAAATGTAGTAGTATGATAAAAGTGGCATTATGACATTTTCCAATAAATCAGTAGCTCTCTGGAAAAAAAAACAAAAAAACAAAGTGAAAGCCTTACACCAAAATAAATTCCAAGATGGATAAAAGATTTACATAAAAAAAAAAGAAGATGATAAAAAGAAATCCTGTATCTAGTGCCCAGATTGGAATCTCCAATAGCATTTTCCCTGAAAAGGAATCAGATTTACTTAGAGCAATGGCTGATTTCAGTTTCAGAGGAAAAAAACAAGAACAAAACCCAGACACAACATATGAGATACACCTGGAACATCTTTTCCTACCAGATATCAAAGACATTAGCAAAACTGACTATGATTAATTATATCAAAAGGACAAAGGCTCCAACTCGCAGAGGAGCTTGCTGTCCAAAGGAAGGATAATGCGAGCATCAATAAAAATAAGGGCTGAAACAGCAAATTTGTTTAAACCGATGAGTTCAAATGACAAAACTAATCGGCCACCTTATAGGATACTAGGAAACAACTCATTTTGAAAACTGGTAACTAAAGCAGAAAAAAAAATCAGTCATTTATCCTGTCTCTCCTTTACAAACCGCTACAGCCACTATGGAAAATATAAAGATTTCCCAGAAAAATTAAAAATAGAACTATCATATGATCCAGTAATTCTACTTCTGGGCATTTATCTACAAGAATGAAATCAGGATCTTGAAGGGATATTAGCATCTCTATGTTCACTACAGCACTATTCACAATACCGAGGCATGAAAACAATCTAAATGTCCTTTGACAGATGAATGAATAAAGAGAATGTGGTATATACATACAATGGAATATTATTCAGCCCTAAAAAAAGAATAATATTCTGCAATATGCAAAAACATGGATGAACCTTGAGGACAGCTAATAAATGAAAAAAACCGAATATCATTTATCGATCTTTAATAATTTAATGCATCTAAGTATAGTACATCCAAAAAACAACCAGAAATTATTTGCCTTTTGATGGCATACAATACATACACTTGGAAAGAAAAAAAGAATTTAAACGTTATTTATTCTCTATATCCTAGTACCAATTTACAGGGACTACAAAGGACTATATTAAACTATGTAACAAGTATGCAATAAGAAAATCCGGACACAAGAAATTACAGAACCCATTTTCTTTAACAAATAATTCCCAAAGACAAAAACAAGCCTGAGGGGTGGGGTGGGGGTAGGGGGCTAGGAGGAGAAGTAGGGAAACCTATAAATTAAAGAGACTTAGAGGATTGGTCTCATTCTAAATATATAGACTATTTGGATTCTGAGGTCAAAAGAAAATACGTTGTTACGATGTATGTGAGACAACTGGAAATTTAAATAGTTAAGGGATGTATGATATCGAAAAGTATTCAATTTTTAGGTATGAAAATGGTATTATATTTTGAAAGGATTCCCATCCTTAGAGATATACACTAAAATTTTTACAGATGAAGTAATACAATATCTGGTATTTCTTCGAAATGAATGCAAGATCAGGGGAAGCTGATGGGGTCTGGAAGATACTCGATGAGTCAACAGTTGCTGGAGTTGGGTAATGGGTACACAGACTTCGTTATATGATTCCACCTTTGAATACGTTTGACATTCTCCATAATAAAAAGGTTTTTAAGGAAACTAAAAAAGTACCACAGGAAATCTTGAGAATTTAAAAAGTAATATTGCAGTGGAGAATTTCAAATATGAAACAATATCCTAAAATCCTTGGAGAGATTTCTCTTCACCCAAAATAAAGCATGCCTGCCTTGCCTGACAAAAGCCAATATAAACAAGGTAAAAAATAAACGACAAACTGGGGAAAATATATGCAATTCATATCACTTTATAGAGTGGTTCCCTACTCTATAAAGGCTACCTGTTAATTGACATGGGGGAGGGGAAAAACATAAAAATGGCTCTTAAAAATGTAAAACCTCATTTATAAAACTAAACAAATATTATTTTTAACCCATAAGGATGGCAACAAAACTCTGCCAACATCATGTTGCTGAGAGTGCACGTTCAGGAAAATCAGCGTCCTTACATAGCACTGGCAGAAGTGGGAGGCCCCTGGTAATGCCCATCAAAATTACACTCACGCTCTACTCAGAAATTCCACCTGTGGGCTTCATCCTCTAGAAATACTCACACTTGCGCAAAATGACACATGTAAGTAGTTGTTCTCTGCAGCACTATTTCTAATAGTAAAAGACCAGACACAGCCTCAGGGAAAGCAGGGTTAGGAAAGCAGGGAGCCTCCGTAAAATGAAATGCTATGCTGCAGCAAATAAGAACGAGGATCTGCTCGTTGTTTGGCTGTGGCATTATTTCTAATGTATATTATTAAGTGAGAAGATAAAGCAAGGCACAACCACATGTGTAAAAAAAGGGAACCTTAGCTTGCCAGTGTATGTGTAGAATATTTCTGTAAGGATACAAAATAAATTCATAACACTGCCTCCGAGGAGAGATGACTGGCCCAGGAAGGGGAGGGATAAGAGAGGAATTTTCAGTGTGATTCTCTTTGTACCTTCAGTATTTTTAAAAACATGAACCTAATGCCTACTCAAAAAAAACCAAAAAAACAAAAAAAAACAAAAATTGAAAGCATTGTCATATACATCAGAATCTTGTTAAAAATACCACAATCTACTAGAGAACGCTTTCCTGGTTATAGCAAAGCACAAAACACTTCAGAGTTCAGCTCAAAAGATGACTGGAAGGCAAACAATCTGTATTAAAGTTACATATTCCTGGAGTTCTCATTCTGAGTACTGTGATTTCCCCTATACATAAGTATACACATAAATACACTTTTACAACAACAAAAGCAATATAATGAAATTAAAAAAGGAAAAGAAAGTTAAAAAATGTTCCTTCTCTTCTGCCAAAATACAGAAGTGCTAATAGTTTTGAAAGTACCCTTCGAAACGTTACACATTTGACACGTGTTTGCACATACATGTGAAACCACTGAGAACAACAGTACCCATGCTTGTCCACATTTCATGTTTTACTTAACCTTAGGACTCTTGTATCAGCATGTTCACCTTGTTCTTTATCACAGCTGCAAAGGTTACTAATCCACTATTCCACCTCCAGGGCAAAGCACAGGAAACCTACTTAGCTGTGGTTAAAATTAAAACAGCCTCGTTGTTTTCCTGATTGTAAAAGGACATGCGCATTGTAAATGTATATATTATATATGAAGTTTAAAAACAAATGGTACCCCAAACCCCAGAGACAACTGGCGGAGAACTCACACACGTCTAGTGGACAGTGTCTGGTCCGTGCAGACCCCACCACACCCAGCCACTCCCTATCCCCCACCCCAGGGCTGTGGACTGAGTGTTTTTATCTCCCCACCCCAAAAGGGGAGCAAATGTAATCACTGGCCACACAGCCCTTGAGCTGGCTTTGGAGCCAGACCACGCAGGTTCAACTAGGCTGAATCCCTTAAAGTCTCTGAAATTCCTCAAGAATAAGATAAGGATAACAGCTTGTGCCTCGTGACACACGCGATAAATGAAGTAATAAATACAGAGCGCTTAAAGAGTGACTGGCACAAAGAGCCCAGTAAATGTTAGCTATTGTGACCTCTGGGCAACACACACACACACACACACACACACACACACACACACACACACACACACACCCCCATGTGCTCAACACTGTTGCATAACTGTCCTCTTCCGGCCCACCAAGGGGCTCAAGAGAAAGAGCTGAGTGCCTGGGTTACTTTTCCCACAAAAGGTGATTCTGGAATCTGTTACTTCACCCGATCACTGGAGAGCCAGCCCCACCTGAGGGGCTCAACCACTGATCCTGCGCCCCGCACAGCGTGTATGTACAAGGGAGGGATGACCCAGCCTGCTGAGCGGATGGTCCACACGGAAGCCCTTGCCCGCGCTCATTTTAAAAAAATACGATAATAATAATTTAACTAGACCAATTTTAAAATGAACTGGCAAAAATCAACTTTCTCTGGAAACAATAACTGAATAAAAAAATAATTGGGAGGATATTCCCAATAGTGACAACAAAAAACAAAATATACGAAGTAGAAGTGATAACCAAAACTATGAAGAACCTTAGTGAAGAAAGCCTATCAATACGTCCCACTGTGTTCCTGAGAACAAGATGCAACACCATAAAGATGTCTGTTTATAAATATAGTGCAGTTCATCCAAAATCCCAAGGGAATTTTTTGGGAGCAATTATAAACAAACTTATCCCAGATGTATTCTGCTCACTTAAGAAGGGGCACCTGAAACATACCATGACTTCAGAAAATACAAAACAAAAACAAACACACAAAAAAACCCTTTATCTTTAGCACTTTAAGGCCACAAAGAAAAATCAACAGGCAAGGACCATATTAAAAATTTCAACATTTTCATATGGCGGTGTTAATACAAACTTCACATAGTTTCCAAAAAGGCACGAAGTACCTTTAAATATTTATTTTCCCCATGCAGTTGAAAACTTTCTTCAGATTAACCTGTCTTATAAAATAAATTCCTGTTTTAGCTACTAGTCCCTTTTGTTTTATGCTAATGATCACAGCAAGTACACTATGTAACTATACTGATTACTTTTGGATTGAGAACTCCAACAATAACTTTTAGAAAAAAACAATACATTATCTCATAAAATTGAAGAGAGTTCTCACAGAGGAATCTATCAAGATATTCTATAATACTCAGTGCCTTCAAGTGCCTCACATGGACTGAAATTTCCCCTAAATTCATGTTTCTCAAACAATACAAGAAGGTTCTCAGAAGGCTCCTCTGTGTGCCGGGAGAGGCACTGGAAAGAGGATCCAAGCCATACAGCAGTCTGCATTGCTGCTTGGGGACCTTGAGGAGAAACTGTGAAACACTGAACATATGCAAAACGGCAGAAACAAACCTGCGCCCTAGAACTCAGTAGCATTTTCCTAGTACAACTTGAATCGGCTGAGGCCTTATAAGGACACAACTATTAAAAGATGGAACTAAAGACACTATAGTACGAACAAAATAAAATAAAAAGAGAAAAACTAGTACCTTAAATGAATAAGTGACATACCAAAATCCAGTAGTTAAAACAACTAAATTCATCAAAATCAAACAGCAGAAAAGTCAGTGGAGTAACTGGTATTAGACTTGCTCTCTTGACGCTTATGGCTATAAAACTGGACAAAAAACATGAAATAGCGGTCTTTTCTTAATGATGCAGGGTTGCCATCATAACCATGAATTAGTGTATAAGTTAAAAGACACTGGCCATTTTCTAGGCCTCAGCTTTCACAATGAAAAACGGCAGGGTTAATCTAGATGACCTGCTGGTCACTCTGGGCCCATTAAACAATTTAACTATTTTATGTTACAGTATTTCAAGAATACTACTATACTTAAGTGAAATGTGATTAATATTTAACTACTCAAAATGATACTTCTTCTTAAGGTCACCTACAGAAAAACACAAACAACTGTGTCACACGAGGAATACAGGTATCTGCTTCAAGCTGAATACGTGGACAAGGCCAGAACTCTTGCTGTGATTTATTGTTATCAGCAGTTCCTCTTTAGGGCGATTTCCCTTCTAGATTCAAACATCTAATATAAAACTCAGCACAGAACCACAGCTGGTTTTACTGTATCACAAGTGCAAGGTTAAAGATACAGTAACGTAAGCCTGCCAAAGAGAATTAAGTTAGCAAAATAACACACAATTTCAAGAGCTAACTTATCATACCAAAAACAGAAGAACGAATCAAACTTGATTAAATGATGAGATTTAGACTAAACAGCAACCAAGAAAAGATTACAGAATGAGAGATTCACTACACATGAAGACTGAGAAGCCAGAACAGCTCCTTGGAGGGGTCCTAACTGGCCACCTTCTTCGAGGCGGGCATGTACCTCTGACCAGACTTTTGCCGGCATCTCCGATTTGCAGTGGATTCCTTCTGCAAAATAGTAAACTCTATAGAAAGGGAAAACTAGTTAACTCTAGCAGAAAGCTGAAGTGGGACTAAGCGTCTCCAGGCATGAGGCACTTCACCCATCCTTAGTTTCAAAGCACCTTAAAAGGTGCTCCTACTCCATTTCGCAGGAGACACTGCAGCTCACACCAGCTACACCCATCAAGTAACTTATCTTGAGGTAGAATGGGCAACGAGATGGAAGAATTGGAGTTTTAATCCAGTTCTTCACCCTACACCTGTGATATGTTATCCTGGAGCTGATCACGTCCTGGTCCCTTAACTGATGATCTTCCTGCCACAATCTTTCCTCTCTGCCAGTGAACTCTGCACTCTGCTGGTCGAGGCTCTCTTAATAAAACAGGCGGCATGCCACATGTCGAAAATGCCTAATGACAACGCCAGGTTACCTAGGATCCAGCTCAGGTTTATTTTCTGGCATTAAAGAATCCTGCATAACCTAACCCCATTGTAAAAAGCTAAGCCTGCCTCCCACTCCACAATACCAACCCCGCTGGCTCTCTCCTCTCACCTAGGAAGTCACAACCCGAGTCAGCACCGCAGAGTGCTCGCAACATTCACGCTCTCTTCTTCCCTCTTCGCTGGATAAAGCACCACCACCCCATTTTGTAAGGTAACCCCCATGTCCAGCTCTAGGGACAGATCTTGGCCTAATTAGCCAAGGCAAGTGTTTCTCAATAGTGGGTAAGCGGAGGACAATTCCTTATAGTCCTTATATTGGGACCATCCTGCTCATCATAAGAAGTTTAACATTCCAGCAAGAAATATAGTAGGCTCTGCCATAATTACAGATGAAGGGTCACATTAATTTGCCTATGGTCACAGAGCTAGAAAGTAGCAAGGGCTGCACTGCAACCTAGGACTGTCCGATGGAGAGCCTAAGCCCCTTCCAGGCCACCCAGTCGGCTCCCGGCTCTTACTCAAAAAGTCACGTGCTGAACAGCTACTACTGACCATGCCAGGAGGATGTGAAAACAAGAAAGAGCCACCACCCTTAAAGGATGCTGGAAAGAGAAATGGTTACGACAGAATGTGGTGTGACAAAGCAAATGCACAAGCAGAAGAGAAGCAGAGTGGGCTGAGGACTGGCTTGTGAGCAGGGAAAGGGTTAGCAGGGAGGGAACAAATCAGAACGCAGGGCAGAGGCTACTCTGAGCCTTGCCGATTTGGTCACTATCTCTCATTCTCCTATTGAATATGGTCTTATACATTTGTTTTTAAAAACACTAAAACCAGGAGGGCCTCAAGGATAGAGGCTATGTCTTTACTTCTTTTATATCCTCTAAGGTAAGGGAACCTAGTTAGTTACTTTAGTTGCAAATGATAATAAGCACTACATATAGACTAAAGTGGAATGCCAGAAAGAGTGTGTCCCATCATCACCAGCAGAATGCTTTTCGCTGAATTAAATCTTCCACTTCAAAGGCCGAAGACTACCGCAGAAACTGTAACTACGAAGCTCCCCACACTTGTAAGATCCTCTAAATTTTGAAGAGCTATGATTATCACTTTCTTTGATACCACAGCACTTCAGTCAACTATGTTGTTAGTTTTTAGATAATTGTCTAAGATCCATTTTCACTGAAAATGTTACAGAAGCACTTCTGATAAATCATGACATAGCACTAGGATATCGATCTACTAAAGGCAACTGATTAAGTTAAAATATTAAGGAACAAATACTGAATTCATCACCCACCATCAATTCTCCTCAAAGGATCCATGAGAAACTTACTCTAACCTAAGCAATCCCAGGTACTTAGCCACAAATCTCAACAATTTGACGAATTAACAGAAGAGCATACTGCATCCTGTAGCCCACAGGACCCATTCACCAGACTTATGACACTCTGTGTCTCCGTATCAAACATGTGGCATGCTGAACACTTTGGAGGCAACTCCCCAATACACAGGGCAACTCTGGTCCCACCAGGTGAATCATATGTTTACCAAGATGTTTCTTAAACCTGCTGATGTCTGTTGTACTCTGTTGTAGCTAAGCACTTGAGTTATTACATAAGCTACCCAAGAGTATGAAAAAAAGAGGAATTGTTTCTAAGAAAACTAAGTTGACCGAGCAGCTCTGATAAAATAAAGTTACTAAAAAGTTTACTGTCAAAATAAGTGTAGCTGAGACAATGGCTAAGACAAATGGAAACTAATAATTTTTTAAAATCTAGGATTCTGTATTCACAATGCTTTGAAATTATTTTTTAAATTCTTTAAAAGAAACCAAAAATGGAAATTACAAGGCAATGAATTATGAGATTATTCCAGATGGATCACTGAGAACTCCAATCAGAAGTACGTACTCAAAGAAAAGACCTTAGCTTTCTATCAAAGGACTGGTGGATAAATGTATATTTATGAACTTTAAGGTGAATAAGATGGTATTTCTTTTCCAATCTTCATTTACATCAACTTTTAAATCAAGTACAGGTAACACACGGAGGTGAAAAGTCACCGCGTCTTTGTCACCCATGACGTAAGAAGACACAGAGAATCCCATTCTCCTCAACGCTAGTTCTAGGCACCCTGCTGCCAGCACCACTTACACTGCACAGGGAAGCTTCTGAAGGGCCTTGTCTGCTCAGGATTTTGTTAAGTGCAGGAAGCTGACGAGAGGAAAGCAACAAAGAGATCCAAAAATCTTTGGGTATGTTAGCTACAGGCACATTACCCATGGCAAAATTTGTTCTAAAAGAACACTGGCAGATTCACACAGATGTCAATAAATAAGTTTTTAAGTACTGTTATCTAAGCCTCTAGCTAAACTAGATGGCACTGTCCTTACCTTGATGCGTATCAAGCAACAAATACAGCAAGCTATTAATTCATGAATATGTTTACATTATACACCATCAGACTGGGTATTTTGAGGTTTACGGATTTGTAATTTTTAAGTGGGATAACAGTAATTATTAGTACATGTTTTTAGAAAGTCTTTTTTTAGGAGTATACATTGAAATAGTTATCATTAAATAATGTGTTTTTTTAAAGTCTTATTTTTATGGGTCTGTACTGAAATATCTATCATTAAATAATAGTTGTCAATGAAAAAAGTCTGGATATTAAATAATATTATTAAAATGCTTTTATGTATATACACTGAAATACGTATCATTAAATAATGTCTGGAATTATTTAATATCATTAAATCATTTTTTCAAAATAACAAAGGGGAAAATGAGAAAGGAAGGTTAGAGGAAATAAAACTGGCCAGAAATTAATAATTGTTAAGACTGGTGATATGAAGAGGGGCTCATTGTATTGTTTTACTTGTGTCTATGCTTAGAATTTTTATAAAGTTAAAATAAAAAATGTTGAATCATGCCAAACTGTTTAAGCATTATCTTCAAAACTCACCACCGTGGGGGTTTTAAACACAAAGCATATTAAATTTCAAAAATATATTTCACATCTAAAAAAAAAATTACAATGAAACCAGGAAAATAAAGATTCATTGAATCTCAAAATCCTAAGCCAGGATGATGCCATTTCTTCTAAAGCCCATGAGAACACTGTGACCCAATTCCCAATGTTTCGTTGCTTCCTTACACTACTGTTCTCAAAACTGCTGAGGCTTCACAAAGTTTACTCAAGACACTGCTGTAGTAAGCAGTGATCCCAACAGAAGAGGAACGAAGTTGGTTGTAATTGATTATAAACATTTTTATATGTTTAAAATCTGACATTCTGGAAATATTTTACTTATTGTATAGGTGAACACTGGTCCATAAAATGATAACAGCCATCTATGGCCACGCCACCCTGAACAAGCCCGATCCCATCGGATCTTGGAAGCTAAGCAGGGTCAGGCCTGGTTAGTACTTGGATGGGAGACGACCTAGGAAGACTAGGTGCTGTAGGCAAATAAATAAATAAATAAATAAATAATAAGGGATTGTAAGCTGACAAGGTCTGTGAGCTCAACCAAGGGTTGCCTCGCCTAAAAAAATAATAATAATAAAATGATGACACCCAAACAACTATTTTATAGCCAAAGGAGCAAATGGTCTGACAGGTGTATGTATTTACTTTCAGTATATCCAGGAAACATGATCTGAAATTTTCTATCAGAATCTAAAATCCAGTATTTAAAAAATTTTAAATTTCATTTAAACATATGAAAAAGAAAAAAAGAGGAAATTTTGTTTAAAAATTATTTTCTGCTGACTTGACTGGACTTGAGTTGATTGGCTTAAATGGAGCACCAGATTCTCCTAGTGTGACTTTAATTATATACAATTAATTAAGTTTCAAGAAGGGATGAAATAAGACTTATGCCTGATAAAAAAAAAAAAAAAAAGAATTGCCTCCCCAGTTAGCTTTGGCCAATAAAAGCAAAATCAACTCGTAAAAAAGAGAGAGAAGAAAGAAACGAGTCAGTTTATGTCTGCTGAAAACCCTCCAATGGTTTTGCATCTCACTCAAAATAAATGCCAAGCCCTTATCATCACCCCTAACTTTCTATGACCTGAGGGACATGCTACTCTTGCCCTGGGCTCAACTACACTGATGCACAGATGACAGACAGGGGAACAGACAGGGGAAGGGATGGACCTGCAGGCATGCTCCTGCCTGAGGGCAATGCTCTTTCCTTAAAGTTCCAAATGAGCAGCTCCCTCCCCTCATTCAAGTCTTGATTTGAGGGTCACCTTCCCAGGGAGGCCTCCTCAGTCACCCCATCTAACATTCTGTGTGCATACCGCGCACATGCCACACACACACCTTAACACATTCTCTTTTCTTCCCAGCTGTATTTTTCTCCTTACCTTATTTTTCTCTTTATTGACCTTATTTATTGCCATCTCCTCCACAGAATGCAAGGTCCATGAGAACAGGGATTTTTACCTTAGTGCAAGGACTTTACATTATATATAATGCTTCAGCAGTTTCTGGCCCACAGCAGGTACTCAACAATTTACTGAAGGAACAACATGATGATCCAATGAAATGTGCTATCTCTGAATTTGGTAAATGGACCTGCTAAACACATGTTGGTATTATATCACAGATTTTCTAGCAATGCCAATGTACTGTTTAATCTCATTCATACTTATGTCCTTGCCTCTAACATTCTGCATTGTTTTTATCTTGTTTTGATGTATGATCGGTAATCAGTAATTTACCAGAATCAACAAGGCACACCTTGGCAATAGCAAAAAGAATCAAACTCAAATTGCCAGACACCCAGATTTGGGAAACTGGGTTAACAGAGTTTTGGATAAGTAAGAAGCAGATCAAAAAGTTCATCACCTCCACAAGAGTAACCTGAAATTAGAAAAACTGAGGTCTAACAGATCCCAGTTTATAGTTTACTACATAATAACATCAGTAACACCACCCAACCAAAATAACTATCCGTTGCTAGAAGCCAGACACTTTGGTATGCCCTTTTAATAAACTTTTACTTATTCCTTGAGAAAATTTGGTAGAGATACTATTTTTGAAATGTTACTTTTTCATCTTTAGGGGTGTTTTCTCCTTATGTTTTCAACCTCGCCCCCACTCCCAAACCAGCACTGCTCACAGCCTCCAGGGAGGGATACAGAGATAGGACACAGCAGAAGCACGCCACTAAAAGTCTTCCTGCCGGTAGGGCTCCAAGGTCCCTACCAGAGGAGAACTCCAGGCTTGGTCGATGTCTTTGCAAAGGAGGGAGGAGGAGGAGGCAAGGCTGTTTCTCCCGCCCACATGCCGCCCTCACCTCCAGTCTTAAAGCCGGGAAAAGATGACAGTGGGAAAGTGCAGAGCAGAGCCCAGAGACGACACAGCCGGTGACAGCCGGAGAGAAGAACCTTCTCCCTGGTTCCAAAACTCCAGTGAACAGCAAATGGACAGGAGGGGGGAAAAAGCCACTTGCAGTGTTAGGACAGAACCACCTGAGTTTTGCAGACAACTGTGTCCTACTGGAGCATGGCAAAAGCGAAACAGTTCCGTCCCCTCAGGCACCGCAAGGAAGCAGGGAATGAACTACTGAACGAGGGGTGCAGACAAGAGCATGACACGCCTTCGTCCACATACGAGTCCCACACCAATCACTCAGCTATTCGAAGGAAGGAGGGGACTAGTTTGGGGGACCATACTTTCCAGTTTGGGGACTATACTCCATTCTTTTCTCTGGCTCTATAAACATTTGTGTTTTACTCCTTTGAGGCGTCTAAGTGGGAAAATAGAAAAGCTGAATCTGATGAAATTCAAATTCTTCAAAATTAAGTATAGGTCAATACTACGCAAATAAGATTTAAAAAAAACACCTGGATTTATAAAAATACCATAGATTATCTAAATTACAAAGTAATTTAAAAGCAGGGTTCTTTTACATAATAATCCCCCAGTGAATTAAAAATTGTCAGCATTATACAACCACTTTAAAAATGTATTATACAATGCAAATAAATCTGGACTCATTACTGTGAACTATGATGATATATACAAAATTGTAGGGCATGTTTTCTGGCTAACTAGAAAGCAACAGGAGCAGTAATTATCAGCCCTAGTCACCTCACCACCTTAATCAGAGGCACTAATAGTGTTAAGTCATTCTGTACATAATACAAATGACCGAAAGTTACTGAAAACCACAGCTGATGAGAAACAAACAGCTTTTATTTGAGACTATTTTGAATCCTTTGATTCCCAGCATCACCTGGATCCCATTAGAATGAAGAGTCCTTTAAGCGAGAGGTGACAGTCACTGCACTCAGCTAGTGCCCGCCCACTCCACAGTGCCCAGACTCCAGGGAGGAGCTGAGCACAGAACCCAGATTTACTTTTCTTTTTCCATCTTCCACAAAAGTGGTCTTCAAAGTGTGGTCCCAGACCAGTAGCGTCAGCATCAGCTGGAAACTGGTAGAAATACATGTTCTGGGCTCCACCTCCAGAATCAGAAAGTCTGGGGTAAAGCCCAGCAATTTGTGATTTGACAAGCTCTCCGGGTGGGGACTGGGATGCGGATCCACCATGAAAACTCAGGAAACATGACTGTCCCTCAGAAAATATCGATGTGCTTTAGTAAGAGTCTAATTTCTCTCTTAGATGGGAGCTTGTTTCAATTTTCACAATCTTTCTTTATAGAAGTGACTCCTGCTGAGTCAGGGGAGAGGTAAAGTTTGGGGGAAAATATGTAATACTTGGCATTTTAGAGAACACCTGTGACTTTTATATAAAAACTGCAGGAAGAATGCGATGTTTTTACTTATAAAAAGGGGGAATGGATTTTAAAATAGTATGGACATAGTAATAAAGACTAGAACCAGAAGCAGCTTTAAAATCAGAATTTTAAAAAACAATCTCCATGTTTTTGGTATCGTCTTGGCTTTAATGATTAAGACGGATCTATCTATCTAGAATAACTACAGATCTCAGTCATCTAAAGGCTACTGATTTTCTAGCTCTGAGTTTTTTTGGTTTAAGCACACTGAATACACTTAACTTACTGCTAACAGTAACCACAGGACAAAGTCAGCCTGATACATCAACAGAAAGGCTGCAGAAATCTTAAACTCTTGACTCTCATCTTATGAAGGTGGGGAGGGTACAGAAGTGATAAAAACTGCTGGGGACCCACAAAGGCTGAACTGCTCTGCTTCCTCTCAGCTCCTAAGAGAAAGGGTGCGGAGAGGCAGGTAAAATTACAAACGTATTTAGGAGGCAACGATTTTTAAGACTTTCAGGTTCAGTGCCAGTTGCTACAGTAAGTTTGTTTTAAAATTTAAAAAACAAACGTTTTCCCCTTTGGAAGACAGAAAAAATATAGTGTTTAAGGAGGTAAAATAAATTTCTCAGTTTCTATGTGTAATCCTGAATGCATTTTTCTATCGATGTGCCACTTACTATTTATAAGCATTAATTAAAAACATTTTTTTCATCTTAATATAATTCAAAATAAATTAATGGAAGGTGGGTAAGTTTGTGAATCTGCTTTAGGGGCCTGGTTAACAACAATAAATTTTTAAATTTAAAAAAGTTATCTTGTTTTCTTCTTTATTGCAAAAACAATAAATATTCATTTTTCAAAATCTCAAGAATACAAAGCAGTATAAAAGATGAAAAAGAAGTTGCTAGGTGCGGCCACCAGAGCTGGACAACTATTAATACCCGTACCTACATTTTCAAGTCCTCGTCTGTGAATCTGCATCAGATAGTACATTTAAACTGGCATTTAACTGGTACCATTTAAATAACTCAGTAAGTTCTGACTGTCAATTCTCTTAGGCGAGGATTCAGATCCTGTCATCCTTACTTCCAGCAGAGAGAGGCACAAATGCCTGCTGAACTCAATATCTACAACCTTTCAAGACAAAGACTGGACTTGGCAGACTGTCAAGATGTACTATGTATTTTTACAGTGACTAATGTGATAGAAAAAGGGTTAAAACTCACTCAGTGAATTAAAGAAAAGAAACCTTTCCAGACTCAGCTCCTCTGAAAGCCTTGTGGGCTGGAGAAGGTGTGACTGCGCTCAACGGGAACTCGCACTCCTCCGGGACACTACAACTTTGGGACCATGTTCTCTGAGGGCAAGGACAAGGCCTTTGAGATGACATCCCATCGTGGAGCACAGGATCTGGCACTGAGCTCAGAGTTCAAATGAAGTCCATGAAAGATGAGTGACAGTTCCCAGAATAAAACTGCATTTTTCACCCTCATTAACTCCGCCCTAAAGTTCTATGTCTCTTTGACTAATGAACAATCACAAACAGGTGACTTCTGCATCCTGTCTCTGCAGGTAATACTACTTACTATATGACTCAATTTTCAGAAACTAAAAATAGCTTAGAAAAATTGAGTCATACTGAATAACATTCTTAAGCACTGTATTTACAATGCCTAAAAATGAGTAAGTGTGCTAAATCTATCATGTGTTTTAACAGTCAAAGAGGGCGGGGTGAGGAAAAAAGCACCCATTGGAAAGTAAAATGTCTACAATCTGTCATTTTGATTGCTTGACTTAAGGTGTGGTTTCAACTTGAATGCTTAACAACTTTGCTTTTTCACCTTTTTCTCTCCAAAGACTGGGTCAACCCTTTGAGTGCGCATATTCCATGCACATATTCCCTTCCTTCACTTCACCGTGTCAAAGAAGCTCTGATTTGGACTTTGTTCTAGCAAACGTGGCAGGCTGAAACCCCTAACCATCACCAAACTGAAACACTTAAGTGCCGAATAAAATACTAAAAGCAAAAAAGAAACACCTTTTAAAACACACTGCTGAGTCAGCACAAAAGGAACGAATCTAGAGAGATCCTAGAAGTGAGAGCAGAAACCCTGGGAGTCTCCTCCAAACTCTGGAGACCCTGACTTTGGGTCTGTGCTCTGAAGGGTGTACTGGGGAGGGCAGGACTCCTGTACTGGGCTAGAGGCTGAGACCCCAAGAGGACCTCAACATAGGGTAGGAGAGCCTCTAACAAACAGCGAGGAAACTTATCATCATTGACACAGGGTAGAGAGGAATGTTGGAAACTTGCCCTTGAGATATGAGCTCCATGTTGATGCTACCCAGCAAGGCCAAAAAAACATTAAGACAGGAATTAAAGTCAGAATGACCCCAAAGATGCAGTGCCCCCAGGAGACTGGCATAAGCAAAGACAAACTCTCTCTGGAGGACCATAACTTCATCTTAGGTAACAAAATTCCTTAGACAAAGTTCCAAAGATAATGAGTAACTCACAGAAAAAAAAAAATACACAAGAAAACAACGTACCATGAGAGAGAATGAGCAAAAACAGATGGCCAAATTAGACTTCAGATATTAGAATTAACAGATACAAACTATAAATGTTAATTATGCTTAAGAGAAGCTTGAAAATGAGGAAAGAATGACCAAGCAGATTTGAAATAGAACCAAATACAATTTCTAAAAATAGAATATAATTAAAAAGTAAAGGTATGGATAAAAGAGAGATTAAGCTTTACTAAAAAAACAGAGAACTGAAAGAGCCAGAGAAATAATCCAGAATGCAGCACAAAGAAAACACAACAGGTTGAGCCAGGAAGCGAGATGTCTTTTTCAAGCTAATTAGAGTTCCAGAAAGAGAGAATGGGGAAGAGGCAATACTCCTGAAATAATAATCGCTGGGCATTTTCTACAACTGTACTCCCTAAGACAGCAGCCATTAACCACACGTGGCTACTTCGATTAAAGTTAAACAGTTCCCTCAGTCACACTAGCCAATTTCAAATTCTCCTGAGCCACATGCGGCAGGTGGCACCAACGGGGCCGCAACGCCACAGAAAGGTCCACGAACTGCACTGCTCTGGAGCTACTTTCTGAGAGACACAGCTACCGATTATTCCCAAGCTGCACACATAACATCCACATGGGGACACGCTACAGAGAAACTGCCAAGTACTAAAGACACAGAGGTCTGAAAAACAGCGAGGGAAGAGTCAGACCATCTCTAAAACAGTATTAGATGGTGAATTTCTTAGCAGTAACTCCAAAGCCAGTAGAAAGCAGGAAAAACACTTTCCAATATGCCGAGAGAAAATACCGTCAACCTAGAACTCTACCTAGGAAACGATGGTTCAAGAAAGGGCAAAATACATCTGCACACATAAGGGATTTACCGACAACAAACCTGCCCTACTGAAAATTCCAAAGAATTCATTTTAAGCAGAACGAAAATCATCCCACAAAAGACTGGAATGTAAGAAGGAATAGTAAGCAAAGGGGCGCTAAAATGGGATGAAATCTAAATAAACATTACTGTACAAAAAATAAAAATGTCTCATTTGTGGTGGAAAAGACAATTCAAATACTGGGTAAAAACTGACTATCCTGTGGGAGACGATTGGAGTTAAACATCCAAAGGTCTTTTTTACCCTCAGGAAGAGGGTAATAATATTGAGTAACTTCAGATTTTAACTTAGAAATGGTAACATACATGTTTATGATAACCATGGGAAAAAGCCAACATATAGGACAAACCTTCCAAAGAGTTGGGGGTGGGGGAGGAGTAAAATAAATGGAAAGGAGAGCCTAAATCAATCTATAAGATGATAGCCAGAAATTCAAACACATTGGTGAACACGAATAAAAGCAGAGAAAATTCTCTAACCACAAAGATAGCCAGACTAGATAAAAAGGTAAAATTCAGCTACAGGTTTTTATATGCCAGGCAAATATTTACCAAAAGAAAGCTAGTAAAACCACATTAAGTTTAAATGAAATGTCCTTTAAGAAAAAAATGTACCATGAAGAGTGTTACTTCATAACGATAAAAAGTTCAAGTCACCTGGAAGATAATACCAATTCTGAACACAAAACCATCCACCTTTTAACATGTCTGTCAAGTAGACAAAAGGTCAGTTAGATCCCAGATCGAGTAGAGTTAGTAAAGATACAGATGTGAACAAGACAATAAGTTTAATCTAATGGACACATACAGAACACACACATATCAATTAGGAGTGTGTGTGTGTGTGTGTGTGTGTGTGTGTGTGTGTGTATTTTATGCACGGGTGGAACGTTTCTGACTACATGCTAGGTACAAAATTAGCCTCAACAAATTTTCAGGTACAGTATTAGTAGCAATCATATTCTCTGATCACAATGAAATTAAGTTAGAAATCATTAAAAAAAGATAAAGAGGAAAACCCTATACTTTAAAAAATTAAACACACCTCTAACAACTCATGGATTATGATAAATCTTTACAAAAGTCTCAGAAGTACGAAGCTCATTCCAGTTACCTTAAAACATAAGAACCAGTTTCTCATGTAATCATTAGTAAAACTCAATTACACTATTTAAAAGACATTGCTAATACCTAGGCTGTAATGTGTATTTTCCATTGTGCACGGACACTTAAAAACAAAGTTTACTAAAACGCACAATTAAACGAATGAAAGCTTACAGTTGCAGAAACAGAGTTTTCCTTAAAAGTCACTTATTTCACTGGAACATCTTTTTGCTTTTTCAAACTGGAGAGGGAAGAATTGAAGCAAGAAAATTCAACATTCATTTATATAATAATAGCTTATAATAACAGCCTCACTTCTGTGCTGGTCACAGAGGATGCAAAGGTGATCACACACACACACACACACACACACACAGTCCCAGCCTCCTGGAGCTGACAGCTTCCTAAAGGAGACAGTCACAGGTCACAGAAATGCACCTGGAATGATAGTTGGGACATTTGTGACCCGGTAACAAAGATCGGGGAGATCAGGAAGGTTTTCCAGATGAAATGGTACTTGAGCTGAGACATGTGTAAAAAGAAGGCACCTGGAGGAAGAGGCCAGACAACAGCATTCTAGAAAAGAGAGGCACAGCACAATGCAAAGTCATAAAGTGTCAGGTGGGCAATCAAAGTAAAACTATAATTTTCACAAGTCAATATAAAATTCTGCAGAAAACTGCAAAATTTTATGCTTTCTAATCTATCCCTTCTTTAGTAAGAAATTGGTTTACCTTTGTGCTGTCATAGAATCTTTGACTACACAAAAGCTGTCTAGATATTCTATTTATTAAGAGTTTAAAAAATATTGTTACACAAAATTGAATGGTTAGCATTTTCCATACTTTTTTAAAAAAAAGACAACCGAGACCAACTTTAATCCTTAAGGCTCTTTAAAAGATATTTCTATTTTTTTTTTTCCACTATAGAGGGTTTTGCTCAGGAGAGATTACAAAGTATGTTTTCTGAGCTGTTCTTATGTATGTTTATCATGCAATGGTCCTGAGAAATCCACTCATTTCCTATCAGTAGTTCTACATTCCACACCCAACTTAATTCCACCAGACAAGCAGTATAACACAAATGTGTAACTTTAGCCATTGGAGCTGGAAAGTTAAAAAATAAATAAATAAAAGAAGCATCAGGGACTCCTAGATACTTGTAATAATGATGACTCCTAACAGTGACTATGTAAGCACAAAAGGATCCAAATTAGTTACCAAAGGTTTTAACTCTGACATGGGAATTACAGCTAAGTTATACAGCTGCGGATTAACTTCCATTAATGATTTTATTTTCCTTTTGTTATATGTGGGCAAAAAAAAAAAAAGAATTTGTTTCCCAAGATTTAATAAATAAAATTTAATTTGCTCGTAAGGTCACCATGACTGTGTCAAAATATAACCTTATGAGGCTTCTAACATCAGTCGAGAATACACACTCATATTAGCCTTTCCCTGTATTTGTTAAATGAGCCCAGCCTGGCTTGAGGGACATATGCATATATTCACAACTAAGTTCAGCATTCTACTGGATAATGACTAGAATCAAAGACCAGATAAGCCCTTTAAAATATGCAGTTATTGATTAACTTTCCTTGGCAGTGAAGAGGTGCCTGATTTACGTTTTTCTTCTAAAAGGTAATTTGTATTGGAGTATACCAGAGGAGTTTTTGAAAGGTCATGAAGTTCAAAAATAACTGCATCTTCAAGAAAACATAAGAATACATAAGAAAATCATATCTAAGAGAACCGAAGCTATTCCCTGATAAATTCAAAGGGAAACCCAACAATGCCTAAAATATTAGATACTGTGTTTATTTGTCTTCACTTAATGCTTGCAGCAAGAGCCTGAATGCCACAAGTCTTAAATTTTATAAAAAGTCAGATATTGTTACTAAAAAGTACACGCTCCCCATCTACCCAATGAAAGAAAAGAAAAAGCCCACAACACACAGATGTTGATGAGGGGAAACAGCAAGGACTTTATTCTCTGGGAACAATTTAAATGAGACTCTGGTTTGATACGAGAATCATCAGGAAACAGGAAAACCAGAAAACTGAGGAAGCGTCCTCTTTTAATAAGTGCTTCTTTGCTCCTCCTTTTTTTAAAAATGGAAATACTCTGTCACTATGTTAACATGGAAATGGGTCCCATGTGGAATAGTGATTAGAAAGGTCAAAGAAACTAAGAGCCAGAGTTATTGGAAGCTGCCTTCAGAATAGTGTAGATAATCAAGTCAGAAGTGCTTCAAGGTTTGTGTTTGCCAATGATACATGCAATGCAAGTTTAGTACAAGAACTACCATCTTTTTCAATTTCGTGGAAAAACTAAGTTAGGTGTAACTATCAAACAGAGTTTTCATTACGCACACCCACGCCAACTACTAAGCCTGGTCCCACTTAAAAGGACAATACTGGCAACATGCATTATTAGTAGGTCAGAGTGTGAAATACCACAGCACTGACCACCTCTGAATAGGTACCTACCACAAACAGCTTTTAAGGTTGCAAGGTGAGTGTAAAATAAGACCGTGTGACTGGAAATTCCTGGAATGTTTGTCGACAAACCTTAAAATCAAATTTCCTTAGACATCCTTGGCTTGAGCTCAGTTTTGTTTTTAAAAAGATCAACCCAAAATTATATGTGCTGAAAAGGTACCAAGCTCTATCACACCTGACAAAACCAAGGAAGAACACAGCCAATAATATATTAACAAGAAGGTAATTATTTCAGTAACAGCCAGCGATAGGCTCTCTGGAGAATTTCCATTTAAAATATATATACATAAACACTGCACCTAGTTAGATTCTGGGCACAGAATTTAACAGACTGGAATGACATCAAACAATCTGATCTTTCAAAGGAACTTTTACACTGCTTACCATTTTCTAGTTATTTCTCTACCAAAAACAAAACCCCAACGACTACAAAAATGTAAGGTTTTCACCAATCCCAAGAGAAGCTTAGAGATTTCAAACAAAATATGGAAGAGGGCACTGATCTTAAAACAAAGGTGACAGTATGAAAAACTATTTGCCTAAGTCACTCCATTCCTCAACTACAAGACTAGCGCCTAGAGGGGTCTCCCACCTCAAGTCTTTATTCAACGATCGAGGCTTTCCTAGTTCACTTTGAGAACTAAAGAAGACGCCTCAGGAAAGGGAGCGTGGAAGGGTGACTTCTACAGACGCTGGTAGCAAAGAGTGACCGGTCATCCCTCGCACAATACCCTGAAATGAGCCAAACACCGCTGCTGGCCAATTACCAAGCACGAATCAAAGTTCCACCACGTAACTGGGGCCTAGGCCCTTTGCAGGCAAATGAGTTAGTTATTGAAAGTACAGTCATTTCCCTCTCTGTATTTTAATCACGCTGGAAATACCATTCAAACTGAAAAGGTAGCAAAACAAAAGAAAAAGAGAAAAACAAGAAAAATGAAGGAAGGGGAAGCGCGGGGCGTTCAGTTTGCGTTCCCCCTCCCCAGGAGCTCTCTCGCTCGCGGGCCTGAATCTAAAACGCCAGATCTTCTCGCCGGGGGTCGGGCCCCCCAAAACGGCCGGCGAGCCGGGGGCCCACCCCGGGCGGCGGGAGGGGACGCTCCTCTCCGCGGCGGCCGGACGTGTGCGACGGGGAGTGGACACCGCTCCGGACGCTACCAGGGGCTCCCGAGGGCCGGGGCGGCCCCTCCGAGCGAGCCGGGGGCCGCGGGAACTTCCCGTCCCTCCGGCCGGGCCGCAGCCCACGCTCCGGCGCAAACTTTGCAGGAGGCGCCGCTCCCGCCCGGGGTCCCGCCCCGCGACCCTCCCGCGCCTCCAGCCGGGCCCCCGAAAGCCCTCGCCCCGCGTGGCCCGCGCCCTGGGGCGCCGCGGGCCGCCCCCTCGCCGGCCTCGTCGGCGGCACCGCCGCCCGCGCCCCCGGCCCGGACCCCCCCCCCCCTGCGCCGCCGCGGGGCCGCCGGGGCCTGCGCCGCGCGCCCCTCACCTTCGTGGCCATGGCGGTCGGATCGGCGGCCGCGGACGGCCGGCTCCTGTCGCGCGCCGCGCTGTGGGCCGGCGGCGGGTCGGCGGCGGGGAGCGCGGCTACGGCTGGGCCCCGGCGCGGCGGCGGCGGCAGCTCCGCCTCGGCCCCGAGTCTGGGCGCTCGGCGACTCCGGCCGCCGCCCGCTCCTGCAGTTCCTGAAACTCCCCGGCTGCGCGGCCCCCGCCCCCGAGCCTCCCATTTACCGCGGCGCGCGCGGCGCGGCCGGCGGAAGCGCGCCCGGTGCCCTCGGCCGGCCCGGCCTCCGCGCCCACTTTCCGCCCCCGCCCGCGGCCTCCGCCCCGGGCCGCGCCGCCCGGCGCCCTTTGTTCCAGAGCGCGGGGCCGCGGTCGGCGTCGGCGCCCGGGTCGCGGCCTCCGGCCGCCGCGGGAACGTTGGCGGGGGGAGCGGTGAGGGCGCCGTGCGGGGAGCGCCCTGCGGGGACGTGGGGACCCGAGGCCCCACCGGCCGCTCGCGACCGCGCCGCGCACCGCGGCCGAAGTTCGGCGGCGCGAGGCTGACTCTGCGTCCCCGGCCGGACGCGGGTGGCCGGGCGACCGACGGGGACCTTTGGCCCGGGCCGGTGGTGCGCTGGGCTGCGTCAAACGAGTGCGAAGTAAACAGCCGGGACGAGCGGAGCAATGGCTCCCTGGACCGCCCGGCGCTTCGCGGAGGTTCCGCCTCAGCCGGGGTCCGCGCGGCTGGGCCCCCCGGCCTGGGGACCCGGTGCTGGGCCGTTCCACGAACCTCCTTCTGGACTTTTGACCATTTTTAACATGCCTCAGGGCCCCAGAGGTTGGGAGAAGACACAACATGTTTCCTGAAGTGCTAAAGAGGTCTAAAATTTTCCACACTCTTTGTCAAAATGTTTGTCTTCAGAGTTGCACTAACGGGTTTTATTAATAAGTGAGTGACTTGCATTGAGCAAAAAACAAGTACAAAACACATGGCTGGAAGATATATCTTAATTGATATATCAGTCAGGTACATTTTGTTTTTAGTATCAGGGAGATTTTGTGTGTGTGCGCGCGCGTGTGTGTGTGTGTGTGTGGGGGGACTATCAAGTCAATTTTGCAGTATTTAGAGTTAATGTCAGGGTTGTGTTCTCTCAAAAATACTCTATTTGACCTCCAGAGATTTCACGAGTAACATTCAACAATGGAGTTTAAAATGGAAATGGTGTTACGGAATTTTCTGTAAATTTTTGTGTTTGCTGAGTTCACGTTAGGTAAAGCTATAGTCATAATATTCATAAATATTCGTCTAAAAGGAAAGCTAGAGATTAACATTCATTGAATGCCTACTCGCTATAGTTTAGGCTTTGACATGCCTTAATCGCATTTAATCCTGATAAGCCTTTGAGAAATTCATTGTCCACTGTTTACAGACGTGAAGAAATCAAGGCTCACTTAAATAACTTGGCTGATTTTGTAATACTTAACCAAAATTGAAAGTGCCCATAACCTTGGACCTAGCAGCTCTACTTCTGGGACTGTATCCTGCTGCCAGATTTGTGCAAGTGAGCAAAATTGTTCAGTAAAGCATGGTTCTGTACTAAGCCCAAATAGAAAGCAATCTATGTTTAATAGGTCTGTTTCAATATGGTATATCCATACATATAAAATTATTGGAAGCCTATAAGAAAATGGTTATATTTCAAGAGATTAACGAAGGTGAAAAGAACATTATGTATAGTACAATCCATTTGTGTAAAAAATATGAAAATACCTTGTATGTACCTAAAAGTTCCACTATACATATTGGAGAATGGGGACGGTGGGGAATAGGACAGGTCCCCAGAGGCAGCCTGGCTCTGACACAAGGGTTTATTTTTTCTCACTTTATGAGTTAAACGAGGTTAAAGTGAACCTCAGGAGTGGCCTTGAAAATAAATAGCAGAAAGGGATGTGACAGGTGCCTTTCCAATCACGGTAAGTGTATTGAGTCCTTACCTTACACCGGGCACCATTGCAGGTGTTGGAGAAAAGTCCCTGCGCCCTCAGAACTTAAAACCTATAGCGGGTGGGAGAAGGAAACAAACAATTACCCATATGACATGTCAAGGGCTTTAGTTAAGTGTTCTGATGAAAAATCAAGCAGGACAAGGGTTTTAGAGAATGGGAAAGGTTATTTTATAGAAGGCTGTCCTTTGATATTAAGCTAACCTATGGTATGATAAAAGTACATGGTTTTTGTTTGTTTTGGTTGGTTGGCTAATTGGTTGGCTTTAGTTTTGGTTCCATTTTGACTAAGTCACTTCTCTCTCTCCTTTGTCTGGGAGACACGATCCATGTATAATAATGAGAAATGGTGTCTAAAACTAGAGATTTAGCTGGAATCTGATTGCCAGGATCCGAGCAGGCAGGAAGGGACATAGGTAATGGCAGGAAGAGGCTGGAGGTTGGTGAGGCTGCATAGATGTCAGGAGTGACACTGGCAGGCAGGGTTAGGCTACAATAAGGACAGTTCGCTCTGGGATCTGTACTGGCCCTTTGCTTGATTTGGGTAGACCTGATCCCCAGAAGGAAGGCTGGGATTGGATACTGAGATCCTAGCAGCAATGCTAAGACTAGCTAACTAGCTGGCCTCAGCCTTCAGGATCCCCAGTGTCTTTTTAAGCTTTACCCTAAGGCATTGCTTTGATTCTCTGACCCATTATGGACAGACTCTGATGTGAGTTCTCAGAAACATATTTATTGACAGTGATTGGATGCAAAGAAATAAAGAGTGAATAATATGGAGAGTAAGACTAGTCGGGTAGCAAAGGACATTTTGCTAGCTCATGTGTCATTGCTCAAGTCACAGGTTAGGGAGAGTTACTTTTAAAGCTAAAAGCCCTATCTAACATGATAGCACACGCAAACATACACTCCTTCTTTGTGGAGGCAATTCTCATGACAACGCTTCCTAACCACAAGTGCAGGATGTTTGCTGCTGCCACCATGATTTATTGCTGGGCACTGCGAATTATAGCCTCTGTCCCTTTGCAGTCCTGTTCCCCCGCAGGCCTTTGCTCAGAAAGGCCACCCACCACTGAGGGCCAAACGGTGAGCAGGCGGGACAGTCCTCAGCTTGAAACTCGTTTCTGCTGCTAACCCCGTGTGAATTTGTGCAGGTTATTTCATCTTGATTCTCAGTTTTCTCATTTACGCTGATCTTGCCCTGAGGCTTGTCTGGAAGATTTGGCAAGAACATCTTTAGCTGGAGTGGCATGCTGTCCTAACAGATCTTAACTGTTATCAATAACTGTCTACTTGGTAGGCTTCAGTCGGGTGCCAATTTCTTAATGCTGTTCTTGGATCTGTAGCAAATTTCCTGATAGCTGTTCCCACAAGATTATAACTGAAAAAATTCACATCCACTACCTGTGTATACTCACTCCTGTGCACTTCTTTCTCTTTTTTCCTTTAAAGTCATTCTTCTTGTTCTTCGCTCTTCTCTTTCCTCAACCTCATTGTATTTTGTTTCAGTTGCTTGAGATATTTAATCTCTTTTCTGACATGTCTAGAATCTCTACTCTAGTTTTCTTAGAATTTTAACAAGCACTTCAGCAATTTTTCTGCTTAAGATCATTAAGCCTTTGATTCAGTCAGGAAAGGTCAAAATGCAAAAGGTTCTTTTAAATAAACAAAGGCATAGAAATTCACTACTCTTATAAACACAAGCCCTGCATTGGTTTCAAAATACGTAAGAAGTTTAATGTTATACTTTGTAGAAACAGAGAAATTCCAAGCTTAATTTTTTAAGTATTAAATAACTGTTTCAAAAACACATACGATTCTTACAAATGGCCACTATCTACCAGTTATACTGTCCATGTCAGTATTTGTAAAGTAAAGGTGTGGTTTTCATGGGGCAATTTTTAGGTCATTGGTTGGAGTGATGCACACAAGAGCTCTGGTCCAGTGCTTGACACATGCTAGATGTTCAAGAAGCAGTGGCTCTTATTAGGGCTAGTTTGATCTATTGGCTACTCTTTATTTCATTCACAAAACTTTCATTGAGAGGCTATAATGTGCAAAGAGCTATGGTATATAAGCACAAAGACATGAAAAATACATTTTGTGCTCCCCTAAGGAAAATAAGACATCTATCCTGTGACCATAGCAGAGGCTCTAAGACAGTACTGGCTGGCTATTCACTCCTACTAAACAAATGTTCTCTGATCTTCCTGGCTACAAAACTTTTCATGCTATTGCCATGAGAACCACTGGGAGAAACACCTGTGGTTTCAGATGTAAAGAAAGGGGAAAAGCTGCGAAAAAGCAGAACAGTTCAGGGGAGTCAGTCAAACCACATTGCCCAGACACACTTGCCCCAGGGCTGATGCACCTCACAAACAAATGTCTCCCACTAGAATGTGACAATTAGAGATCAATTTAGTATGTCCTTTTGAAAATGTATTGTTTGGGGAGGGAAGGATTAAGAAACTATTGGTCTCTTGCATAAACTGGCCTGATACATTTCAGTAGATAGAATTGGAAAAAAGGGGAAGTGAATAATTCTCCGACATGGTTGGAAATCAGATACCTACTCTGATTCACCACCACTGAAAACAGGGATCCAAGACCTTTTATCAGTGGGCACGGTCCAACTACATAATTCGCAGGTCTCAGAGCAAAATGAAAATGTTCAAAACTGATTAAGAATTTCAAAACAGTGAAATTACACCCTTATTTTATGCCATAAAAATTAACTCAAAATGGGATAAAGACTTAAATGTAAGACCAGAAACTATAAAACTTCTGGAAGGAAACATAAGGAGCAGCTCCCTGATGTTGGTCCTGGCAGTGAGTGATTTTGGATATAACACCAAAGGCAATAAAAGCAAAAATAAACAAGTGGGAATACGTCAAACTGAAAAACTCTGTACAATAAAGGAAACCGTTAATAAAATGAAATGGCCACCTATGGAATGGGAGAAAATATTTGTAAATCACATATCTGATAAGAGGTTAATATCCAACATGAAGAAACTTGTACAACTCAATAGCAAAAAGTTAAATAACCTGATTGAAAAATGAGCAAGGGATAAAAATAGACATATTTTTCTAAAGGAGACATAGAAATAGTCAACAGGTATATGAAAAGGTGTTCACTCAACGTTGCTAATCATCAGAAAAATTCAAATCAAAACCACAATGAGATGTCACTTCATACCTGTTAGGATGGGTATTATCAAAAAGACAAGAGATAACAGTTGGTGAGGGTTTGGAAAAAGGGAACCTTTGATCATTGCTGGTGGGGATGTTAATTGGTACAGTCATTATGGAAAATGGTATGGAATGTCCTCAAATATTAAAAAAGAAATTCCAGCAATTCTACTTCTGGTTATAGATCCAAAAGTAATAAAACCACTACCTTGAAGAGATATTTACACTTCTGTGTTCATTGCAGCATTATTTGAAATAGCCAAGATGTGAAAGCAATCTAAATTTCCTTTGACAGTTGAATGGATAAAGAAAATGTAATACTATGGAATATTATTCAGTCAAGAAAAAGAAGGAAATCCTGTCATTCGTGACATCATGGATGAACTTGGAGGACATTATGCTAAGTGACTAAGCCAGGCACGGAAAGACAAATACTATATAATCTCTCATATGTGGAATCTAAAAAAGTTGAGCTCATAGAATAGAGCCATAGAATAGAATAGGATGGTAGTTGCCAGGGGCCAGAGGGTGGATTATAGAGTTAAAGGATACAAACTTTCAGATATAAGAGAAATAAGTTCTGAAGATCTAATGTATAGCCGGGTAACTGTAGATAATAATAATTATTATTAACCATAGTTAATAATTTTCTAAGAGAGTAAATCTTAAGTGTTCTCACCACACACACGAAAAAATGATAACTACGTATGGTGATGGATTGTTAATTAACTTGATTATGGTAATCATTTCACAATGTATACATATATCACAGGATCAGATTGTATGCCCTAGCTATAAATAATTTTTAGTTGTCAATTATATCTCAATAAAATTAGGGAAAAACTGAAAAATTCAAAATAAAGCTAAATAAAGAGCAAATGTCCCAACAAAAGCACAGGGCAAACAACATTGGAAAGTTCAGAACAGAGTTAAAAGACAAGTGGGATGTGCTTAAAAGGGACATGGAGATAATGCGAAGAGGATTTAATGTCGGAAGTGAAAGTATGCAAGCGTTTTCCAATTGATGAAAGAATCAATTCACAAATCCAATTAACTCAACATCCCCTAAGCAAAGTAATACACAGGAAACAATAATGAACTACAGTATGGCCTAAAAATGGTAGCTAATGAGAAAGATTTTAGAGAATACAGAGGCCAAATAAGCAAGAAAAAGGCTGACAGCAAAGGTCTCAACATCAGGAAAATAAGATAGGCATCAATGGAACACCACTTTTAAAATGATGAAGAACTCACCTGGAAAATAAGATGTTATACCCAGCAGCAATATTGCCTCCAAATGAAGATTTCTCAAGAAAAGGTTAAGCTAGGACATTTTATTGTTAGCAGCCTGAATTAGAAAAAAATACCAGAGTGAGTTATGAAATCCAAAGGAACGTAATCTCAGGTTTAAAAGTGAGAAGAAGGAATGAAGAGCAAGAAAAAATATATAGAGAGAGATAAATATAGGTGAATATTGTTCAATAAAACAATACTAGAAATGTCTCATGGAGATTAAAATATATGTAGAATTAAAATGTATGACAAGAGTAATATTAAGTTGGGAAGGGTAAGACCAGAATTAAAAATATTCTAAGATGTTAGCATTGGGGGATGTGGGAAAAGTAATTATTTTAGTAGACATATTAAATAAAGCATTCATGATTTAATCATTAGTGTAACTCCACAAAGATTTATGTATGATTATAATAACAAGTTTATAGAGGGGTCAATGGAATAATAAAATTATCAATTTCAAGTAAGTCGAGTAAAGGGAGTGATTCAAGGAACATTAACCAATAGGTCAAGCATGGGGAAAGATTAAGGTGGTTAAGATAATCTTAAATTTACAGGAAATTATGTGAAGGTCAATGCACAAAATATTGACTTCTTGTGAATGGCTGTGTGATGTTGCAGTCTATAGAACTATTAACAAATGTTCTTTCATGAGGGTAAAAAAGAATTTCAAGAGCGACATAGTCGAGCACTAGACCATGTGTGTGGCCTCTTGAGCATGGGATCCCATGTAAGTGTCTAGGTCGTACATTCATGACCCCTGCCCTGTGATTATTATGTATTATCCCGAGATAATTGTCACCCATGACTGGCATAATCAGGAAACTTAAAAAAAAAAAAAAAAGATGGAATTTGAAACGGAGTGAAAATTTCAATTTTTTCAAGGTAGGAGGAATGAATGGTGTTAGCAAGGACACAGCGATGAAACAGTGCAAGCTGTGTCTGCCTGACATCAGCTAGACCAAGTTCACTGCTGAGCATGGTGACCTCCCAGGGCTCAGATTCCAAGCTCAGAGCACTCCATTAGCTAGCTCGCCTAGAGGGAGAGAAGCCACCAGCGCAAGGACTCCAGTGTCCCAAGCCTTCAGCAGTTTCAGGTTCTATTGCAGGAGAGTAGATTGATATCCGAAAGAGCCGTCACTCTGCTGAGCCTGGTTCACGTGAGTCTGTCCCTCTGCTGCAGAGCTACAGGGAAGGTGGCGACGAATCAGTTTCTGAGCCTGCCAGGTAGGTGGCCGCAAAGGACACATGCAGATGCACTGAGGGAACATGCCACCGTGGGCCTCTTGTGTGACAGGCCAGTCTTCCCCAGGGAGCATGCTCCTCAGCGTTGCTGCTCATTAAGTATCTTCCTGCGTGTTTAAATGTCTGTACAGTGGATGGAAAGGAAAGAATCACTGTGAGAGATAATTTTGTCATTAAACTTCTATTACGAAGAATTTCAAAATTCAAAAGTAGAAGACTGGTAAAACGAACTCCCAGGTACCCCTTTTCCAGCCCCAGAAACCATCAAGCTTTGGTCAGTCCTCTCATCCCCACACCCACCCACATCTCCTGCCCATATAATATAGAGTACAATCCTAGACATCACATCATCCCATTGGTAGATAGATATTTTCATACATATAAGTGTAAGAAGCGTTTTGAATGAAGAGCATGCAGGACTCACTGACCGATTACATGTACATGTGGAAAGAAATTATATGTATGTGGTTCTAACTCCAGATAACAGTTTAATTGCCAGCATTTCCTCAGCACACACTGAGTACCAGTACTGTTGTCACGCTTCCTATTAGCTCTTCTGGAGAAAGGTGCAGCCATTAATAGCAATGAGGTGCCAGGGAGGAGCCCAGTGGCTGACTTCCTTCCTCTGCAGCTGGGCTCTTGCACCTCTGAGACTAACATGATCTTTTGAAAAGAGAAGTTTCAGTGACCAAGGCCCAACACCCCTTAAGAAAGAATCTCAGAAGGAAAAGCAGCAAAGACAATGAGGGAGGGGTGTAACATTTTTATGACTATCAATGTAGTCATTGTTATGCCTATGACAATGTCGATGGACTACACTGGCAGGCCTTTTCTTCAGGCCCCTCCTACCCTGTGCCAGATGCTTGCCTGGACTGTTGTCTGTGGCTTGTAAGCGGGCTTTCTCCCCGGGCCAAGAGCCCCAACTGTCTGATGTTGGGCCTCGGTCAAATAAATTCTAGGCTCCAGCTTCCCCGGGGTTGGCGGGCTGAGCCTTGGCTGAACCCTCAGTGGATATCTGGGATGGAAACACTCAGGAGATACTTGGAAAGGGAAATAGGGCTCTAGAGAGAGGTTAGTGCCGAAGACGGAGAGGTAATAGAGCAGTGAATAGAGGCGCGGGATCCACGGGAGAAGTGTAGGGGTACCCGTGGACGCCGGAACCGAAGAGCGAGCTCTTAGCGGCACGTGCTGAGGTGGGACTTCCTAGTGAGTCCGGAACCGAGGGAGGAGAGTCCCGGCTGTCCCCTATGTCATGTGGTGGGGAAATAGATATTTGTGGAATTTTGAGTGTTTTAATGCTATGGGGAAACCCATTTTTTAATTATAAATTTTTGATTTAAATAAAAGATTTTATATTTGTAAGGGTCTTTTGCAGGTCTCGTCACTTAGACTAGCAACAGGAGAAACTTTTAATTTGAGCACAAAAGAGTTTGTATTTAAGACACTAAACCTAAAATTGTAATTTAATGACACGATGATTAAAAATGTTCAGCATTATTTTAGTTTTTTAGTTATTACCAGCTCCTTAAGATTTGAGAAACAAAAATTGTCAACATAAAGAAGGTGTTTTTTGTTGTTGTTGTTATTGTTTGTTTGTTTGTTTGTTTTGCCTAAATATCCACTGCAATGTTAAGTAAACCTAGGAAGGGGAAAAATCAGAATCCGAGATGAGTAAAAGAGAAACAGACACCCAACTCCCTTGTCACTGTCATCTGCCCATCAGGACCTCTGATGGGCTGAGGCCATCAGCGTTGCTGCAGTTTCTGGTGTCTTTCTTTGTCATTTCTCTAAAGGATACTGTTGACTTTCAAAACCATTTCTACAAGGATGGATATAAGTCTTTCTACCTTCACATGTTATTGTATTTCTTGATAGCATTATGAAGATTTCCAAAGAGAGACTAAGTTTTTATATGTGGCAGCAAACAGAGTATGAGGAATGCAAAGTAGATACCACACAAGACCTGTACCCTCTCTCATGAGAAGGACAGGTTCCCGCTGCATTTGGATGGTGTATTGTCAGCTTGGGCCATGTAACAAAATACCACAAATTGGGCTGCTCACACAACAGACATTTATTGTTTCACAGTTCGAGAGGCTGGAAATCTGGGATCAGGGTTTGTTGGATCCTTCTAAGGGCTGTGAGGGAGAAGCTGTTCGAGGTCTCTCCCCTAGTATATTGGTTAGGGATCTCCAGAGAAACAGAACTGAGAAGATATCTGTCTATTATCTGTCTATCTATGTATTGCCCTGTCTGTCTGTCATCTATCTATCATCTATCTATCTATCTATCTATCTATCTATCTATCTATCTATCTATCATCTTCATCATCATCATCATCTGAAAGAGAGAGAGAGAGAGAGAGAGAGAGAGAGAGAGAGAGAGAGAGAGAGATTGTAAGTAAGTGGCTCACACAATTGTGGAGTGTTGGCAAGTCTCAAATCTGATGGGTAGATCAGCAGGTGGAGACCCATGGAAGAGTAGAGTTTTGAGTCCAAAGGCAGTCTGCATGCAGAAGTCCTTGTTGGAGAAGGTCATTTTTGTTCTAAGGCTTTCAACTGATTGATGGGGCCCACCTGACTTACAGAGGGCAATCTGCTTTATTCAAAGTCCACTGATTTAAATGTTAACCTCATTAATCAACACCTTCCAAGAAACACCCGCAATAATCTTTGACCAAATACCTAGGCATGGTGGCACAGCCAAGTTGACATATAAAACTAACCATTATACCTTGCTTCTGGTGGTTTGCTGATCATCTTTGGTGCTCTTTGGCTTATAGATACATCACCCTGGACTCTGTCTTTATGTTCACATGATATTCTCTCCCTGTCTGCTTCCCGATGTCATAAGACAGATTAGGAGCCCATTCTACTCCATTATGACTTCATCTTACCTAATTACATCTACGAAGACCCTATTTCCAAATAAGGTAACATTCTGAATTATTAGGGGGCTAGACTTCAATATGTGACTTCTGCGGGGGAACAGTTCACCCCAAAACAGAGGGCACTCACCTCACAAGTCTTCTTCTACTTGCTCCCTCTCTGTGTGCTGAAGTCGGACCAACTGCTGCTTCCTTGGCCGCATCACCTGATTCTCTCCTCAACATTCTCCACCTACCTCTCAGATGACTCTTTCTCACGTCCTTTAAAAAAAAAATACCCTTGCATTTTTAAGTTAAATAAGTAATACATATACATAGTAAAACATTAGCATGAGTAAATGAGAAAAAAAAACTATTAACATTTGGCATGTGCCCTTCCAGATTTCTTAATCTCTCTTTCTTCTGTATGAACGATTTACAGAATTCTTTAAAAAATAATATTGTAAGAACATGTATAACATAATATTAACTATTTTAGCTATTTTTAAGTGTACAATGCAGTGGCATTTTTTACATTCACAATGTTGTACAACCAGAACCACCATTTACAAAACCCTTTCATCACCTCAAAGCGACACTTGTACCCATCAAGCAATCATTCCATATTTTCCTCTCCTCACAGTCCCTGCTAGTCTCTTATATACTTTCTATCTCTATAAATTTGCCTATGCTAGATATTTCATATAAGAGGAATCATGCAATATTTGTCCTTTTGTGTTTGGCCCCTTTCACTTAGCATTACATTTTCAAGGTCCAACCAAGTTGTAGCATATATCAGAATTTCATTCCTTTTCATGGCTGAATGCAATTTTATTGCATGCATGTAGCACTCCATCATTCCATTTCGTATTTAGAACATATCACGGATATATTTCCAGAGCGATAAGTATAGCTGCACGATGATTTTTCTACCTTTTAAAATCGTGAGATGTGTCAATGTGCAAAAGCGCAAATAATATATATATATACATATAGATTTTTTTTAAATAAAAATATTTTTAAAAGCTAAAGAGTTATGGGGAGGGATGGTGGTGATGGCTGCCCAGTGTGAATGCATTTAATACCATTGAACTGTACACTTAAAAAAGGTTAAGATGGTGAAGTTTATGCTATGCGTATTGACCAGTAAAAAAAATAAACTAAAAATTTAAAAAACTAATACCATGAAGCTTAAGGACAGAATGTTCCAGCACCTCTGAAGCTATACGCTTCACCTAAGTGCATTCCCTACTTTCGTTCTCAAGAATAATCAGTCTTCTCAATATTGTAAACATGTGTGTGCTTTCTATAGTTTCATACCTACGTAGGTATCTCTAAACAATTGTAATATTTGTGTCCCGTTAAAAAATTCTTCCTTACTCTACAGTCATAATTTATATTTCTCCGAAAAGCTTTAAAGGGTTGCCTCTCACACCTGTATCTGTCAGGGTAGCCTGCAGACTGCAATAACCAGAAGCCCCACTCACTATTTTACACAATTACCACAATAAAGTTTACTTTCTGCTCACACAAAGCCCAATGTGAAATGCCGGGCTGGGTGGTTCTCCCGGGCATATTTGCTCCCAGGGACTCAGAGAGCCCGGCTGCTTTCATCTCCTTCACCGTCTTGCACCTTTGCGAGCGCTCAAACGTCATCCATCTAACTGACAGGAAGGGAAAATGCTGAGGACGACCAGCAACTATCTCACCTCCAGTGACGTATTCCTTCTGCTCATGTTCCACTGTCCAGAGTTAATCATATGGACATATCGAATTGCCGGGGGAAGTGGGCGAGGAGGTGAGCACACAGGCCATTGTGATCGCTAGCAGCAGCCTGTTAACGTCGACGTTATCTAGGGACTGATTGGGTGTATGGTGGTCGGAACTCATTTTCGATTCCTTAAGTATCATTCATCGCCATCAATTGACTAGGCCATCATTTTCTCTCTGATCTGCAACGTGTGGGTGGCTGTGTTTCTGTCTTCTCTATGCCGTTCTATCAGTGTATGTTCTATGTCAGTGCCACATTGTCTTAATGACCCCATTTTTATCATATCTTCTTATCGATTACAGCAAATAACCCCCCAAACTCACAAAGACATGAGCTAGTTGGGAGATTGGGGAGGCTGTGGCACGCACAGTTCTTCAGGGACCTAGACCCTTCCGTTTAGTGACTTCACCATCCTCACAGTCTTCAGAGCCCTTCACTGGAGCTCTACAGGGGCCCGGCCTGCAGGAGGAGGGGAAACAGTACACCCCCTCTACAGTGGCCGGATTCGGGCGTTTGGCCTCAGGGACAAAAGGGAAAGGATTTGGTACACGTAGCCATCACCTGTGGGGTGTAACTTATATACAACAAAATTCAGTGATTTTTAGATGTAGAGTTCATTTTGTTTTGAAATGTATCCTGAACTGGCTACCACCTTAATCAAGATATAGAACATTCTCATTATCCCCGAAGGTCTCCCCATACCCATTTGTCATTAATTTCTTCTCCCCAACCCTGTTTACCTGCGCATCAAAGTGTTGGTTGGATGGCAACCCGCTGTCATTTTTTTACCTTATTTTAAAATTATTTAGGAGAGAGTAGGGTACAGATAGCTGCTTGATTTGCTTTACACTAAAAAAAAAAAAATGAGATTAGTAATTGTTTAAAGAGAAAAGCTTTAGCATGTTTTACTTTTCCCGCTAAAAGTTGCATAGCCAAAATCAGACCCATAGAATAATGTTTCACAAATGTGCTTCTCTTTACAATTATCAAATATTTTGGAGAGTTTGAGTAGCTGTTACATCTGTTGAAGATAAGTGACTCGGTAACCTATGGCATATGCAGAAATGCAGTGAAAATAAGGAGACAGGAAAAGGCATAGATGATGGATTTACCACACAGCGGGAAGAGAAACCAAGAGACTGAGATGCCTTTCATTCGTTCTTTTTAAAATGATGAATAGATAGACTAACTCAGCTTTAGGCTAGCACTGTTTTGGCTGTTTATCCTCTTAATAGTCTGATGAAAGAGAAAACATACCTTTATTCATTTTTTTGTGTGTGTCTGAAGTGCCAATAAAATTTTCAAATAACGACTTTCAACTTACAGACTACGAGTGGGCTGGGTGTCTATTACTGTGAGGCACTTAATAATCTTACCTCAATACGAGGCCTGTGGCCAGGAAAAACTGATGTATGTGGTAAACTGCAATATATCGGCTTTCTCTTACACATCTGGTTATATTCAGTGCCTGACATGTGCCTGAGAGAGGGTAGATACTCAATAAGCTTTGCTGAATGACGGAATATAGGTGTAAATGAATACTTAAAAGGATAGGATAGAGTACCATAAACATTTCGATGCTAGGGCATATGACAGGGGCTATAAACAGGCAAAATGAGTGAAAAATTTACCTGGAAGAGCACTTTGAGCAAAGTGGAACACATCTAAGCTTTATTTTACATCCTCAGTTGGGAAACATATTTATTTAAAGTTCTGTGGTTTCCAGCTTTCGATTGGCGTCTTGTCTTCTCTCGTCATTTGTGGTGGGATGTGTGTTTCCTGTCACCAAACATCACAACATTGTGTCACGGGTCCCCTCTGTCTGCAAAATGGAGCAGTGTGGACACTGGGAACCCACACGAGGCAAGCAGGCAGACAAGGATTGAAGAGCAGGGTGACTTGTTGAGGATGGTTAGAGATGGTAAGGAGGAAGTAGGGAGAAAAGATCCATCAGGAGGTTCAGGAAACAGCCCGGGTGAGAGATGATGACATCTCGGGTCAGGACGGTGGCCATAGGGGTCAGAGAGGAAGGACGTTTCGAGATGGTACAACCCGATGATGACTGATTGGATGCGGGAAGTGAGATCGACAGAGGGAGGATCCAGAAGGAAGCGCAGGTTCCCGGCGTGGGTGACTGGGTGGATTGCTACACAGCGACCTGGCAGAAGAGGCAGGAAATGGAAGGCACAGGGTGCAGGAGCTGCTGGGTCACTGGACGAAGTCACCCAGCCAAGCTGGTGTGACTCAGGCTCTCTAAATCTCACTGAGGGCTTGCTGCTGAATTTGTAACCTCTTTGTAAGGAAAAAAAACCAAACCAGTTTTTTGCTTTTTATAAATATAACCATACTAAATGTCTTTTTTAATGTCTCTATTTTAAGGCTGTGTAGCATCCAGCTCCTCTTCCTGCTTGGAGGGCACTGCCCTAGGGGTCGTAGTGGGGCACAGAGCACTGCTTCTCATCATAGGAGCGAAGGTGGGCTCCACCTCCCCCCACGCTCTGGTTGCCAGGATTCTGGTACACGCCCGGGGTTCAACTCATTGAACCTGGATGCTGTAATGGTTAATTACACATGTCAACTTGGCTAGGCTGCAGTACCCAGATATTTGGTCAAACACTAGTCCAGATGGTGCTTTGGAAGTACTGTTGGATGAGACCGACATTTAAATCAGTAGACTTTGAGTAAAATAAATCACTCTCCATAGTGTGGGCAGGCCTCAGATGAGCAGCAGAAGGCCTTAAGATTAAAAGACCGATGTACCCCCCCAAAGCAAAGGGGATTCTGCCAGCCGCAGTGGCTGTTGCCTGGGCCTCCAGCCTGCCTGCGTGTCCTGCAAACCAAAGACAGAGTCAGATTCTATTGCTCACAATAATGAGACTTGTTTAATAAACTAATATGTATTTGTTGTTGGCAAATTACAAACACCAAGAAAGGACAAAGGAACAGAAGAAATTCACATATACCCTGATACAACTAATTGAAACAGTTTTTCCAGGTTCTTGCCAGATTCTTCTATACACATTTTACACAATTGCGTTCATATGTGTATGGCGTTTTATCTTGCTTGTTCCTTCGACATTCTGTTATGAAGCATTCTGACGTCTCATTACCTACTGATAATCTTACTGGTATTCTTGGTCCCGTTTCAGGCCCCTGGATGCATGCTTTGTTCTTCATGCTTCTTTCTTATTTTCTTTGTATGCGTCTCTTGTTATCTGGGACCTATTTTGCATTTTATTTGATTCCTCTCCTAAAGTGATGGAAATAGAGGGCATTTAAGTCTGAGGTTACTTTAGGCTTAAGAGTCGCATGGTTAAAATCAGTGTCTCTAGTGATTACAGTTAAGAATGACGTTGGCTCTTACAGACAGATCTCCTTTCCCCACACCCTCTCCCTGTTGTCTTATAACATAGGTTAAGTATTTGCTCATATAAATATTATTTAAGAATCGTTTTTGAAAAAAAAATTGCTTTTTGCTTAGTCAATTTTGAAACCATGTTCCCCCAAATTATGTATATGTTCATTTGGTTTCAATACTTATTCATGATGTTCCTATTCTTTGGATGACGTTTTGGGGAAGGTGGTGATGGTGATATTTCGAGCCCTGGCCCATTTGAGACCTTCTTTGTTACTAACACACATGAATGACAAGTTGACTTGCTCAGAGAAGTGTTCTCAAGCTATTAATAGGGTCACCTAATGGCAGTGAGTCAGAGCCCGATGCCTTCTTTCCAGCCATGCATTTCTGTGCTTGCTTCAGAGGAAGGCAGGTATGATTCAGAAAGGTCATTTTCATCACAACCTCATCCACTCCGAAATTAGTGGAAATCCCCCACATTCTGCTTAAGGTTTTCTATGCTCTCTAATGTCCTGAGGCATTGTCACAGGTTCATAGATTTTTGTGTACACTCACAGATACTCGAGTGGGAAGTTCAGAGAGGGTCTACCAAATGAGCACTGGGGTCTGTGACCACAGTGACCCCAAACGCTGCCACTGTATTAGTCCGCGCTTCTCAATTTCTTAACTCTATTTTCAGAGGCTATTTTAGGTTTCCTTCCTCTGTCTTAGTTAAGCTCTTTGGTTGCAGGTTACTGATACTAACTGGACTTTAGCATAAAGGACAACAAAAAAACTATCATCGGAGAATAGAGGAAAGTTTCATGGAACCCAAGCGTCAAAATATAACTGGGCCTTGATAAGGAAGTGGAAAGTTTTTAGGACTCCCTGTTTTTAACTTCTGCTTCTCTCTTCGGTTCTTCGTAAAGATTAGTAGGAATCGCTGACGTCTGCTGAGAACTTAGCTGGTGCCACAAAACCCTTGCAGAAAAGTTTCTGTCTTTTTTTTTTTTTTCATCTCGGTTATTCATATGAGGAAACTGAGACAGGGAAATTAAGTTGCCCCGCCATCACCCCAATTGGAGGTTGCAAGCACAGACTTTGGACCTCAGCAGCCTGGTTCCAGAGCTGAGCCCCCCTCACGTCTGCCACACTCAGGTGATCCAGCTCAGGATGACTTCTCCGAGGTCGCCCCTTCGTGGCATCCAGCAGCTGTTTGAACGTCTCCACTGGGGATGGGGGATGGGGATGGGGAAGATGGCCCCATTTGGGGGGGGGGTGGGCAGCCGTAACTAAGCAAATCCTTCTCTAAAATCTGCGTCTCTGACAACTTTCTCACGTTCAGGTTTCCGGTGCTGGGGCTACCCTGAGCCCTTCTGAATCTCAGCCTGCAGGACTGCTTTTGAGGCATTTGAGGGTGGAGTGTTGTGGCTGCTTTGGATTTTCCATCTTCAGTTACCTCAACTGTCCCTGGGTTTTTAAAGTGCCTCTGTCACCCTGTTTCCATCTTTATGATGTGCCTCAGATCTTGCAAGCCACCCTGGAGATGACAATTAGTTACATATGGCAGAACACAGGTTCTCATCTTTATCAGCCCCAATACCTACCTCCTTTGCACAATGAATATTTTGTAATGCCTCTGCTACTATCAAGAAATAAAATTCACTTATACACATACACACACATAGACAAATATATATATAACTGCCTAATTAAAACTACACAATTAAAAAACAAATTTGATGTCCTAATTATAAAATTAAGGAGGAATAAAAGAAAGTGATGTATGAACAAAATACCATGTACATGCTCGGCACAGCTGCACTTGAAGACATGATAAAATGGTTATTTGCACCTGCTTTAGTGAATGTTTGCATTCACAAGAACAGATCAGAAGCCCCTCTGCAGAAACAGCACAGAAAATGGAAGAGGAAAGGCATGAGGATGCGCTAAGTGAATGACAAGCTGAATTTATTTATACATGAGGAAAGAAAGCCTCATTTAATTAAAGTCCTAACATGCGCCAAAACTAACGAGAGGCTGTTGAAAAGGAGGAATCTGAAACTCACAGGCAAACCGTGAATTCACCTGTAAGTGTGCTGTCAACATAAATTCCTGCTCCTTGACAAGGGACAGCGAATTGCCAAAACAGAGCTCCCGGAGCGATCGCCTTACATTCACTCTATAGTTGCTAAGCTTTGGAGACAGGGGGCTAGAATAGCCAAGGGACATAGGAGGGATCAGAAAGGGAACAGTAGAACAGGGGCAAAGCCCCTGTGAATATTCCCAGAGCAGAATGACGAAGGTGTGGTTGTTGGCTGCTCAAGCAGACGGCAGGCAGCATTGCTATAGGTGACCTCATTTTTCAAAAATAGTGAGCAAGTTCTTGGTAATGTTTCAAACAAAACAGTCTTCTCTCAATTTACATGGCAGTTGCATTCCAGGAAAAATCCAGTGACTGCGAAAACTATATATATATATTTAAAAAAAGAAAAAAGAGAAAAAACAATGAATACTGCCTTTATAAAATGGAGTTCCAGGCTCAGATCTTTATCAAGTTTTTTCCACCTCGTGAATGTCTGGTGGGACACTTGAGATTCGCACAAACGTGGGGTGGTTCTTCATCTCACGGTACTGCTCTCGTGTTGCGGGAAGTCTGGCATCTGCAGCCCTTACCTACTAAATTCCAGCAGCGCATCCCCCACTCAGTAATAATGACAATAGGAAAATGTCCCCACAAAATTCCAACTAGCCCCTGATGCCGTCCCTAGGAGACCCACTGCATCGGAGCAACTGGTTCCATTCCCTCCTGGAGAATACAGGCAAGCCCGGTGTGCACAGAGTGTACACACACCCAGCTTAGAGGGTTTAGAGGACAAACTAGTTCCAAATGGGTTTCCTGAGCAACTGGTTTATTCTCTGTTCTCCATTTACCACTTTCTTAGCTTTTTAAAAAGAAATCGTGTTACAATACACAGAACATAAGATTTCCCTTTGTTTCGTGCGTGGTTCGGTGGCACTAAGTATACTGACATTATTGTGTAACTGTCGCCATCATCCATTCCTCCCCTTTTTATATCTGACATTTATTCAGAGTAAGGGAAGGTCGTCAAGAGTCCCTTCGTGTGAAAAGGAAGCGCTGAGGAGTGCCAGAGCATCAATTTAAAACAAGCTGGGGCAAAGGGTGGGGAGGGGGGAGGAGAGCCCCCAAATTCCTGGCATTCAAGGCATACAGAGGAAGCTACTTGCCCTCTAATCTCGAATGTGAAGGGTCCCTGAGAGGGACTTCAGGTTCTAACTTCCTTTATTCCTACAATGCTAAGTCTTCAAGTCACACTTCCTCTTTAAAGAAAATACTGATTTTGTTCATCCAGTTTTTTAAAGTTCTGACATCTTTTTCACTGATGAAATGGTGGGAGGCACTACTTTAGTCAGGCAACTGGCTAGTTTAATATTCCTGCGTTTAAGATAGTTTGACAGTCACACTAATATCGAAAGTTGTTCAACACTGAAATGATTAAGGTTACAGAAGCAGATATTTCCTTCACTTAATGTACTTTTTAAGTTGTTCATGTGAAAACTTACCATAACAATTTTATGTATAAAAGTAGAGAGAAGAAGATAATGAATTCCTGTAAAACTGTCACCTTGACTTTACAACTGCCAATATTTTGTCATACACACTTAATCGTTTCCATTTGCCGAAGTGTCTTAAAGCTAATCTCAGACTGAAAAACAATGAAACCTTTTTGTTCCCCCAACATTTCATCCTTGAATACTTTTCATTACACATGTCTAAAAACTAAGGATGGCTTCTTATTTGCTTTCATCTCCGAAAGTGATATGGAAATAGACACGCATTTAAGTCTGTTCGAGGTTACCTTAAGGCTTGGTTAAAATCAGTGTCTCTAGTGATTACCGTTAAGAATGAGGTTGGCTCTTATGCACAGATCTCCTTTCCCCAAACCCTCTCCATTGTTTGTATTATTTTATAAAGCGGGTTAAGTATTTGCTCATATAGATATTTTTTAAGAATTGTTTTTTGCAAAAAAAATTGGTTTTTGCTTAGTCAATTTTGAAATATTCCCCCATGGTTATGCCTGACAAAATTAACAATAAATTCCTTCATAATATGATACCCCACTATATATATATATATATATATTATATATATATATATATATATATATATATATCTGATACCCCACTATATATATATATATCTGATACCCAGTCCATATTCAAATTATTCCAAGATATATTTTTATATTTCATTTTTGTATTTAGTTTGATCTAGACTAGGTGACATATTGCATTTGATTGTTCAGTTTCCAGTCTCCATTAATCAATTTGCTTTATTTTAAATTCATCTTGATTTGTTTCCTTTCACTTTTCTTCCACTAAACACACACACACACACACACACACAATTGTTCTTTTCTTCTTTTTTTTTTGTGGGGAAAGTTTAAGCAAGACAATATTTTCACCCTGCATCTGAGGAAATCTAGTATTTTTAAAAGCTCCCCATAAACAGAAAATATGTGTATTAACTAAATGTAGTTTTCTAAAGTAAATCATTGAAAATATCTAGTTACTAGGGCGCTAGAGAGTAAGAGCAAAATCCTTTGGATGATGTGACTTAAGTGTTATGTTTTTCATGTTTGCAAAGTTCATGTGGGTCAGGGAAAGAAACTCTTCTACTATTAATCTTTAAGTATAATGGCCTTCTCAGGATTAAGACTCTTCTTACTCAGTCCTCAAAGAAGTTTACTAGTAAAAAAAAGATGGAAACATGTTATTTATTTGTTTGTTTCAGCAGTCTCTCAAGGCAATGGGACACAGTAGCAGGAAAAAAAAGGAGCTAGAGATGTAGGGAGCAAGAAGACCTGGAGTCAGTACTGACTCTACGATGGACTAATGATTTGAATAGGTCCCGTAAGCTGATTTCTTCTTGAGAAAGCTTGGCCTAGTTGATGGAAGAGATATCCCTGGAACATTCTAGAATTTCATAATACCATGTGGCTAAAAAACAATGAAATCTCTTTTGTCTCCCCAACAAATACACCAGGTCTTCGGCTGCCATGGGAGGGTATTTCTTCAAAGCAGGCCCTTTGGAGCCATCAGCCAATTTCCCCGACGCTGTCACCCCTCGAAACATCCTTGTAAATACTTTCAGAATTAGTTTACAAGACACAGTAAATATGCACTAGTACTTGACGGCCATGTCTCTTATTGTATTGAATACGCATTTTGTGTGCATTTGCTACTTCGATGAAGAATCGTGCGAGGTGCTGTGTTGCTGAGGCAGTGGCCGGCACGAACTAAGATAAAATCCCTGCCCGCAAAGGAACGGGCAATTTGGTTGGAAGGGGGGTGATGCACACAGACACAAAGCAAAGGGAGGGCTAAAACCTTTGGGGGACGGGGAATGCCTTCAGCAGCGCATTAGTATTTCCAAAGTCGAGATCCTTGGGTTTGAGAAATGGACCTCCTTGGCTACGAAGACTTGAAATTATATTTTGAGGCTGACAAAGCCTAAAGTACGCCCTTCGATATTGTTCAGAAGTAATTACGGTGTCATCAGGCCAGCACTGGGTGGAGATGTCAACAAGAGGCAGAAGGTAAAACGTTCTGAGCATCTTCTTGGCATGGCTGAAGCTAAAGCAAACACACCTTACAGACTCGATAATTTAAATACTTAAGAAACGCTCTTTTAAGAAGCTAGGACATTGAAGGGTTTATAACATTCTGAAGGAATTTTGGTACTTTTATGTTTCCAGATAACCCCAATTAAATATTTTAGGATTCAGATGTTTTCAATGGGGTTTGATTTCTGCTGGATTATTTTTTCCCAAACCTCTTGTTAAATGGTTCCTTCACAATTATACCAGTAAGTGTGTCTCACATTGACCGAAAATTTTAGTAATTAGTTACTTGTTAACATTACTTGATACTGTGTCCCAGCAAAGAAACTGAAGGGAAAAGCCATCGTTACCCTATGCATTTCCCCAGAGTGGTCTGATTAGCAGTTGTGGATTGATTTGCAGCTTATCATATTACTCATGTAACACCCACAGTTTGTGCCAAGAAGAAGGGTGTCATGTTGCCAAGGGCCAGAGAAGTATTTGTTCAGGAAGATGGGACCGGCTTTTCAAAAACATTAATTAGCATAATCATGATTCTCATTTATTTATTCAAGAAATAGTTATTGAAAACCTATTGGGGACAGTGCCTGGGTGCTATGGTTTATGGTGATTTCAGATGTTTTCAGTCAGTCCAAACAGGTGACTGACTGCATAGTCCCAGAGGGGATGCGTTGACATTCAAGACAGAGATTAAATTCATTCTTTGCTTCGCTATTAGGAAAAGCAATTTTCAGGTATGTATTAAGACTATAAAAAATTTCTTCTGAATGGAACAGATAATGGTAATTGAAGATTATCTTCAGTAATTTAGACTCACTGAATTAATTTAACCTGAATATGCAGTTTGGGAAGGTGAAGAATTACAGGTGATGGCAAAGTAATTCGGCAGCATAAGCGAGAACTGCAGGAGTCTGATAGATGCGCATTTAAAAATTCGCTAACAGTGTGTTTATAAACAAAACAAAATGAAACGGCAAAAGCAATCTTACTAAAAACTCACGATCGCAGAACTCAGCTGCGTCAAAGTGACTCAGAGAAAATTTGTTCTCATCCTATGGTTTCCTAAAGGGATCCAAAATGATTACCAAAAGGGTTAGGAGCCAGACCCAACAGGATTTAAATTAATCCAGCTGTTCCGCCCTAACTCAGCAGCTGCTGGGGCTGCTGCTTCTGCTACTTGGGGAGTAGAAGAGAGAGCCAGAAAGGCAGAGCTTCCTCCAAACCCTACCCCCAAGTGCTGGAGGACGAGAGAAGAGGGAGGGCACGGCTGTCTGGGATGGAGGGGACGGCTGGTTGAGGGCGAGTGAGTTGCAGAGACAAGCCCCAACGTCACCATCAAAGCAGAGCTGAGAAGCAATGGCAGGCCCGCAGGCCCCTCCTCTGAGATTGAATGTTCCTGGTGAATCTTCCCAGCGGCCACACCCACCGTACCATCACAGCCCTGCTGGGGTTGAGAGGAGAGGACAGGGAGGGGAGGAAATGCCAGCATCTTGCTCCTTTGTCAGTGGTGACAGAGGAGAAGGGCTGGGGGTCACGCGTCCTGTGCCCCAACGCTCCCTATCAACCGGGCAGCAAGTGGACCACAAATGAATAAAACTTAAAAACACCGTCGTTGGGAGGCCTTATGCTCCTTCTTTAACCTTCTTTGTCATGTTCTTCCTGTTTCAAATTCCCCCTTCCCTGTCAGCCACCTTCCCTTACACTCGCTGTTAGTAGACTTTGCAAGTTCAGGGCTTTGATTTTATTATATCAGGTTTTGGAAAGCAGAGTTGTGTTAGAGACTGCTGGTTTCCTCCCAGTACCTGTTTCTCTTTTCTTGGTAATAGGACTCTCAGGGGAAACCCAGAATAAAGACTACCTTTCTCAGCACCCTGGCAGTTCGCGGTGGCCGCGTGACTCGGTTTTGACCAATGGGAAACAAGCAGCGGGGGTGGGCGCATGCAACTTCTGGGAAATATCTCTAACAGGAGAGGCACACCCCTTCTCCCTGCCTTCCTTCTTCCTGTTGGTGGCAATGTGGACTCTGGGCATGGTGTCTAGAAGTCAAGCACCCACTGGGACCCAGAAGTGAAAACCACCGGTGGAGGGTGGGCAAGCAAGAAGGTAGAAGGGTCCTGGTGCCTGCTGCTGATTGTGGAGCTGACTTAGCAACTCTGCTGAGGACTGAGGGAGGGCCAAATCCGGCCTCTCTTATTCAATCAGCCTTTGTTATTTGGGGTTTTCTCTTACTCAGATCTAATCATGACTGATACATGAGTTGTGACTTGCTTTAAATTAAAATAACAACTTTTTTTTTTTGAGCACTTACTTTGTCCCACGCAGCGTTTAAGAGTTTTAGGTTTATTAACCCATTTAATACAACGACCCTATAAAGAAGTACTGTTGTGATGGGTGAGGGAACACAGTGATGCTAAAAGTCACTAGCTCAAGGTCAGAACTTGGACCTCAGCAGTATGACTCCCAAGACGTTCCATCTTATCTTCTACAACAGAGGCTGGCAGACTGTGGTCCTGCGAGTGAAATCCAGCCTGATGCCTCTTTTTGCAAATCACATGTAATTGGCCCACAGATGAACAGCCATGATCTTTCATCTGTGGGTCTATGGCCGCTTTCACACTACAGAGCAGAGAGTAGCTTCAACGAAGACCAGTTGAACCCCAAATCTGAAGTCTTTATCTCTTTTACAGAAATTTTGCTTACCCCTTTTCTATGATTCAGTGCCTCTAAAACTGACTTGAAAAATGTGATTTATACAAAGGATAATCCAAGGAAAACTGTTGACAATAGGATTCTCTAAATGGCGAAAAATAATTGTTTGACAGGCTCCTGTGTACCAGGAACAGCATTAGAACCTTTTATATGATAATTTTGTTTATTCTTTACAACTACTCCATAAGGTAGATGTTCATATCTGCATTTTGAAAATGAGGAAACTGAGGCCCAGAGAATTAAGTAACTTGTCTACAGGTTCACAGCTATTAAGTGGCCCAACTAGTATTTCAACCTAAGTTTTTTATTCCAGTCTTAGCCACAGGCTGAAGTTGGTGAGGCAACCTCACTTAAAGCATTTAAAATATAATTTAATTTATAGAAAAATGGGCTTTTCCAGGGAGACAAATCATATTTGAATGCTGTAAATCTTACCGTAAAACTTTGTACAGCAAAAACTTACTAAAGAGTTATTTAAGTCTTCATTACAGGGCGATGATTCCATATCAAATTAATCTCTAGTAGGTTTTAGTATATTATATGCCAACCTAGAAGCCCTGGGAAAACCAGTTCTAAAATATCCATTTAGAATTCTGATTTTTTTGGGTTAAGAGGAATTAATCATCTTTGGAACTATGCTTCAAATATAAGGGCCTTTGAAAGAGAAAAACAAAACCTGGAAATCTTCCCAGATCAGCCAATCCAGACAAGGCTTATTGTTGATGCCTTAGTCAGGCAACGACGTTCCATCTTCTGAGGATTATAAACCTCTAAGGGAACTCTAGGTGTTTTCCCTTTAAAAGAATGGGTGTTTACTCTTAAACAGGTTTCCAGGCCTTTGGAATCGTGTTGACAATTTCCTCGTGCCCCTAGACCCCCGAGTTAAGAAATCCTGTGTTATCTCAATATCTTCTGTTGTTATTAACAATATGACTTTGGACAAGTTACTTAACCTTACTAAGCATCACTGTTTCTCATTTGTATGGTAGGAGTAAAAATAATATTTCAAGGTTACTGTGAACACTGAGATTATCCACCAGAAGATGCTGAGTATGTGTCTGTCACATAAGCCTTTAATAAATATTAGCTATGGTTAACAGGCCTGGTTTATCTGTTTACTAACTTTTTTGTGTTATGACCAAAGGATCAGTTCCAAATGATGAGGACTCATTGACCAGTCCTTATCTCACACTCTGCTAGGATTTGTAGGTGGTACCAAACCTCATAAAACCATAGGTCATTCAATTATGCTACAGAATTTATGTCTTAAGACTATATAAAGAATTAATAACATAAAATGACAATTAGCATTCTAGTAATATAACATTTTTAAGAAATTAAATATTTATAAAATATTCCCCGTATTTTCAGGATTCATAATGATACTGGTAACGACTAATGTGGAACTATGCTACCCGATTTGGGGCAGGAGTAATGGCATTATAGTGCCCTGAGCTGCTTCTGACCTTGGATGGCAGGGTAGGGATATTTAATGTTTCTTGGGAAGCATCAGGGTATCCATGGGTTTGTGAAATGGGTCATTTTTAGACTCAGTCAGCAAGGATTTTTCCAGTCCCTCTCATCATTATAGGGCACAGAGCTCAGGTTAGAGAGACAGAGAGCTATAGACTTAACAGCCACAGTTAACATTTCTCTCGGTAATGTTTTGTAGTTTTCAGGGTAGAGGTCTTTGGGTATTTTCTATTAAATTTACTCAAGTCAGCCATCACAGTCCTGTGACTGTGATTGACTTCAGAGGTCAGTGGCTAGGGTCCCTGGTCAATTACATTCTCTTTAGTGGGAGGTCTGCAGAGTATATACTTATGACCACCACAGAAACTCCAGTGCAATGTTTAATAGAAGTGGTGAGAATGGGCATCTTATCTTTTTCTTTATGGGGAAACGTCCAGCATATCATCGTTAAGTATGTTGTAGGCTGTACATTTTCCATAGATCTCTTTATTGGTTTGAGAATGTGATCTTCTACTCCTAGTTTACTGTGAATTTGAAAAAAAAAAAAAGCATGAATAGGTGTTGATTTTTGTCGAATGACTTTTCCGCATCCATGAAACGATCATACAGTTTTTATCCTTTTATTCTGTTAATATGGTGATTTCATTGTTTGACCTTTTCATGTTAAATTGACTTTGCAATTCTGCAATAAACCCAACTTGGTCATGGTCTATTATTTTTTGTTATATATTATTGGATTTAATTTGCTAATATTTTGTTAAGGATTTTGTTTATAAGGTACATTGGTCTATAATTTTTATTTTTTGTATTTCCTCTGACAGGTTTTGGTATCAGGGTTATGTTGGCTATAAATAAATTGGGGACTACACTTTCTTTTCTACTTTCTGAGAGTTTGTGTAAGACGTGTCTTAGTCCTTTTTTAAATGTTTAATAGAATTCACCACAGAAACCATGTAGAAATTGAAAGTGAATTCAATGTCTTCGATAGATAGAGGGCTATTCATTTTTTTCTAGTTCATCCTGTTTTTATCAGTTTTTATAAGTTGTATTTTTCAAGGAATCTATCAATTTAATTGAAATTGTCAAGTTATTGGCATAAATGATTTCAAAGGATCAACTTTTGGTTTGGTTAAATTTTTTATTTTCAATGCCATTGATTTCTGCTCTGATTTTCCCTTCTTTCCTTTTCCTGGCTTTGGATTCATCTTTCTCATCTTTCTATATCTTCTTAGGGTAGAAACTTGATACTTGGATAATTGACTTGAAGTCTTTTTTCTGCTATAAGCACTTACAGTTATAAATTTGCCTCTAATCACTGCTTTAGCTATAGCCTCTCACCCCCAATTTTGATAAGTCATATGAAAACATATCATTCAGTTTGAAGTATTTCCTAGTTTACCTTGTGATTTCTTCTTTGACTTGGGAGTTATTTAGAAGAATGTTATTGAATTTCCAAATATTTGAGGCTTCTCTGGGCATCTCATTGTTATCGATTTCTATTTTAATTCACTTGTGGACAAAGAACATACTCTAAAATTTCAATATTTTGAAATTTATTGAGACAGGTGTTATATCTCAGTATATGGTCTACCTTGGTGAATGTTTCACGTGTATTTGTGAAGAATGGTTACTTGAAGCTGTTATTTTGCATGTGTGTATTGTGTGTGTTTGTGTGTGTGTGTGTGTGTACGCGCATGTGTGTGTGCTTATAAATGCCTGTTAAGTCAAGGTGGTTGTTAGTGCTGTGCAAATCCTCTACATCCCTGATGACTTTTTGTGCTATCAGTTCCTGAGAGCAGGTGTTCACATCTCTATGACTGGGATCCGTCTGCCTCTCCCTTATTTCTGTTATTTTCGCTGTTGTTACATGCGGTTTTAAGCATTCTATATTGTTCTGTCTTCTCGATGTATTGATCTTTTTGTAATTTTGAATTATCCCTCTTTCTATTTTGTAATACTTCTTGTCTTGAACTCTATTTGAAGTTGATTTTGTCCAAAATTTATGTAGCTACTCTAGCTTTCCTATGCTTATAATATTCAGAGTAAATATTTTCATCTTTGCTTCTTTCATCTTATTTATGCATCTGTGTTTGGAGTGCCTCTCTTGAAGGCAGCATATAATTAGGCTTGCTTGTCTGATATGGTTAAGTCTTCGTATTTGTTTTTCAATCATCCCATCTTTCTTTCCCCTGTTATTCTTGTTTTCTTTTTGCATTAAATATTTTTAATATTCCATTCTAACCCTCTACTGGTTCTTTAGCTTTACCTTTTTGCGTTTTTTTAGTAGTTGCTCTAGTGGTTACAATGTGTGTCTTTAATTTATCACAGTCCCCTTAGAGGTGATATTGGTCTATATCGAATACCTCATAAGACCTCATAGTAGTGTAGTTCCGTGTGCCACACACACACACACACACACACACACACACACACACACACTTTGTACCACTGTTGCCATATGTACTTCAAGCCAGTAAGGCTGATGTTTTCTACCTATAAGGAACATAGGGGTTCAGGAAGTTTCCTTGCAGGAAAAAAAAAAAAAAAAAGCAGCTGCAAACTTCCAAGTATCACCAGGTACAGTTTCCTTTGTTCAAGTGTGAACTCCACTCCAGTTTGTACCTGCTTTCAGTTATTCTCCACTGCTTTCGAAGAGTAAAAAAGTTTCCCTAGTTTTCTCGGGGGTTTAGTCTCGCCCAGCCACTTTGTCATTCCCAGAATCTAATCTCCGCCATCAACCTTTTCTGGAGAATTTTGTAAGTTAAAGGCCTCCATTGAAATTGACCAGCAAACACTCACCACTCTGCGGAAATGCACACGCTTCGACTGAGACTTGACCTTCAGGACCTGCAGGGCTGTAATGCAACCAGCAGATACCCCAACAAAGATGGCACAGAAGCCAGTCCCAGCCCGGGTACTGAGGAGTCACCGGGCCTGACAGCAGACCCCGCCCCACACACCCTCTAGGGTGTCTTGAATGGCAGCCTGTATGTTGAACCATGCGAGACAGCCACTCTTGGCTGGTGTTATGACCTTGAAAAACATGAATTTTGTAAGTTCAACCAAATAGTCTCTGAGAGTAACAGTCTCTAACCTTTGTGGCACCTGGGACCAGTGCTCCTATGAGAACCTAGTGCCTGATGATCTGAGGTGGAGCTGAGGAGGTGATTCTAGGGCTGGGGAGCAGCTGTGAATACAGATGAAGCTTCTCTCACTCACTTGCTGCTCACCTCCTGCTGTGTGGCCCGGTTCCTCACAGGACACAGACCGGTACCGGTCCGCAGCCCAAGTTTGGGAACCCCCTGTCTTACAGAGTATGGATTTCATTGCTTCTTGAATATTTTCTCATCATCAAAAAGTCCTAGTGCTAAAGAAACACTGTCTAGATTTTTATATATTAGACACACAGACAGGGTGGACATGCAGAAGGCAAAACTAGGCAAGCAGCCCCAGGGAAAGCCTCCTGCCTTAGGGAGGGCGTAACGTGATGTGGGCACAGAAGCACATTACACATTAATATTAAGACCAGTAACAGACATTGTGATTCCTTGAAGGCAGGAGTCGATTATTGTAATGTCTGAATATTATGGTCTTGAGATGGTGCTACTAAAACACTGTGGACCAGATTTAGCAAAACGAGCAGATGCATTAAAACAGGATGCCCTGTTAAATTTGAATTTCAGATGAACAATGAATAATTTTTTAGTATAAGTGTGGTTCTGCTCCTCTGACAGCTAATATACGAAACATAATAAAACAATTACTTGTCATCGATCCAAAATTCACGTTTACCTGAAAGTCTTGGCAAATTTACTGACAACTTCATGGTCCCCATTCAGTGCTGCCAATGGGGACGGGACTCTGGCCCCAGAAGGCCACACTCATAGGAAAATGGGCCACCAAAGTCCCGTCCCCTGGGAGAAAGGAGCACATCCAGCTGGGAGGCCAAGTTCACCAGCCACACGAGGGTGGCCAGCTGGACTCTTGTAAAGAAAATCTTGCTTCGAGAGCTCCTATAAACATAATATTTAGCTTTATCAGGAGCTTTTATGCGAGCGTGCTCTGTAATTATTTATTTGCGAGTTGCCACGACATCCTGTTGAGGTCGGTGACTATTTCTATTACTCTCATCTTGCAATGAAGTAAACAGGGCCAGAGAAGGAGGCTGACTCATGGGACAGCCCAGGGAGTCAGGGGACAGGCGGCAGAGCCCTGAAGGGCCTTGAATCGTGAGAGCCCAATAAAAACCAGAGAAATAAAGAGGAATAAAGAAGATGCTCTGAAACCCCTGGAAACTCCACATTCTAAACAGTCCTATTCTTGTTAAGGAAAATAAACCAGAATAAAAACACGTAGACAGGAAACTACATATTTTGAAGGCAGATTTTTTTTTCCCCAGGAAGACGGACTAGCTCACCCACTCTTTGCTTCTCCCCAAGCAAAGGTGAATTTCCTTGTAAGTGCGTGGAAAAGGAAGATAACAAGAGAAATAAGACTTCCCGACCCCGAAAGAACAATGATGGACATTAGCCGACTACCTCCCGTATCAGGCGGCTTAAGTTTCCCATTGACTCTAATCTTCACAACAATTCTACGTGTACCGATTGTCCCCACTTCACTGATGGGAGACTGTGGGCTCAGAGGGCCAGAGAGACTTGGGAGACACACACCACTGTCAAGTGCAGGCGGTGACATTGAAACCCAGGCCCTGACTTTGGCAGACCTACCATTTTCACCCCCACTCAGGAAAAAATCAGCACACTCAAATCTCATTGAATTATGTGCTTTTTCAAATGCTATTTAAACGAACTTTTTGTCTCTTTTGTCCCTTTCATGAATTCTAAGGCCATCTCAGGGTGAGGGCCATGCGTAGCCACCAAGAGAGTCTGGCTAAGGCTCCCACCTCTGTGATGAGACTCCCCAGCGCATTATCCGCAGGTCTCTCAATACGATGGGGCAGGTATCATCTTCCTTTGGGACACAGGAAACTGATTTGCAGAGAGGTTACGGGATTTGCCTAAGGTCCCACGGGGCCAGAGATGGCACCAGAACATATCTTTTGTCACTTTCCAATGTCCTTGTTGAAAAATTGAGGAAATTACAGTAATTGTCCCCAATTTAAATAATACACATTTTTCTTCACCTATGTTTTCCACCTCCTGTCCCATGACCAGCGGTTGGAGGCAGGACTCCCTGCTGATTCACACTTTTAGAAGTCCCCTTGTTCCAGCAGCTCCTGGTGTGGCGCGAAAGCCCTCCACCACCCCGCCCGCACCCACCTGTCCAGCCTCATTCCCTCCCTCCCCACACGAGGCTCTCATTCAGGCCAGACAAGCCATGTGCATCCTCTACAACGTGCCCCACAACCCACCTCCACACCTGGTTTGGAGCCAGGTGAAGGTTCCAGCACAGACCAATGTGAGAGAAAATAGAGCGCTTCTGACGGGCCCTCAGCTTTCCCCAAATAGACGAAAGGAAGGTGACCCCTGGCAGTTTGCAGAGACGGTAGCTCTAGACCCCTTGTCGCAGAGAAGCTGTTTACATGGCAGACCCAGGCAGCAGACCGTGGCAGGGCTTACCTTCCCCTGCCTGAGACCAATTCCGTCGGTGCTCTGGACCCCTCTCCGCGCCGCACGCTCTGGCCTTCGGTCATCCCCTGTCTTTACCTCGAACCCAGTGCTTTACACCGGCCTCTCCCTCCAGCGCGCCTCCCTCCCTCCCCCACTTCCGGCGCTTCTCTGCCGGCTCCTTCACCTCCTCTTGCGTGCTTCCCGACCCTCTCAGCCCTGGGCTGTCAGGTGTCTTTCATTTGCTCCGCGGGAGACCCCAACCTTCACACTAGGATGAATTTGCCAAAGAAGATGGGCCCCTGGGCAGTGAGGTCAGGAAGCTGGGCGCTGGCCCTCTCGCAGGTGCAATTAAGTCAGCGGGGCCTTCCAGGTGAGCGCCCTCATCACATGAGCTCCGGGAGAGACAGCATGCCTTTCGGGGCACACACCGGACGCCGGCTCAGCCTCTTGACTGATGGAAGCACAGTGCTTGACGCCAGGGTCCTCCAGCCGACACACGCTCGCCTCGTCTTTTCACCTGGAAAGGTAAGCTGTCCTCAGGAGGTCACTTGAGCCTGGAGTCAGCAAAGGAGCGTTCATTACAGGATCTCATGCTGGGTGGTATCAGGCTGCCTTGGGTGGTCCTCTGCATCGCAGGAGTGTACCTGCCGCTTCGCCGGAACAGGTGAGTCCCAGGCTGGATTGGTCCTCACGGGGAGGTGCTTGAATGGGTACTGCACCTTCAGCCAGGTCCCAGCCTGTGTGGATGTATGAGGTGTGCATTCAGTGCAAGCTTCACAACCTGTAAACACCTCTCTCCGGACGTGGGGGAGCGGCGGGGGCGGAATGGAGGCGGATGCACATCAGAGCTTCCCCGAGTGCTGTGTGGAGAACGGGTTCCAGACACGATGCCCGAGAAGCAAAGACTAGTTCCGGCCCTGACCCTTGCGACCATGACCTGATTTGGAAAGACAGCCTTTGCAGATGGGTTCATTTAAGATGGGGTCGTACTGGCATAGGATGACCTGATGTCCCTATAAGGGGAATTGGGATGCTCCGAGAGGAGAAGGCCGCGTGAAGACGCGGAGAGGCATGCGCACAGGCCGGCGGCCGTGGCGACAAGGCAGGCAGAGACCCGAGCGATGCATCTGCCAGCCAAGGCGCTCCGAGGCCGGTGGCAGCAGCAGAAGCTAGGGAGAGGCCAGGGGCAGAAGCTCCCTCAGAGCCTCCGGAAGGCCCCAAGTTCTGCCAGCGCCCTGATTTCAGACTTCCGGCCTCCCCAACTGCGAGGGAATTGATTCCTGGGGTTTTAAGCCACCCAGCTTGTGGCACTTTATTGTGGCAGCCCCAGGACGCCAGTACAAATGGCACGCCTACAACGTCGCTTATCCGTGGATGAACTCAGGGACACGCCATCCTTTAAGGCCCATCCGACTCCTCTGGATCCGTCCCACATGGCCCCTCAGGTGACACCAGCTCACTGCCCCTCCCTCCTCTGTTCTCCCCACATTAGTCCCTCTTTACCTCTTCTCTTCTGAGGGAAAAACACCAGTTTCTTCACCAATTTGTCATAAGCAGAGCGGTTTAACCCAGTAACTGGCCCCTGACCTCTGAGTCACGTGAGTGACTTACAAAAGGAGTAAAGTCTCATTTTAAAGGAAATTCACCAAGATTCACACAGATAATGGTGCAGGTAGTTTGTTTTTAGCAGCTATTTAAATATATATATATATATATATATATATATATAGCTTTTTAAAAAAATGGAAGTTATTAAGTGACTCCAACATGCAAATCACAAAGTAGGGGTTATTTCCATTTACCTGTGGAGAAAGTGAGGCTTAGGTCGGCCAACTTGCCCAAGATGGATCGAGGCTAGAACCCAAATCTGTCTGATGCCAAAACCCTCCCTTTAAATTACACTACCAAATAGGCTTCAAAAGATGCAGCCTTGTAAATATTTGGAAGGGCTTCTCAAATTTCCCCTATGCTTCCTATAAGTTTAGTGTTTTATAGAAATTTGCTGCTGTAAGTGGATGTAAGACACCCAAAGAAACTCCGAATGGTGACTAGTGTCTCATTTATTCTTAATTGTTTATTTTCTCATTTAATATTGAAAGTAATAATTTGGCCCAGAGCCTACAAATCCGAATAGCAATTCTAAGTCAATGTGTAGGCAGTTCCTTAAATAATCAGTCTATTTTATTTTTTTAACCATCCCCTCAATTTCACCCCTGACCTATGGATGTTGCCATCTCCCCTTAAGAACCGGATCTCTGAACGCAAGTTTTCTCCTCTCACACACGCACGGCATGGGCCTGGCCTGGCACACCCGGGGCACTCGGGGGCCTGGCACACCCAGGGTATGTTCCGTGGCTCCACCTGGGGTACGAACCCAGGACCTTCTGCATGTAAAGCAGACGTGCTCACCAGTACTCTGTGGAACCACCCCTTAAATAATCAGTTTATTGTGTTATATCTTAAACTTTGGTAAAGGACTCTTCCTTTTTTCTTCCCCGAAGCGCAAGCATAGGGATATTCACAATTTCACTCTTAAATCCTTTCAGTAATAATTTTCTTTCAAATGTAAATTTCATGTTTCATGTGATTCAGGCATCCTTTGAAATTCTTAGCCAAATAAAATCATAAATCACTCACTTACGAAAAGTCTTTTCTGCCAAAAGGCATGCCCATGTAACTTTGGCTTGAGCTGATGGAATTTTTTAGCATGAATTACCAAACTAGATGAAACTCGGGTGAGGGAAATTCCTGTTTTGCTCAAGCAGCAAACTCGAAGCTTGGGCCATTAAAGTGTTCTCAGTCTCCTAAGCATCCCCAAAATTAGTAAACATAAGCCTCCGTCTTCCTGTTCTCACAAACTCCATCATAGATAAGCTCACGGACACACACAGCACCGAGCTGGGCCCCCTGGGCCATCGTCCACTCACGCCCTGCCTGACGGGATAAATCAACAATCTCGAGGCCTCGGATGGAGTGCAAGTCTCATCAGCTGAGCAAAGATTCTGCATTAACAGGGAGAAGACATTAAGCCCGTGGCAGAACCAGCGATGTAATTTGCAGGCCTACTGCCAAATGAAAATGCAGGGCCCCTTGTTCAAAAATGATGAAGCATTTCAGGACAGCAAGAGCAGAGCAGTCAGTGAAGTGCTGGGTCTTCTGAGCACGGGCGTGTGTGACTGCACAGGTCACACGCCCACCCAGGAAGCCGGCCTGGCCCCTGGGGGCTGTCCTCCCAGCTTTCAGGCCCTTGGTCCTTCCTTCTATGACCTGTCATCTGGGCCCTCTCTCTCACCCCATATTTAATCAATCACCAAGTTCTACTGATGCCGTCACCTAGATACCTTGCAAACCCACTCATTTCCCCCTTTTCCTCTCCAGATGTTTCTCACCTCCAGTCACTCTCCTCCACACCCGCCCTGCCCTCCGCAGCTGGCCCTGCTCACAATAAGGGTCCTGGCTGCCCACGTGGACGAGTCTTGGCAGGCGTCTCATTGCTCATGGTAGGAGGCCACAAACCAGGACATGGACCTCCAGACTTGGCCCCTCCTGTTCCTCTTCCTTTCCTGGCGTCTTCAGCTCACACCTCGCTCTCCTTGGCCCTGGGTGTTTTAGTCACCCTGGCTTTCTCCCATGCGGTCTCTCAAATAGGGACCTTCAGCCTCTGAGTCTTCCCACAGGCTGTCCCTCTGGCCTACACCATGCTTTCTCTCTGTCGTCACCTGACTTGCTGGTAGTCAGCCATCAGGTTTTGGCTTAATGTCTCCAGGACACTCTCCCCGCCTCCCAGACGAGGATGGGTCCCCTGGCTTCCCAATTACCCCAGCACTCTCTCAGCTGGTTGGTACAACTTGTTACACTTGTTCTGTGTGTTTCCTGCCCACAAAGGTGTGGTGGGTCCCACCCCAACTTAGTCCCGGGATGCCCACACTGCTGTAGAAACTCTACAAGTACTTGTTGATGGATGGGTTGACGGACTCAATCAAGGCTCTATCACGAAATCAGCATCACGGAGCATCACAGTCAGATGGTAACGAGGGAAATGTGCTTGCCACTGCAGCTAGTGCACTAAAGGCAGCGGAACAGAACGTTCTGAGCGTCTGGTGGCTCTGCTGAATGACAGTGTGACTCATTTGAACAAGTACTGCTTGTCGAAGACGTCCACTGCTAGTGCTGGTACTCAGTGTGTTTTAAAAGGTACCATTCCAGGATTATGTGTGATTTTAAAAATTTCTTCTCTGTTTTTCTAGTCCGTGATAAGATACATGTTTTACTTTGATAACTATGATGAACCACCCCTCTCCAGCAAATTTTGCTTAAAAAAAAAAAAAAGTGCCAGGCAGAGAATTTCCTTGTGGGTTTATTTTCTTTGCAAATATATTTCCTCTGGCTGGAAAGGGGAAACATCCCCCCAACTCCTCAGTCCACAGATGATAGAAGAAAAAGTATGAAGAGGAAGTTAGATGGTGCCAACGGTGCCAATTAATATTCTTTTAAAACATTTATATAAAAGCAAGAAAGCAAACACAGCCATAAAGGTAAGCCATGGGTGCCCTGATCACCGGGGGGATAGGTTTCTGCTTCTGAGGCCTTGAGCTGTGAGACAAGTGAGGACAATTTCTACTCCAAGGCCATGGCTGTATAAAGCACTGGATTATCTGATCTCAAACACTTATTTCCTTCCATGATATTTTTCTTCTATATAGGTAAGAAAGGAAAAGAAAGAGTAGGCAGGGATTAGATGTCTAGTAAGGCTAATGGGCAGGGCGGACTAGCACCTGTTAGGGTGACCAGCTATCTTAGTTTGCTCAGGACTGAGGAGCTACCTGGACCCAGACTTAAGGACAAACCAGGATGAGCTGATTACCCTACCACCTGATGGCTTATGAAATTGAGGATGTGGTTACAGCAGAGCCTCTCCTAGGCCCAGAAGTTCAGATGGCACCCAGCGTTATGTCACATGGCTCAGCATTTCTCCCCCAAAACTCTACCCAAGGCCTTCAGAACATCGCCATTGTCCAGGGCAGTTCTGAGAATCAACTCTGGCCTGAAATTGAGAACCCAGACCACAATTTTATTTCTAGCATGTCGCTTTGTTTTTTTTTTCTAGAATGAACCTCCTTTAACTTTTTGTTTTAAAATGATTTTTGATTAAAGAGAAAACAGGATCCTGGTATGAACTGAGCTTTAGACACATTTGAACTGTTGAAGTTGTTCCTTTTAAGCTGCATTGAATGCAAATTTCAGTTCCTAAAAAACCAAATACAGCAATCAATGTTAAGGGAAGGAATTTTTGATTAAACTCCTTTCCTAAAGTGATGACATAGTAGGAAAATCGCTGATGGAGGGAAAAGCACGTCAGGGGCTCACACTAACACAGAGACACACCGCATAGCTGTCACGACGACGATTCTGTTTCTGCTGTAGAAAGTGGGCGACAGGAAACAGGGTACATTCTGAGTGAGGACTGTCATAAAAATTAATTAACGTTGAACCACGTCATCCACACTACCTCCAACGTTTCTAGTATCCCATGAAGTCAAGACATCGTCATCATCATCATCATCATCATCCTGGCTTGACAGAGAGGCCTGCGGGCAGGCATCCAGGGCTGGCTGCCTCCAGAGTTATCACCTTGTTAACCGCATCCTCGTTATCCCTGGCTGCAAAGAGGAGCCATAGTCTGTTTTCTCCCTGCCTTACAGCGGCCAGGCTAGATCGACCGATCAGAGCTGGGAAGCTACATCACCAGAAAGCTGAACACCTCCAGCTGAGTAGGAGAGACAAAAGCGTTACACAGCTGCTCTTTATTTTCAAGAAAGGTTCTCTAAATATCCCCTTCATCGGGGAGTCGTCCTTTACGATGAACTTTCACGTCCATCGGGAAGGGAAGGAAGAGCAGTAGCAGGAGTCCCGCTACTAGCTAAACGCGCCCGTTGAGCAGTTCTTGTCACATGCCAAGGGCATGGACCTGTATTTTGTCTAATTTTTAAAACAGCCCGACAAGGACGCTGTGGCTCTGAGAGGTGACTGAGCTGGAACTTCATCCCAAGGCCAACCCAGAAGTTTTGGCTTTGTGCACTTTATCACATTAGTATGTTTTCGTCGATGTCTCTATTTTACAGTTTAGAAAACTAAGACTCACCGAGGCTAAAGGACCTGCTAAGTTCACATCCTTAAAATGAGCAGTGCTGTGAGAAGCTGTAAGGCTTTTCTTGTTAGATCAGCGTGGAGCCCAAAGCTGCACAAAATGATGCGATTCTGAAATAAGAATTTATACTCGTTAGAGATCTTTTGATTGTATGAGACAGAAAACGCCCAGAGTGAACCCAACATGGAAAAATGTCAGTTTTCAGGACTGTCAAAGGGAACCAGGTAAGAGCCTGCCGCCAGGCCTCGGGGAGGGATGGGTACACGTCTGGGAGGGACCAGCGCTTCCTCTCTGTCTTTTGTAGACGGACTTCCCCTGCTCCCCAGTGCGAGGGAGGGAACACGATCACTGGCTGCCCTCAAGTTTGCACATTTTAAGTCCAGAAAATGGGAAAGACTTCCTTGTTCCACTTCATTTTTTTCTAGAGTAGGGCCAGTGAGTGGCTGCGCCTGGGCAGGGTGGGCATCTAGACTGCTGGAGACAGGAGGCAGGAGGCATAGGACAAACGAGGTCAGCCCAACCCCTTGGAATGGGCGGATGAGGGTTACCAGAGAACTGGGAATCATCGTAAGCTGGACAGACAGTCTGGTAGGCGTCTGGTACCCAGGTGTCAGAATTCAAAATAAGTTAGGTGAAGCATTCCAATGACATCTAGACCAAAACTGTGATATAGTAAAACAGTGCCTGAATTAGTGAGCAGATGCTTAAGTAGCTTTTCATTAAAACCTTCCAGAAAATATGTATGTACTATAAATATCTTTATTGTTGTGATCAATTATTTTTTTAAAGTTTTTTTTTTTTAAATTTTTGTAATGATAGTTTAGTGGGGAAATGTGCTAATATAGCTCCAGTCAATTACACTGATGGGCCCAAGAACTTTCATACGTTTTTTGGTACCAAGGACTCTGCCATGGTAGATTTCCCTATCATCTGACTTGTTCCTGAAGCTTCTTTGTGCATAAATATTACAGCTCTCTTGAAGAGAGTCAGGATGGAACATTAGCAGATGTGAAATTTTTGGCTCGTAATGGTGGAAGCTGCCCAATCTTTTCTCTCTGGAAATTTACTGAACTACATTCAGATGATAAACAAATCAATTAAAAAAATGAATGCTCCAAGCCCCCACTGTTGTAGCTGTTTATTTCTGCAATGTGGTGGGACTGGGAAAACCCACACAAAAACATCTGCCATTAGGGATTTCAGATTTAATTCTCTGTGGAGGAGGGCGGGGTCAGATCTCTGAGGCTGACATTCATGGCTGAATGGAACAGTCTCCTGCTGATCCGAAAAGGCTTATTAACTCTTGGCCTTACTCCTGGTCCCTTTTCAGAGAATCGACATCACAGGTTTACACTCGGCCTTTGTTACTATTTTCATTTGATTTTGGATTATTTTCATGCAAACTCTCAAAGCACTGGCATCTGTAATTATACTTTGCAAGAGCTAATAGGTGCTCCAGCGTATTTTACAGTGTAGTGTTACAAGGCAGTAGATGTGATTTTTTGACACATGGTTATTTCATTCCATACAGTACAGAGAGAGAGACTTTCTTACCTTTGGCTCCACGAGGAAGTGTCAGGGCTTCGCATTCCTGCTCTCTGTGGCTTTGCTCCAGGAAGCCTGTTTCGTGTCTGCCATGCGATGGCTCCACTGATGTCAACAAATGATTCATCATCAGCTCCTAGGGAAAAACAGACTGTGTAGGAAGGTGCCATATGGTGATACATCCGGGGCTTTTCTGCCTTCTCCTGGGTAACCCTGACCTTATTATCACATGTTCGAGGTGGAAATGTGATGCAATTAAACTAATTTACAAAAGCAACATACAGAAACCAGTGTGATTTTTTTTTAGCCTTGGTGTGGTTAAGGTTCACTTCCTCTGCACACTTACTGTATAAAGAAGGCTTCTGGACATGGCTGGGGGAGAGAGCCAGCTTCCGATGCAAGATTTATCTGCTGGTACGACGTCTGTGACTTATACCTTCTCCCCTTTACCAAGGAAAGGCCTTCGTGGCCTCAATTAAATATGAAGGTTGTATTTCTCTGCGCCTGTTGGCCACTCCAACATGAACGCCAATGACCAAAACAGAGGTAATGATTTGAAAATAGATTCAGAGAGGGCGTGGGGATGGGAAATGCCACAGCAGATTATTTGAGATCCAGAATATCAGAGTTAAAAGTATCTTGATTCAGTGCAGCAACTGACTCAAAGAGAGACATAAAAACGCATACACAAAGCACGTATAAATTTGCATCATTGCACATGAAACTTTAAGAGGCAGCCTGGGTGTCTCGCTGTGACAGTGTTCAGAAAGGGACCGAGCTGAGGTTAACGAGCCTTGATGCCTGCTCTGCTTTCTCCCTCTGCTTGTAGAACTCCTGCCTGGTGATCTTCTGGCTTACTTCATAGAGGCTGTATATGGAGAATGAGAAGCAGCGTGGTCGGGCAGTTCGCAGAACACACGAAAAACGTCATGAGACTGACTCTACAGGTGCCTGTAATTAATTGAGGGCACTTGGCCATGTTTCTTAACCTGCAAAGTTTTCCAGGATAAAATTTCAAGCTTCTTTACCTCAGCATTTTGAGAAATTGCCAATAAGACACTATCCAAAAAAGAGAGAGAAGAGAGAGAGAGAGAGAGAGAGAGAGAGAGCGAGCGATTAATTGATTAATTGACCCCTGGGTTGGGCCACTGGAATCAGGCAGGTTCATAGCCAGGGGTGAGTCATGGAGAAGACAGGTTTCTACCTGGGAGGGAAGCTCACCTGGCATCTCTCCAGCTCGGAAGAGCAGGTCACTAGATTTGCGACTCCCTGCCTGACCTACTCCTGGGTCAGTCATGTACACACCGGGGCCAGCTCGTCGTCTTATTTCTTCAAATCGGATCTGTCTTGTTCCCCTCTCAGCCTCACCTTGTGTGTTAAGCGCAAGCGAGCAGGAAGAGCAGGTCCTCTTCTGTAGTAACCTGTCCTGCCCCTGGTTACCTAAATTTCATGGAACGTCCTGGAGATCTACGTTGAAAAGCTCCTTTCATTCTGGGAGGGTCCGGCCCGGAAGCACAGGGCAGGTTCCGTCCCCATCCCTCCGCACCATGTGGCAGCGGACCCCCAGGCCCCACTCAGCATCAAAGAGGGCAGGTGGGCCAGACCTGGGAGCGCTGCCAGGTTACCACCCATGATTGCAGCGCCAACATCAGCACCTCCGGAGACGACCGTCCACCCGTTTTCAGGCCGTCAAGAGAAAGCTCATGTTATGCATACGGCAGCGTATACTCGGTGTAGAGCAAGCGGGAAAGAGGCCGGGGGGCCTTTTTGTTGGTTTTATTCTCCGTTCGACTGGGGAGAGTTGGTATGTTCATAGGATTTCTACCCCCTCCTTCATAGAAGAAACATCACTCTTCAAAAATGCAGGAAAGCCAATGAAAAGAGAAGAAGCCTCTGGTTACCAACCGAATCTGCCTGTTTGGCAAGTGGTGCTGGGGATGCTGCTCCCAGCCTGGCCCGGCGACTCCGGGCTGCTGAGAGGTATGGTCCCCACGTGATCACTGCTCCCACGAACCTCCTTTCTCACGCACGTGCTTCCTGGGCTGAGCCCCCCAACCCCCCGCGAGAGCCCTGGCCCTGTGCCTTCCCCCATGGAGCTGTTTACCCAGGGTTCGAGTTCCGGTTTTCGCTTTGACGTCCTCACATTTCCTAAGGACACTGTGTCCACTGGACATGCTCGCTCAGACATGCTCGCTCTGGACACACGCTTCCCTTTCTTGGATCCTGGAAAGCACCAAGCTCTAGACTATGCAACCCCTCCGTCCTTACGATAACCCGGAAAACAGCTGGTCAGGAATGGCCAGCTCCATTTTGCAGATGGGGAAACTGAGGCTCAGAGCTGTTGAGCAGAATACTTCTAAGGTCACCCAGCTGATACGCACCAGAACTTCCTTCCGGGTCAACCCCCGCACATCCTGCAAGCTTTTTTTTTTTTTTTTTTTTTTTTTTTTAAAGAGCCCATTTTATGCTTAAAACCTCCTTCTGCTCTGCAGGGCCCAACTCTAGATTACTAGGAAAGTGATGACTCACACCTTCTGACGTGTTTTATTGCACACACAGAACAAGGCCCTCTGCCTTGTCCTTCCAAAGGACGAGCCTCATCTCTAAGAATGGTCCTAAACTCCAGCCACGACTGACAGCGTATCATCACAGGCCCTTGAAACTTGCTGCCGTCTGAATGGAAAGCGAGACTTACCTCCGCCGCTCTAAAAATAAGTGATTCTATGAAGCCGACACCACAAAAAAGGAAGCAAAGAAGAATGTGTCACCTGTGCTGATACAGTCAGCGGCTTGCTTAGAAGATTGTTAAAAGTCCACAGCTGTGCGGAGGGTGGCAGTAGCCTGCTCCGAAGGAGAAGCGGCTCATCACTGCCGTTGTTTAGAATCGCCACACATGGGGATAATAAAAAGCAGGCCCATTATTTGGTTTTAAAATTCTCTGCAGACGATGAGCCTCGGTTCCCATGGCTCCTGCCTCCTTCCCCCCCTTCCCCAACACCCCACCCCCACCCCCCGGCAACCATCAACTGTAACTAGTGACTCATGCCACCCATTACATCAGAATTTTTCAAAATTATTGTTATTTTTATTTTTTTCCTTTTTTAAATAAATAAATCTCACTTCCCGTTGCTTGGCTGCCAGTCCCTGCCTTCCGCCAGCCTGGCTCACCACAGCTGCCTGCAGGCTCCTGTCAGCCAGGCCAGAGGTGACAAGAACTGAAACCCCTCCCCATACGGGAGTGGGCCTGGGGCCAGTCTGCTGCGGTCCTTGCCCTAACACAAGCACCGTGGGAGGGACCAGTCCTGGCTTTCTTCTGATCCTGAAAGCGAGCCCCGAGTGTCAGGCCAGGCAACTGATATCTCAGTTCCTGCCACCTACTTCCTCCCTGCCCACAAATCCTGTACCCTTGTTGGCTGGTCGCTGCATTAACCCGGCCAGAGCGCTCCAGACCATTGACACCGGCATCCCCCGAAGCTAAGAACTATCCTTGTCTGAATCCTCCAAGTCAGCCCCTCCGCCACACCAGCCTCACGGGTCTGCTGTCCGTGGCGTGCTGGCAAATGGTAGCACTGGGCTCTCCAGAGGAAGGCCCTGAGCCACGCTGCCCCGTGTGAGGGTGTAAGGACGTGCTCCCACTACGGCCACCTGCGTCCCAGACGTCACTGAACGTGGAGCTGGGGAGAGCTGTACAGCAGCTCACGGTTCCGCAGGACCCGCGCCACGCAGAGTAAATGCGAATAACCTTGACGGCACAGAAAACGCCAATAATTCAAGCGACGAGTCTTAGGGGTTTATTCCTTTCGTTTTTAGTACAGTTTATTCAATTCGTAAATTTATAACATTGAATTTTTCGTAATGGCCGTGTTTAATGGCAACTTACAAAATTCCCGAAAGCTTAACAATCGGTTCTCTTGAGCCTGTCCGGTCCAGCTCTCACTCGTCACTGCCCGGTGTGTCTCTCAGGCCTCACCCTCCCTCAGGTCAGCTCGGCTTTGCCCTGCTCCGCCAGCAGTCTGCAGGATCTCAGTGTGCGTACTGGGCGGGTCCACATGACTCTGTTCTCTTGGTTGCTAAATTCAACGGGTGAAAAACTGAGTCCTTATTCTACTTGGCCTTCCAGGGGCCTGTGGCACCTCCTTGAAACTGTCCAGCACCATCCTTTCTTGCCATTCTTTTTAAACCTCTTCTGTGGGCGCCTGTTCCTCTGCTGGCCCTTAGACTGTCAATGCCTCCCAGGATCTGACCATGATTTTGGTCTTCCACGCTCCTTCCTCTGAATGTGAATGCGGACATCTCCCCCATCTGTGCCTTTGGCCCCGATCTCTCTTTTGAGACCAGTTTCACCTACATAACTGCCTGCAGCGTACCTTCATTTGGCCATCTCAAACATCTCATACTCCACAGGTACCATCATTCCACTCCCGGCTTGTTTTTTTTTTGTTCTTCAACCTGGCATTCACGCCATCATTCATTCCATAAACATTTCTTGAGCACCTACTAAGCACCGTGTGCTGAAAACGCAGCACTGGATAAGCCACAGTCCCCGTCCTCAAGGAGCTTATTCAGAGGAACTGGTGTCACCATCTGCCCAGTGACCTAAGCCAGAACCTTGGAGCCATCCTTGACGCCGCCTCTTCCACAATACTTATTCATAATCATTTGGTCAGTAAATCTGACCTCTTCCACTTCCTAAAAAAGTCCAGAACCCATCCTCTTCTTCCACCCTCACCATGACTGTCCTCTCAAGTCCTTGTCATTTTCCTCCCGGATCATGCAGGAAGCCCCTCACTGGTCCTGCCATTCAGAGACTTACTGCCCCTAGTCCCTTCTCCATCACGCCGGCATGATGTTACTTCTGAAATCCCAGTTATGATATTACTATTTCCCTGTGTACAATTCTCCCAAACACCTTCGTCCTCTTCAGAATAAAGTCTATGGCTCCTCGGCATGATATAAAAGGCCTTCCACGTGACGTGGCCCATGACTACCTTAGTCTTCTTGCCACTATTCCAGTTGGGGCCCAGCGAGCTTTCTCAGACTTCCCCACCTTTTCCTTGCCTGCAACCCTTCCAGCCTCCCACACCGCCCTCACCCCCATTTTCTCCTCCGATCGCCCACTTCTCCTAGTCATCCTTCGAACCTTGTCCTGATGCAGGTGAGCCAGTGTGGCTGTGCAGTGGGCATTGCGAAACAAGGGAGGGGCACCGTTCGCATCTGTAGTCATCGAACGTTATCATGGCATGCGGACGTGCGCTGACGAATGCCATTAAAGCCACCCACAGGCTTTAATGCTCTTGTCACCTCCCACTGCAGGTGTTGGCTGCCCCTCCCCGTCTGCAGTTGGTGACTTCTCTGTCATGGCCCCGGCATCCTAAACTATAATCATCTGTTTATTCGTCCCCATGCTTCTTCGGAAAACGAGCTTTTGAAGGAGGGGGCCGTGGTGTCTTTTATCTCTGTATCCCTGGCAACAAGGAGTGCGCAGGGCCCCTGGTACGTAAGCAGGAAGTAAGTCGTCAATAAACCCTTGTTACATGAATGACTACGTTCGGTGGTAACAGAGCGAGGTGGTGGCCCAGGGCATGGAGCCGTGTGTGCATCCTGGCGCTGCCTCTTCTACCTCGTGTGGCGTGGGCTCGGCACTCCTCAGAGTGGCTATTCATATGTGAGCGCAAAGCTCAAGTGAGGACAGTGGCTGTCAAGCCCTGGGCACATGGGTACTACGTGGTAAGCATGGTAACAATCGAATTACAATGACCAAATAGTTTCAGGTGCTTAAGCTGCTTCTCTGTGGTGCGTCCCCGGTCACTTTTCTGGGCTCCCTTCATTGTCTGTTACTTATTATCTTATAATCTTCAGGATTTTTACAAGAGAAGTGGCAATAATCCTGATGTAGATATTTTCAGCTGCCCTCTCTTGGGGCAGGGGCCGGGCTGTGAGTGTGAGAGTGTGCTGGGGGTTGGGTCGCAAAAGATGGCTTGCTGTTCCAAGGTTTCGTGCAGGAATGTGTCAGGTGATGGGACAGACAAGCCTGACAGCTAAAATCTGAGGGAGGGGCTGTCAAAACCCTCCGGATTATCCGGCCCCTCCCAATAGCTTCGGGGCTTGGAGCCTGGCCTCATTTGCATATCAGCCCCATTTCCTTCATTCCTAAAATGCTCCACTTCCTACTGCCATCACCCTCTGCTGGCGGCCGCCAGATCTTCCCAATGTGTTTGACCATGTTGCCCCCTAGGGACCAGCCCCAATTTTCAATGAGCATTTCCTTGCCGTGGTGCTGTATCCCTCTACAGGGATACAGAAGTGGTTTCTGTATCAGGGTGATGTTCCCGTTCAAGGAGCTAGAAACTCTGATCAGGGAGAGTGTAAACCAAGACTGAACATCGGAGGAATTCAGTGCCTACAATGACTTCGGAGTTATTGTGCCTGAGGTGGTTCACAATGAAGGGCAAAGGGAAACTCATTTACAGAGAGCTTGCAAATTACAGAGCACTGTGACGTATGTTTTCCAATTTAACCCTTTCAACCACACCAGAGAGGACGGCATTACCGAAATAAAACATTTTGCTGGAGCCCGACACTTGACGTCATCAGATGTGACTGTTGACAACTGTCTTGTCAGTCAGCTGATGCTGTGTCTCATCTCGAAGGTCACACTTGAAACGGAAGTCTGGGTTCGCAGGAAAAGAGTCCCATGAATATGACTCACCAGCATTATCTTTCCGCAGCACCTGAGCTTCTACCCTGCCTTGCCAGCAATATCTGAGCAGATCAAAGCAGAGGTGCACAGAAGCGATTCCTGGAGAGGCATCTTGTGGGTAATTTTCAATTTCTGTCTTGGCCACCATGATCCTAGAAATTACGAAAGAATATGGTTAGTATTAAAAGCATTTAGCTTTGCTTCTTTGTAGGAATGGAAAACCGAGATCGTTTTGAAGCGGTGTTTCTTTTTTTAAGATGCAAAAAGACATTTTTTCAAGCAATGACTTTTAAATCCCTCACATTCAAGCTTAAATCACAGTAACACTGCCACACACTGTAATCTATTTGAGTAAGTTAAATTGAATAGTGGAAAAGCGTCCTTTTTTTTCCCCCCGTTTAGTCTTTGAGAGAAAAAAGCAAAAGCAAACCCAAAACTTATGCCAGTCTCTATTGCTGCACGCATTAAAGAAACACGTCCATAAATTCCGAGCTGGTCTCCATCTCAGGTGCCTCCTCTTCCCTACGAGGAACGAAGCAGTGACTGCCACTCAACAACACTGCACCCTGAGAAGCCAGTAGGAAGGGAGACAGCCAAGGGCATTTCTCCCTGGAGATTGTGAAATGCTCTTTTTCAGGAGAAAAAAGCACAGTTCCTCGGTTCGCTTTGCAAAGTCTGGGTGGCCAAAGCTGGGCCGCATGTCTCTTTCCTTTCTATTACTAAACCACCCACTGGCCAGTGGATGTGGGTTATCATGAGTGGTTTGGATGAGTCTTTTGGGGTAGAATGAATCTCGGGGAGATAACCGCCATTTTGGACACTGTGTCTAGAAACGTTGATAGCGGACCAAGCCGTTCTTTGGTTTTAGGCAGATCAGAGACCTTTCTGCATCCTATTGGGGGTCTTTGGTGATTGAATGAAAGCAAAATAGAGTTGCAATTACACTGTACTCCAAATTTGAAGAGCAGGCTATGTGGACAATTTATGGTCTTGTGGAAAACCAATCTCAATTCCAGGAGCCCTCCCGTCAGTATGCAGTTGAGGGAAGGCTTGTGGAGTCTCTCCATGACAGTGGAGAGACCCCTTCAGGGCACCTGGTCGGCCCCTGGGTAATAATGACCCTGCCGGAATAAGTTCAACTCCTAGCAGTTTACTGTTAGCCAAAATTCTAGTCCTCTGAATTGGGATTAGAAGAACATTATAAGGAAAACGAATCTGTTGACCTTGCTTCCAGAAGGGCAGCCACCGATGCAGGACAGTTAGTTTGTTTTTCCTGGACCCCACCTGCCCCATGAGATCAGCAGGATCTCCTCGGTTCAGGAGGGTCAGGTCCTGGGCAGTGTTTCCTTTCCCTGAGGTTGTTTCTCTTTCTGGAAACGCCTGGGCCTCCTGAAACAGTTTCTCGAAGTTGTAACGGAAGTTGTAACTGGAGAATGGTCAGACCAGGGGAGGGGGAGCGTTGAACATTAAGGCAAAAGTGAGGCGGTCAGAGTCCCGTGGGGAGATGGGGAAGTAATCCCGTCATTCATGTCTCTGGTTTTCCCAGTTCTGTGGTCCCGAGTTTCGATCCATCGAGGGTCGTGCCTTTAAGACACGTCCCTTGCAATGTGTCTGCCTTCCTGGGTGGCCGCAGAGCCCTCTTCCCCTGCTCTCTCTTCTGGCTACCACATTCGACTGCCCCGAGGTGCCGGTAGCGGTGGCAGGTATGCGGGAAGCTCGCATTCAGAGATTTTGTTACAGAAACCAGGGCCCCAGGCACGCCGCGTTCATGTCTACCTTTCCCACGTACTTGCCTGCCCATTCCGTGCCATGTAATCTACGTACAGACCCGCTTTCCGGAAAGCATCGCTCGAGTGAACTCGACGAATGCAGACACAGTCAGTAGCCCACCTGACGGCCTCCGACTTCTTCACTGCTAACAGAACCGATCACGTCCAGGTCTCTGTCCTCTTGTGCGTCCCAGTGCCGGCCCTGGCAGCAGGATCTTGTTGGCTCTGGGCCCATTACGGTGGTCCTGGTGACTGGTGGAAAGAGAACATATATGACCAGTTCTGGCTAGCAAGACATGTGGGGAAAATCTGGAAGCTTCTGGGGAAGGTTTCTTTGTTTCTTAAAAAGTAGAGAAAGAAGAAACGGACGGCACCGCTTCCTCTTCTGGACTTCGTCACAGTCATTTGTAATCTCGGGATGTGGCAACCATCTTGTGAAGGGAAGGACCCAGAGGGCAACACTGACCCCCTGAGTATGGCAGACTGAGGAACCCTCATTTCCTGGGAGCCTCGAGGGTGCAGAGATCCTGAATCGAACCGGAAACGGCTCGGCTCTGAACTTCTTGCGCGATGAGATTAAATCCACCGAACCGAGCTGACTCGAAAAGCGTCCTAAACAACACTCCATTCACAGGCTGCTGTATCCCCAGGTCTCTGTGGTGGGCAGAGGGCGAGGGTCTCCATGCCCAAAGCTGGCTGTGAAGAAGAGAAATACACGTTAGCAAAATCGCCACCGCCGATGGTAACTGCTCCCAGTTCTTCGGCCTACGTCCTGCACGAGACCAGTGGCAGGCCCTTTGCATATACAATCGTATTTCATTATCGCAACCACTGCCTGAGGTCGGGACTACAATCATTCCCGTTTGGTAAATGAGAAAACCGAGGCCCACAAAAGTTAAGTCATTTCCCAAGTTCTCAGAGCCGGTAAGTGATAGAACTAAGGGTCAAACCAGACTCTGGCCGCACCCCTTGACCATGGCCCTGAACGCTCAACCCCACTAATCAGAACGGCAGACACACAAGCAGCAGAGACCTCTTCGCCTGACGGCTCCTCAGAATCAATAAGGGGGGGTCCCTGGGAGACGTGAAATCTCATTAGGCTCTCAAGGTAATTGAGTGTGTAAATTCACTGCTTGACATGAATCCGCTTGTGAGTTTTATTTAACCTCTCTGTGCTTTGGACTCTCTCTTCGTGAGGTTGTGACAAAGAGACTTCCCACTGCCTGCTTCCTCAGGATATGAAAAGATTGGTGCGATAATGTATCTGAAGCAGTTTGCAATATTGAGAGGAAAAATACCACTGAATGCCAGGCCATTGTTAATGTGATTTTAATAACTCCTCCCGACTCTTCGGGTGTTGATGATATAATGGAATATCTTAATTGGTTGAAAATTTTCCATACTGTTCCTTAAACTCTCAGGAAAAAAAGCTGTGAAAACAAAAACAAGAAAACAGAGACTTTATGAACTATTGGTCAAATATTCTTTAACGCTCAAGGTTTCACATTGACAAAGCTGTATTGAGTGAGGGGTGTTCTTATATTCATATTGGGCTTTGTAATACATAAGTAAAGGATGGACCCTTTTTAAAAAATTTCTTACATATCTACGATGTCAACCTAAATTATTTTTTGTGTTACTTAAATATGAACAAACTAAAACTAGGTTCAGAGCTTTATACTGGCAGCTCTATTATAAAACCAAGATAAATTTACAAATTAGATAAAAACAAAATGACGAAACCAATAAAATTCAGACTAATAATATTAATTTAATATGATGAATGATGTTGCTTTGTTGAAATAAAATAAGTTGGGTTTAACGATATAAGGAACACAACTCTTATTTGATTTTATGTGCTTCGAATTCCAGTTGTAGATTCAGGCTTTGTGGGTTAAAATCCCAACTCAGCTTCTTACCAGCTGGGTGACTGTGGGCAAATTCCTAAACTGCTCTGAGACTCTGTTTCCTAATAGGAAAATGGAGATAATAACAGCACTCATCTCAAAGAGTTCTAGTAAAGATCCAAGATGGTACCGTCCATCATGACAGCACCTGGTACATGGCAGGGGCTCAATAAATGTCAGCTAGTATTACTAATAGTATCTGTTTTACTTCATTAACCTAATGAAGAGGATTTCTATTTTCCATAAGTGTTCTTTGTGAGGGATTAATAATTTCAATACATTGGTTTCAAGTGGAAGCTGATCGAACTTTATATTGAAGCTAACTCTATGAGTGAGCAATCCTTGAACGCTAACGTTGGTGAGGTGTCAATTAATAACAGTAATACACCAGCCTTGTCATTTGAAGACGAGCTAAATTTGAGGTAGTGTTAAAATTTGCCTTCAATGAATAGTTCACACGATTATTGCTGGAAGTCTCCATTCATGAACCACTTTTTCTAAAAATGGGAACGATCACAATTAGGCATTATCTGGTCAGGTCGGGCTATGAAAGAGACTGTTTTCATTCGGTTAAAGTATCTCTGTGCGTGTGTCTGTGTGTGTGCGCGCACACATGTCCGTGCACAGGCACACACACGCGTTTCGCCGAGACATACTTTCTCATAGGCCCATCTTTATTCTGTGTTTTGGAGACTCTGTTTTCTCCGCGTTCACATTTCACATAACAGGGATGTGTGTTACTCTAACTTCACATAACAGGGATGTGTGTTACTCTAACTTCACATACAGGGATGTGTGTTACTCTAACCTCCAGTGCGTCTTCAGTGCCCTCCAGGAAAGCTCAGCAGCAGTGTCTGTCACTGGTTGTGCGGGAGCCGCCTGGCGAGGCTCCTCGCCCTGGGCCTAGGATTGGGTGCGCTGCTCTCTATTTGGCAGGAAGGGGAACTTCCAGAATACGGATTACCCTGGGGGGCAGAAACATGGCCCCCAACTTAATATCTAAGGGCCACGTTAGGCGTTCTGCCTGGTGACAGAAGCTCGGAGGGGGATGGCTGTTAACTACTTCTTCCCCAGCATCCCGTAGCTGGTGTAACTACCGCAAAGGGCCTGTTTCCTGTATTTGAACTTTTAATGATTTTTTTTTTGTTTTGTTTCATTTTAAAGAGAAACAATTGTGCCCTCTCTACAAGTTCAGTCTTAGACTACTCCAGCTGTTAGGCAGAAGGCTCCTCACATGTTTCAGCGGTCCCACAAGGCTTATGTAGAAAAGTTGATAATTACAAGTTAAAAAGTAACTTACAGTACCTTGGATTCCTGGGGTCCTACCTGTAGGATGCCATTTATCAATTCTAACATTCAGTGCAGTTTTTTCTGACTCCTGTTTTGGATAGCGCATCTGTCTTTTTATGTTCCCATAACCAGAATGCCAGGGCCAGTGAGCTTTAATAAGGAATAACCAAGTATTTATGTAACATTGTATTCAAGCAACAAGGCTGAAAAATCTTCCCTGTTACTTCCTCTCCATGTTTTCAAAGTGTAGTGGGAGGAAAAAGAGCAATTTGGTATAAGCTGGTACTTGAGGAACCAGCTGATTTGGAGCAGTTCAAAATTTTTAATTAAAAAGCCTCCGTGTGTCCCCGCCCAGGATAAGCATCTAACCACAGGACACACTTTGTCACACATTCGTTCACTCTACTTTCCTCCTCGTGAGCAAATCTCTCGTTTTCTTGTTCTGGGATTCATTAAAAGGAGGAAAACACGTCCTTTGTCAGTGGTCCACCCTTTCTTAGCTCGGGCAAGTGAATGAACTCACAGCTGAGGTCACTCCAGGCAGAATGGAAATGCCGAGCGCTCCAAGTCTTTTTCGGAGTTAGAACTCAGACAGGGGCTGTGAAGGATCCAGCCTTCTTTTCGTGGACGGATGGATCCCAGAGGGAGCCATGGCACCATCGTTGAAGACACGGGAAAGGTTTCTGTGCCTGCGGAAGAGTCAGGACGAGAGAGATGAGAAGGAAGACACGTTTCTGAAGCCAGCTGTAAAAATCCAGACCTGGCCTTCCAGGTGAGCCAAAACTGGCTTCTCTACCTGAGTGCTACAGCCTTCGCTGACAGCTGGCCAGAGCTATAAAAAAAAAATAAATAAAAAAAAAGCTGTTATTAATGAGCACCTACTGCATACCCAGCTCTTGATTCATATGATTTCTACTCATCACAATAACTAGAAAAAAAGGTAATTTTATCCCCACTTCGTAGCTGAGGGGGACAGGGCTCAGAGAGGTTTGAAACTTGTCCAAATTACATACTGAGTAGATAGTGAGTGTGGGCTTTGAACCTAGCTCGGCTTGACTCAGACCTCGTCTTCCTTGAAGTTACAGAGACTAAGTCCAGATGGAGGCAGAACAGTGTGGTTCCCCCATGGAGACCTTAGTGAGGGTGCAAGGGAACAAGATGCGGGCGGGGCAGTTTTCCAGGTCTTTCTTGGTCCCTAGTGGTGGGGACATGTGTCCCCGAAGTGCCATGCGTCTCCTGGAATGTGGGAGGACGGAGTGAGGAATCGGGGTGTCGGGAGTGGTTCCTTGGGGGAGTTGATTGCATCCGAGTGAAAACTGGAAGCTGAGGGAGGAGACGTGTCTTCTGCTGGTGTCTCTACTAACCTGCGTGTGACCACTGGAATGAAATTTTCTTGCGCATTTTCTTATACATTCGATGAGTCACCCCATGAAATGGTATGGGAGATGATCCCTAGAGATTGCACTGTTATGCTTAAGAGGCTCCAAGAGCGTCCTGAACCTACAGACCATTTGCGGTGAGGTGGGGGAGGCGAGGTGGTGCCTGCTCACGGGCGCTGGGCTGGAGAGTCAGGGTCTGGGTGGCCTGGTCCCTGCTTTGCCTCCCAGAGTCATCATGATGACAGAAAAAGAGCTGCTGTGTTCAATATTGAGCCTGTACCCACTGCAGGCATTAGATTTGTTATTTTTATACTCTACATCATTTCATTTTCACGACCCCTTTCCCAAGTCACTCTTAAAAGAAAATTTATGATTAAAAGTAATTTCAAGAAGCCCTTTGGAATGGTAGGGTAAGTAAGGACCTCTGAAACTCTAACCTCCATAGCAGCAACAAGAATACTGTCGAAAACTGTCAAAATCCAGTTTTTTAGAACCCTGGAAATTAACCAGAAGCTTGCAACAATACCCGGAGCTTTATTCAAGCAACGTGGCTAAATCTTGGTGAGCACAGTGGGCTTTGTGGCGTTCTAACTGGCCCTGTTTCAGGCTTCCCTTTAGCTCCTCAGCAGTCTTGCAAATCAATAGTCTTAACTATAGTACCTATCCATCCAATGGCACATCATGCAGCCACGAAAAGGAAAGCAGCCCTGGTACAGGCAGGGATGTGGATGAGCCCTGAACCCGGCGAAAGAAGCCAGACACCAAAGACCGTGCACACTGAGTTGCCATGGATGTGAAACGCCCCGAATAGGAACATATACAGAGACAGAAAGTAGATCACCGGTCGTCCAGGGCTGAGGGTGAGGAGCGATGGGAATGAGGGTCGCTGGCTACGGATGGGGTTACTCTTTGGGATGGTGATAGTGGTGGGTGGCCCAACTCTGTGGATAGCCTCAAGGCCACTGAACTGTATACATGTTTGGAGCGTGTGTCCTATGGTATGTAAGTTAGAGCGCCATAAAGCTGCTATAAAATAAATAAAATAAAATATAAAATAAGTAGTCCATGTCTGTGATAAAAAAGAAATTAAACAGTACAAAAGTGCCTAGAATAAAAAGTAAGTTTTCTGCCCCTCCTGCCCCCAAGCCCCAAGCAGCTCTCTCCCACGTTTCATTGTGAGTCCTTGTGGAGATTTTTAATGCATAGTCGAGCATGTAAGTACACGCAAACACCCATTAACACAGAAGTGTTACCGTACTGCAATTCTCTTCAGGCCCTTTTTTTTCATTAAACATTAACACTTGGCAATCATTCCACATTAGTACATATGGATTTGTTTTGTCCAAAAAAATTGCTATAAAAAATATGTTTTTTGTATGAATGTGCCGTAATTTGTTTTTCCAGTTCCCTAGTGAGGCATATATTTAGGTTGTTCCCAAGCTTTTACTATTAAAAAATATCCAGGATCAATAAATTAATGTGTTTTAGATGGGGGTAGATATTGCCAACTGCTCAACCACTGTAATCGCTCCTACGCCGTTGGCCAGAACTCAGTCCTAAAGGAATATTTAGCTGCAATAGAAGCTTGTGCAATGCGGTCTTAATTCCAGGTGGTGATGTATATGCCTTGTTAAAAATTTAATTCTAATGGAAGAAAAGATAATGGATATTGCGGATGAGAAACAGATCTTCCTTGAAACTTCAACTTCTTTGATTTTGAAAAACACCCTCTCCTGTTCTTCCTGAGCCTTTGAGGACGGGCCTCTCCTTCTCTCCTCTGCTCTCTGAAATGCTGGGGTTCCCAGGGCGGGATGGTTCCCCTCTCACTGTATGCACCCTCCCAGAGGGACATGCATTCCCACTGACCCCACTGCCATCCCTCTACATGCGCTGAGGACTCCGCCCGCCTACCCACCCATCCGCACCTCCTCCCTGGGCCCAGGCGGGGCTGTCAGAGTTCTCTACTTCCTGACATCTCCTTAACCACGCACAGAACCCCCAGGCCTACCACTTGCGTCTCCATTGGAATCAAGGTTGTGTTAGACGTCTGAGCTGGAACTCACAGGATTTAGGTGAAATCCTTGTTCTCTCACTCCCAGGTGATGCTGGATCCCTGGAGACTTTTCCAAGGGTGATGGTTTATCATCCTGAGGGATGTGACTCCTGAGGCAGATACCTCTAAACTGATGATGAAATTCTCCTCGGCAGGTTTGTCCTGAGTGAGGTTCCTTCTACTTATTATAGGAGGGGGTGTGGAGGGGTTTGCCGAACCTGGAGAGAACTGCGAATGATGTCCAAAGTTGTGGGGGGAGCTGCTTCGTGTGTGTCACATTGGTCGGGCTTTCTCCGTGGAGCTCGGCCTGGGACATTACATCTCACACCCCCCCAATGCTCACAGGTACCACGTGGTCAATAGGTTCTAAGAAGACAAGCTAGATGTTGTGTTTTCCCTGTGGCATCGTCGTATCATCCAGGTGAGCATGGAGTCCATGACCCTGGGATGACCATCCCAGCGCTGAGAACCCACTGTCCACTGGACATCTCCACTGTCTCTTGGGATCTGGGTCAGTCACTTATCTAGAAATCACACTGCCCCCAGCCTGGCTGCCTGCGGGCAACTCTCCCCCACAAGGTCTCAGCTCCGGTAAGATCTGAAGCCTGCCCTGACCCGCTCGTGGAGCGTTTGACCACCCCACTCTTTGATGCTCTCACACTGCCCCCCCACTCCCATTCGTACCGCCTGTATCCCATTCCTCTCCGAGAAGGGTACACTAGAGCTTCCGAGTGTGTTTCCTCCTTCCTTGGTTTCTGTTTTTGTTTTCTTTGGATGTCTTGGTTAGATAGTAACTTTTCCATTTCTAACAGACTTTCGTTTGTGCATAACTAGTTACGGACCCAGCAAAATCAGTTCCTGTTGTGAACAATGTATGAAATGCTTTGAAAATATAATGAATCAATAAATATGGGCCCAAACCACTTGATCGGAGAGCTCTGAGTTCATCTGTTACTTGTTTTCATTAAATTTTGATCCTCGCCAGTTTCAAGCCTTCCCTTTGCCAGGTCATAGGCTTCTGACACCAATTCCCCTGAGCCTTGTATGATGTAGGAAATAATAGCGATGAGAAGAGGCTGTGTCCTCAGCAGCCACTTAGTACATTCTCTGTCACCAATGGAAAGAGTGCAGCATTTGGAATGAGAAGACTTAGCTTCCTGTCCTGGCTCTGCCTCTTAGTGGCTGTGTAATTGTAGAGAAATTGGTTTGTGTGCCCGATGGTTTCTCTTGTTTCTAAAGTAATATTCCCTCACAGGAATGTTTTTGGCAGGGTGTTTGTTCCATTAGTCACTTCCGGTACAGTGTGGGGACATAGAGAGGCCTCAAAAGTGCTGGAGACCTGGGACGGGTAATTAGATCAAAATTACACAAATAAATCTTCAAAGTCAAAATTAATAAACCTTTAAATGCCTGAAAAATATAACATTAGACCCACTCCCTTGGCTATTAAATTTAGCCTTTATGAGGCTTTCATTACATTAGAAAATTATTTGTAGTTTTTTTACTTTGCAAAAATTCTTGAGCAGCTAGATGATTTCCAAGAAATGAAGTCAAAGTCATATGATAATCTGTGGGTGCCTTTCACTATGTTTGTTGTGATTTGGAGGGAGGTCAAAAGTCGGAGTCTTAGGACTCACAGGGATCTTAAAATGGTGCTGGCTGCAAAGATTCAGGATTTTACACATGTGATTAGTGAACTATAGGAAATTGCATTAACTACTCAGAGAAATCTGTAGCAGAAATGCCTGCCCCGAAAGGCCATCAGCCAGGAACGTTCAGAAACCACCAAGACAGTGGTTCCCAAACCTAGCGCCAGTTCATATTCCTGGGGGGAGTGGATCAGGGTGGTGCCTGGGAACGGGTATTTTCCCCAGCATTTCAAGTGACTCCAATAACTGGCCAGATATGGGGTCCACTGGCTTTTAACCAGAGCGCCTTCCACCTATTTCAATTCATTTTGTCCTTGGTTTGCCCTTTTGGGAAAGAGCCGCTGATCACTCTCATCTAGACCACATTTCTTTATGAACTTGACTGCTGCCAAGTCTCTCTGAGCCAGGCAGGACGAGCTCAGTGCCGTTCATCACACAGCCCTTTGCTCCCCAAACCTCCAATCCATAAGAGCTCACTTCCCAACACACCCTTCCCCTCACTGGAGTTCAGCATTTGCACTGTCCTTAAATTTCCTTCTTAACTCTCAGATGCAGCTGGCACATCTTCTCCCTTCCCAGCTCTTTCTTTCCAAGTCATGGTTTCTGCAAAATATTTTCTATTCTAGTTTTGCAATAACGGGCAGTAACAGGGACTGCAGGGCAGGAGTTGCTGGGAGCCAAGAGACTGGAAGTAGGAAATAAGCAGTGTTGGATCCCCCTGAGGCCATTGGCAGAGCCAAAGTCATTGGGGTGGGGAGGGGAAGAGAGAGGTTCGCCTTTGCTCTTCTGAGCACTTGACCTTTCCCGTGGCAGGAGGTCAGCTGATGGACAGAATTATAGAGCCAGCTCGGGCCCGCTCTTCACCGGAGGTTGGAAGGAGGTCGTCTGCTGGAAATGTGACGCTTGGTATGTCGGTCTTATTTTGGCTGCAGAGATTGAACTTGGTTTTCTTCCTTCCCTGGGGAAGGCCTTCAACCGCAAAGGCCATGTTCTTGGTTGAGTTGTGCAAAGAGAATGCCACAGGAATTAGTCAGCGGGTTCCAGTGGGCCCGTGAATACCTAAAAACTGCAGATTTCATTATTTTTTACCGGAGTGCAGCTAATTATAGATAATTGAAATTAAGATGAATCTTCTTGTTGCATAAGGTATTTATCACACTCAGATTTGGCCTAATGGCACAGCGCCAGCAACATGTCACTGCAGCGTTTCTGAGTGTGTGGCTGGCCAGTGATTCATTGATATTAGAATCACCTGGAGGTGGTTGTGGGAAATGCGCATTTCTGGGCTTAGAAGCCCAGGAATCTGCATGCTTAGCTGGACTTTCAGGCGATTGTTAAGAATACCAAAGTTCAAGAGTTATTCATTAAATGTGTAGCTAGTATGTGCTAGAGACTTGATCTGATTAGAAAAAAAAAAAACCTCGACAACAATCTTATGAAGTAGATATTATCATCTCCATTTTTAAATGGAGGCTTTGGGATGCTGAATAACATTTCTAAGGCCACACAGCTAGTAAATGGCAAAGCCAGGATGCAAACTCAGGCGCGTCTAATTCTAGAGCCTGTGCCTCTCCAACCTGCCCCCCATTCTCCCAGAGGAACCAGTGGCTGCCAGGCCGCCCGTGTGGCCTGGGACATTTGTGACAACAGAGACAAAATGGAATGGGGACGGGAGAGGCCCGTGCAGATGCCCTGACCCTGTGGCAGCTATGAACTCCCGTCTCCGATGATTGCTGCTTGTTCTTTCTCTGTGGGTGCTCACAGCCCCTAGGAGTCCCTGCTCCCTCCTGCACTGGCTGCTCTGTCTGACCCTGGACGCCCGTGGTATTGGAAACTCTGATGGTTACGAGCAAACAGTGACAGATGGTGTGGGGAACCCACCTGGCACTCATGTGCTCTCTTGCCAGTGTTGGGTGACTCTGCTTCCGGGAGGGACGGTCCCCACTCCAGCCCTAGGCAGGCAGTTCCTCATTAGCTCAATTATGCTGGGAGTTCCATTCTGCTTGCCAGCGATTCAGCCATGGGCAAGAGACCCAGTTCTTGTCAGCGAGATGTGACAGAAAGTCTGCTGAGTGGTTTCTGGGAAGGATTCCTTCCTTAGGAAGAGCTGTCCCAGCTGCTGTACAGGAAGCAGCCAGGCGGTGTGACACGTGGCACAACGGTAGCGGGTGCCAGCACGTTGGATTCCACGTGGACAGAGCCCCTGGGAGATGGACAGGGGTGCCGCTCACGCAGAAGCGAGGTGGAGGTGCCCCCTGGTGCTGGCGGATGTCGTGGTGGGTGGAGACGGCTTTGCTTCGCTCACAGAGACCTTACGTGGAAAACTCAGCCGAATAAGGATTGCAAAACACAGAACGGTCTCGGATGCAGCAGGCTTTCCGGTTAAACTGAGCTGCTCTCTGCTTCACGAAAAGCCCAGCTTCACGCGAGGCTCCCAGGAGAAGGAAGACGGCTGGGTTTGGGATCTGTGGGTGGGTTGGGCGGAATCTCCGTAGCTCAGGACACTCTCAGCTTTGACAGAGCTGTCCCCAGCCATGGAGGCCGCGAGGACAGTGGCCGGGCCCGCATGCACACGGCTCAGCGTGGCTGCCGCCTGACGCTTGCAAGGCCTCGGCCCTCGGCTCTCTTCCTTTCCCCTCGGCCTTTCACCGTCCCCTCCCTCAGGACATCCATCCGCATGAGCCCGCTTCCTCGTCTGGCACAGTTCCGCCTGCTTGCCAGGATGGCCCTCTCCTGTCTCCACTGCAAGGAGAAGCTTCTGGACCCTCCCCTTCCTGGCCGGCCTCACTCCGCACCACCCCACTCCCTGCCTTAGAAGAAGATGCTGATCGTTCTCTTTGAACCTAATACAACAGAGCAACCAATTTGAATTTTTTTTTAATACAAATTTTCTCTCCAATCAGGGCAATTAGGTATGATCAATGCAGAGAATGAAGAAAGAATTCATCAAGGGGCAGACACGAACGAATCCCAGACCAAAGCACTCCTGACCCCAGGGTGACCACTGTTTTGAGCTTCTACTTACTCACTTATTTATTTTCCATCTTCTTAGTTTAATATTATTGTCACCATTAAAATTATTACTTCTCATGTCATCATCATGATCATTATTATTATAATTTATCGTTCTTTTTATGATTATCGCTCTTATCATAAATAACTACTGAGGTTGTTGTTATACATAAAACACTGAACAGAGTGCTCTCTTCACAAACGGTGTCCCAGTTAATGAAGATGACGAGGACAGTTTCCCTAAAGACATAGATGCACTTCTGTTCCTGGCTGTCACTGTACCTCCTGGTGTCCCTTTGAAGGATGAGACTCCTGAAATAGTCCAGGTCCCTCTGGAGGCAGGGACCACCTCGTGCGTGCAGAGGGTGTCCTGTTCCCTTCCCAGCCCGTGGAAAAGCTCTTCTTCCCCATGATTCCAACAACCATATGTACAGGCCTCGCAGGACAAGCCTGTCCAACACAAAGTGTTTGAAGTCACCCTGGGGCCCAGTAACTGTTCCTGCAGGTCCAGAGGGGTTGTGGATGGTGTCCTGGCTTTGTGAGACTTTATATTTTTTAAAAATAAACTTGGAGGCCAAGGAACGTCTCGTTTCCATCTAGAAGGTCAGAGGAGCGCTTCACCTTCTGTCAGAACCTCCAACATTTTTTCTAAGTTAATGTATGAGCTTGGGAGTGACCATTGCTCACAAATGTGCGCACAGAGGGTGTCCTAGGACCCCCTGAGTCTCAGGCCAGCAGATGGCAGCAACTGTACTGCAAGGCACAGAGAGGAACATCGCCTACGTGGCCAACCTCAGAATTTCTAAGTCCTCTATCTAGAGTCTGTATGTTCAAGTGATTAAGGAGAGGCATGGAGTATACAAGAAGGACCCGAATTGAACTTCTAGAGATAAATGCTACACTGTCTGAGACGGAAAAGTACAGTGGACGAGATCAATAACCAGAATAGATTACAGAAAAATTACTAAACGCAAGGCAGTAGAAATGACCCCAAAGAAAAAAGCACAGCGGGGGCGGGGGGTGGGGGTGGGGAAGAATTTAAAGATTAACAGGTCACCAGTGAGCTGTGGGATAGCTCGCATCGACTTAATCGATGGTATTGGAGTCCGTGCAGGGAGGAAGAGAAGGACAGAGTAAGTATTTTAAGAAATAATGCTTGACAATTTTCTAACTTTGTGGAAAATTATCAACCCGCAGATCCAAGGAGTTTTAACGAAACTCAAGCACAAATAATATGAAGAAAACAAGACGCATCATCATCGAATTGCTCAAACCCTGCGATAAAGAAGAAACCCTAACATTGGCCAGAGGGAAAAAGACACATTATGTAGAGAAACAAAGATAATGGCAGACTTCTAATCAGAGACGATGCCAGTGAGAAGTTAGTGGAGCAGCCACTAAAAGTATGGGAAGGAAAAGCGAAAACGTCAGGAATCCTATACCCATGAAATACCTTTCAAAAATGAAAGCCATCAAAAGACTTTTTCAAAGAAACAAAAGCTGGAAGAATTCATCGCCCGCAGACCTGCGCTATGTCAAAAGAAGTCCTTCAGACAGACAGAAAGAACATAACACCAGAAGGAACTATGAGCCTACACTACAATAAAAGCATCCGAATCTAATTGCACTGGAACGGAAACTCTGTGACAAAATCAGCCACACCTAGCTCAGTCTGGCTCAGGCCCGGCTCGTCTCTGCGCCCCTTCTTCTGGGATCCCAGCTTGGCAAACTCCAACGGCCGGCGGCTGGAATCATCCGGACATTTCCTCACTCGTGTCCTCCCCCTGAGCTGGGATGACTTTACGGGGCACAGCTGGGACTGGCGCCTGGGGCACCTACGTAGGACATCCCCCCTGAATTCTCACAGCATGGCGTTTGGCGTTCCCAGAGGGGGCACCCCTACAGGAACTGTCTCGATTCCAAGCACCCCGAGAGGGAAAAGGAGAGGCTGCCTGGCCTTTCGCGTCTTAGGCTTGGAAATCACGTAGCAATACTTCCGACGTCCTCTATCAGCTGAAATCGTCAAAAGCCTACTCAGAGTCAAGCGGTTTAGACCCTATTTCTCAATGAAAGAGTGGCAAAGAATTTGGGGCCCATATTTTAACCTGCCATGTAACCCCAAACCAAATGCATTATACCAACGAGCATCCGTTCAACTCACGCTGGGCAGTTTGTGAGGTCTGAGCTAGGGGTGGCTGATCTTGGCGGGGCTCACTTACACATCTGTGGTCGGTTGGCAGGTAGACTGAGGACTGGCTGGTTTACGATGGTCTCAGCGGAATGGCTGGGATCACTGGGGCTTCTCTCCACGTGGTCGCAAATTCTCTAGCAGACTAGCCTGAGGTTGTTCATACGGCGGCCTCGGAGTTCCAAGGCAGTAAGGGGTCAAGCCTCAATGACTTGCTTCCTATTGCTATCATCTTATTGGCCAAACTAGGGTCCATGTCCGCTGTCAAAGGAAATACAGAGAGAATTTGTGACCATTTTCACATAAAAATAGGCTGCAGAGTCTGTGCTTGTGCTGATTATGCTGACCAAGGGGGTGGTGAGTATAAAACCTGGGGAGTGTCAACTCAGGCCACTGGGAAGGGGGGATAGGGGGTGACCCGTAACCCTGGGTACTGGGAAGTGTATTGAAGATGCTTACGTCTTACCAAGTGGCTGTGTGTGGGCTTGGGTTGAGGACTGCAGAAGCAGCTTGTATTTGGTATCAGGAAATCTAACAGCGATGGGACCATTTATAGATGTAGAGGTGGGGGGGGGTGGAAAGACACCAGCGGACAACTTGGTTTCACTGTGGAAAGGTAATACCAATTACAGTAATATATGAGACTCAGTGACTATTTCTTTTCATTCCTGCAATCGATTTCCTAGCAAACACGTATCGAACCTGTACGGTTTGCAAGATGCCATGCACATTGCTGTGAATTCTAAAAGATGAGTCTTGTCTTCATGAAGTATACTGTCTGGTGGGACCAGAAACGTTAGAATGATTGTACATCACAGCACCGTGTCACTGACTGAAAGGTTTGATTACAACCAGCTCTAACGGACCGTGCTCTGGCTCCTTCTGCCCCTGCCACACGATTATCCAATCACCAGTTAAAAAACTCCAGGCCACGCTATTGAGAGTTGATGTGATGTGCTGAGCATGGCATCTCCTACCAGCTGGGGACGGGTCAGCTGGAAGGCCTCACCCACTAGCCTGGAAGCAGCAGGCAGGGGACCGGATCCTGTCCCCGAGGGAGGATGTCAAACTGGACACTTGCTCCTGACATGGTTTGAAGCTTCCAAAGGCTGTACGTGTCCTTGCTATTGGGTTGCACTGAGAGCTAAATCTCCCTTCTCCTTCGACTTTGGGTCCTTGGGCCCAGTGTTTGGAGGGCATTCAGAGGTTGCCTATAAAATCTTCATTCCAACCGAAACAGGAAAAGCCTGCCAGGCTCTCAGCAGCCTCTGGGAGGTGGGTTTTCTCAGTGGCTGGAACCTACCAAGCCGGAATGATAGAGCTGGGACAGGAGACACAAAGCCAGAGTCCGAGGAAATGAAATGACAGACCAGGAGTTTGCTGCACAACGGACCTGCAGTTATTAGCTCACGGGGAGAGTTTCGCTCGCAGGGACTTTTTAAAAAAATGTGATTCTGCTCTTTTAAAAAATGTAGTTTCAAAAGATTAAAGAAACTTTTAATATTAGGAAGAATTTTTTTTTTTGTATCATTTAGGTCCTGTCTACTTTTAAAAAAGGTTTTAAGGGCGGCTTAAAATATTAAAGCATGTGTAAAGTAGGGCAGTGAAAACAGAGATAAGAAGGAACTCAGAAGCCAGGGCCGAGGGCCAGGTGGCTGAATTTAGTGCTTATTCCAGAAGTGACTAATTCAGGACATAAAAGGGGGTTGCGACAGATTGTACAGTTCATGTTGCCCGATTAGAGAAAAACTTCTCGAGAGATGAGTATTTTCCAGGTACTGAATTTTGAGTGTTTTTTTTGTTTTTTTGTTTTTTGTATGAACCCTTGTATTAGGGGCCTTGGGTAATACCTTCAGCAGTGAATTTGTAAAAGACATAATGACAATAAAAAAACACCTAAAAACATTAGAGCAAGCATCAGAGTCTACCCACAGGATGGCCGGTCTTGCTCCTTCTCTGAGCTCCTCCTCGTTCTCCCCCTGCCAATCTCACAAGGTAACCAAAGGCAAAGAGAAACTCTGCTAAAATTGCTGTATGAGGGAGTGAAACATGGCTGCGGGAGACGCTGAGAGTCATTGCTGGAGTTCTGAGGACACGGACTGAAAACCGAATCCGCAACAAAAGTAATGACAGAAGGTGCGAGGCCCTGTTATTCCCAGAACACAGGCCCGTGTGAGCACATTTAGGCAAGACGTCAAACAGTGTTTCTTTCATCTTTTGTCTAGAGCCCTGACACCAGCACTGCTGAGGAATTGCGATCAGGGAGCTCAGGGAGCTCGTTATCAGGCCGAGATAACAAAAGAGATGACTCTCCCCTTCATTCATGCCAGCCGAAAAAGAAACGTAATCACTGGAGAAATGGCTTTGACCTTTGGATAACTGGAAGGATAAGAAAACATTGCCCCTTTCCAGCTCAGGGTTTAGGAAGAAAACATCACACCACTTTACCGCTTGAGCCTGGAGTGCCCGCATCAGATGCGATGGGAGAAGGGGCGTGCCAGCGCCCAGCTCCCCTCACAGGTGAGCCTTTGAAACCCGGCTCCGAGGCTCACGGGAGTCAAGGCATCATGGGAGAGAGCTACTTTGTCCTTGAGAACTCGCTAGGCCGCAGGGAGCAGGGCGGGCCGCCGTGAACTCTGAAGCTGGCTCTTCCGGGATTTCTGCCGCCGCCTTAATCTTTGCATTCATTCCTAGGCCTAGGTACTGCAATGAACACGTGCGTCTTGAGCATCTCTATGTGGCCAGGAATCAGGCAAGGGGCTCACACCACAAAGAACAAGGACACACTCATCTCTGTTCACATGGAACCACCCTGAGCAGCCAAAAGAAGCATTAGGAAGGACAAGAACCGGTCTACCAGGTTCTGCAATGCAAGGAAGGCGGGCTGGGGGCTGGAGGAGTGATGAGCTGACTTCCTGGGGAGGGTGGGGTGGGGGCGGGGGCAGTAGCTGGTAAGTCAGAGAGTGGTAGGGGCCTGAGGGAACTGTGTCCCCTGAAGAGTATTCACAAAGCCCCTGGAGGCTGGAGAGAATAGAGTTCCCGTAAACAAATGCTCTCAGGCTTTATACAGGATGCCTTTAAACAGCCTTTAAACAGGACGCCATTATGGTGTGAGCAGGGGAGGGTATGCTCACAACTGGGCTTTGAAAATATCCCTCTGGCTGCAGTTTGGAGAAGGAATTAGAGAACGGCCTGAATCAGGTTAGCACTTAATCCCTCTGAGTAACTCTGATTTTACATTTTTCGTCAAGTTTACGGTGATTAATTGGGATACGGCCATGGTTTCTAGCAGTCAAGATTAGAGTGACCCAGCGCTCCCGTTTGCCTGTGGCCCTGGTCTGGTTATTAATAGTGCCCTTTTCGTTCTCAAAAGTGGCTGGGTTTGGTCAATGAATTATACCATCAGTCTCATTAGAATGTTTTTAATTACTGTCACAGACTGGCCGTCCAGTAAGAGCCATTGCTGGCTCTCCTTCCCAGAGAGGCTGGCATTAGGGCAGCTCTAGGGACGGCTGGTGAACTGACCACAGCGTCTCCATGACCCTAGGTTCTCCTTGTTTCTCTGTTCCACCTCCCAGAGGGTCAGCATCACTGTCCGCCTGGCTCCTCTCCTGGTGACAGCATCGCCTCGGCATCCACCCACACGCCCTCTGGAGGGCGAGACGGGCGCTTCCAGCACATCGCTGCTGTGCCTCCTCAGCCCAAACCGGGTCACCGGCCACGGCTGAACCGATGCCGGAGTCGTCCGAACGCCGTTCTCTGTGTCTGCACCTCCACTGTCGGGCATGAGGTAGAAATAAATACCCCGTTCTCTGTCTTAGACTAATCAGGGGCCTCCCGATCTTGGGTCTACCTCTCCCGAAGTCCATGGGCTGCATGAGGTCGGGGAGGCTACTTGCGTGAAAATCGGGATTTCCTTAGGAAAGCAAAAGGGGAGGATGGGTTCTGGAAACCATCCACCGAGGTGGCACTGGCCAGCGGGATTCTTCTGTTGGTGAGGCCTTTGGGGGGCTGGTTTGGAGGTTCTGACCCTGTACAGAAGAATAATCCTCCTTTTGGGGGGAAGGTTGGTCTCTCTGATTGAGCGTACAGCTTCGGGAGAGATACACCTGGACCGGTGAGGGAGGTTGGGGACACCTACCTACCCAGCCAGCCAGATCAGCCAAGTCAACCTTGGCGATCAGTTATCACAGCCAGGTTGTCCTCACACCCTCTGTAGCATCCCGGAAGGGAAAAGCTCTTTCAAGGAGCACGAAACCCCTCATGACTCTCATTAGCACATCTTTATGACCCGACGTACTCGAGAACGTTCAAGAACCAGGAGACTTAAGTGTGGACTGGATCAGATTCATTGGGGAGGCTGAAAGGTGCCTCTAGTTTTCCTGCCTATCATAGTCGCATCTCCGAGCTCCCGGCGTGACATGTATGTTTCCCCAGTAGCGCCTGCCTCCTCGACATTTATCACAATGAGACTTCTTCACGCGGGACCCAGAGAGACGGAGACAGAGTCAGGAAAATGCCAGCCGGAGTCGAGCTTGTCTCTCAGCGTCTACATGTGCTTGGCTTTGCCTTTGACGTCTTGGCTGAATTCCAGAATAAAGCGAAAGCTCTGTGGGGTTGCCCGTTATTTTGCATTTTCTGACGTTGGGTTCTCCTCCATGAACAGGAAGAATCAGACTGTTTTACCCTGAGCGTAGAAAAAGGTGGGGGTGATGTCCCCCCCGCCCCCCGGTTCTGGAGCCACTTTAAAAACCCGTATTTTCTTATCATTCCAGCTGCACCCCCCCCCCCGCCCCCGAAATGAACGGCTGGAGGAGGGGTCAGTGGTGGAGCCATTGCTCTCTTGCCAAGAGGCGAGCGTTTCCGATAGGTCAAGGGACACCCGTCAGGTAGCCACGCCTGAGCCCTTTGCAGTTGCCCTAGAAGCGGGAGGCTGTGGGGTGTGTCCTGGGGATGGCCTGGGGGTGGGGTCCAAGTGGGCCAAGCCAGAGGAGCTGCGGCTGGGAGGCCGCAGAAAACACTGCCCCCCAGTGGCACTGACGGCCAAGACAGGGCTGATGGCACCAGCCCTGTGACGAACTTGACGTCCTCTTCGCCCTTCTCTCTTCACAGCACTCCGCAGAAGGGGCACGGCGGAGAGGGTACTGAGAGAGCCCCCGCCTCATGCCAAACCTCCGAGGGAAGGGTCTGTCCCTGCTGGCAGGAGTGTGGGGATGAAGTGGAAGTGGATGAACATGGATCGGACAGAGATGAGTTTTTAAAATAACCCCGTCGTCAAAGAAATACGACTCGGAATAAGATCATCGGAGGGCTGTAAATCTATGAGGAAAACAAAGCAATTCACATTTGTTCAGCATGTAACGCCAAGGTAAGCTTGCTCCATAAAGCAGTCAGCTGCGTACATCTAGTATGAGTGATGCGAAACTCAGCCAGCTTTTATTTTTCAATTCGGACGTCTGAACTCAGAGACGCAGCGTTTATTACGGCAAGCTTTCATGCAGTGGTGCCTTTTTAGAAAACAGAGAAAGAAGGACACAGAATTTGAGTTCGAAGAGGCTTGTGACATGTCTCCGTAGCAACAGCCTACAGTGCCATCCTTAAACGGGCCCGCTCCGCCTCAGTTACTTGCGCGTGACCTGTTGTTTCAACAAACCATTTATGGAGCACCTCCTGTGTGCAGGGCCTTGTGTTAGGGGCTGGAGAGGTGCTACAGACCTGCTGTCTTGTGGATGTACCCCATCTGGGGGGGGGGGCGCTGGGCAGTAAATAGTTTGACAATGCAAGGTTGGAGTGACCACGCGAAGTGGCTGGGAGGTCAAGGAGGCGTGGAGGGAGAGAGAGGGGGCTGTTTCTCCTTCCGCAGCCTGGGGAGGGGAGGGGAGAGCAGGCCCTGGGTGGAGATCGGAGGAAGGCCTGCTTGGCGAAGCACAGGCTGCTTTTGACAAACAAGCAGAGATGACAAAGAGCAACTGAGCCGACCCCGGTTCCGTCCCAACGGCCCTGCTCTCGTTAGCTCCGG